>OY757920.1:47060825-47760825 GCA_963585895.1 Sepioteuthis lessoniana | reverse complement strand
TTTGAGTACCGAAGAACAAGGAAACATGAAATCTTTGTTGACATGTCTTTGTTTACATTTCTTTTTTAGGTTGTTCAGCTTTGAGAACTGAAGAACAAGGAAACATGAAATCTTTGTTGACATGTCTTTGTTTACATTTCTTTTTTAGGTCGTTCAGCTTTGAGAACTGAAGAACAAGGAAACATGAAATCTTTGTTGACATGTCTTTGTTTACATTTCTTTTTTAGGTCGTTCAGCTTTGAGAACTGAAGAACAAGGAAACATGAAATCTTTGTTGACATGTCTTTGTTTACATTATTTTTTGGGTCGTTCAGCTTTGAGAACTGAAGAACAAGGAAACATGAAATCTTTGTTGACATGTCTTTGTTTACATTTCTTTTTTAGGTCGTTCAGCATTGAGAACTGAAGAACAAGGAAACATGAAATCTTTGTTGACATGTCTTTGTTTACATTTCTTTTTTAGGTCGTTCAGCTTTGAGAACTGAAGAACAAGGAAACATGAAATCTTTGTTGACATGTCTTTGTTTACATTTCTTTTTTAGGTCGTTCAGCTTTGAGAACTGAAGAACAAGGAAACATGAAATCTTTGTTGACATGTCTTTGTTTACATCTCTTTTTCAGGTCGTTCAGCTTTGAGAACTGAAGAACAAGGAAACATGAAATCTTTGTTGACATGTCTTTGTTTACATCTCTTTTTTGGGTCGTTCAGTTTTGAGTACCGAAGAACAAGGAAACATGAAATCTTTGTTGACATGTCTTTGTTTACATCTCTTTTTTGGGTCGTTCAGCTTTGAGAACTGAAGAACAAGGAAACATGAAATCTTTGTTGACATGTCTTTGTTTACATTTCTTTTTTAGGTCGTTCAGCTTTGAGAACTGAAGAACAAGGAAACATGAAATCTTTGTTGACATGTCTTTGTTTACATCTCTTTTTTAGGTCGTTCAGCTTTGAGAACTGAAGAACAAGGAAACATGAAATCTTTGTTGACATGTCTTTGTTTACATCTCTTTTTTGGGTCGTTCAGCTTTGAGTACCGAAGAACAAGGAAACATGAAATCTTTGTTGACATGTCTTTGTTTACATTTCTTTTTTAGGTCGTTCAGCTTTGAGAACTGAAGAACAAGGAAACATGAAATCTTTGTTGACATGTCTTTGTTTACATCTCTTTTTTAGGTCGTTCAGCTTTGAGAACTGAAGAACAAGGAAACATGAAATCTTTGTTGACATGTCTTTGTTTACATTTCTTTTTTAGGTCGTTCAGCTTTGAGAACTGAAGAACAAGGAAACATGAAATCTTTGTTTACATCTCTTTTTCAGGTCGTTCAGCTTTGAGAACTGAAGAACAAGGAAACATGAAATCTTTGTTGACATGTCTTTGTTTACATCTCTTTTTTAGGTCGTTCAGCTTTGAGAACTGAAGAACAAGGAAACATGAAATCTTTGTTGACATGTCTTTGTTTACATTTCTTTTTTAGGTCGTTCAGCTTTGAGAACTGAAGAACAAGGAAACATGAAATCTTTGTTGACATGTCTTTGTTTACATTTCTTTTTTAGGTCGTTCAGCTTTGAGAACTGAAGAACAAGGAAACATGAAATCTTTGTTGACATGTCTTTGTTTACATCTCTTTTTCAGGTCGTTCAGCTTTGAGAACTGAAGAACAAGGAAACATGAAATCTTTGTTGACATGTCTTTGTTTACATCTCTTTTTTGGGTCGTTCAGTTTTGAGTACCGAAGAACAAGGAAACATGAAATCTTTGTTGACATGTCTTTGTTTACATCTCTTTTTTGGGTCGTTCAGCTTTGAGAACTGAAGAACAAGGAAACATGAAATCTTTGTTGACATGTCTTTGTTTACATTTCTTTTTTAGGTCGTTCAGCTTTGAGAACTGAAGAACAAGGAAACATGAAATCTTTGTTGACATGTCTTTGTTTACATCTCTTTTTTAGGTCGTTCAGCTTTGAGAACTGAAGAACAAGGAAACATGAAATCTTTGTTGACATGTCTTTGTTTACATCTCTTTTTTGGGTCGTTCAGCTTTGAGTACCGAAGAACAAGGAAACATGAAATCTTTGTTGACATGTCTTTGTTTACATTTCTTTTTTAGGTCGTTCAGCTTTGAGAACTGAAGAACAAGGAAACATGAAATCTTTGTTGACATGTCTTTGTTTACATCTCTTTTTTAGGTCGTTCAGCTTTGAGAACTGAAGAACAAGGAAACATGAAATCTTTGTTGACATGTCTTTGTTTACATTTCTTTTTTAGGTCGTTCAGCTTTGAGAACTGAAGAACAAGGAAACATGAAATCTTTGTTTACATCTCTTTTTCAGGTCGTTCAGCTTTGAGAACTGAAGAACAAGGAAACATGAAATCTTTGTTGACATGTCTTTGTTTACATCTCTTTTTTAGGTCGTTCAGCTTTGAGAACTGAAGAACAAGGAAACATGAAATCTTTGTTGACATGTCTTTGTTTACATCTCTTTTTCAGGTCGTTCAGCTTTGAGAACTGAAGAACAAGGAAACATGAAATCTTTGTTGACATGTCTTTGTTTACATTTCTTTTTTAGGTCGTTCAGCTTTGAGAAATGAGGAATAAGTAAACATAAAATTTTTGGTCTGCTCGTTGGAAAACTCCTTCACAAGCACTAAAAATGGTTCAGAAAATGTATAAAGAAAACATTATGCTGTGCACACATGTTTGTGAGTGGTACAAGAGGTTAAAAAAAAGGGCGCTAGTAGGTTATAGATAACTCCATAAGCAGGAAGCTTTCAACAAGAAAGACTGCGGTCGAAATTGAGCAGGTAAGGCAGGTTGGGTGTGGTGATTGTAGGTTGACTGTTCAAATGATTACAAGTCAGACATGAGAAAAGCCACCGTTTAAATGATTATCACTGAAAATTTAGGTATATCTGAAAAGTAATTGGACTGGGTTTATTAAGCATCAGGCCGAGAGGAACATTGCCATACTAGAATAACCTCCCTATTCACCTCTCCTTACTGCAGGTGACTTTCTTCCTTTACCCAAGTTTAAGGTAATCATCTAGGGTACACGCTTTGAAAGCAAGTAGGCCATCAAGAGGCCTGTAATAATGGAGCTGAAGTGCACCCTTGAAGCATCCTCTCAGCAGTGCATATGTGGAAAAAGAAATGAGTAGAGTGTTACTTACGTCTTGCGGGCTCCGTTTCGGGGGATATATTGGCAGACATGAATGTCTATCAGCCTCTGATATTTATGGTCAGAGTTGAGAGTAGGAGGGGTGAGAGTGAGAGGTGAACACAACCTATATATTCAGGTTCAGTCACCTCTTCCTCGTCGTTCTAAATCGTGTTACCGAAGAGACCAGACCATTATTTTTCTACCCCAGAAATTGGGATAGTCCTGTTACCAGACCTTGTTGGGCGGGTCGCTTAAAGAGCAATTCTTTTTTGCAACCCCGATTGCTGCATACACTTTAAGTATCGCCCTGCTACAATTTTTTTCGACACATAGAAGCGTAGACTTGAAGGATGAGAAAGTGTATTTGTATTGAGGGGATTACTCTGTAGAGGAAACCATGCATTTTGTTGCTTGGAATTGAAATAAATTGTTTGTGACGTTAGTTTCATCACTTTTCGGAGACACCTAGTAATTGTAATAATGGGTATAAATGACATATATGCTATTATAGGTATAAATGACATGTTTCAAATACATAGGTAAAAAATCTCTATAAATGACGCATGGAATAATGTTTATAAATGACATAAAATAATGTGCATAGATGACAGCTTTGGAATAATGATTATGAATGAGTAAAAGATTTGCATACAACTGATTCCTGAGTTTTATTCAATAAATAAGTTGTAGAGTTGACGAACGTAGTTGAGAGCGACTTGAAGGCTCCCTTTTTAATAGCTACTACAAGGTGTAGGGGAGGGCGATACTTCTTTTCCTGGATTGCTCCACTTTACCCTTGATACGTACCTTATAATGCTGAGTGTTAAGCAAGGAGTTATCAAGTGCCATTTTTTGTATGACTCGACCTGGTTGACAATTATTTGATCCCCATTTGTGATATGTGACATTCCAGGCAAAGGGGTAGCGCCCTCCTCTACCTCTCAGTGTTGAAGCTAATGAAAAGGGAGCCTTTGGGTTGCCCTTGACTAAGGTTGCCTACTTTACTTGAAACAACGAAAATATCTTTATTCAATAAATAAGCGTACTTTTTCAGAAAAAAAGCAAGACAATTTTTTTTTCATAATTCTTTTACATAAATGTAAACTGCATTGTTTGCGAATTGTTTATAGGAAAAATTATTTTAATCTTGAAAAAATATTTGTTTTGAGGCTATTCAGAATAGCAAAAAATCAAATAGGATGTTCCAGGCTTGAACAGAACCGTTTAATAATCTCCTCAACTGGAAACCATTTACTGTGGCAAATAGAACTATTAGTGTAAGGTTGTAATACATGAAACCATTTAACTGTGTGCAAACAAATTTGCCCAGTCTTATATAAATATTGTTACTTACAAACTATTCAGTTACAAATCATACATATTTAATGTATATGTATAAACAAGATCTTGCATTAAATAACCTACAAGGTTTAATATGTCATAAAACCCGACCAACTACTATAAAACAATGTGTATGTCTATATAAATATGAGTAAAGTGGGCAACCCAAGTCAAGGGTGAAACGAAGGCTTCCTTTTCAATAGCTACTACACCAAGGTTTAGAGTAGGGAGATACTCCTTTTCCTGGATTGCTCCACTTTACCCTTGATCCATACCTTAAAACACTAAGTGTAAAGCAAGGTGGTATCAAGTACCATTTTTAAAGTCTTTGGTATGATTCTACCTGGGATTGAACCCCATCTCCCAGACCACTGGCAAACATATATATATATATATATATATATATATATATATACAAATAATGTGGATAGCTGACATAAAATAAAGTACATAAATGATTGATTATTTTTTATGGCATGTCTACCCATCTAGGATTATTTTATGCCAAGAGGTTAGTGAATTACATTCATTGAACCTTTATATTTATATATCTTGTGTAGTTATATCACAAGGGCTTATTTTTTGTCCACATTCCTATCAAATACAAAACAATTTCTTAGCATATCTATTTAACTCATAGATGGGACTCAAACAGGTACTACCTCTCCAGGTCAGAAGGGATTGGAGAGTAATGGCAATGAAGGGATACTGCACATTCCCCAAAACTTCAGAACTGGAGTCTGACCATTATGTTTACAACGGATGTATATAAAACAATGTATGTAAATGACATATATGTAATAATGTGTATAAATGATATAGTATACATACACTGACAAATTAGTTAATCATAAAATTGACCATTACATATTTTATGAGCAATGAAAAGTGTTTAAAATATAAGTAATAAAAACAATAGGTGGTTGGAACAATCTTATTTAATTAATTTTCTCTGACAATTCCAAGAAGATAGTATTTGCAGAATTAATTTGTATTTTTATGAATGAGGGTCAGCTTAATAGTCATAGCTATAATTTTGGTTTTGGAAGAATATCTAAAATTCATTCTAAAGCAAATCAAAATTAATCTTAGATAAAATTTGTGTGTGTGTATATATATATATATATATATATATATATGACCAACAATTTATGTGGGATTTTGGTGTCCTTGAGCAATTTTTTATTATCATGTTTGTTTCATATTTGACCAATTTTTCTGGTTTGAAATCAATGTTTCATGAAATTTGTTTCAAAGATTGAAACTTTTCACAAATTCTCAGTATGTCATTATGTAAGTGTCATCATAGCCATTTTTCTAACTTTTGACTTTTTAAATCATCTATATGCAGTTTAGTTTTTGTAGTGCTTATTGTTCTAAGAAATAGGCATGATGATCCAAATCCAAATTCTGGACCAGGCTGTTTGTGTTTCACATAATGCAAATATCCTTGGAAAAGTTATTCATTTTCATCGTCTCCTTCCAGCTATGAGTAAACAGTTGTGCAGACTGGATTTTTTAACCTTGGTATGGCAACTGATCTTGGAGAAGGAAAACTCTGAATTCAAACCCGTTAAACTCTACTTAAAAAGTTGACCTTGTGTAATATTCTACTCATGCAGAGGGGTTAGTAAATACAATATATACAAGGTTGAATTAATAACTGAGTATTCAATCCTATAAAACAAGAATAATAAAAGTGGTTTCAAAATTAAGAACATTGATTTCTCTTCAAAATTATGAGTGCTTATCAATTATTAATATCTCCATTTCTATAAAACAAGTTTTAATTCAGATAAAACAATAAAACTGATATCAGAATGTTTACAAATTTATCATGAAAGTTATGTGGGCTTATTAATATATAAAATCTCCAATCGTATAAAATGAGTTTTAAACCAAATAGAATAATAAAACTGATATCAGATTATTTACAAAGTTATAATCAAAATTATGAAGGTTGATTGGCAAAGAATGAATTTTCTTTTTCATATTTCAGACAGTTCATTCTCCATCCATCTTCTGTTGAAGGGCTGTACAAAGCCTGTTGTCAGTCTGTCTTGCTAATATTATCTGGTCTGTTGTCTATGCTGTGTTGTTCTGGTACCTTCTTGATGACAAACAGATTCTTATTGTGGCAGTTTTCAATGTCTTATTGATTCAAGCTTTTCTTTTGCTTTCTGAAGTGCCTCTTCTGCTAACAAGCTAATCAAAGGGTGTGTAATCTAACAACGTCTCTCGGTTAATAAAGAAGAGCAACAAAATAAATAATTTTCATCCACATGGGGGGAAAACACTGTCTTCAGAATGAGCTTAATGCAAATGATATGAAGGCTAAAAAACAAACAAAAAATACAAATAATATTATGAAAGTGTTAAAAATTGTCACAGCAAAAGTGTGAAAGTCAGAAAGAAGGCAGTAAGACATGATAGAGACAACAGAATTGACCAATAACAGATTCTACACCAAAAGACACTCTACCTTAAAAAGACTGTATTAAAGAACAAAAACAAATTCCTGAATCGAAAATGCTGTTTGCTCTTGTGAGCTGTTTCTATCTTTCCAAATTATATATATACATATATATATATATATATACACAGTTATATTGTTTGCTTCATTTATCAATAAAGAGTGCACTGTATTGGTGATGGAGCATATATAGATCTAAGTTTGAATAGAACAAGTAGCACTTGGTAACTGTAAGTTTCTCACTAATGTAAATATCAGACCAAGAGGCACCCACATGGTGGTTATCCCTTTGTATACTATTGTGTGCAGCATAATTGCAAGGGTAATCTAACTTGTGATGAATTCTGGGAAAGGTGGTTAATTGAATTGTTAATTTATTAGCTCAAGTACATAGAATATTTTATTTTCTAATGTTCTAATGTTCTAATTGTTATTTTGCTCATTTGAGAATTCTTCCTACCAGCATTAGCAGATAGTTTTTCACTGGAGTCTGAGTGACAGCAAGTCTCCTTAAGTTTCCATGACTCTTCATAATATTACGGTCCAATCGTACTCTCATTTCCAAGTCCTTCAAGTCTCTGTACCAATCCTTTAATGATTGTATCGAGCATGCCACTTACAAATGGTATCACTATCACTTTCATGTTCCATAGTTTTTTCAGTTCTCCAGCAACATCTATCTCTCTTTTTGCTTTCCTTCAATTTTAATGTGTGGTCAGCTGGAATGGCAAAGTCCATTATTTGGGAAGTTCTTTTTTTTTGTTGAGTACCACTAGGTCTGGTCATCTGGCTAAGATTAGATGATCTATTTGTATCTCAAAATCTAAAAGAATTTTGCGCATCTCATTTTCTAGGACGGATTCTAGGTTGTCCATATCATATGGTCAAATTTAAATTTTCTGCTCAATTCCCAGTGGATCCCCTTCCCTACCCTGTTGTGCCTACTCTTATACTCTCTCTGCCTAAATTTACTGCATTTGTTTATGATGTGATTGATTGTTTCATCTCTCTCACTTTTCATTATTAGCACAGCACAATTTTCTTTGCCAAATTACATCCCTATATCTTCAGTGTATATCCTCACTGCCTGTATTAGGGGTTTCAATTCTTTCTCATTTTAGGCAAAGAGTTTGATATCATCCATGCACATTTGGTGGTTGATTTTTTTCTTACAATTTATAAAGTTTGTATCCATCTGTGAATTTCATAAGTATGTGATTAAGTGGCATAATTGCTATTACAAATAGTAATGGTGACAGTGATTCTCCTGGGCAGATTTCTCTCTGGATTTTCACTTCAGTTAAGCTTTTCCTTCCTGTTCATTAGTTGACTCTCCAGTTTTCCTAGGTATTTTCGACAAAATTTATGACAACCGAATATCTTGTGGAATTTTGATAGTCTATTATCCTGCTTTGTGGGACCATATCATATGCCTTTTTGTAGTCAATTAATGCCATAGTTAAATTTTTCCATCTCATCTTGCATTCCTTGAGGATGTGTTGATTCATGTGGAGTAGCTCTCCTGTACCTCTGGTCAACTTGTGGCAATTTTTCTTTTCCTCGGGAAACAGTCAATGTTTTTGTGCTATTAGTATTTCCCACATCATTGGTAGGCATGTTATGGGTCTGTAGTTGTTGGGAGGTTCCTTTTTGAGGGTCTTTTTGGATCAGGATGGTCTTTACTTTTGTCATCCATTTGGGTATGTCTGTTTCTTGTAGGCATCTATTCATCATAGCATGGTGTTTTCCAATTTGGTACTCTTTTGAGTGTTGCTCTGAGTGAATCGGGGTGTACTTTCACATTCGGTCCCTCTTTGAGTCCTTCTAACTCTTTTCCCATGTTATTTATCCATTTGACTTTTCTGTTATGTTCTCTTTGTTCCCATATTTTGCTCCAAAATTTTGTCACCATGTCATTTGGTTGTTGGTATGTCTTTGTGCATTTTCCCCTTATTTGCTGGTGGAATTTTTTTTGTTATTTTGGAATGTCCTGTTTTGTCAGTATTGTTTTATCCTGTCTTGATATCTTTTTAATCTTTTTTCTTTTACCAGTAAATACTAAGTGATTTCCTCAAGTTGTTTTGTTTGTTTTACATGTTGTGTTGCCTTTTCTTTTTGTCCCAACATGTTCCAGCATTCTTTCTCTGTCTTATCATTTTTGTTCGCTGTCGTTGGTTTCTAATCTGCATTTCCAGTTCAATTTCCCATCCAGTTTTTGAGTTTCTTTTCAAGTTCTTTTTGGGAACACCAATTTTTTCGCAGTCTAATTTAGCTCCTGCATAGATTAGTTCCTTTAATTCCATGATTCTTTTGTTGAGATACACATTAATAATTTGTTTATTTTTTCAGTTTCTGCTTTGACTGTTTTTGAGTCTTAGTTTCTTGCAATGGTAATCTAGTCTTCTTTTCATACATAATGATCTTTAAATTTTCTATATTCATTTCATCTTCTTGTGTTAGTGTTTGTTCTGTATGGTTTGGATGTGTGGTGTTTTGAATGACCCATGAGACCAGGGTTCAATCCCAGGTTGAGTCATACCAAAGACTTAAAAAATGGTACTTGATACTTTCTTGCTTAACACTCAGCAATATAAAGTACGTATCAAGGGTAAAGTGGAGAAATCTGGGAGAAAGGAGTAGTGCCCTTCTCTACACCTTGGTGTAGTAGCTATTGAAAAGGAAGCCTTCGGGTCGCCCTTGACTATAGTCGCCAACTTTACTTACTATTGTATTAGGGTCTTATTGCCTTGATTTCCTATTTAATTTTGGAAGTATTTCTAATACTCATGTACTACTATTCTGCAGTCCATCGTTTTAACTATTACACCACGAGGACACCCCCCACCACCACATATTTTTGTGATTACAAAAATAATCAGATGTCTCATTAATAAATTTCATTCATTCTTTTTCTGTCTTTCTTAATATCACCCTACTCTTTTATTCATTCTTTTTCTGTTTTTCTTCATATCACTCTACTTTTTCATTCATTTGTTTTCATCTTTTTTAATATCACTATACTATTTCATTCATTCATTTTTTTTAACTTTCTTCATATCAATTTACTCTTTCATTCTTTTTTAAATTCATTAATATTGCTCTACTCATTCATTCATTTTTTTACATCAATCTTAATATCTCTTTATTCTTTCATTCATTCATTTTCCATCTTTCTTGATATCGCTTTTTTGATATCACATCATACTTTCTTTTACTTCGTTTCTTTGATATATCCTCACTCTTTATTTTTTCTCACCTAATTTATTCATTATGCTTATTATTCTTATATTCAACTTGCATATAAAAGCCCTATTCTCCCAGCACTTGCAGAAAAATGCAAGATTAACTCTACTATCTTAATTGTCACCACCTGTAGAATTTCCATGGGTTTAGCCAGTAAGTATAACAGGTGTTTAAGTATAATATACATATTACTGGATAATATGAAAAAAAAAAAGATGAAGGTTGAACCCAATGAAGATGCTTTGAAGATTATAAGTGGAGATGAAATGTTTGAATTAGGAAGTACTGAGTATTTGAATAAAGATGGGTAAATATGATAAAAGTTGAACTCAGGTCTCAGTAGGAATGGGTGATGGCCAAGTGTATTTTTTGTGCTGATGAAGAAAATGTTGACAGGCAAGTAGGAGTTGGAAGGAACCATTTTGGCCTAAAGGCCAAATTGCTTTCACTAACATCACTGCAGAATTTTCACACGAATAAACTACATATATATATATATATATATATATATATGACACGGCGACACAAGTTCAAATCCTGGACGAGACTGATTGCATTTCCTATAGCACTAATACCCTTGGGAAAGGTATGAATCCAATTATTCTCCCTCCAGCTATGGGTAAATAGTAGGGCAGACTGAGTTCTTCAGCCTTGGTGAGGCAACTAGTCTAGGAGAAGGAAGACTCTGAATTCAAACCTGTTAAACTCTGCTTAAAAATTGACCTTGTGTCATATCTTTCCCAAATGGAGGGATTGGTAAATATGTATATATATATATATATATATATATAGAGAGAGAGAGAGAGAGATACAAATGATATCATACTTATCTTAATAGAAAATGGACACAGCGACCAGAGTTCAAATCCTGGACAAGGATGTTTGCAATTCATCTAACATTAATACCCATCAAAAAAGGTATGCATCCAAATATTCTCCTTCCAGCTATGGATAAATAAAGTAAAGTTGGCGACTATAGTCAAGGGTGACCCGAAGGCTCCCTTTTTGATAGCTACTATACCAAGGTGTTGGGTAGGGTGCTACTCCATTCACTGGATTGCTACAATTTACCCTTGATCCTTACCTTATAATGCTGAGTGTTAAGCAAGGTAGTATCAAGTACCATTTTTAAAGTCTTTGGTATGACTCTACTTGGGATTGAACCCAGGTCTCCCGGGCCATTGGCAAACACTCTAACCATTATGCCAATTGGTATAGTGATCATTCTTGGAGAAGGAAAACTATGAACTCAAACAAGTTAAACTTCAGTTAAAATTGACCTTGTGTCCCACCTGTTCATGCAAAGGACTAACGATGCACGTGTGTGTGTATTCAGCGGTGTATATTTCTAAGAAACAAGGTACATATTGCTTACTCAATAAAAAATATTCCCTATAAAATTGATAATATCTTAATGCATTATTTTTAACAAATTCATTTTAGTTTTATCATGCAGCAATTTTTGGAGACTTAGTGAATTTATATCTATTGTAATGAACATTCAAATATTGTTAGCAGCCATTTACCTTTCAAAATCTATACCTCTGATACAAAAAGTTCAATTTCTCTATGCCTTTGGGAAAACCATTAATCCATCTCTTATCCCCCTGCCCACTGAAGAAGATAAATAATAAACCAGACTGGACTCTTTAGCTTTGGTAAGACAATCAGTCTCGGAGAAAGAAAAACTTAAAAGAAAATCAGATAAAGCATTGTAAATGAAACAACTTACAAGCATATTTACAAATATTTCCCAGGGAAAATTTAAAAAAAAAAATCTTTTCTTTCTCTACAGTCACTAAAAATAATTTGTGTTATGACAGTAAAAATATTTAAGTTGAGTTGCGTAACAATTTGAATAGTAAATTAATGAAAGGTCATTAAATTAGCTTTGTAGTTAAAAGTAAATACTTTTTAATAGTAAACTCTGAATAGCCTATAATTGAAACCAGTGGTCACATGACTATATGGAATGAAGTATTGATCTGACGTTAGAGAATTCAACACTAAAAATTACTCTTTTTTCTTCTCCAGAAAAAGCATAAAAAAGTTTAGTCTGAGGGTGCAGCATTTCAATTATTGTAAACTGAAGGTTAAGACTGTAACAATGACCATATGACCTTGTTATGTGACATCTACCAAAATAAAATTGAATATCTTACTTGAAAGCAGCAGTGAGAAACACAAGGAAAATATTTTTCTATAAAAGAAAAATTCTATGAATAATTTAATAATTCTACTTTGCTGAAGCCTGTACATTTCTTAGAGTTTGCTTATGGTTTGGTTTATTTGTTTAATGGCATGTCAATTCTTTATGGGTTATTTAATGCCAAAATTTGATTCAGTTGTAAATATTTAGTTGTAGTCATAACTATTTATAAGTAAAAGTAAAGTTGGTGACCTTAGTCGAGGGTGACCCAAACGCTCCCTTTTTGATAGCTTCTACACCAAGTTGTAGGGGAGGGTACTACTCTTTTCCCAAGATTGCTCCACTTTACCCTTGATATGTACCTTATAATGCTGAGTGTTAAGCAAGGATACATCAAGTACCATTTTTTGAGTCTTTGGTATGGCTCGACCTAGGACTGAACCCAGATTTCCTGGATCATTGGCAAATACTCTAACCATCATGCCGATAATGTCTGGTAACTATTTATAGGTTTAGTTTATTTAGCAGTATATCAATTCTGTATTGGTTATCTGATGTCAAAATCTGATTAGTTTGTAAATGTTTGATTGTTATAACTTTAAATGTTCAATATTGATTTCATCTTTTTTTTTAATTGCCCTTTCACTATAATGAAGAGTGTGCACTAATACAAATAATCTAAGTGATTATATACTTGCAAGTAACTAATCAATATGTTTCCAGCAATCACGTTCTGTTTATTTAAGTTTCCTATCTAATAATTTTCACAAATATAGTTTCAAACAATTAGTCTTTTGTAAATAACTATAGTTTTAATAATGATTCTTAAAACAAATAATTTATACACAGTTAAATGGTTTCAAGTATTCGTATCTAACATTAATAATTCTATTTAATCACAATCATTTATTTGATCCATTGATAGGAATCTAACAGTTACTACAAATCCAAGTTTGAGTGGATCTAGAATGAAAGAGTACTCCTTATTGTTCAGAAATCAAGAACTGAAGCCACACCATCCGGCAGTGGTAAGTGTCATACTCAAGACACCCATTGTGGTAGTGTCTTGCCTCTTTGTAGAGGATATAGTTTGTATATTCTAAGCCCCACTGTGTATGTTGATGAAAAATAACCAGATCAAAAATCTTATTTTTTTGCATGGATAATTAGTAAACTGTGAGATTGCATGAAGTTAAAATGTAGAAAGAAAAAAACTTTGATATAAAGAACAGAAATGTTTTGCCAACAAATGAGACAAATCAGGTCAGATCCATGTTTATCACATGGCCAGCTATATGTCAGATGTTTGCAAGTAGAAAATATAACTACTACTGTGCAAAATAATAGACGAATAAGAGATACTGTGTATAAAGAGGCTTTTAGAAGCTATTCATAATTTTTCTTTATGTTTTAAAAACAGAGGACTTATTTGCCTTTTCCATGCTTTATCACATGTGTATACAAGACGGCTACTGACTATACCAGAGGGTTCATTGGCCTTTCTCAGAGTGTTCGCCAATGGCCCGGGAGACCGGGGTTCAATCCCAGGTCGAGTCATACCAAAGACTCAAAAAATGGTACTTGATGCCTCCTTGCTTAACACTCAGCATTATAAGGTACGGATCAAGGGTAAAGTAGAGCAATCCAGGGAAGGAGTAGCGCCCTCCCCTACACATTGGTATAGTAGCTATCGAAAAGGGAGCCTTCGGGTTACCCTCGACTATGGTCGCCAACTTACTTACTTATACTTAATGCCCAGTGACTCTTCTAAAAGGCTCATCTACCTTTCTCATGCCTCATTGCACATGTATACTTGATACCCAGTGACTCTACCAGAGGGTTCATCTATCTTTCTTACATTTCCATGTCTATGTTTATAGGAAATTAACTGATTTCAGTACTAAAAAAATGTTAGTTTTTGTGCAAAAATTAGGCTAGAGAAGCTGTAAATTTTGTATTTGTATTTTGCATTTATTGTCCAATCAACACTTTTATGCTAGTTTCAAAATTTCTTTGAGAATTCATTGACAACAATATTTGACTTGCTGTGCAAACTTTAAAGGATCAAAACCCGAATCAATATCAGAAATCTTTTCCCACATAAATTTTCAAAAATGCATTTCTTAACCAGTTAGATTCATAGTTAAACCATCAAATCTTTAATCAAATCTTGAGCCAACCTCAATATTGTAAATAGCGATAGAATTGTGTATCGACTTCTTCAGTTGATACACAATTATTCTCTATCAACTCAACTTTAGGTTTTTTTCTTCTGAGTGAAAATTTCAGATTCTGTTCCTTAAGAATGCATTTAATTTCAACGTCATTTAATTATCTTTGATTGAATGTGTAACAGAAAGAAAGAATTTCAAATTATTATTTAGTGTGGGAATTGTTTTGCCGTTGGGGTTTCGAATCTATATATTTCATCCTATGAGAAGGATTCATGCCATTCTGCCCGGATGACTTCCCCGGGCAATATAAAAGGCGGTGTAACATTCTTTCATTCTCTCTTCCTCACATATTTTTCGAGCAGGACAGACCAACTCTCTTCTTGACTTACTCTTCTTGACTGACTCCAGCAGCAGTAACAGATCATCACAACATGAGATGTGCACATTCAACATTTGGGTCAGTGTTCCTTTAGGAGTTCATTCTTTCATCATTTATTCATTCCTCCTAGACCCACTGGTTCTCAAAACTTCAAGGTAAGATGTTTAATTCCGGCTCTATCATTTGCAACTGTTTTCTTCCATGTACGAACTCACAGCACAAGGGTTATCATTCAGTCTGTCATTAAACTTCTTGAAACTCATCAATATTCTTGTCCTCATTCCGGTACTTCCTTTCTTCATAATGTAACAGCACAGACTACAATTTGCCCTTTTGCTAAAAATGTATGTTTGTTTGCATTTTAATGGCATTAAAAATATTCCTGCAACTATTCCATCTATCATCTGCTAATAAAAGAGTTTTCAGCAGCAGCTTCATATATGTTTAACACATATTTTTTCTCATACATAATGCTATGTGCAAAAGATCTTTTACACACAAAAAATTAATCCATTAGATTAAGACTAAACAAAACTGCTATATTTCATTTATTAATCTTTAATTTCTCTCTGAAATGTTTTAAACTCAGACTAATATTATCTTTTCTTACTGAGCGGAGGGGTTGGTAGATAAGAATATTATCTTTTCTTACAAGAAATGAGTTTGTTACTTCTGTTTTTTGAGAAATTTTTCACTCAATTAAAAAAAAGAAAAATTTATTAATTTGTAGATTGGTGTTTTAGTCAATAATTTACACCTTTGTCCATTACTTTTATGCTAGATGACCAGTAACTCTACCAGTTGGTTTATCTACCTTTCTTATGCTTCATTGCACATGTATGCTAGATGCAGAGGGACTTTACCTGTAGCTTCATCTGCCTCTCTTACATTTTATTGCACAAGTATAGTAGATGCCAAGTGATTCTACTAGAGGTTTCATCAGTCTTTTTTGTGTTTCATTGCAAATGTATGCTAGATGACCAATAAACAAAGAAGATACTTTATTTTTTCATCCTGTTGTGAATCTAGTCATTTTTTTTTTTGTAGTACTTATAGTGGTTTGGAGAAAATTTGCGTAAATATTAGAAGAATAGGCAAAAAGTGACCAATAAGAAAAAGATTAAGATGACAAGTTTGCACATACCAAAAGGAAAAACACACATGCTTATAAATTTGGAAAATTCATTTATTTTGTATGCTAATCTGAGAATTGTAGATTTTTCTCCATGCAGCTTCTGCCGACTCTCAGCTCATTTACTTTGTTCTTTAAATTCTGTTGAACGGAATTGCTTTTTATGAAATAAAAAATAAGCCAAGGAAATTGCTCAGAAGAGGAAATTTAGAGTTATTTTAATTCTTTTAACAAGAGGCTACATGTAGCCTTCAAAGCCCATCTGAGTGTCCTTCCAACAAATTTTCAAAATGATCTCCTTACCTTTGATATTGACAGTGAAAAAGTACCATCACAACTAAAGATAAAACTCATTGATCTTCAGTGTTCAGAAAACTTGAAGTTCAAGTTTCTTGCTTGCCACATCCTTAATTTCCATAACAACCACTGCTTTCATTTGGATTATCCCCAAACTCAGCAAATAGTGAGCATATTTGCCATTACATTCTGCAGTGAACAGTTGTTTTCCAAAATGAAGCATGTCAAGCATATATCATATTTACAACAGTCAAATCATGCCTAGTCTGATGTTCTCCATCCATCAACCATTTTATTTAACCCTGATATGACATCTTTTTGTGATTTTAAAACAGTTGCTTCATTGCTGAATTATGATAGTTACATGGTGAATTCGGCTACTTTTTTTTCAATACTTTTAAAATTTTAGCTTTAGGTAAGCTTTTTGGCCCTTGGGTTGAAAAAGGTTGGGACTCCTCCTGTCTTAGAACATTGGCCTTTACATATCCTGTATTTGAAAACATAAAATTCTTAAACAAAAAATGAAGATAAAAAATATAAATAAATCACAAAACACATTTATTCAAACATTGCATACAGAAGCTATGCCTTTATTTAAAAGCTATGCCTTTATTTCATAAATTTATTAGTTGTATGAATCTAAAATATCAGTCCAACTGTCTTAAGAAAAATAGCACAACATCTGAAATATCATACTTTTATTGTACAGCAAGACAGATTAAAAACATCGCTTACAAAGTACAGTAAAATCGGACTCAGCCTTACATATAAGAACCACAGTATATAGAAAAACAGCTCAATGTCTGAAATATCAAGCTATCAAGATAGACTGACTAAAGAATTGGGCTTATTGTGTATAGTAAAATAGGACTCAACCTGAAATATCTAAATTACCAGTAAAAATCTTTAATGACTTTTATATGATTAAATAGTATATCAAAAGATTAAAAGAAATAATTTAGTGTCAGATGAATAAGAAAACGAATCTGCTCTAAAGTCTTATTACTTTGGTTCTTGTTTGGGATGCAATCAACTTTACAAAATTAATAGAAACAGTTCAGTTTTTGAAGAGAAGAATTTGGCTCAGTGTCATTATGATTCTTGAAAAGTTCTGAAGAAGTAATTAAAAGATAGTTTGATATCTGATGATATCTTTTCAGTCAATGAGTTAACAAGTGGAACAACTGAGCAAGAATAATTGAGCAATATATCACAAGTCGATTATTTTTAAAAGAGTTGAAGAAAGAAATGTTGAGTGAGAATATAAAAGTCACAGCGTCTGGCTCAGGATTAGTTTCTCTTATATTGAAACTAATAGATTTAATGTCTATTTTATAAGTTACAGAAATTGAGGGAGTTAGATGTTTATGACTGGTATTAGTATAGTATGATAAGTTGATATTTTTATTTTAAAAAATCCCTTTCAGACAAGTTGAGGTAATAGAAGTTTAATATGTTAAGAATGGACACCATAATTAATTTTCCGAGCTTTTACTGCCATTTGAAGAAACTGAAAGAAAATTGTCTGCTAAAATGCATGAAAAGAATCCTTAATTTTCATTATATTTGATTGAAAAAAAGTATGCTATTTCAACTATAACTTCAGAAATTTTTGCTGTTTTATTTTAGTATAATTCAGAAAATATTGCTATTTTATTTTCATTAAATTCAAAAATGTTGTTACTTTATTATTGCATAATTCAGAAAAGATTACTACTTTGTTTTAGATTAATTCAGAAAAATTTGCTATTCTATTTCAACATAATTCAGAAAAAAGTTGCTATTTCATTTTAACATAATTCCAAAAATGTTGCTATTTTAGATTAATTCAAAAAATCAAGTCATTTTATTTTAACAAAATTCAGAAAAGATTGCGTCTTTTTTCTAAATTAATTCAGAAAAGGGTGCTATTTTATTTTAGCATAATTCAGAAAATGTTTCAATTCTATTTTAACAAAATTCAGAAAAATTTATTTTATTCAAACAAAATTCATCAAAAGTTGCTATTTTATTTTAAACTTATTCAGAAAAGGTTGCTCCTGGGTTTAATATAAAATACCCGAAGGAGGTTTAAGGACATATTGGCTGAGATATTGTAAGTATAACAATGAAGATGAAGACAATAGTCTGAATATTCTACGTCATAAAAGTTATCAAACTTCATTGCAGAAATTTAGACAAACTGTATGAGAAGCTTGGTTGGTTGGTTGCTTGGTTGGTTTGTTTTTACAGTGAATCAACCCTTTTCTGGTCATTTACCACCAAATTAAATTCTTTTGGTTTGGTTTGGTTTGGTTTGGTTTTATGACTTATCAACCATTGTAGGTTATTTAATGCCGAATCCATTTTCATACATATAAACAGTTCTATTTCAAACAATTCAGTTTAGCATAAGTACACAGTTTAGATGTCAAAACTTCTATTGCAAGCAATTTAGTTAACATAAGTACACAGTTTAAATGGAAAAAACAGTTCTATTTCAAACTATCCAGTTTAGCATTAGTACACTGTTTAAATCTACTTGACCCATAGATAGGAGCCTATCAAATGCTACCACTCTGGGCTAGAGTGGACCTGAGTTCAATGACAATAAAGGGATACTCTACATTCCCCAAAACTCCATCATAACTGGAGCCTCACCATCAGATTGTTAAAGGTCATATCCAGGACAATTGTGGAAGTGGTGGGGGTTTATTCCTCTGCAGAGATGCAGTTGGTTTATTCTGCGGCCCCAACCAACTTAAATTAACTATCTCTTCCATACTTGACATTAAAATACAATACGACACTGCATCCAGTGGTGAGTGTCGAGTTACCCCTTCGAGGTCATTACTCCAAGTTCTGCTCTTATTTGAAGTGGCAATATCTGTTAGGTTCCCAACTATGGGTCATACAGATCTATTTGAGATAGTGAAGCATTTTCCAGGTTAGAATGATTTTGAAGATTCATTTTTGTACTGTATATGATTGGAGGTGCCTGTGGTGTAATGGTTATCGTCATAGGAAATGGACAGGGCGACACAAGTTCAAATCCTGGACGAGACTGATTGCATTTCACATAGCACTAATACCCTTGGGAAAGGTATGAATCCGATTATTCTCTCCCTCCAGCTATGGGTAAATAGTAGGGTAGACTGGGTTCTTCAGCCTTGGTGAGGCAACTAGTCTAGGAGAAGGAAAACTCTGAAATCAAACCTGTTAAACTCCGCTTAAAAAAAAATGAGCTTGTGTCATATCCTGCCTGAGTGGAGGGGTTGATAAATATGTATATGATTCTTACATATGTATATGACTCTTAAATAAAAAAAAAAAATCAAGAAGGGTTGGTCAACCAACCAACCAATCAACCCAACCAACCAAAACCTAAATGGAACTTTACACAGTAAAAATCAATATAGCGTAAAAAATATATAATTCTATCAGCAACACATCACATTAATTTGGTGGTGAGAAATTGCAGGAATGAATTTATGCAAGAAAAAAGGAATTAAAATTTTTGAGTCAATCTACATCTTAACTTTATCAAATTTTAAGGAATACCTATATATATTTCAGTATATATGGCCTTTACATAAAACATATAATCTATAATATATATGATCTCTAAATATATATTTCAATTTATATAATGTCAATATAAAATATATAATCAATAATATATATGTATATATTTCAATATGTTAGTAAAATATGGAAGTAAATCCGACAATACAAAGAAAATTGATAAACAAGATAATTCAAGAAGTAGAAGAATTTAATGAGAAAGAAAGTCATTTGATGTTATGACGTTTTGGTTCTAATGAACTATCATCAGGACAAAGAAGGATGATATCTAGTGGTGTTAATTCACCGATGGATGTTCGATAAAAAAAAATCAATATGTATTACATCAACATAAAACATATAATCTATAACAGATCATTCAACATATATTACCTCTTTGTAGAATATATAATCTAAAGCATCTATGATCTCAATATGTATATATATATATATATATATATATATATATATATATATATATATATATATATAAATAACTACTATTTAAAACATATGTGTAATTTATGGCATATATCAATGGCAAAATATATAACCTCTATATAAAGCATAATCTTTAGCATATATGATACATGTATATTTCAAAATACATATATAACTTCTACATAAAACATATATAATCTATAACATATCATCTCTCAATATATATCTCAGAATATACAACCCTGTATAAAACATTTACAGTCAATAGCATATATGAGTAAAAAAGTAAAGTTAGCAACCTTAGTTGATGGTGACCTGAAGGCTTCCTTTTCAATAGCTACTACACCAAGGTGTAGAGGAGGGTGCTATTCCATTCCCTGGTTTGCTCCGCTTTACCCTTGATCATTACCTTATAATGCTGAGTGTTAAGCATGGTCGAATCAAGTACCATTTTTTGAGACTTTGGTATGACTTGACCTGGGATTGAACCCTGGTCTCCCAGACCATTAGCAAACATTGTACCCATAATGCCAATGGCCTGGAATAACATATATAAACCCCATATATATATATTTAAGTTTTTATAACCACTATATTAAACATGTAATCTATTACATATATCTCTAAATATTTCAATAGATATCATTATCATGCCATGCTGACAGCATGGATTTCTTTGACTCACTCTTGCTATCCATCCCTATAAATCTATTACTCTTGGCAGCTTCTCTAGATATCATTCAGTGTCCACACAGAGCTGATAAATGTAAGACATATAAAACATATATAATCTATAATATATATGATCTCTATATTTCAGCATATCAATCATTTTAATGCAAAAGATATTTATTTTTCTTAAAAACGAATTCATGGGGATTTTTTTTAGTAATACTGATGCCAGGTTTGTAGGTTCAGCCATGGTAGACTGTTAGAGAGGCTAAGATTTTCAAAGTTACTATTTTCTATTTACTTTTTCCTCCACCTCATTTCTATTTATCTTAATGACCTCTATTTCAAATTTTTATGGTTGGTTGGTTTGGTTTTATGGCATATTAACCTTTGTAGGTTATTTTACACCAAATCCATTTTTATACAAATAATCAGGTCTATTTCAAACAATTCAGTTTAACATGAGTACACAGTTTAATTATCAAAAACATTTTTATTTCAAGCTATTCAGTTTAGTCAAACACTTCTATTTCAAACAAATCAGTTTAGTATAAGTATGCAGTTTAGTTCTATTTAACCCAAAGATAGGCCCCTATCAGGTGATAAAATTATTTTTCTTTTTTCTCTTTTTTTTCTTTTTTCTATCCACTACAAACTCATAGCTGGGGAGATAAGAGGATTCATATCTTTCACAAGGTCATTTGTCCAAAAGTGAATGTAATAGTGTGGGTGGAGTTCAAACTTGTTTACTTCAACATTGCAGTGTCGTGGGGACTCCTCCAGTTTTTTGTTTGATTAGGACATATAACATGCAAGTTAGAAATGGGTTAATAAAATTCTATATGGTTTTAATGAATTTTTGCAAAATATTTTTTTATTTTATTGGTTTTATTGAAAAACACATGGGCATATATAAAATCCCCATGTTTCTGTTAATATATTGCGATGGGGATAACATTATTATTATTATTATTATTGGGTTTTTGGTTTAAGGTTTAAGTTGGTTTTGTTGGTATTACTTTGGTTCCGTTGGTATTACGTTGGTTCCATTGGTAATTTGTTGGTAGTGTTGGTATTTCATCGGTAGTGTTGGTAAATCGTTGGTAGGGTTGGTATTTCGTTGGTTGTTATCCCCTCGCTAAATGTTGAAGGAAAATAAAGGTGGTGGAGAAGAACGAAGAAGTCGTTAGGTTTTTATATCAAGGTTTTAATGGCAGCATGAAGTAAAGGGGTTTACACTGGCATGCTGCGAGGTCTCGTAGTAAGGAAGTGACGTAGGAAGTTGTTAGAGTGTATCATTTAATGTGTTTTTAACTAGAAACCCTTGGTCTAGAAGAATAGACCCAAGGGGTCCATAAACTAGATGGCTCTCCTCATAATGGTTGATGCTGCTACTGTTATTCAGGAACAGACGTTAAAACGTTGGTTCCCATTGAGGATTTCGGAGGGAGAGAGATTCACGGGCTTTCTTCAATGTTTGGTGCTGCTAGGAAATGTGGTTCGGGCTGAATAGGACAGGTCATCCTGACTGGGCAACAATGTTTGGCGACTCTAATGGTCAAATTAAATTATGCGCCAAACAAAAATACAAGTTTCTTTCTGGTACAAATATTATATTATTATTCTTAATCATTATTATCATCAAGTCTTGCCATTAGTACAGATTTCCCTGACTCTCTCTCTCTCTCTCTCGCCATTCATTTCTATCATCCATTGCATTTGGCAGGTCCTCTAGACTACATCCTGTGTCCATACAGAGCTGTTGTAGGTAGGTTTTAGCTGACCATTCAACACCTGTTCATCTGCGTGATGGGGTCCATAGGAGATCTTTACTTTTGAGTTCATCCTTACCTCTTCCAGCAGTGTCCAGCATGTTGTCTTCATTTGATTTGGAATGGTTTTAGAGATGGGAGGTATATTAATTAATATATACCCAATATTATATAATCATACTTAATTTATATGCACTATTATCTAATTATTCTTAATATGAACTCAAAATGATATGAATTAGTATAAGTTCAGAAGTTTGCAGACATTTGGACCTCCACATATTGCCTAATTCTCCTTTTTTTTAAATTAGCAGACATCTTTTCTATTTTAATTGAAATGAATACATGATTTGGTTTGGTTTCTTTGTTTTAATGGCATATCAACCTTTGTAGGTTATTTAATGCCAAAGCCATTCTTCAAGAAGAACAGTAGTGGTACTATTCAACCCATAGCTGGGAGGATAAGGGGGTTCATACCTTTCCCAAGGGTATTTGCCCGAAAGTGAAAGTAATTGCGCGACTGGAGTACAAACATGTTTACTACGATGAATACATGAGTAAAGTCCACCAAAATATAGAATTGTTATTTTACACCTACATTTTCAACCACCCTGTAGCTCGCTTTGTGATGATAACCATTACTGTGTGTTTATTTTTTTGTCTCTCAGAGTAAATACCATTGAAAAGTCTGCAGACTCTTCTGTGAACGGCTGGTTTCAGCTTTCTATAGCTGCAGGCTTTCAAACAAACAAATAAACAGGTGAAATTAAATCACTTTACGCTATCAGAAAATATTTAGTCAGGTTCAATTTGGCTGTGTGCATTCTCATAAATCATTGCTTCTTATCTTTTTATTTCTTTGCTAAATGTATTGAAGTTTGGAACAAATTGATCTGCAGTTTAGTCTGTGTATCCACAAATGTTTCTCAAAATGAATTAAATACATGACATAAAAATAACTGTATGCATATGTTTAATTACATGTTCATGTATATGTGATTTTGGGTACATGTATGCAGTTACATGTGTGTGTATGTTCTCTATGTGTGTGCAAGTAACATATAGGGGGACACAAAAGTCACTGAATATATGAAAAAATAAATAACTTTTTTTTTATTTGAGGAATATTGTATTTCACTCTTATTTGAAAGTAATTTCCAGAAGACAAAATAAATATAATTAAAAGAAAAATTTTCTTACCCTTTTTTATTCAAATGTTGTTAAATTTTTGAAATGGTAAATTTTTTGCCATTCTCTCTCTCTCTCTCTCTATATATATATAGAGAGAGAGAGAGTGAGACTGCAAATTGTGGTGTAAATAGGGACTAAAAATCTAAACTTTTACCACAGAAAGGTCAGCCACAAGAACAGTACTCCTAAAAATTAACATACACTGCTTACTATAACTTCAGCAAACTGCCACATAAATTTCTAACTAAAACTTGTGTTTGGTGAACATATTTAACAAATGAACTCAGAGAATAATGTAAAATAATAAAACTGTAATACAAGTTAAGTATCATATTGATGCTATATCACATGCCATTCCCAACAGCTGATGCACTGGCTGTAAACATTAAACAGAACTTCACATCTCCCAGGCGGCCAGTCAGACGACTACAGTATGTTGTTTTTCTGTGTGATTTCATGGTAGTGCAGTAGATTAAGAATTTATATGAAAATAATTTCAAATGTGTTAGATTTGCATATTTCATATATAGCTGAAGTAATTCTGATTTCAGAGAAAAATTATGTACTCATTGCCTACTGTATATTTGGAGGTTGACAGCCGGAATAGATCTAACCAAAATTTTTGAGTTAAAAATATTGAGGTCAACTTGAATGCCCACACACACACACACACACACACATATATATATATATATATATATAGTATGGTGCAAAAGTTAATTCTTATTTAAAAAAAAAAGTTCTGTGAAAATGAAAATGGATGGCATTTGAAGAATATTATACTCCACAATTAGTCTAAGTCAAGAATCAAAATAAATGTAATTGAAAGAAAATTTTCTTTACCTTTTTTTTCAAATGCTGTTCAATTCATGTGACTTTTGTGCCACTCTTTGTATCTCTGTGTATTTGACTTGATGTTTTCATCAGTGATTACATATGTTTATGTATGTATAATTATATGTATGTATAAACTATTACTTGTGTATAGCAAATGATTATATCTGTATGTGTTTGTATGTTTGCTTTGGTTTCATGGCACATTAACAATTATAAGTTATTCAATGCCAAATTCATTTTTTAAACAGTTCTATTTCAAACAGTTTAATTTTGTATAAGCATAGTTTTTGTTTACGCACAGTTAAATGTAAAACAGTTCTATTTCAAACAGTTCAGTTTAGCATAAATGCACAGTTTAGTTCTATTTGACCCATAGATAGGACTCTAACAGGTGCAAACATTCTGGGCCAGAGTGGACCTGGAAGCAATGGCAATAAAGAGGTACTCCACATTCCCCAAAGCTCCAGCATTACTGGAGCCTCACCATCAGATTGTTTAGTGTCATTACGAGGACATTCATTGGGAGAGTCTTACTCCCCTGCAGAAATGCAGTCAGTGTATTGTATAGCCCCAGTCAATTGGGCCACTCTGTATGTGTGATTACATTTGCATGTGTATATAATTGTGAGCATGCATGCATTTATCAACCCCTCTGCACAGGCAGGATATGACATGTGGTCAAATTTTAAGTTTAATAGGTTTGAATTGAGAGTTTTCCTTCTCTTAGACCACTTGCCAACCAAAGCTATAGGGCACAGTTTGCCCAACTATTTTACCCATAGCTGGAGAAGGAATAACTGTATTCAAACATTTCCCAAGGGTATTAGTGCTCTGTGAAATGCAATTAGCCTTATCCAAGATTTGAATTAGGGTCGCCATGCAGATTTTCTATGACGATAACCTTTACACCATTGGTACCTCCATAAGTTGTGTGCATTTATGTTGTTACATGATTTATATATTACATGTTGGTTGGTTGGTTGGTTGGGTTGTTGGTTTTACCACATGTTAAGTTATTCTTTGCAAAGTCAGTTTACCCATGGTAGTTTCCGACAGATCTATTTAACCCATACATAGGTCCCTAACAAGTTCTAATACTCTTGATCAGAGTAGACCTGTTAGCAATGGCAACAAAGATGTACTCCTCAATCCCCAGATTTCTAAGACTGGAGCCTAACCATGAGATGCTGTTCCATGCCATAATCAGAACACATAAATATGTGTACATACATACCTGGAATTAACATAATTGTTTGTACATATTACAAATGATAGCATATATACTTTTAACCAATCTCTCTTCCATGAGCAGGATGCAAACTAAGGTCAATTTTTAAGTGAAGTATAGTTGGTTTGAATTCAGAATTTTTTATCTTCTCTTACATAGTCTACCCTACTATTTACCAATTTTTATATGTCTATTGGCCTAGCGGTTAGAGTGTTCGCCAATAGCCTGGGAGACCTGGGTTCGATCCCAGATCGAGTCATACCAAAGACTCAAAAAATGGTACTTGATGCCTCCTTGCTTAACACTCAGCATTATAAGGTACGGATCAAGGGTAAAGTGGAGCAATCCAGGGAAAGGAGTAGCGCCCTCCCCTACACCTTTGTGTAGTAAGCTATCGAAAAGGGAGCCTTTGGGTCACCCTCAACTATGGTTGTCTACTACTTTTATATAAAGTTAAATGTATATGTATGTATGTGATTACATATTAGTGTGGGTATGTGTATGCATATGAAGATATTTGTATGCAATTCAAGTTGTTAGCTTACTGATGGCAAATTGTTTTTTAACTCATTATTATACATAAGAGGAAACAGCGAAAGGGCCAAGATGTATTTGTTGGTTTTGTTATATTAAACCATCCACAAGCCAGTGAAGATAGACACTCATCTGTCTGCTGTCTTATTTCTATAAACAAAACAAAAATAATTGAAGAAAAAAAAGTAGACAAGTCAATGAATGGCTAGAATAAAAATCAATGACTAGTTACAAAAGAGTAAAAGTGTGAGAGAGGCTGACAAAACTGAAAGCCAGGTGCTTGGGGTTTGGCTATTGGTTCAAATGATGGCCAGGATGTAGCAGAGAAAACAGCCCACTCATCTATCAAGACAGAAATTTTCTTGTTTGGTTGTTTTTATTGTTTCTCTAGAACATCGGATGTCTGCATTTATTCCCATTGGCATCTGAATTGCACGCAAGTCCATATAGCAAGAATGATGCTTATGTGAACATTCGGCAGATTTATTTTTCTTAAAGTGGCTAAACGTAGGTTATATTTTAAGTTGAGTAATATAGTGGCATAAAACAGAAGTCACACATAAAAGCATTTTCTGTTTAGAATAAATACCGGTGTTTTCAAAAATAACTCTGCTGTATTTCTGAAGATAAATTCAAAATTAAGTTATCTAAATTATTCATAAATAACAGGAATTCCTTGGTTAGTATTTTCCTAATCAGCAGGGCTAAGAATATGCTGACTGAATACTTTGCAGACTGGTAAAACTCCCCACAAAAATGGGTGCCCTGAGTATGACACAAGACTGCATCTGATGATGAAGTTTTAGTTCTAGAGATCTGGGGAATATGGACTATGCTTTCATAGCCATTACTCCCAGGTCCACACATGAACTGGAGTAGTAGTAACTATTAGCATCACATCTGTTGGTCAAATTGGTCTGTTTAAATTATTTGTATTCAAGAACTTAAGAAACAATCACGCTAAAAATGTAAATATGGATTTGCAATAAATGTGATTTTCTAACTTCTTGGCATAAAATAACCCTCAATAGATTGACATGCCATTAAAAAAGTCTACCAATTGGTTAGTATTCTATATTCTAAGCTGTATAAGATAATGACAAAAATAAAGAATTACAAATAAAAGTATTCATTCTTTGGAACAAATACAAGTGCTTACAAAAATAATTTGTCAGTATTTCGCAAAATAAATTTAAAAGTAAGATATTAAAATTAATACTCTTAATAGCACTATAGTCCATAACGGTTAAGTCAATATTGTTTCTTTTTTCCTTTTATTTTTCTTCGTATTTGTTTATTACAGAATCTATCTAAATGAAACTTTGTGAAAAGATAACTCTATATTAGATCTATACACTGCACAAGTCTCATTATTCTAGACGTACTGGAGAATATATAAAATAAGTTGATTTTGAATAGAGTAAGAATTAAATTACTGTCTCCAACAATGGCATAAAACTGTATTTGCAAATAAATGAATACCAGTGTTGACAAAAATGAAGCATATGCTATTCATATCATTCATAAATGTACTATTACAACTCAGTTTTACGTGGAGCCTTCAATAAGTTTCCAGACATTTTTGTACAGGCATTTAAAATTGTCGTTGGCTCTTGAAAATTCACTATGTTATTGCTATACATCTTATGAGATGACTGACCAATTTTTATGATTTCAGGTTCAAATGAACAGCCACAGCAGCAATTGCAATACACCATACTAAAGTCTGATTGTCACAGCTGGTGAATTTCAAAAATGCAATCTGGACGTAAGGAGATTTAGAAGAAGAATATGCAATAAAATTGTATTTTAAACTTGGAAAAAATGCCAGAGAAACGTATGGAATGCTTCAGACTGCTTTTGGAGCATCTTGCATGAATCAAGCATCAGTTTTTGAGTGGCATAAGAGATTCAAGGAAGGTAAGGAGTCTGTAGGGGATGATGAAAGGTGTGGGAGGAGTAAGGAAGTCAATACACCAGAGTTGATTGGCCAAACGGTTAGGGTTAGGGTTACTATGTTGAGGTTTTAAGGGAGTTCAGGAAGAGATTCTATCGGAAGAAGCCAGCACTCTTCAAATCGGGTCAGTGGCATTTCCACCAGGACAATGCACCAGTCCACAACTCCAACCTTGTCACAGACTATTTGACCAAGATGGGCATCAAGACAGTTCCTCAGCCTCCCTATAGTCCAGACCTTGCTCTCTGTGAATTTTGGTTATTCCCTAAGCTCACAGGCTGTCGTTATGAGACAATTGAAGAGATGAAAGAGGCTGGTGAAAGGTCATTGACATGCTCATACAAGAGGACTTCCAAGGGGCCTTGCAGACATTGTTGGAACAGTACAACAAGTGCATTTCAGTCGGAGGATATTACTTTGAAGGGGACTAGAGTTTCATGTGTGTACTATCAATAAAAGTCCCCATATGAAAAAAGTCTGGAAACTTATTTAATGATCCTCATATGTTGATTAATGCAATAGTTTTATGATCAATGAGTCAAAGTTTCTTTGGTTATTTTTCGTTGGGTTAGGTTTTTATGGATAAGTTTTAAAATTACAAAAGTTTTGGCATTGTGCTATATGTAGCATGTAGTGTGCCTCTAGCATAAAGTCAAGCTACTAGGGATGTCCCAGCAGATGACTTGAAATTGATATCCTTCTTTGTAACACATGTTGAACTGAAGAAGGCTGAAATTCATGCCTTTTTATTCAAGTACTCTGATGTATCCTTATGGTAACTGAGTTGCTTCCTAGTGGCTATGATAAAAAAAAATTCTGTAGGTAAGGGCAGGTAATTTCCAGAGATATCACAAATCAAAACCAAATGAAACTTGGTGGTAAGATACAGCAACAAACTGCGCAGTAAATGGAAAATGTACAGTGTGTCTCCAAAAAAAAAAAAAGGAACAGTTTCAAAAATCAATTGAAATATATATATATATATATATATATATATAGTTTTGTAGGGAAACACTTGCAGAGTACTCCTATTTAATAATTTTCAAACATATCTATTAGACTTATCTAACAGGTAATATCACTCAGGTTCAAGGTGGATCTGAAAGGGAACCTTACCACCACATTTAGTTTAGTGTCATAACTCAGATACTCCTTTTATGGTGGGGATCTGACAGCTCTGCAGAGGATATGACTGGTTGAATGAAATTCTTTCTTTTCCGAATTCATTATAAAGTTTAGAATATGTGAAGTATTTTTGATAGACGGAGAATTGAAATTTAAAATATAGGGGGTCTACCGAATAAATAGGGAATTTCAAAAGTTTATTTTAGAAAAATATTTGAGGAACGATGGAGGGCATTCATTCTGTGGATGTGGGTGTGGGTGAGCATCAGTCAGAGGATTCCTTTGTCTGTTTTGGCACGAAACCCACACAAAAGGCTTGCACATGAGATTTCCTATGAGACTGGAAGAAGACAAGGAAAGACAAGGTCCCAGAGCAGTCAACAGAGAGGAGTTAGTGACAGTAAGGGAAAGATGGTGGTCAGAGAGAAGCAACTGCTGAAGCGAGGAGTTGAGTTTTGTGGACCCAGAAGCCAGGTCAGCCAGCGCAAGAGGATGAGTTAGCATTCCAGGTAGCTGTGTGGGAATTTTGTTTGGGTACATGCTCACGATAGCTGCATAATGCCAGAAAAGTGCCAAAACTTCTCCCTTCTTATGCTTTGGGCTAACCCAAGTCTGTGCTTGTTTGTTCTTCATTCTTCCATTCTCGGTTATATATGTTATATCTGTTGTATATTTGTAAAACATGTGAAATGTCCCTGGACGGAGATGAGAGAAACCACTTGCCATGTGTGGATATAAGAAGTTGAGATAGAGGGGACTGGTCGTGTCAGGCATACAGTGTGGAACGATAAAATTGTAACCCTAGAAAAGACGACATAATTCCATTTCTGTTTGATGAAAACTGGTTTTCTCATTTTGTTGCTGACCATCTACTTGTTGACCAGTTGTGTACAAATCCCAAGAGTGATAGGAGCCTTCTATCATGTCTGAAAGTGTCACAATGTTCAGTGAGCGAGATAGGAGATGCGCTGCTGTACAACTCATGTTCTCTACCGATCCAAGTTATCACAACAGGACCATTGCCAGCACCCTCAAAATGCTAATCTGGATGGTTCAATGCTTGAGGGCACAGATCAACGCATCGGACAACCCTTCGGATGGCTACAGTTATGGTCTTTGGTGTGGTTTCAAGTGAGGGCCACATCATGCCACCTCACATTTTCGAAGTCGGCTTGAAAGTCAACACCAAAGTGTACCTGAAGAGTGTGGTGATCCCCTGGTGTAACCAGGAGGCCAGTGGCAGACCCTGGGTGTGGCAGCACGACTCGGCACCGGCCCACAAGTCCAAAGAGACCCAAGCTTGGCTTCAGAAGGAGTGCTACGACTTTGTACCCTTCTCTCACAAGCCCCCCTCCTCCCCCGACTTGGACCCATTGGACTTCTTCATTTGGTCATACGTCAAGAACATCACTAACATGACCTCCCACAACACCAAAGCCAGCCTGATCACCGCCATTCGCTGAGTATTCACCGAGCTCCCGCCAGTGCTTGTGGAAAAGGCATGCTTCCAGTACTGGATCCATATCGAGGCGGTGATTGAGACTGAAGGCAGCTACATTGAATAGATATCAGTTCTACTACATAATCAAATTACCTGAATTGATTTTTTCAAAAATAGTTTTAAAATAAAGATGTAGTGTTGTTTTCTTTAGGACTATTTTATTGTTTCACCCTGTATTGTCACATATTTAAGATATTGATATTTACTTGACACAGTTTTCTTGAGAAACACTTGAAGTTTATAATTAAGTCTTTCAGTAGCATCAAGCATAAAACTCCCTAGAGACCATGAATTACTGAATTTCTGAAAATCAATGAATCAATTTCTGAAAAACAATAGATGCATGGTTGTGCTTGTTACATCTGTAGCTCACAGAAAGCTGCATGAAGGACAGGTCAAGAGTTACAAATTCCAAACTAAACAGGAAAATCTTTGCTACAAAACTACAGTTATTGCAATGTCTGTGCAATCAGAACAAAACTATTGCCCAGTCGGCAATGTAGAGCTCCCATTGATTGCCATTGCTCCCAGCACCACTCTGGCCTGTAGTGGTATCACCTGATAGGATCCTATCTATGGGTTAAATAGAACTAAAATGTGTACTTATGCTAAACTGAATTACTTGTAATAGAACTGTTTTGATATTTAAACTGCATACTTATGCTAAACTGAACTGCTTGAAATAGAACTGTTTTGACATGTAAAGTGCGTATTTATCCAAAACTGAATTATTTAAGATAGAACTGTTTTTGACATTGAAACTGTATTTACATTAAACTGAATTTCAAGAAATAGAACTGTTTTGACATTTAACTGTGTGTAAACAAAAATCTATACTTCTACTAAACTGAATTGGTTGAAATAGAACTGTTTGACTTAACAGAATAGCTTGAAATAGAAATATTTTTTACAATTGAACTGTGTACTCATGCTAAACTGAATTGTTTGAAATAGAACTGATTGTTTGTATAAAAATGGATTTGGCATTAAATTACCTACTATGGTTGATATGCCATAAAAACCCAACCAACCAACCAACCAGAACATATCTAGGCATTATGATGATGCAGAAAGGTTCAATGAGCATCTAATTTCAACCACTAGGTCATCTATAAATAGCACTAACAAATTTCAAGTGTTTCTCAACAAAAATATGTATTATGATTGTAAATATTTTAAATATCTTTTTAAAAATGAATTGTTCAATCAGTACATTTCTTTTCAAGATATTTTATATAAAATATAACTTAAGTTGGTCTTGAATACAGGAAAAGTTTGATTAGAATCTCCAACAAATATCTACCTGTGAAAGGGACTGTTGTAATCAAAAGAGAGTAAAAATTCCAAAATGTTAAGTAGAATACCAATAACAGAAAAGAATACAGATAAAGATTAGTACATATCAAATATGGGAGAAGAGTTCAACAATGGGATAATAGTTTGATTATGATATATGTATTTGTCAGTGGTTAAGGGTTCAACAGTAAAATAAGTGTTTGAAAATAGTTAAGTGTTTCATAATAGGGCAATTTTTTTGTCAATAGGTAAGTGTTAGACAATTGGATAATTGTTTAACAACAGGTAAATATTCTACAATAAGTAAGCGTTTGACAATATGGTAATTGTTTAACAACAGGTAAATATTCTACAATCAGTAAGTGTTCAACAATATGGTAATTGTTTAACAACAGGTAAACATTCTACAATAAGTAAGCGTTTGACAATATGGTAATTGTTTAACAACTTGTAAATATTCTACAATAAGTAAGTGCTCGACAATGGGGTAATTGTTTAACAACAAGTAAATTTTCAACAATAAGTAAGCATTTGACGATAGGGTAATTGTTTAACAACAGGTAAATATTCTACAGTAAGTAAGTGTTCGACAGAAAGCTAAATGCTCAACAATAAACAAAGAATTCATTCACAAAATCATGACTTCTAAACTGATGTTGCACAAATTCTTGGATTAGCAGACATTTTATAAAAGAATGCGGTGTGAAAGTCTGTATTGGACATTTGTCCTCACTTGTAAAAAATGTTCCTCATCGTATTTACTTGAGTAGAAAACAAATTCATTTATTGTACCTATACAAATGTGTGAGTGAAGTAGTACTAGTTGACTGTTGAAATTTCGTATTTCTTATTCATTTTGGTTTATTTTCCTTTGTATTTGGCTATTACAAGACCTATCTAAATGAAACTTGGAGAAAAGATAATTCTATATTAGATCTACAGACTGTGCAAGTCTCAGTGTTCTACACTTATAAATGTATAAGTTGCTTTCGAACACAGTAAAAATTAAATTAGAGTTCCCAACAACAGCATAAAAAAGGTCAAAAATAAAAGCATCATCTGTTTGGAATAAACACAAATGTTTACAAAAGTAACTGTACTGTATTTCTTAAGAAAAAAAAATCAAAGGAGTTCAAACTGTTCTTAAACTTGCTGAACTAAATGTAAATTTAATTAGAAACAACTAATCTGATAACATTAGGGTTTTATCAAGGTGGGTTAGTTTTACAGAATGTTAACCATTGTTGGGCTATATTATGCCAACACCAGTTATGGTTTCAAGCAATATACTGCTCTATCTTAATAATATAGTTAATGATACTCATTAGATAAGTAAATTTGGCGACCTTAGTCAAGGGTAACCTGAAGGCTCCTTTTTCAATAGCTACTACACCAAGGTGTAAGGGAGAGTGCTACTCCATTCCCTGGATTGCTTCACTTTACCCTTGATGCTTACCTTATAATGCTGAGTGTTAAGCAAGGCGGCATCAGGTACCATTTTTTGAGTCTTTGGTATGACTCAACCAAGGATTGAACCCCTGTTTCCTGGACCATTGGCGAACACTCTACTCATAAGTTCAATTATTCTTGGAATAAATGTACAAGTAAGGAAATACGGTAAGTTTCCAATTACTATGTCCCTTGTTAGCTTTGGCTTTGTTCTTTATGGCCTTGAATCAGTTCATTCTTATGGGGGTGGTACTACACAACATGACATATATAGCATAAAATCGTATCTTTGATTATTTTAAATAGGTAAACACACCATTCTCAGTCACAATATTAATGTTTTAAGAGCCAAACTTTTAATGATGTTCACAATCATTTTAAACATAAAACCATTTCATACATAGCTGCAATATTAATATTTTAAAAGCCAATATATCATGTAGTTCACAGTCATTCTAAATAAGACATCATCATCATCATGTCGCGCTGGTAGCACGGATATCCCTGACCCTCTCTCGCCACTCCTCCCTATCGTTCATCGCCCTAGGTAGGTCTTCAGAACAACATCCTGTATCCTCACATAGATGCTGAATGTATGTTCGTGCTGGTCGTCCTGCTTTTGCACGGCCATGTGTGGGGGTCCATTAGAGTACATCTCTTATGAGTTCGACCCTGCTTCTCCAGCAGTGTCCTGCATGTCTGGTTCATCTAACTTGAATAGTTTTCGTGATAGGGGGCAGGTGGCCGTACAGTTGGTGTCTTGTGGGGTGTTGCCGCCAGGACTTGTTCAAGATTGCACGTAGCATTCTCGCAATATCTTTGTTTTAAGATCCAATGTATTAGTAATATTCACAATTATTTTAAACAGGGAAATGCTTCATACTTAATATTAATAGCCAATATATTAATGTAGTTCAAAATCAAAACATTATAATGTTAAGATAAGTCATGGGTTAATGTTACTCAGATACCATACATTACCAGTAATTCTTCTTTGCTTTACTCTAAAATGTTGTTATAGTAAATGTAAATCAGAGATGATTCTTATATCATTAAATATGGTAGATAATATAAGATTAAATAAGATTGATATAAAAAGACTTAATACTGGAGCCAGAAGCAATTTCTGCCTTTTGTATTTTCATTTAAAACTTCTTTCTTTCAGCTCCTTCATTTTTGGTAATCATTATCTCTCACTCAATTATTAATTAATTACTTAATTATTCTTGGTAAATTGTTCCCAAATTTGGCCATCGGGCAATTTTGAAATACAAAATCTGAAAATCGTGCTTGTACATAATCAATACTTGATTAATGAAGAAGAAATATTGTTTTAAATATTCATTTATCTTAAATAATTGCCACTTTGGTATATAAATGGATTTTTGAAAGCTTTAATAAAATTTATCAAGAAATCTAAAAAGAAAGGGGTTTCACTTATAATCTAACTGGCAATATGTACACAAATCTTATTGAGTACATGTCAGTTTAATAAAATAAATGTTATAAAATCAAATGCTCTCGTGTCTACATGTAATTATATGTATATATAAAAAAGAACTTTGACTTATATTCCAACTGATAATGTTTACACAGATTTGATAAATATAAGTCATCATCAAGGCATGCCACCAGCATGGATTCCTTTGATTCACTTGTGCCATCCATTCCTATTTTAGAATAGCTTACATAGTAAGTTCTCTGGACACTGTGAAAAAAAAAATCCCAAATCATAGTGAAATATAAACAGAATAAAATCTAACGCACAAGTACATTGGGGTACTTTCATGTACTTAAATAGAATGTGCCCGTGGTGTAATGGTTATCGTCATAGGAAATGGATATGGTAACACGAGTTCAAATCCTGGACGTGACTGTTAAACCTGTTAAACTCCGCTTAAAAAATTGACCTTGTGTCATATCCTGCCCGAGCAGAGGGGTTGGGTAAATATGTATACTTAATATTGTTCTGAGGACTTATGAAGTGGGATGGCTGATAGGGATGGGTGGCTGTAGAGAGTCAAAAGAATCCAAGCTGTCTGCAAATCTTGATGAGGATGATGATAAGTTATTAATTAGATTGTGGAAATTTTTAAAAATCTCAATAAAAAATTCTTTGTGACTATTTTTGATTGAGTTTAACCTTAAATTAACGAATGATATGAAAATGTCTCCAAAGACAGCAATGTCTTAGTTTATTTTCCAGTTTTTAAACTTCTGAATTAAGGTATCAAAAACAGACGAATCTAATAACTCTCCATTGACATATTTGTGTATTTGCAAACACAAAGACATGCACATTTTAATGTATGCATTTATGTAAACAGCATTGTCCAGCACTTGTAACCATTATGCCAAACATGCCTCCATTTTTGTGTAGAATTAATTACTTACTTTAAGAAAAGTACCAAAGATGCTTATATTGTAAAACTTGAATGTGCTTGCATATGACTTAATGTTGGAATATTTGCAGAAAAGAAAATTATTTAACATTGTAAATATATGTAATATTTAACATTCTGTTCATACATTGACTGGTTAACTTAATTTGGGATTAAATCATATACACATGTTTCTCATCTCTTTCAACTTGTATACAGATCACAGGTCAAGAAGTTTAATCTCTCAAGTAATCAAATATTGATAGAAATATCTTCCTCCATATTAGTTCAAAACAAATTCTCAATTCATTAAAAATATTTGATGAAATTATTAATGCATCTATTGATGATCAAAAGTGTGTTTGAATGAGTATAATTGGGCCCTCATATGTCATACATGTCATATCTGACAGTGTGTATACATGTGTTTGTGTATACATTATATATATATATATATATATATATATATATATATACACAGAGCTGGTTTTAAGCCAATTGAACCAATTGTTCCTCAGGGGGCCCTGTGTTAGAGTGTAATCTATTCTTGGCTCAAGTACACACAACAACACATTACAATATATACATTCCTAATTGGCCCCAGCACATCCGAATGCCAGCTCTGTATATATATATATATATATATATATATATATATATATATATATATATTACAGAAAAATGGAAATAAATCCAACAGTATGTAAATATAAAAATATGAAAAAAACGTTCAGAGGATGTATCTATTTATATATGATGATATGCCAATGTTTAACGTTATGGTTTTTTGTTAACCAATCTTCAGGGCTAAGCTGGAATGCAACATATCATCCCAAAATTATTTTCAAGGGAAAAAATTAAACAAAAAACTGAGAAAATTTTTAGCCTTCTATTATTGTTAAGGGTGTTCTGTTTCAAAATCTGGCAAAGTAATCAGTGTTTGAAAATTTTTTCACAAAATGATTGTGCATTTGCAATAGATTAAAAAAAAAATGTAAACATTTTTTTTCAAATCCAGAATTAAAAAATTCTCAAAGTAAAATTCATGTGAGTAGTTTAGAAATTTTAAAAAAATAAAAACCCTGCACTTGAGTTTTTAAAAAAATTAAACATTGGAATATTTTCCTGCATAAATAAATACATCCTCTGAATAGTTTGTTTAAGTATATATATATATATATATATATATATATATATATAGGTAAATATGGCCCTCATATGTAATTTACATCTTGTTTGATATGATTCTATATTTATCCAAACCCTCCACATGAGCAAGGTGTGACATAAGGTCAATTTTTAGATGAAGCTCAACAGGTTTGAATACAAAGTTTTCCTTCTCCTTGATTGGTTGCTATACAAAGGTTAGAGAGCCCAGTCTGCCCTTCCATATACCTATAGCTGAAGGGATAATAATTACACTCTACCTTTCCCAAGGGTATTAGTTCTATGTGAAAAGCCAACAGTTTCATCCAAGATTTGGTCTCAAGTTGGTGTGTCCATTTCCTATGACAATAGCCATTGCATCATGAATGCTTCATATGCATATATGTTGAAAAATAAAATGCTTCATATATACATTTATAAAATGCAGTTTGCTATATTATAAATAAAATGTGGTTAATATGGGTGATATGGTACACACACACACACATATATAAATGTGTGTGTGTGTGTGTGTGTGTGTGTGATTGTGGATGTGTGTGAATGAGTAATCATTATAATTAGGCCTTCATATGTTATTTATTAGAGTATATATATATATATATATATAAAGGGTTGAGTGTGTATATAAATTGAGGGGATAAATGCCATCTTACTAATATGAAGGGTTCTGTTTATATATATATATATACATATGTGTGTGTGTATGTGTGTGGGTGTAAGTGTGTCAGAAAAAATGACAATAGTATGGAAAATCCAATTGATGTGTTCCACTATATAATTTTTTCCTCATACTGTTGGATTTCCTTCCAAACTTTACCCACACACAGGCACCCCCTCACCCACACTCCATTCAACTATACTTCTAACATATTGGCCCCCTTGGCTGGGGCTGTAGAATACACCGACTGCTTCCCTGCAGAGGAGTACCCCACCCCACTAACGAGTGCCCTAGATATGATGCTAAACAATCTGATGCAGAGGTTCCAGTAATGCTGGAGCTTTGGAGAATGCAGAGTACCTCTTCATTGCTACTGCTCCCAAGTCCACTCTGGCCCAGAATGGTAGCACCTGATAGGGTCCTATCTATGGGTCAGATAAAACTAAACTGTGCACTCATGCTAACTGAATTGTTTGAAATAGAACAGTTTTTGTAAGCTAAAGTGAATTGTTTGAAATAGAACTGATTATATGAATAAAAATGGATTTGGCATTAATAACCAATAATGGTTGGTGTGCCATATAACCAAACCAAACCAAACACTTCTAACATATACATATCTATACATAGGCATTTGTATCTATGGTATGGTTTGGTTTGTTTCACAGCATTTTAACTGAATATTTGATTGTACTCATAAGCATATGGTCAATTTATTTGCTTTTAATTTTTTTTTTCTCTCTAGTTATCTGCTTGCACACAGTTATATGATATATGCATCAGACAGGAATAATTTGCACAGTTTTATCATTTCAAGTATTTCTAGTATTAATAATTCACACATGATTATATGGTTTCAAGTAATTATTCCTATCTAATAATAATCATTTGTTTACACACAATTAAATGGTTAAAACTAAGCGGAGTTTAACAGGTTTGAATTCAGAGTTTTCTTTCTCCTAGACTAGTTGCCTAACCAAGGCTGAAGAACCTAGTCTGTCCTACTATTTACCCATAGCTGGAAGGAGAATAATTGGATTCATACCTTCTCCAAGGGTATTAGTGCTATGTGAAATGCAATCAGTCAGGTCCAGGAATTTGAACTCGTGTCGTCGTGTCCATTTCCTACGACGATAACGACTGCTGGTTTGGTATGATGAATGCTGACCTGACATGTGATCCATTTATTAGATTATGTGTTTGGTTTAATGGCATATCAACCCTTCATGGTTATTTATTGCTAAATCCTGTTTATATATATATATATATATATATATATATATATGTGTGTGTGTGTGTGTGTGTGTGTGATTTGTAAGTGATAATTTCGTAGGTAACGTTCTTTTTAAATGAATTTGAGCTCATATATTTACACACAGTTAAACGGCTTCAAGTATCACCCAAAATTTGCAAGCAATGATATTATTTCAAGTAACAAATAATAATCCTCAGTAAGTTGTTATAGCTGCAAGTAACTATTCTTAATTGGAATCATTTATTTTTTGCTTCAGGGCCTGTGGGGCAGTGGATAGAGGCGTTGAGACTCTATGGTTCCAGGTGAGCATTGTCAGAAGATAGTGGTTTCAATTCCTACACAAGCCAGCCAGAGTTTTATTTGGTCAAAAACGTGGTGCGATAGACAACAACTATTGAAGGCAGTAATTACTGGGGATACGGTTACAAGATTCAGCATTCCTAGCCGAGGTCGTGGTTAAATCACCTGAAGAAGGCCAGAGGTGAAATTTGGCTGAAACGTAGTGAAGAAGAAACAACACAAAACCTACTAAGATGAGGACAAAAAGTCCGCAATAAATAAAAAAAAAAATTTTTTTAAAATTAATTTTCAGACTAACTATTCTTAATACAAATAATTTGCACTCAGTAATATGATATTGAGTATTCTTATCTAAAGCAAATTATTTTCAAACAGATCTATTTGGGACACAGTTTGAATGCGAGCAGTTACCATGACTGAGTGAGAGTGGATCTGGTAATAATGAAGTGGTTACTCTTTACTTCCCAAGGCTTGAAAACTCGAGTCTCACTACGGGATGTCGGTTAATGTCATACCCAGGAAACCCTTTTTATGGGGATTTCTTACCTCACAACAAAAGATGCAGTCAGCCTACTCTAAGCTTCATTGATATATATATTGTCATCCACAGACAGACTTTTTCGTTGTACCACAAGTTTTCCGTGTGGCTAGACACATAGGACACTTGAAGCTGGGATTGAAACCCTCCCAACTTTATGTCAGACTTGGCCATTTGTCTAATGAGTAGAGTGTTCGCTAATGGTCTGGGAGACCGGGGTTCAATCCCAGGTCGAGTCATTCCAAAGACTCAAAAAATGGAACTTGATGCCACCTTGCTTAGCACTCAGTATTATAAGGTGAGGATCAAGGATAAAGTGGAGCAATCCTGGGAATGGAGTAGCACCCTCTCTTACACCTCAGTGTAGTAGCTATTGAAAAGGGAGCCTTTAGGTCATCCTCAACTAAGGTCATCAACTTTACTTTTACTACTATCATACTGCTCGGCCAACAAGCAAACCACATCAGCTTAGGAATTATAAGGCATTATGTAGTAGCTTTCATTTGTTTACATTTTGCCTTTAATGGATACCAGAGTGCTCAATTCATTAGAAGAGCTTTGCATTATGTGAGTGGCAGCCGTAAATTCCTTTGCCAGATATATATATATATATATATATATATATATATATATATATATATATTTCTAAATAAATATTCTGTGGTACATACAAAACTTTAGAATAGCTTTAAGTTGAGCATACATTATCAGTTCTAAAAACGTATTTATTCTTGGCCACATCTTGTCAGATGGTTGGTATTTAGAGATATAAAACACCTCTAGCACAGTGGGTTGTAGATCAGTGCCAGCAGTGTCTAGTATGGAAAATATACTGGAGTTATAGGCACAGGTGCATCAGGGATTAGCTAAACGATGTTGAGTTATTGTAGATGGAGCATTCTGATCATACAAACTGGTTGTACAGGTTAAACTTTGTGATTGGATTGTGGGGGGCACATCTTGCTTTATTCTATTTTCATTTGAGTTGTGCATCTGATATGACAAACTTTGCATTTGCAATGAAATTTGTAAATTAAGAAACTTTTATGATGAATAATAATGATATAATGCTAATAAATTTTTATTTGTTCCCTAGTACTTTTAGCCCCAATCAAAGGCCATCTTCAAGGGGTGTATATTGCAAAAGCAATACAACCTTTGCAAGAACAATACAACTTAATTCAAGTCTGGTGTAATGTTGTATCATGTTCTTTTGGTTTTTTAAAAATGGCAACAGTAGCTAAAGACATTTCAGTAGCTTAGCACTGGATTCAAAATTAATTTTACTGAGGTTGGAACTATCTTTCTAATGTGTAGAGGTTCAAGAATCTGTAATATATCCATCCTACTTGATAGGGTTAACCTTGTGGCTGACGCACTGGACTTCAACATTGTAGTAAGTGAGTTTGAACTCTGGTTGCACAACTGCATTCACTTTTGAACTGATATTTTTGGGAAAGGCATGAACACTTTATCCACAACCATACATAAAATAGTGCTACACCTAATATATATATATATATATATATATATATATATATATATATATATTATCTTTTTTAAATTTTATCATACTACATGTGAGAACATGTGCAATACCAGTCTTCATCAGCTCCCAACCAGGGGTGATGCCACAGTTTCAGTGGCTAAGAAAGTACTGTCACCCTTGACACCACCAGCAGCTTTTGTCACTGGACAGTGGATGAAGACAAACAGAGCAAAAGTTCCTCTTTCTCGCTTATGTTCATAATAACGTTAAATGCGTTTGCTTTCAGATATGTTTGTAAAAATCATTTATAACGATCTTTCATATAATGTGTACATTTCACTAGCACACGTTAGGTCATGTCACATGCTTTTTATTTTCATCGATTTTGGTTGTTTTTCCTTTTTCTTTTCACTCAAAACAAACATCTCATATAATTTTACAAAAAAAAAAAAACAAACAAATTATCTGCTGTCTAATGAGACCCTTAAGATGGGTTATAGGGGTAAATGAGAATTTTTGGTGAAGATTTGTCCAAATAGCTTTCAGGTTGCCTTTGAGACACTGGATTCTTGGCTTGATAGAATTTCTCTGGGGCACTGTCACTCAACAACGGGATACTGAATGCTGTGGGTGCAGTCCAGATTCATAACGTCATTATTCAATTTATATTCTCCAATAGGAGAATTACATTTTTGCACCAGCGTGCCTTATGGATCTGTAAACCAACCAAACTGTTAAATCTTATGCCACAATCATACATTATAGCTGGGTCCAGTTCAAGGTCATTTTCTTTAAAATCAGTCTCCTTCCCTGCAACAGTCACCCAGAGGGTATTCTGTGTCTGTTGCACATGATTTGATGTAGGTTCTTGTCTTTCCAACATGTCACTCCAAACTTTTAGAGGTTCACTTTTCTTTCCAAAGAGTCATCTTGCCTTCCAGAGAGTCTTATAATTCAAATTTTATCATACAGTGTGTGAGAACACATGTGATACCTTGTCTTAATCAGCCACCACCAGAGGTGATGCCACAGTTTTGGTGGCTAAGGTTGTTCTGCTACCCCTGGCACCACCAGCAGCTTTTGCCACCAGACAGAGTAGGAAGACAAACAGTGAAAGTTTCTCTTTGTAGCTTAACTTCATAATGATGTTAAACTCGTTTGCTTTCAGATATGTTTGTAAAAATCATTATTAATGATTATTCATATAATGTGTACATTTCATATAATGTGCACATTTCCCTTGTGCATTCTAGGTCATGGTGTTGTGTGCATTTTATTTTCATCGATTGAGTAATTTTTCCTTAAATATATATATATATATATATATAAAGTGAGTTTTGTTTGGTTTCCTTATATATATATATATATATATATATATATATATATATATATATATTTATATATATAAGTAAGGAAATTTCAGGGATCTAATGAAAAGTGGTACTTTCAGTTATTATTTACTGAGTTTCACTTTGTCTGGAACACAGGCCTTGGGTTGCTTACAGTGCCTCTGGTGTCCTAGTGATACTCCATCTAAGTATCAAAAATTCAATGATCTAATGGTAACCAGTGCTCTCAGTGTGACCGAACTGTAAGTTATTTTAAAGATATAATTACATATATAAATATATATATATATATATATATATATATATATATATATATATATATATATAATTATTTATTGTAATGTATATTACATCCTTTTTTTCTCTCATTTATATTATGTTTTTATACTGAGTGTGTAATACTTTCATTTAATATAATCATCAGTAATACATTAATATTATTAATTATAATATCTGGTCTGTCAGTAGCACTTTCATTAATTCCTGACCATTATTTTCTGTTCTGACATTTATAATGTGTTCCCATAATAAGACTGATATGTTCAAAATATATGGAGACTGAAGCTTTATTTATGAAGAAAGAACTGAACAAGGAATTAAATATTAATTCTAAGATAGTCCTCTAGGTATTCAATGACTTGAACAAAGAATAAATTCTTTTAATAGTACAATTATATTTTTTCTACAAAAAAAGAGAAATAAAATATTTACCGGTCCATTGACAAAGTGGGTAGAGTGTAATAAGGTATGAATCAAGGGTTAAGTGCAGCAATCCAGGGAAAAGAGTTGGGTCCTCCCCTACACCTCAGTGTAGTAGCTATAGAAAAGGGAGCCTTCAGGTCACCCTTGACTACAGGCGGCAAATTTACTTATATATGTATGTGCGTGTATGTGTGTGTGTGTGTGCGTGTGTGTACCATTGTCCTTGGTAAATCCTCTAAATGGCATCAGCATTCACACAGAGCAGATGAAAATAAATTTTTATTGATTAACTAGCACTGGTGTGTCCATGTGTAGGTGTCCATAAGAAAACATTGCTTATGAACAGATTCTTACTTGTCCAGCATGCCTTGCTTGTCTTATTTGGATAGTTTGCAAGATGGGAGGTAAGTAGCCATATAGCTGGTGGTTTTTAGAGTGCTGCTTCTAAGATTTGTTCAAAATAGCATGTAGTATCCGTGTGTAGCTCCTATCTAGCTTTTTCTTCAAGCTTTTCATTTGAGTGCAAATGGTATAACCATATTGTAGTACTGATACAGCTACAGCGCTGAAGAATTTCTGATTTAATTTATGAGAGAGATTAATAACTTGTGCATAGCTGTCCATGCTTTACAAACGAGTATATTGATATCACTTTCAGGAGATGAGATTTAGCCACTGAAGTAAATGCTCTACTATACTAATTTCAGAGGCTTGAGATTTGATGAGGAGATGGTATCCTCTTGATTAAAACACATTAACTTGGTTATATTTGAGTTCATATTGATCAATAAATTAAACGTTATTTTTAACAATATTCTGCTCAGCATTCAACACAGTTATTTCTCTAAGTTTTTATTGGTAAAATTGTCTTTGAAAATTAATGTGGTCAGAAACTGCACAGCTGTATGTCTTTTAATGTCCCCCATGTCTTCAGATCAGATAAATTTTCATATAGTCATATAGAGCTAGGTCTAGTATAATGTAGTGGCTACCTCACACCACCAGTGAACTCGGTGCCTGGCAGTGTGTGACCAACAACAAAAGGTTAACCATGGAAATTTTCACAGTAGGTGCAAGAAACAATCACACACTTGAAGATTTTTGGAAATGGTCTGACAGTTAGTTGGGCATTAGCAAAGTAAGAAGTAATGACCTAAATTTTTGACCTAGTAAAATGGTCACCCACATTGGGAGTGAGATATGATTTGTTAAACAATAGATTTTTCTTAATCAACTCAAAATATCACTTCACATTTTCCTCTTTCTGAGATCAATTGAGAAGGAAATTCCAGCATGAATAATAAAGTGAGTGTGAATGAGATTTTTTGTAATCTCATGTCTGACCTTTTTCCTTTTCTTGATATGAATGTTGTCAACATTTCTTTATTTTGTCTAAGTCAACTTTCTTCTTTGAGATCCCACAACTATATATTGTGACGGCAAATAGACTAAAATCCCCAAACGGGACTTTATGTTCGCACGTGTGAAGACGGGGCAGGTTGGCACTTGATCCCCTATAGAATAAGTCCTCGTTCAGAGTTTTTCTCTCAGGCATATAAGAACTGGCATATTACGTGAGGGATCAATTTTTAGAGCCAGACTGACCGCCGCTGGCAAGGGGTTCCAAATTTCACACTATCACACACCCACCAGGCCGCTAAACTTCCTTCCCCTCGTCTATGGAAGAATATGGACCTATAGGTCTTAGTCGTAATAATATTATATTGTAGTAGTCGGCAACTCCCGGTCTCCCAGTGATATTTTAGGAATTAATAGGACAATTCTAAGCAAGATAACATAAGGCGAATAGAAGCTGAAAAGAAAATGTGACAACAACAAATTCGTAGTAGAACGGAAAAGAACAACATAGACCACGCGGTAACATAAAAATAAATGAATTCCTTTGCTACAGTTATATACACTTTCAAAGTGTCAAAACATATAATAATTGGACAGTCCACGAATATAATTGTCTTTTCTTGACTTTTGTCTTTCTTCAAATTAAGAGAGAGAGAGAGTGGTATGCAAAGTTTGGGTATAAAGGAAAATGGCCCCAAAGTTACTTATCTTATTTTTTGACGGGGTTCCACTGGAGAATCTTTCTTCTTTCATGGGCTACTAGACTTTGTTCTGTTTTTAATACACTGGCTTGAAGAACCTGGGGTCCTTCGTGTCGTCTCAGTAATTCTTTTGTCTTCCACCCGGAGTAAAATGGCTATGGTTTGTCTGCCCGCTACGAACCCTGCTCAAAAACTGGCTTTTTTATTATTTACTTCCGCTGAGGGGAGGAAGTCCCCACTTCCGTTTTGGGGTCCCGGCCAATCATTTGGCTTCTCTCTTCTTCCTCTTGGTGTCTGGCGACCTGGGTAAGGTCACCAAGTACCAACATCTGTTTATCCCCTCTGTGACCTACATTCTTCCTTAACGGTCACTTTTTTGACGGCTTGATACCGTCAATTCAAATACAAGGAGTAGTAATTTTATCTCCCTCCTCCCAGTGGGATATCGCGTGACAATATCTTTCACCACTTACAAAATAGGAACATCAATATCATCATGGATTATTACCTGAAGGCTCCCTTTTCAATAGTTACTACACTGAGGTGTTGGGGAGGGCATTCCTCCTTTACCTGGATTGCTCCATTTTATCTTTATTGCACACCTTTTAGTGCTGAGTGTTAAGCAAGGAGGCATCGAATACCATTTTTTGAGTTTTTGATATGACTTGACTGGGGATTGAACTCCGGTCTTGTGGGCCATTGGCAAACACTCACCTCATTTTCTTCAGTTCCAGTAGCAACATACTTGATCACCTGGAACAAAATCTTCATATTCAGGAGATGGAGGACTTCTATTACCACCACTACATTGCAATTAATATTACCACCACTACACAGCAATAAATTTTACCCCCACTACTACTGCAACCATTAATGCTTCCACTCCTAATTTTCCTAACATCTTCATCATTATCACAATTACCATTATCACCACTACAACAGCAATAAAAGTGATAATAATAATAAACTCTGAACCAGAGTGATAATACTTGTTTGGGTCCCTTCTATGGGTCAAATAGATCTGGTCAGATTTATTCGTTTTTGGTAGGATCCTAAAAAATCCATAAGAAACATCTAGTCAAAAATATGATACAGTTTCCTTGCGCCTTGATATAAAATAACCCTAAATGTGTTAACATCCTGCTAAAATCAATTATAATCATCTCTCTCAATCTCCTCTTTATTTTGCTTCAAGTACTCATTATTTCCTCTATATAAACAGCCTACCCAAAGAAACCACCGTCACAGCGTTAATGATGCTATATAAAAGCACAAAAGTAAAAGTCCACTCCCCAGATGGAGACTGTTGTGATGCTGATCAAAGAAAGACGAGGGGAACACAGAAGGTTCAATAGAAAAACATATATATTCAAGAAACAGCAACAAGATACAAGTGAACCTGGTTAAACAGTTGTTAGTTGATTGAAAGCTGAGAGTCCAGTGTAGTAGTGACTATCTGTCCACTACGCAAATGGTATCACATGTGATAGTGTCTTGATGATTGGTGAACTCCTGTCTGGTGCTCTCATTGATGTGTATTTATGGTGGAGGGCGAGTCTATTATGTAGGAAGTACAACAGAGACACAGACTACTTTGACATTGTAGCAGGTGTGCAGCAAGGAGAAATATTAGCCCCATACCTCTTTATCATCTTCCTAGATTACATGCTTAGAATGCCTATTGATATAATGAAAAATAATGGTTTCAAGCTGCAAAGGAAAGAAGCAGAAGATACCCCACACAAGCAATTACTGATGCGGACTACTCCGATGACATTGCACTTCTGGCAAAATATGCCCACCCAAGCGGTAAAATACACCGACTGCACCACTGCAGAGAGGTAAACCTCCACCCCGATGAGTGTCCTGGATATGATACTAAACAATCTGATGGTGAGGTTCCAGTGATGCTAGGGCTTCATTGCCATTGCTGCCAGGTCCACTCTGGCCCAGCATGGTAGCACCTGATAGGGCTCTATCTTTGGGTTAGATAGAACTAACAGCATACTTATGCTGAATTGTTTGACAAAACTGAATAGCTTGAAATAGAAATGTTTTTGACAATTAAACCATACTTACATTTAAACTGCGTGCTTATGCCAAACTGAATTATTTGAAATGGAACTGTTTTTTTACATTGAAACTGTACTTACACTAGACTGATTTGTTTAATAAAGAACTGTTTTGACATTTATCTGTATGTAAATAAAATCCATACCTATACTAAACTGAATTAGCTGAATTAGAACTGCTTGACTAAACTCAATAGCTTGAAATAGAAATGTTTTGCACAATTAAACTGTACTTACATTTAAACTGCATAATTATTCTAAACTGAATTATTTGAAATAGAACTATTTTCATAAAAATGGATTTGGCGTTAAATAACTTATAAGGTTGATATGTCATAAACCCAAACAACCAACCAAACAACAAATTTTAAAACAGTTAACTCAACAGTTAACAGTTAGCAGCTTAACTTTCTTAAACATTTTTCTTTTTTGAGAATGCTTAAGCCTGGCACATTTTACTTTGAGTACAACAGAATTGATTTTGTAAGACTCTAAAGGTTAATTGAAAATTGCCCTATGTTTATTTTTTGAGATTTCAAAGAAAATTCATATAGCAATCTAGCTTTGTAATGTCAAAAAAGAAAAAAGTACTCCTAATATATTTTTATAGAGGAAATAAAGCATTGCTAAAAGGCACTGTTGTAATATCATGTACTTTCTTTAAGAGTAAAGATTTTAAATGAACTGACAAGCTAGTAGACTCCCAAAGGATCAACCAGAAGAATCTTAAATGAGCAATTCCTCAAACCGGACACTTTGTTATACAGGGGATTCATAAAAAAATATTCATTAAAATGTTTAGGCTACTTGGCAGACAGGCTGATGTTCTGATTTCTTTTAAACAATGAAAGAATGAATAAATTTATGCAGGTTTTTTTATAACTGAACAATAAAAATTTTGGAAGAAAAAGCCATAATATATAAACCAAGAAAAATATTGTTTATATAACCAGGGCCAAAAATTCACTGGAAAAAAAAATTAACTTTTCATTAAAATATTTTTTAATCAAAAACATTTTATTGATTTTAATGGCATGTCAACCCATTTAGGTCTATTTCATGCCTACAGGTTAGGAATCACATAATTATTTACATATTTGTTTGATTGTTTATTAAGAGTTTTTTTGCACATGGTCCAATTAAATACAAATAAATTGTAAAGAGATCTATTTGACCCATACATAGGACTCCAACAGGTAGTGCCATTCTTGGTCAGAGTACAGCTGGGAGTAATAGCAATAAAACTTTTGGTTTGATTTGGTTTTATGGCACATCAACCATTGAAGGTTACTAATACCAAATCCATTTTGATACATATAAACAGTTCTATTTCAAATAATTAAGTTTAGCATAAAAACAAAGTTTAACTGTAAAACCAGTTTTATTTCCAACAATTCGGTATAGCATAAGAACACAGTTTAGTTTTATTTGAACCATACATAGGATCCTATCAGGTGCTACCACTCTGGGCCAGAATGGACCTGGGAGCAATGTCAATAAGGGGTACTCTGCATTCCCCAAAACTCAAGAATTACTGGAACCTCACCAGATTGTTTAGTGTCATATCCAGGACACTTGTTGGGGAGGCTTTAACCCACTGCAGAGGTGCAGTTGGTGTATTCTGTAGCCTCAGCTGACTGGACAATACTCAGAGTTGAATTTTAAAACAGATTTATTCCAAACAATTCTGTTTAGCAGTTTAAATGTCAAAACTGTCCCATCTCAAACAATTCAGTTTAGCACAAGCACATAGTTTAGTTCTATTTAACCCATAGATAGGACCCTATCAGGTGCTCCTCACCAGGCCAGAGTGGACCTGGGAGCAATGGCAATGAAGGAGTACTCTGCATTCCCCAAATCTCCAGCATTACTGGAGCCTCACTATCAGATTGTTTAGTGTCATATTCAGGACACTTGTTAGAGGAGTCTTACTCCCTCTGCAGAGAGGCAGTCAGTGTATTCTATAGTCCCAGACAACTGAGCTTAGCAATAAAGAGGTACTTTACACTCCTCAGATCTCCAGAATTGGAACCTCACCATCACATGTAGTTTTGTGTCATACTTAGGACACCCCTTTTCTGAGTGGGGAGGCCTTACCTCTCTTCAAGAGATACAGACAGTGTATTTTAAACCCCACTGACTGAGTGAACGCTATTTTTAATCAAAGTATGTTCTAGATTGCATTGAGCTAGGTCTAGTGAGTATGGAGATTGCTGAACTTGAATAATCCTGTTTTTCATCAAAACCTGCAAGATATCAAGACATCATTGTTTTATTATATATTGGGTTGAGTCATAAATAATTTTCTTTTTTATGAAAGCTTATTATAACTATGCATTTCAAACTTTCTGTGTTTTAAAAACAATCAGAAATTATTTGAATAAAGAGTGACTTGAAATAAAGGAGCTGAAAGTGCATATTTGATTTGTGATGATGTGGGAATGTAAGAATAGCAAAAAATGCTACAGAAACAACAACAAAAATTTCTACGGTTTACTAACCACCTAGTTCAAAACTGGTTTTCAAAGTTTCGTCCTAGTGATATGTCATTGAGAGGTGACCCCAGACCAGTAGCACTTATCAGACCTTCATCAAGATACTTGAAGAGAATTAGTGGAATATAGTCCATGCAAAAGTACTCAAGAATTAGCACTTGACCTCAACACATCCCAATTCACAATCTGCTGCCTCTTAAAAAAAGATAGAAGTGAGCATGTTTTTCACCAATGGCCTGGGAGACCTGAGTTCAATCCCATGTCGTGTCATACCAAAGACTCAAAAAAATGGTACTTGATGCCTCCTTGCTTAACACTCAGCATTATAAGGTATGGATCAAGGGTAAAGTGGAATGATACAGGGAAAGGAGTAGTGCCCTCCCCAACACGGTGTAGTAGCTATTGAAAAAGGAAGCCTTCAGTTACTCTCAACTATGGTCGCCAACTTTACTTACTTACTTACATATCTATAATTACAAGCTTTCTTTCTAGGCAGAGAAATGACCTGTTTCTCAAGAAAATTATAACAGGTGTCGACAAAATTTGTCTTTTATACAATGTTCAATGCAAAAGCAGTGGATTGTCAAGGATGAATCTTCACAGCCCACCCCAAAGGTGAAGCTTCAAAGAAGACAAGTTATGCAGTGTTTATTGTGGGATCATGGTAGTATCATTTATTTTGAGTTTTTAAACTGCAATTAGACATTCAATGCATATCTAAACCCACAGCAGCTGCAATGTGTGCATAAAAATGCTCAAAATTATTACAGGTGTCGACAAAATTTGTCTTTTATACAATGTTCAATGCAAAAGCAGTGGATTGTCAAGGATGAATCTTCACAGCCCACCCCAAAGGTGAAGCTTCAAAGAAGACAAGTCATGCAGTGTTTATTGTGGGATCATCACACTCATCAATACGAGAAACATTGTGCTTCTCCATAGTAATACAAGGCCACATTCAGCAAGAATCATGTAGCAAAAATTATTGGATTTTGGCTGGTTTGTTGTATTCCATCAACCATATTAATCAGAACTCATACCAAGTGATTGCTATCTTTTTTGTTCTTTACAAAATGCTCTCGATGACAAAAAACTTTTCTGAAGAAGATCAGGTGAAAATTATTAAGGAAAACTACTTACTGGACATTGGCATGATGGTTAGAGTGCTTGCCAATGGCCTGAGAGACCTGAGTTCAATCCCAGGTCGAGTCATACATATATTGCTTAATACTCAGCAATAAAAGGTACATATCAAGGGTAAAGTGGAGCAATCCAGGGAAAGGAGTAGTGCCCTCCCCTATGTCTGGGTGTAGTCGTTATCAAAAAGAGAGCCTTCAGGTCAACCTCAACTAAGGTTGCCAACTTTGGACCAGCTGAATTGTACCCAAGAGGAAACAACATGCTCATTGATGGCAGGAGGGGATTTAAAATAATGGCAAATATACTATTGATTGAAATTCATTGTTTAATCAATTTTGAATACATCATATCTTACTAAAACAAAAATTAGTTATAACTCAACCCAATAAATTGTTCAGCTGTGCATGTCTTAATTCTTTTGTCTGGATATTATTTGATTTCACTTTTTACGTGTGGTCAAAATGAAAACATGACCAGTTTCTGCAACCAGTGAAAACATCCAATAATTTCAACTCTCTTCTTTGGTGCAACAAAGAAGTGCTGCTTTTGGGTGGGAAACCCTGCATCAAATTTGTCTCATTTGTTTTTTTCTCTTTTTTTAATCCAAAAAAATGGCCAGATTTTTGTTCTTGGCTACATGCAAGAGGTAAGTTCAGAGAATATCCAGACAAAAGCATTAATCTTTTTTTAGTCACATTCAAAAACAGCTGAGATAAAGGAACACATACCACACTTTAATCCCAGCATTTGGTTGTATGCTTTCTGACAGATATGGTATACAACAGTTTGCCTGAAATTTGTCTCTTTCAAAATAAATGCAAACTGAATTCCTTGATAAAATTTTGTAAACAATATTTTGTCTGTAATCAGTAAAGCAACTGTATGTTTCAAATAAAATCAAGAAGTTTTTATCTTTATCCAAACCTAAGTAGATAAATCTTTGAGTCAATGAATTTTCAAGTTCATATTAAAAGTTATAGATCAATTAATGATTAATGAATGAGTAATTAATTTTTTTTCAGAGAATCTTTTTTAATCCATGTCTCTGTTCAGTTATATCCCTTTCAAGATTGCTTTCTTATCTTCAAATCACTCACATTATTGCTAATTCATTCTAACTTTTCCATTTTATTCCTATTGTTCTCAGTGCAGAAATATTGTCTTTGTTTTCTATAATTTACTTACTTTGAAACTAGATATTTAATACATTCTTAGATGACCGGTAAAATTGTGAGCTTCTTAAAACATCTCTAACAAAGCTTGGTTTTTATACCAGAGTGTTTCACTGAAAATTTTGTTTAGTAGATAGATCCTTCATTTCTCAATGTAAATAACTTTTAGCCATCTTCTCCTTAATGCAAAATAACTCAACTAAAATGCATATACTTATATTGATAATTCTGCAGGCTAATTATGAAACAAACATATATTTTATAACTCTTGGTCTGATGATTGTATAGGTAAGAAAGTGACTGTCACTAAGCACTGCTGACTTTATCGATGCTATTGTAATGTAAATATATATGTTCAATCATTGATATTGAGCCCTCTTTATAAATATAGTAAACCATATTATCATTAATATATAGTTACCTGGGTTTGAAATTAAATTGCATTTAGTGATGAGGCTCCATTTCTTGTGGTCTAGAGAGTGTGGAGTAACCCTTCATTGATTAAAACCTGAACTGAAGAGGTAGTATTGATTAGGGTTCCAACTATGGGTCTACAGCTTAACACTTGTACCCTTTCATAATTAAGAGAATTAGAACAATCTACCTCTGTGGAGTAAATGAAGGGTTCAGCTTGAGGTTCTGTACTGACTTCCAAGTTTGACATAAAACCAATATGAAAGCTGGAGGACATATTGGCCTAAGCATAACAATGAAGATGAGGACATTAGTCCAAATATTCTAAGTAATAAAAAAGAAAAAAATTCAAATAAAAAATGGTTTTGCTTAAAAAGTGTTTAATGATCTTATAGAAGTATAAAACCTAAAAATTATCATAAATATGGACACACAAAGTCCATTACTTGAAGATTCATGTGATGTACACATGGTGGGGAAAAGAAATTGTTTGAGGTATTGACATGATCAAATATCAGTAATATGCAATTCATGACATGATCAAATATCAGTAATATGCAATTTATGACAGAATAGGAAAATAAATTTTGAAGTTAGCTGTTAGAGGACACAGGAGAAATTTTTGACATGTCTACACTTAGATATCAATTCATTTCTTTGATTAAGCAATTTGTTTTCAGCATGTTCTTGGATACATAATTTTCCTCCCTGACATGATCTGCAGTTATTGGCACTTCCTTTATAAGTTTGAACTTTTAACATTATATCTCATTTTATTATTGATTTCCATGTTTCATCTTTTATTGCCCATGCATATTTAGATAATATTTTATATATATATATTTACTAATCTAATATCTACCAGTATTCACTGTACCAGAAAAAAAAAAGAACCCCCCCCCCGCGCCAGGAACAAGAGATAAACGTATCTCGAATCACCGCCCGGGGAAAAAAGAAAAAATATTATAGGTCAAAAAGAAAGAAAAGGCCAACCTCGTCAGACCCCTTGAAAAAAATCAAGGGATACACAGTCAGTTGGTCAAAAGAAAACTAAAACTTTCCGTGAATCCTGCAATGTTACAATTACAAGAGCGCTCAACACAAGTGGAGCCAATTATAAAATCAACTTAAATCGCGAGTGGGAAATCTTCTACTAAAGTTTCACCTTATTGGATCATCAGGAAGTCTAAGCCCAACTCAAGACTCTTAGACTTCCTGATGATCCGATAAGGTGAAACTTTAGTAGAAGATTTCCGACTTGTGATTAAAGTTAATTTTATATATATATATATAGATAGATATATGTAGACAAGGGAAAATGCAAGAAAAATGTTTGATGGATTGTTCATTTGATAACGTGTTTTGACTTCAGTTTTTTTTTAATGCATAAGTGCTTTATCAAAATTATTTACCTTTTCTACATACATTCTGTCAGATTCAACTCATTTCTTCACCCCCGCCATATATATATATATATATATATATATGTATATAACTGTTTTCAGCATAAATGCTTAAAACTTGGCAAAAAGTTTCTTGTGTAATATTCTTACCAAGCACACACCATTTTTTCCATCTCCATATTTGATAATAAAGTTTCTCTAATTCTAAATATTACACTGATTTGAAAGCTTATCCATAGCCAAGATTATATTCTAACATTGACACTATCAATCAGCATTAATTACATGGGCTGACCTTTGAAATTGCCAGATGTGGGGGTACCTGGCATAAACAACAGGTGGGTGTTATTGACTTGACTGCCAGATCAGAAGAGGCTTCTTCAGGCATTACCTGCAAAGCAGGGCTAAGTTTATGGCTTGGCATTTGAAGTGCCCCTTAAGAGGAATGCTGATGGGATGAAGTCTCAATTCATGTGTGGACCACCACATTAAAATGACCTTGAGTCAAATCTGGTTTTGTGGGAGTTTGGAGAAATCGTTCAACATTGTTGATCAACTTAAAAGTCACAATGTGTTTAGAAATTATCATTCATGATTATTTTTATTCTAAAGGAAAATTTGCAAAATCATGATCAACTTGCTATAATCATGAAAATCCTGTCTCTTAAATGTTCTTGATTTTTGGCTTTTGTCGAGATTTAATTTCCAAAACCACAGGTGAACTTTGGCCATTGAAGACACCCTGTAGTTGCTCAACATTATCTAATATTCCAGAATCTTTCAAGGCTTGATACCAATTGGCAAAGATCTTTTGCCGCAGGTGATTAGAGAAAACTAATTGTCTCATGAGTCAGTTTCTTTGTCTTACATTTGTAGAGTTGCCAGTTAATTACTGAACCCTTCTATATAACAGACCTTAAAAGTGCAAAATGAAACCAGCTTTTAGACACTTTCCTTGCAGGTGTTTAAGTAATTGAATATCATATAAAACTGTTAATTTGATTAAAACCTTGTTTAATTCACTTGAGAATAAAAGGCATTCTTTAGCTGATTCCATGTTGTACTTAAATGACTCAGTAATTTTCAGGTGTGTCGACAGATTTTCCATTTTATATTTAAATAATTTTGAACATGTATAAAATTAATCAGATTTGAAGTTCTCACCAATTCAATTGGTTTGTAAGATTCACTGGAATTCAGACTCTTAAAGGAAAGAAACAATGTATCAGTATGTCTTGTGATATTGTTGATAAGACCAGGGCTATCTGATAAGTACAGTTGGCATTTTAGAGGTTTAAGTTGTTGTCTAGAATTTTTTTGATGATTGGCCAAGAACTCAACAACAGGGCAATTTTTGGTAAGTACTGATTTTATTTTTTATTTAAAAATTCTTAGTTTATATTGTTGAACTGCCATTTTCACAAGGAAAAAATCTGTATTACTGAAATTGGTTAAAATCATGGGATTTTTTTGTTTTGATTCATAAAGAAGATTGTTTGTTTCTCTTCCAACCCCCTTCAAATATATATATATATATATATATATATATGTGTGTGTGTGTGTGCGTGTGTGTGTATGTGTGTGTGTGCATATATATATTTATATATATATTAATAAAAAAAATTGTAACCCAAGTTGAAAAAAAATTTGACAAAAATAATTATATATATTTTGGCAAAAATATATTTTATGTATTTTTTATATTGTGGGCCAGCTGATCTCATTCTAACACTAACTCTCAGACACACACACACACACACACACACACACACATATATATATATATATATAATAAATCTCTCTGCAAATCATATATATAAATATATTGTCTTGTTTTTTTGTTTTCTTATTTGATAAATCAGTAGAGAAAATGTGTTTATGTTTAGCCTTTTCAAAGTACTGTGTTCTTACATAGTGTAAACAGTATGTGTGCTTAGTGCATTGGTTCTAATCAGAGGAAAGTGTATCAATAACTGAAGTTCCAATCTTGGATGAGGCTGTTTACATTTCAATTTTGCACAGATGCCAATAGAAAAAGTATGAATCAATCTGTTCTCTCAAATAGAAGTAAATTGTAGGGAAGTCTGGGTTCTTTTACTTTGGTAAGGCAACCAATCTAGGAGAAGGTGAACTTTCAATTCAAACCAGCAGTACATCACATAATGGCTGTTCTTGTATCACATCCTTCCAATGGTAGAGGAGTTAAATATATATATATATATATATATATATATATATGAATGGAGAGAGCCAGTGGGTAGAGTGTTCACCAATGATCCGGGAGATCTGGATTCAATTCCTGGTCACGTCTTACCAAAGGCTTTAAAAATGATACTTGATTCCTCCTTACTTAACACTCAGCAATATAAGGTATGTATTGAGGGTAAAGTGAAGCAATCCAGGGAGAGGAGTAGTGCCCTGCCCTACACCTCAGAGTAGTAACTATTGAAAAGGGAGCCTTCTGGTTGCCCTCGGCAATGGTCACCAACTTTACTTACAGCTGGTTTAATTCAAAGTTTTTCTTCTGCTAGAATGGTTGCTTTATGAAGGCTAAAGAACCCAGACTTCCCAGCTATTTGCCCATAGCTGGATCCATGCCTTTCTCAAGGGCATTTGCATCTAGTGGAATGTAAACATTCTCATCCAGGATCTGAATTCAGGTTGTTGATTCTACCAACCCAAACACACACACACACACACACACACACACACACACATATATATATATATATATATATATATATATATATATTTCTTTGTTCTGATATATCTTTGGATAGTGCTGAGTTTTTTTTGTAATGCTTTTCACAAATTTTAAATATACATAATCATATATGTAAGTTTGCGTGTGTGAGTGTCTGTCTGTTTGTCTGTGTTGGTGTGTGAGCATGTATGTTTACACATTTTGAGAATGTAAGTGGGTTTCTGAAGGAAAGGCAGAATTTTGAAATTGTGCGTATTTCAAAGACACTTATTAAATTGAGCATGTGTAGGTCAAACATAGATTCTTACTTTTGCCTCTTCCCACATCATTTGGCGCTTAGATATGGCATTCAAATAGATTTTCTGATGAATGGTTTGCTCCTTTTCTAACTTCTTTTTAAGAGTTATCTGAGGAAAAAATCGGGAGGCTTCTCTTTACCATATTTCAAATCTTTGGGATTTAGGAATATATGCATAGCAATTGATATTTGAATTTCAGCCCAAAGATATCAAATGGTGCATAAAGAAAACTTTAGTGAAAGAATATTGAACTTAAGACTTTGCTAAAAGAGGAAAACACCCTTTAAAATTACAGTTGTAAGTAATAAATAGTTATGAAAATGTTTGACAAATAAAGAAAAAAACTTTTTTCAATTTTAGACATATATTTATTCAGTTGTTTATCTAATTTTTCATATCACGTTATTACTAACATTATGATAATCATCATCATCATCATGATGTCATACCGCTAGCACGGATATACCTGACCATCTCTCTGCACTTCTCCCTATCATTCATCGCTTCTGGAAGGTCTTCTGGGCTACATCCTTTATCCTCACATAACTGCTGTATGCATGTTCGAGCTGGTCATCCTGCTTTTGCTTGGCCATATCTGGTGGTCCATAGGAGTACATCACTGATGAGTTTGTCCTTGCTTCTCCAGCAGTGTCCTGTGCGTCTGGTTCATCTAACTTGTATAGTTTTTGTGACGGGAGGCAGTTGGCCGTATAGTTGGTGCCTTGTGGGGTGTTGCCGCTAGGACTTGCGAACAAAAAATTATGATAATATATAACATTAATATAATTCTATTTCATAATAATCATTTATTTGTGCATAGTTGTATGGGTTTCACATCTTCCCATCAAAACTTATCATGAAAATTATGTGTTCATCCATAACTGAAACTACATCACCACTAATGTCTTACACCCTTAGTTATTTATGGAATATTCTCAATGATTATCTAATAATCATTATTTAATCTTAACATATTCATTTATGATGTCTATTAAAATCTGAGATGGATTTGCCTATATTATTAATGGACTTAAAATCTTGCAATGTCAGTTTTATATCACTAAGAAATAAAGCTCAACATATAATATATTGTGTACATAATTTTCAAAAAGGTTTTAACAAGACTGGATTTAATGAATGACTACTTGGTGTTACTGATTTCTAATATTACTGTTTTATTTTCAAACATATTAAAAGCAATCCTATGTAGACTTTTATATAGAAATCAATTGATAAAAAATAAAAATAAGTAATCTTTTTATAGGCATTATTTTTTTTTGCTAGTGTGACGCGAAAATATTTACTTTTATCCCAGAATGGGACTTTATTTTCGCACGTGTAAAGACGGGGCAGACTGGCACTTGATCCTTCGTAGAATAAGTCCTCATTCAGAGTTTTTTCTCGGGCACATAAGGAGTGGCATATTATGTGGGGGATTAATTTATGGCCAGACTGACCGCCGCTGGCAAGGGGTTCCAAATTTCACACTATACACACACCCACCAAGGCCGCTAGTCTTCTTCCCCTAGAACAATGGAAGATATGGACCTCTAGGTTTAGACGTAATAATATTATATTGTAGTAGTCGGCAACTCCGGTTCCCCGTATAAGAATTTAAAGGAATTTATCGGACAATATTAAGTGAGCATATCATAAGGCGAATAGAAGCTGAAAAAGAAACATGACATAACAAATTCGTAGCAGACGCCACAAATAACAACTTCAAGAACGTGGGAAGATTAAAATATATCAATCTTTTTTACTACACATTTTCAACGTGTCAAATATATCATACATGAATAGTGCATGAACACAAATGTCTTTCTTCTTTTCTTTTCTTTCATTTTCAGTCTTTCTTCAACTAGAGAGAGAGAGAGAGAGAGAGAGGGTATATAAAATTGGGTATAAGGAGAAACAGTCCCAAAGTTACTTATCTTATTTAGATGGATTCCTGTGGAGAATCTTTCTTCTTTTACGGGTTCTTCTTTTACCCGGAGTTCTTGGCTTTAGTTCCGTCCGCCACGAACCCTGTCCAACAACTGATTTTTTTATTATCTATTTCCGCTGATGGGAAGGAGTCCCCACTTCTGTTTTAGGGTCCCAGCCAATCATTTGGCTTCTCTCTTCTTCCTTCAGGTGTCGGGTAACCCGAGGGAGGTCACCGAGTACCAATATCCGTTGGTGTCCACTGTGACCCACATTCTTTCTTAACAGTCATTCTTTGACGGCTTGCTACTGTTAATTCAAACACGAGGATAGTAGTAATCTTATTTCTATCGTTTCAGTGGACACCACGTGACACCCCCACACATAAGAGAAGAAAGGGATAAAAGAAATAACATAAAAAAAAGGTAATTCATTTCACTGTTCCCTCTCCTTTTCTTTTCTTTTTTTTTTTTCACTTTACTTTTCTTTTATTCCCCTTTCTTCTTCACGCTTTGACGAATTCTTTCCTTTTCCTTTTTTCGTCCTTCCTAATTTTCCCCATAGAGGAAGACAATTCCTTTCTCTCTCTCTCCCTTTCCTTTCCTTTAATCTTGTCTTCCTTTCTTTCTTTTTCTCCCCCGACGTTTTTGGCCGTCTCATGTTTCAACCTTGAAGTGGCAAATTCCTATTCCTTTCTTTGTCATGTTTTGACGACTTTATAATCTTAATTATCAAACTTTGGGGAGAAAAATTTCCTTTGCTTTTCTCTCTTTCCCCTCTTCGTCACTTGTTGATGAACCTCTTTCTCGTCCCCCTCATATTTCAACATTGGGGACGAGAATTCCTCTCCCCCAGTTTCTCTCTCTCTCTTTTCTCTCCCTCAACACTATGAAAGAACATTCTGCTACTACATTTTCGTGGGACGTAAGAGAAATAAACCTGGATATTTTTTCATTAATTTCTCTAAGTCCTTTCGCTCTGAAACAGACAAATTGCTTAATTTTTCCTTGAATTTATTCGGCGTTTCCGAGTTCTTAATTTTGCGAGGTGGGCCTTCTTGACGGACATATCTCTTTAATTTGTTTGCATGACACACTTGTGTCTTCTTCTTTCCCTCGTGGGTATCGATCCTATATGTCCTCCGGTCGATTCTCTGTGATATTATATATGGACCGATATATCTTTCACCACAGTGTGGCCCTTTGTTTGAGGATAGTATCAGGACTTCGACGCCCTTTTTAAATTCTTCCTTAGCCCTTTGTGAGAGTTCTCTCATCTTTCTCTTATCCTCTCGATAAGTATTAGGGAATTTATTCCCATTATTCTTTGGACTTTCATCCTTTCTCCGAAGACTGGTTTCTTTGTCTCTTTGTGTCCTGAGGTGTGGAAGCTTCACTTCTTTACCTTCCACCTTCTCACTCTGCGAGCGACTATGTCGTTTATATCTCGCACGTGGCTCTGCCGCCATATTGTCTTCATGTTTGGCGTTCATTCTCGCCATCTTCCTTTCTTCATTTTTGGCACTCATTTTCGCCAACTTGCTTTCTCCATTTTTGGCGTTCATCTTCGCCATCTTCTTTCCATGTTTGGCGTTCATTCTCGCCATCTTTCTTTCTTCATTTTTGGCGCTTATTTTCGCCATCTTACACGGGTGACACTTTTTAGTTTTTACTTCATTTCCCAGTATGAGGGAGATTCCTTTCATAGGTAGCTTATCTACCGCACCAACTTGAATTGGTCCATTTTTCCACTGGGACTTTAGGGTTATTTTACATAGTGGTATTTTTACCCTCTTTCCGCCAATACCCTCTATCATCACAGTCTCACGTGTTGCTTCTATTACCCCTTTTGGTAATTTATTTCGTAGAAGTAACGACTGAGATGCTCCTGTATCATGTAAAATTGATACTTCCACTGGTCCTCCATGCGGGCCTCTAATCATCCTTTTTTCGTCCAGGGTCCATAAGACTGGTTCCCTCTAGTTGTTGTTACAGCTCCTTGAGGTTTTCCCGACTGGGTTTGGTTTCTTTCAGGATCTTTTCCAAGTTGACACCTTATGGCTATGTGTCCAGCCTTTCCACATTTATAGCAGACCACTGTTCTGATGATACTTTGGAAGGTCCTTCTATTTTCTTCCTTAGGTCTTCCTTCTGGGCTTAACTCTGCTTTAAATTTCACTCTGCTTCCCGTGCACGTTTTTTCCTTCGTTTTTCGGTGTGTGAGGATGTACTCGTCTGCTAGTGCGGCCATTTCATAATTCACGTGAGTTTTCCTTTCACTTAGGTGAACCCTGACTTCTTCTGGCACACAGTTTAAAAATTCTTCATCTAATATTAGCTGCCGGAGTTTTTCAGCGTCTCCGTCTATCCGCTGAGAGTCACACCACTTATCCAGCGCATTCTCCTTTTCTCGCAGAAATTCCACATGAGACTGGTTTTCTTTCTTTCTCTGCGTTCTAAACCTTTGTCTATAAGCTTCTAGAACCGACTAGAAGCTTTTTAGAACCGCTGCTTTCACCAAATTATAGTAGGCACAATTTTCTCTCGGCAGAGTTGCATATGCTCTCTGTGCTTTTCCTGTCAGTACAGTCTGGAGTAGCATTGACCAATATTCTCTTGGCCACCCGAGATTGAGTGCAGTTCGCTCAAAATGTGCGAAGTATTCGTCCACATTGGCTTCTTCAAATTTTGGGACTAGCCTCGCTTGCTTCGTTACTTCAAAACTGTCATGGCTTCCTTCGCATCTGCTTATTGCCAAGTCGACTTCTCGCAACCTTGTTTCTTGCTGAATTTTAGCTTTCTCCAGTTCCATCTTATTTCTCTGTAGTTCCATTTGGGCCTGTGTTTTACTTTTCTCCAGTTCAATTTGTTCTGGTGTCATCTTATTATTTTCGTTGGTAGCTCTTCCAATGCTGCTTCCTCGAACACATTTTCATCCACCATGTGCTCGGCTATTTTTCTAACGAGTTCATGTTTCCTCATAGTTTTCTGGACATTTAACTCAAGCTTCTCGCCAATTTTCATTATCTCGCTTTTTCTCAGCCTCTCCAACTTTTCCATGGAGGGTTCTTTTAAGGGGTTCTCTATTTTCTCCATTCTTTTTTTTTTTAAATTTTCCCAAACAGTTATCTCAACAGTTATCTTGATGTTTCGACGATATTCCTTTTTTCTTTCACGGTCTCCCAGGATAGATTTAGACGGCAGGAATTGTCATACGACTACAAGAAATAAATATTATTAATATTTATAATAATATTTCCCGGACGAGCCCCCATTCAAAAGCGTATGTGACGCGAAAATATTTACTTTTATCCCAGAATGGGACTTTATTTTCGCATGCGTGAAGACGGGGCAGACTGGCACTTGATCCTTCGTAGAATAAGTCCCCATTCAGAGTTTTTTTCTTGGGCACATAAGGAGTGGCATATTATGTGGGGGATTAATTTATGGCCAGACTGACCGCCGCTGGCAAGGGGTTCCAAATTTCACACTATACACACACCCACCAAGGCCGCTAGTCTTCCTCCCCTAGAACAATGGAAGATATGGACCTCTAGGTTTAGACGTGATAATATTATATTGTAGTAGTCGGCAACTCCGGTTCCCCGTATAAGAATTTAAAGGAATTTATCGGACAATTTTAAGCGAGCATGTCATAAGGCGAATAGAAGCTGGAAAAGAAACATGACATAACAAATTCGTAGCAGACGCCACAAATAACAACTTCAAGAACGTGGGAACATTAAAATATATCAATCTTTTTTACTACATATTTTCAACGTGTCAAATATATCATACATGAATAGTGCATGAACACAAATGTCTTTCTTCTTTTCTTTTCTTTCGTTTTCAGTCTTACTTCAACTTGAGAGAGAGAGAGAGAGAGAGGGTATATAAAATTGGGTATAAGGAGAAACAGTCCCAAAGTTACTTATCTTATTTAGATGGATTCCTGTGGAGAATCTTTCTTCATTTACGGGTTCTTCTTTTACCCGGAGTTCTTGGCTTTAGTTCCGTCCGCCATGAACCCTGTCCAACAACTGATTTTTTTATTATCTATTTCCGCTGATTGGAAGGAGTCCCCACTTCTGTTTTAGGGTCCCAGCCAATCATTTGGCTTCTCTCTTCTTCCTTCAGGTGTCGGGTAACCCGAGGGAGGTCACCGAGTACCAATATCTGTTGGTGTCCACTGTGACCCACATTCTTTCTTAACGGTCATTCTTTGACGGCTTGCTACTGTTAATTCAAACACGAGGATAGTAGTAATCTTATTTCTATCGTCTCAGTGGGACACCATGTGATACCCCCACACTTAAGAGAAGAAAGGGATAAAAGAAATAAAATAGAAAAAAGGTAATTCATTTCACAGTTCTCTCTCCTTTTCTTTTTTTTTTTTTTTTACTTTACTTTTCTTTTATTCCCCTTTCTTCTTCACGCTTTGACAAATTCTTTCCTCTTCCTTCCTTACACCGCAGTATAGTATCTATTGAAAAGGGAGCCTTCAGGTTGCCCTCGATTATGGTCACCATCTTTACTTTACATTGTTTCAAGTAACTATTCCTATTTTTTTAAATATTCCTGCTAAACACCAGTAATTTGAAAGCAATAATAGGTTTTAAGTAATTAATAATACTTCGTAAAAAACTATAGCTTCAAAGATTGCTTTCTTTTCTTTGTTTAATGGCATATCAACCTTTGTGGGTTATCTAATGCCAAAGCTATCCTCCTAGAAGGACAGCAGTGGTACTATTTAACTTTTCAGCTATGTGACAAGATCCAGATATTTGTTCAGTTTTACCCTTTCTTTTATTTTAACTCTGCGGTCTCTAAGATGTCAAAATCCATTTGATAGCAAGTTCTTTTTTTTTTCTTGTTAATTAATACTAAACCAGGTCTTCTTGCTGGGATTGGGTGATCTATTTGTTTATCAAAATTTTAGAATATTATCATTATTATGAGCTTTTAACATCAGATTCATTGGAGTCTGAATAACAACAAGTCTCCTCTGGTATCCAGGATGCTTCAAAGTTTTTTTGCCAATCATAACAATGCTGTCGTCTTTATGGGCTCTATTTTTCCTCTGATTTTCAATTCTACCAGTCTCTTTTCCAAGTCCTTGAAGACTGTAACTAGTGCCCCAGTAATTATTATCATCACCATCACCTTCATGTTCCAAAGACTTTTGTCTTTATGGGCTCTATTTTTCCTCTGATTTTCAATTCTACCAGTCTCTTTTCCAAGTCCTTGAAGACTGTAACTAGTGCCCCAGTAACTATTATCATCACCGTCACCTTCAGGTTCCAAAGACTTTTCAGCTCTCAGGTAAGATCCACATATTTAGCAATCTTTTTGCTTTCATAAATTTTCATAGTAGTCCACTGGAATGGCAAGATCCACTTGATGAGAATTTCTTTATTTCTTGTTGATAAAAACTAGGTGTGGCCCTCTTGCCAGGATTCGGTGACCCATTTGTATCTCAAAATCCCAGAGAATTTTATGTCTCATTTTCTTGGACAGATTCTGATATACTTATGTTATCATATTTACCAACCCCTCCACTCGGGCAGGATATGACACAAGGTCAATTTTTAAGTGGAGTTTAATAGGTTTGAATTCAGAGTTTTCCTTATCCTAGACTAGTTGCCTCACCAAGGCTGAAGAACCTAATCTGTCCTACTATTTACCCATAGCTGGAGGGAGAATAATTGGATTCATACCTTTCCCAAGGGTATTAGTGCTATGTGAAATGCAATCAGTCTCGTCCAGGATTTGAACTTGTATCGTCGTGTCCAATTCCTACGACAATAACCATTACACCACAGGCACCTCCATACTTATGTTATAACAATCAAATTGTAATCTCTTTCTATACAATAGTGCTTTGTCTTATACTCTTTTTGTGCCAGTTTGCTGACTTCATTTATTAAATTAACTCTTTCATTATTGTCTCTATATACTCTACACTTGCTATGCTGTTGTGTATAATCAATTTTTGTTTTGATATGATTAGTCCATATGGCATTATTTTGTGCTCCTATTAGAACAGATTATGTTTCTATCTTCCGATTTCTTCTTCTTAGCTTTGTCCTAGTCATCTGATGTGCAATTTTCACAGTTTGTTATCTTAAGTATCTTTACAATTGTTTCTTCTGACTTCTGTTTCCTAGATTTTGTCATTTTACTGTTATTCCTCATGATGACATTACTGTTACTGGCTACTTTAATTTATCTTTCTTTGTTCTTTTTTGTGTATTCCTTGAATTCTTGAATTGTTGCATTTATGCATACCTCAATTCTGTGAGCCCTCCTCCTCTTTCTTTTCTTGAGACAAAGTCTTTCTGTGATATCTCTTGGGTATATAGCCATGTGTATCATCACCAATTTCTTTGTCCTTTGGTTGATTGATCCAATTCTTTCCATGTTCATTTTAAGAATGATTCAGCGTATCTTAGAAAGGGAATTACCTATATATCTATTCCTTTGATTAGATTTCTGTAGCAGAGCTTGTTTTTGAGAAGTTTTCTTATTCTTCTATGGTATACCTTTTTTTTTCTTTCATTTCTGTTTGTTTGATAGTGTCTGCTTCCAATATTCTCAAGAACTTGCAGTTTCTTTTTCCCCAAGAGTTCTGATTCTTTCCTGATTTTCTTTCTATTACCTCTGCTAGGCTTTGTCTTTCAGTTAATAATGCTATTCTCCAGTTTTCCATGTCTTTCATGATGAAGTTTATGACTTTCTTGAATATTCTGAATATTTTCATATATTATTATTATTATTGCTATTATTACAATTATTTTTACACCAGTTTTAACTGGTGCTTTTTTACTAAAATCTGAATGACAGCAAGTTTCCTCAGGTCACTAGGACTCTTCTGCATTTCCCAACAGATTTTTAGAGCACTGTAGTTTTGTTGGTCTTGATTCTTCCTAAGATATCCAGTTCTCCTAGTCTTTTTTCAAGCCTTTGGGAAATGTTCCAAGTGCTCCAACAACAATCAGTATCACCATTCACCTTCATCTTTATATTACACAGCTTTTTCAGCCCTAAATCAAATTTGTGAGGAATATATGGCTATAGTCACATCATGTTGGAGATGGTGATACAGTTTCTGTAGCAAGTAGGTTTTATTAGGGTAGAGATGCTTGCTCCACACATCCTGGTTTTCAATTTAGAGTTTTTCTTTCTCCTTGACCAGTGTGCTTTCTTGCAAAACTAGAGAGCCTAGCTTTCTCTACTTGTTAACCATAACTAGAAGAAGAAGTGATGCCTTTCCCAAGGGCATTAGAATGAAGGTAAAAGCAAACAACCTCATTTAGGAATCGAATCTGGATTCTCTCGTCCATTTTGATAACCATTATGCCACCTGTGCCTCTCTATGGCTGATAATGCAATAAAATTAACATATTCAATGTGCTCTTCCCGGCTAACATTGTAAAAAGCTAATTTATAATAGAATCTAACAGTGTGTAACTAATTAATTAATAAGATTAGCAGAAAGGAAATTGGAAGAGAGTCTTGCAGACAGAATCAAAGAAATGCCTGAAGACTTTTTCTTTTATGAACCAGCTTAACGTAAGAAGATACCAAAACAAAAGAGAAATAAAACAATATAAAAACTCATAATAAAAGCATGAAAATGTTATTAGAATAAAAAAAAGTAACAGAAATTCATTTGGATTTCAATATGATTAGAAAATAGAAATAGTTTCACCAAATTTCTGATTTTTCATTTGGCTGGGCCTTTGTAATTATTTCTATTGGGTAAATTTATATTATGTAAAATGTTAGTTTTGGAAATTAAACAAGAAAACAGACAAACAAATTAGTAATTAAATAAATAATAACTTTCATATTAACAGCAACAACAAGCAAAAAGGAACTTGTCATCTTGTAGATTTTGCTACTCCAGAGGAGTATTGAGTGAAAATCTAAGACAATGAAAAGATAGACAAATACATGGATCTTGCTGGAGAGCTGAAAAATCTGTGCAACATGAAGGTGATGGTAATACCAATTATAGAAGGAGCAGTTGGAATGGCCCCAAAAGGGCTGGAAAAAATACTGGGGGAATTGGATATCCAAAGAAGAATCAAAACCATCCAGGATGGAGGGGATGTCCACATGGTATACTGGTTACCGCGCTGGATTGCAGGATCGTAGTAAGCGAGTTGAACTCCAGTCACGCTATTATGTTCACTTTTGTTCAAATACCCCTGGAAAAGGTATGATCCCCCTTATCCTTCCAGCTATGGGTTAAATAGAATCACTGCTGTTCTTCTAGAAGGATGGCTATCGCATTAAATAACCCACGAAGGTTGATATGCCATTAAACAAAGAAACTGAAACCTAAAACCATCCACGCTGCAGTATTGTTAACTAGAATAGTCAAAAAGGTCCTGAAGACCTGAGGAGACTTGATGTCATTTAGACTCCAGTGAAAGACAACTAATTAAAACTGGTATGAAAAATGTGCTAGGAGTGTACATAAACTCCTATAAGGATAAGTACCTGGAGCTTGCTAGGGAATTAAAAAAACTATGGAGCATGAAGGTGACAATTATACCAATCATGATTGGTGCTTTTGATACAGTCACCAAAGGATTATTAAAGGAAATAGAGGACTTGGAGGTTGGTGAATGAGTGGAGACCATCCAAACTACAGCATTATTGAGAATAGCCAGAATACTGAGACTAGAGGGAACTTGCTGTCACTCAAACTCCAGTGAAATACCATCAGCTAAAACTGATTTCAAACAATTGAGTTTAGCATAATCAAAGTTTTTGTTTACACATAGATAAATGTAAAAACAGCCTAAGTATACAGTTAAGATCTATTTGACCCATTGATAGGACCCTATCAGGTGCTGCCTCTCTGGGCCAGAGTGGACCTGGGAGTGATGGCAATAAAGGGATACTTCACATTCCCTAAAGCTCAAGCATTACTGGAGCTTCACCAACAGATTGCTTAGTGTCATATCCAGGAAACTTATTGGGGGAGTCTTATCCCTCTGCAGAGATGCAGTGTGAGTATTCTGCAGTCCCAGCCACCTAATAAATGGAATAGGCACAAATCAGAATCTCTACTTAAAAATGAAATGCATAAAATTCTTAGGGACTTTGAGATTCAAATAGATTGCCAAATCAAGGCCAAAAGACCAGAACTAGTTTTAATTAGAGTACAAAAAGAACCTGTCACCTAGTAGCTTTTTCTGTGCCAACAGACCACATAGTGAAGGTAAATCTTGTCAAAGAACTGAAAAATCTGTGAAACATGTGACAGTAATATCAATCATAAATAGAGACCATGGAATAATACACAAGAATTTGGAAGAGACGTATGATGAACTGAAGATTAGAGGAAGAATAAAAACCATTCAGAGCACAACTAAAATCAGCCAAGAAACTTGGAAGGATCTTGAGAAGAATGGATTTCACCCAGACTCCAGTAAAAAAACATTAGTTAGAGTTGGTGTGAAAAACTTGTAAGGGCAAAATAATAATAATGATAATAATAATAAACGTGGGTGTGGCTAAGAAACCTTGAGAGAGAAACTGAATCTCTTCTAATAGCAGCACAAAACAACGCCATAAGAATCAATCATAAGAAAGCAAGAATAGATAAAATGCAACCAAACGGCAGATCTAGGTTATGTTGGGATTGGGATGAAACACTCAATTACATAATAAGCGAATGCAGCAAATTAGCACCGAAAGAGAATAAGACTAGACATGACTGGGTTGGCAAGGTGATCAACTGGGAATTGAAATTGAACCATGCAAACAAATGGTGTGAGCACACCCCACCATCAGTCCTGGAGAATGAGACTCACAAACTCCTATGGGATTTTGACAGATTAACAGATCACCTAATCTCAGCCAGATGACCAGACCTTTTAACAATCAACAAAAAAAAAGAGAACTTGCAGAATTGAGGACTTTGCTGTCCTGGTTGAACACAGTGTAAAATTGAAAAAAAGTGAAAAGAAGTATAAATACCTGGACCTTGCTAGGGAATTGAAAAAACTGAGGAACATGAAAGTGATGATTATACCAACTGTAATTGGTGCTCTTTGTACAGTCACTGAAGGATTAATAAAGGGACTGGAGGACTTGGAAATAAGAGGATGAGTGGACATCACCCAAACTACTGCATTATTGAGATTGGCTAGAATATTGAGAAGAGTCCTGGAGACTTGAAGAGACTTGCTCACTCAAACTCCAGTGAAAGACCATCAGCTAACACTGATGTTAAAAACACTGAAGAAGAGCTAAATTTTTAATAGATATCAAGACCTTGACAGAGAATCGAAAAATATAATCTGAAGGTGATGGTGAGACTTCATAGGCAGAGCCCTTAAAACAATCTTAAAGAGACTGAACAGAGGAATGTAAGAGCTGAAGATCTGAGGATGAATTGACACCATCCAGACTCAGGTACTGTTGAGATTGAGTAAAATACTGAGAAGAGTCCTGGAGATCTGAGGGAACTTAGTGAAACATTGTCCCAAGTCATAAACTTCATCACAAAAGACATGGAAAACTGAATATTGGAATTAATTGCTGGATGATAAACCCAAGCAGAAGTTAGAATTTAAAGAGGCATCTTTCAGTAAAACTCACTCTTTCCACAATTATTTTTTTATTCCAACAATACCAAGAAAATACAAGAGTAGCTTTAAATTTATAAATTCACAGGAAAAGATAAACCACCTCATGTATATGGATGATATTAATATATATGCCAAAAATGAAAAAGAACTAGAAACCATTATACAAACTATTAAAAGATATAGGAATGGAATTTGAGATTGAAAAATGTGCTATGCTAATAATGGAAAAAGGAAAAGGAAATGGAAAAAGAATTGAAATGACTAATCAGGAAAACATGAGAACACTTGGGGGAAAAGACAACTACAAAAACCTTGGGAATAAAAAAAAAAGATACCATCAAGCAAACGGATGAAAGAAAAAGTAAGAAAAGAACAAGAAGACTTCTTGAAACCAAACTCTGCAGCAGAAATCTAATCAAAGGAATACATACCAGGGCAGTCCCTCTTCTAAGATCCTCTGGACCATTCTTAAAATGGAAAAGTGATAAACTCAGACACAAGGAAATTGTAGATGATGCACAAGACCTTATACCCAAGGAATGGCATAGATTCTACGTGCCAAGTAGGAAGAGGGCATGCCAGAATTGCAGATCACATGGGTACAACAATTCAGGTACTCAAAAAAAAATCTACCAAAAAGAACCAAAAAAGACTGATTACAGCACCCAGTAACAGCAATATTAACAGAAATAACTTTATGACAAACATGAAAACAGCAATAAAAAATCTAGAAAGCAAAAGTTGGAAGAAAATTAACTGTACAGATACTTCAAGTGACAAACTAAGGAAATTGTGTATGAAGGTGAACTGGACATTGCTTAAAAGGGGAGACCAAAAGAAGTTGAATCTCTACTCATTATAAGTGAACTGTGCAAGCTGCTATAAGAGGAGTAGAAGACTAAGCATGACTGGGAATTGTGCAAGAGACAAAAGCTTGGCCATGCCTTCAAAGCACAAACTAGAATCTATCCTAGAAAATGCAATGTGTAAAATTTCCTGGGACTTTGAGATACTATTGCATCACCAAATCCCAACCAGAAGGCCAGATATAGTGTTAATTATCAAGAAAATTAAGTCCAGTCAGACACATGGCACGATGAATCAGGCATTTGCTTGAAAAGTGCTTCTGAGTGAAATCATCTGGAGGTTGCAGGTTCAATCTCAACAACAGTTAAGAATAACAAGGAATACTCACTTTAGCTTAACACCTATACCCAGTCATAGTTAACAGAATTGGAATAATCTACCCCTGTGGATTTAATAAAGGGTTCAGTTCAAGGTTCTCTGTGTGCTCCTGAGTTTAAAATGAAACACCTGAAGAAGGCTGAAGGACATATCAGCCAAACTGTTGTGAGTATAACAATGAAGGTGAAGACAATTGTCTGAATATTCTAAGTGATAAAAAAGAATTGTCAGCTCTTGGATTTTACTATTCTAGCAAGCATGAGAGTGAAAATAAAAGAAAGTGAAAAACTTGACAAATACCTGGACCTTGTCAACAAGCTTAAAAAGTTGTAGAACATGATGGTGATATCAATTATAATTCGATCCCCTGGTATAGTCTTAATAAACCTGGAAAAGGGACTCTATGAACAGGACATTTGAGGGAAAATCAAGGCTATCCAGACCACTGCACTGCTAAAATCAGCTGGGATACTTAGAAGGTTTCTGAAGAACTAGGAAAACTTGCTGTCACTTGAACTTCAGTGAAAAAAAAAACCTCACTTAGAGCAGCTATGAAATTTGTTATCACTTGGACTCCAATGAAAAACAATCTTACTTAAAGCAGACATGAAAAAATCATGTGGAGTAAAATAATACAAGGGTGAGTCAAAAGTTTTGGAGCTGTCAAATTGTGTCTCATGTTACCAAAATATAACAGAACTTTTGACTTACCCTAGTAATACATTGGTAATGATATACATAATAACAGTCTTAATGATATCATGAAGTCTTAGATATTCTTTTTAAGTGAACATAAAATAAATGTGAGTACCAAGGTTTATAAAACATTTTAATACTTTTGATAACCGTTCATGCCTGCTTTTCTCTCTAAATCACTATAGTAGAAAAGAGAAAATAGTAGAATCATTTATCATACTTGCTTGTGTTGTCAGTTTCAATGTACATAATACTGCACTTACATTATTCTTGCTGAAAAATGGATGAAAAATGTATATTTTATTGGTTTTATTAGGCCTCCTTCACTTCTTAAATTGCCATAATTTTCCCCAGTAAAAATTAAAAATAATGCTTTTAAAAATTAAAAATAATGCTTTTAAAAACTGATTTTCCAGGTAAGTTCTTTTCACTTGAAAGACTGTTGCAACACTATTCTCTTAGATTTCTTACTCTCTGGTATGATACTTGATAAGACTATGTTCATATCTCTCTCTCTCTCTCTCTCTCTCTCTCTCTCTCTCTCTCTGGATTTGTGTCACGAAAGAAACTGTTTCTTCTAGCCCCAAAACTATATAATTGAGTTAGAAAATTTTTATATATTCTTTAAACAATCACTCAAAAAAAAACCTTGTTATTAAAAACAATAACATTCAAAATCAATAACTATGTTTTTCCTTCATTTTCACTCTTAGTTTTGGAATAACCATTTTTTAGGGTGGGGAGGGAATTAATAAGCTGTTGTATAGTTGATGTCGTGTATAATTATTCTTAGCAGTGATTGTGTTGTTAGCAACATTGAGCTGCTCACACACATGCAATCTTAGCCTTATTGCAGAGCTAGCCTCCTAAAAAGTTTACAAAATTTTTCACAAAATATGATAAATATATCTACTATCACTTAAATTATATGGACAATTGTCTTCATCTTCATTGTTATATTGTTATTGTTGTATTGGGACTATTATCTTCATCTTCATTGTTAGAAATGTACATGAAATTATGATATGAGCAAAGGTAAAAAAATCGTACATAACAGCAGCAAGTAGTATCTCATGGGTTGTTGGAGACATTAGGTTTATAAGTCCCCAAAATTCACTCTGAATTGTTCAATAGACATATAGCACAACAAAAATAGGCATTTGGTTGAAGAATGCTTCTAAGAGAAATCATGTGGAGGTTGAAGGTTCAATCCCAACTACAGGTAAATAATAAGGCACACTTCTATAGCTTAACACTTGTACCCAGTCATGGTTAAAGGAATTACAACAATCTACCTTTGTAGATCTAATAAAAGATTTAGTTTAAAATTTTGTGTTGGCTCCTGAGTCTGACATGAAATTCTTGAAGAAGGTCAGAGGACACTTTGGCAGAAACATTATGAAGATGAAGATAATAGTTTGAATTCTTGAAGTGATAACAATTATCAAGTTTCATCTGAAAAATTTTGACAAATAAAATATATTTACCAACAAAAGTTACCGGACATTGGCATGATGGTTAGAGTGTTCCCTAATGGCCCAGGAGACTAGGGTTCAATCCCAGGTAGAGTCATACCAAAGACTCAAAAAATGGTACTTGATGCCTCCTTGCTTAACACTCAGTATCATGAGGTATGGATCAAGGATAAAGTGGAGCGATCGAGGGAAAGGAGTAGCACCTTCCTCTACACTTGGGTATAGTAACTATTGAAAATGGAGCCTTTGGGTCACTCTCGACTTTGGGTCGCCAACTTTACTTAACTTTTACTTACCAACAAAAGGGTGTTGGTTACTTCATCAAACCACATCTTCATTTTTTTATTCAAGTTTTTTTTTTGTTATCATAAGGTAATTTGATTTTTTAATTTTTTTGACATGTTAATGAAGATATGGAAATCTGACTCCTGATCAAATAAAATGGTAATTCTTCTAAGCTGTAATAATGTCCGTACTATTGTATTGTTGCACCATTTAGACTTTAATGAAAAACCTGAAGAAAAGGTAGATATGAAATACATGAAGATGCTGCCAGCTGTTTAGAACTACTCTTGGAAGTAGAACCCTACAAAACAGTAACTGTACTGCCACTTACCTCCAATGTCACAAATCTTCCAAGTAAGATGAGCAAGGGATGCTGGGCACTGCAGGAAAAGTAAAGATAAACTAAGTGATGTTCTATGAACTCCTACACATAGACACACCAATATTGGCCAACCAACAAAAATTTATTATATTGATCAGCTCTGAGCAAACTCTGTATGCTGTCTAAAGGACTTACAAAGAGTGATGACTGATAGTGAAGGATGGTGAGAAATTGTCATGGAAATCTGTGCAGTCAGCATGCCATGATGATGATATGTGCTCTTATTAATTCACCCATTTTCATATGTAATTGATTTGTTGATAGCTTCTAGAATTATTCCCAATTTTAATATTGTTGTCATGAACTTTAGGATTTTCATAAACTGGCAACATTATCCTTATTGTAAACAGAACTACCCATCAAAAATGTTTACAGAATTTTTTTCAAAAATACGATAAATATATTTCTGAACAAAAGTGAACCACTTATTTCATGAAACCAAATCTTCTATTTCTCAATTCAATTTTTTTTCTTTTGGTATGTATTTACCCAATTCTCTTCCATAAACAAGATATGACCCAAGGTCAATTCTTTAAGCAGAATACAGCTTATTTGAATCCAGAATTTTTTTTTTTCACTTGGACTGGTTGCTGAAGAACTCTATCTGCCCAACTATCTATCCATCGCTTGCAGGAGAAGAGATAGTTTCATACACTTCCCAAGGATAATTAACATGAATTGAAATGCAAACACATTCATCCAGGATTTTAACTTTCCATTGGCAATAACCCTTCAGCTATGCATGCTTTATATTCCTCTCATTGTAAGATTATGATTATTTGTGTTCTGTATATATGTTGTTATTAATTCACCAAATTTCTCACAGTCCCTATTGTCCCTCCCCATGACGTCTCTCTCCCCCTCTCTCTCTCTCTATATATATATATATATATGTATATTTTAAATGACTTGGTCCACAAAAAGATTTACAATTTAAAATTATTTTTGTACTCCTACATGTGTTTCTAGCTTCTTATTGCTGTCATTAGAGAGTGTCTAATGATGTCTAGCAGTGTTGTCTTTGTTTTATTTAGTGGTGATCACTTTGATACCATTGCCATTCTGCAGATGTTGGTTCTCTTTTTCTCATTTTTCTCTTTATTCATCTGATCCCAAAAATGAGCAATTTTTAAGTACTTCCAAAAATTCACAAGTCCAAGGAAATAAAAAAAATTGAAGAAACACAAAATCTGAATGCAGATAAATTTAAAACCCTAGTGACCACAAATTTAGACCTATAGTAGCAGGCCCATCATGCTCTACAAATAGACTCAGCAAACTAATTGACATTTTACTATAACTATTTCTAAACAAGATAAAAAGCTATATTAGTGATAACATCCATTTGAAGATTCCATACCACAAAAAACTAAACCCAACACACTCATAGTTACATTTGAAGTCACAAACCTGTACAATAATATCCCCCATGAATTAGGAAAACAAGCCATCTCATTTTGAATAGATAAATACCGAAGAATATTACACCCAAGATTTTACAAAAAAATTATGATAGATAGAATATAACTAATACTAGATAAAAACTCTTTCAAGTTCAATAATGTAAATTACATGCAGACCTTGGGAAAAGCTATGGTAACTAAAATGGTATCAACATACACTACCCTAACCTTAACATATTTAGAAGAAAATCTATATGAAATTATAGGTGAAAAAATACAACCACAATATTACAAAATATTTACTAGTTCATGGAAAGATAATTACATCCTTAGTAAAAATACCTCCACTTCAATAGTCACCACCCACAAATCTGCATAAAATCTATCCTTGTAGAGTATATAATATAATTATAGAAGGAAAATCCTATACCTTCGAAAACCCCAAAATGACATTCATAATAAATAGAAATTTAAGCTGAAATAGAAAAAAACCTATTTGACATAATCAAAAGTAACAAACATAAAAAGTATATGTAGGATCTATACAACCTCTTAATACCAAAATATCACTCCATAAAAGTAATATCAAATTACCAGAAAACAGAAAACAAAATGTGTCAAAGCTCCAATAAGAATGTAGCAATTGAATATTCAAAACAATGCCAATATACCAAATAGACGACAACACATTACTTCAAATAAAAAAAAAACTTCTTAGAAAAATTCAACCCTACACTGAACAGAACTTAAAACTATTTACACATAGAGACAGAAACACACTCCTGCACATATAAACACCTGCACATATAAACACCTGCACATACACATATGCACACACACCTACACATACACTCAGAGAGAGAAAGTTGTTGGCTGTAGAATTTTAAAGCACAACAACATTAAACAGAACTAAACTATACACTTACAGAGAAAGACTTCCTAAAAACAAACGCCCACTTACTCACAATAACCCAGAAAAGACAACTAATAAACTTTATGGCATATCGACAAGGAAAGATTAACTAGGAGGAAGAGAAGTACACCCACAAAATGTCACAGAACACACTTTTATAAAAGAAAAAAGAAAAAGACAAAAAAAGAGAACAAACAGAATAGCAATCCTATCAAAGCGGTCACTCCAATATAAATCAAAGACAACACCCCCAGATTTCATTAAACGCTCCTTGATGACAATGACAAGAAACTAGAAACACATGTAGGAGTAAAATAGATAATTACAAAAAATAAATCTCTTTGTAGACCTATTCATTTACTTTAATCTTACTTTGGACCAACAAAAACAGAAAGGAAAATTTATATATATATATATATATATACATTGTAAATTTGACTGGATATTGGTTTATGTCTAAATTACATTAATTTATATGTACTGAACTCTCTCTCTCTCTCTATATATATATATATATATATATATATCAGTGTGTATGCAGTACTCATAAAATTACAATTCAATTGAATTTGACGGGAGATTGTTTTATGATTTGACTTACACTAGATTATATGAATTCCTTTTTCTTTATTTCTTTCTTTGTATTTATACATCAAGCTGCTATAACAACAATGTCCAATTTTTGAGTAAATATTAAACAAGAAAAAAGTTATGGTTGGCCAGTTAGCCATGTTTTCCTGCATATCAACCCTTGTAGATTATTTAATGCTAAATCTTGTTTCTTATCAGGATTTTATTTATAGTTTAAAATCATACAATAATCATGCATATATTCTGTACAGATAGTATTATCAGCTTGCTATCATCCTTTGCTGGAACATTTGTGAATAAATTTTTTGTTTACAAATAGTTAAATGTCAAAACAGTTCAATTTCAAATAATTCAGTTCAGCATGAGAACACAGTTTAGTTCTATTTATATATAGTTCTTCTTCAAACAGTTCACTTTAGTATAAGTATGCAGTATAAATGTCAAGGAAAGTTCAGTTTAGTTCTATTTGAACCATAGATAGGTTCTACCACTCTGGGTCAGAGTGGACCGGGCAGTGATGGCAATGAAAGAGTATTCCGCATTCCTCAAAGCTCCAGCATTACTGGAACCTCACCATCAGATTGTTTAGTGTCATATCCAGGACACTCGTGGCGGGGGTCTTACCTTTCTGCAGAGAAGCAGTTGGTGTATTCTACAGCCCCAGCCAACTGGACAACAATGCTGAGAGAAGGACATTAAATCTTTCTTCATCTACTGACATGTGTTTTCCTTCTTACCTTCATTGGAGGACACTTCAGCAAATGTGTTATTTTTCTCTGAGCATTAAATGACTAGTTACATTACGACTAAGCATATTAATTTTTCTTTATCTCTGACAATGACTTGCTAATTAATTTCATTTATATCCCTAATTTTTTTCTAGTTACAGTAATTTGTGAATATAATTAATGATACAATACTGCATTTGTTCTCTTGCTTGAACTATGTTATTTCTTTTTGCTTTGATCACTAAAATGAAACAGTTATTAATCTGGAGGTAATCTAATAGTCGTAGCTTCATGGTCAAAATTTGGTTACTGAATCTTTAAAATATGAATAATGCTTTTGCATTAGTTTTAAACATCTTAAAAATTGAAACTTTTGAAAATTATTAATTTTATCATTTAAACTTAATATTGAAATGATAAATTAACTCCTGCAAAGCCAAGTCTTTCAGGATGAGATAATCAATTTTGCTTTCTTGTCATAGCATACTTTTGTCTGCTTTTGTGACCAGATGTTCACTATTAATGTCTTAATAGCATTGCTTCTAGGAAAATTATTCCAACTATTACTGACATTGTCGCTATTTACTTAAATGACACAGAAGACTTTTGATCTATAAGATCTTAGCTACAATAGGTGACTTTCTACATCCAGACATAACCTGTCTTAAACAATTTACATTCAGCTATGTTCTGGCAGATATTTTTCCCCACAAAAGATTGCTCAAAACTTTTGAAATATTTTAGAACGATTATCAGAATGCAGAAATACTTCTAATTTTGCTGATGAATACACTATGGACTTCTTATATTTTTTATAGAAATGTTTTATACATTATTATACAAAGGTGAGTCAAAAATGTTACTATATTTTGGTATATGCTAGTTTTGGGTATATATATCCAATAAACAATTTTGCAATATTTTGGTATGAGCTAGTTTTGGGGACATATATGCTTTGACCAATTTAGCAATATTTTGGTGGATGCTACTTTTGGGTGTATATATCTTGTGACAAATTTTGCAATATTTTGGTATGTGCTAGTTTTGGGTGTATATATCCTATAAACAATCTTGAAATATTTTGGTAAGTGCAAGTTTTGGGGGCATATATGCTTTGACCAATTTAGCAATATTCTGGTGGATGCTACTTTTGGGTGTATATATCTTGTGACAAATTTTGCAGTATTTTGGTATGTGCTAGTTTTGGGTGCATGTATGCTGTGACCTATTTTGCAATGTTTTGGTACATACTAGTTTTGGGTGTAACTGGGCCATTGGCCTAATGAGTAGAGTGTTTGCGAATGGTCCGGGAGACCAGGGTTCAATCCCTGGTCGAGTCATACCAAAGATTCAAAAAATGGTACTTCATGCAGCCTTGCTTAACACTCAGCATTATTGGGTAAGGAAAAAGGGTAAAGTGAAGCAATCCAGGGAATGAAATAGTGCCCTCCTCTACACCTTGGTGTAGTAGCTGTTGAAAAGGGAGCATTCGGATCACCCTCGATTAAGGTGGCCTACTTTACTTGTATCTTGTGACAAATTTTACAATATTCTAGTATATGCGAATTTTGGGTGCATGTATACAGTGACTAATTTGCAATATTTTGGTATGTGCTAGTTTGGGGTGTATATATCCTATGAACAATTTTTCAATATTTTACCCATGCTAATTTTAGGTATATATATCTTGTGACAAATTTTTGAATATTTTCGTGCATGGCAGTTTTGTATACTGTGGCGCAAAATCGTCTAAAATCCCAAAACGGGACTTTATTTTCGCACGTGTGAAGACGGGGCAGGTTGGCACTTGATCCCCTACAGAATAAGTCCTCTTCAGAGTTTTTCTCTCAGGCATATAAGAACTGGCATATTATGTGAGGGAATAATTTAGGATCAGACTGACCACCGCTGGCAAGGGGTTCCAAATTTCACACTATCACACACCCACCAGGCCGCTTTCTTCCTTCCCCGAGACAATGGAAGATAATGAGCCTATAGGTTTTAGTTGTGATAATATTAATATTGTAGTAGTCGGCAACTCCGGTTTCCCGTGTGATATTTTAGGAATTAATAGGACAATTCTAAGCAAGATAACATGAAGTAACAACATAGACCACATGGTAACATGAAAATACATAAAATCCTTTACTACTTATATATACACGTTCAGAGTGTTAAAACATATAATTGGACAGTCCACGAATATAAATGTCTTTTCTTGGCTTTTATCCTTCTTCGAATTGAGAGAGAGAGTGGTAAACGAAATTTGGGTATAAAGGAAAAATGTCCCCAAAGTTACTTATCTTATTTTTGACGGGGTTCCACTGGAGAATCGTTCTTCTTTTACGGGCTAATAGACTTTGTTCTGTTTTTAGTACTGGCTTGAGGGACTCGGGTCTCTCATGTCTCAGTTAATCTTTTTTTTTTTTTCAACCCAGAGTAAAGTGGCTATGGTTCGTCTGCCCGCTATGAACCCTGCTCAAAAACTAAATTTCTTCCTATTTACTTCCGCTGAGGGGAAGGGAGCCCCACTTCCGTTTTGGGGTCCCAGCCAATCACTTGGCTTCTCTCTCTTTCCCCTTCCGATGTCCGGCGACCTGAGGTCACTAAGTACGAACACCTGGTCTCCCCTGCGTGACCCACATTCCTTCCTAACGGTCACGTGTTTGACGGCTTGATACTGTCAATTCAAATATGGGAGGATAGTATTAGTCTTACCTCTACGTCTCCGTGGGCTATCACGTGACAATACATATAGTTGATGACAAATTTTGCAATATTTTGGTGTATGCTAATTTTGGGTGTATATATCTTGTGACAAATTTCGCAATATTTTTCCATGCTAGTTTTGGGTGTATATATCTTGTGACCAATTTGGCAATATTTTCATACATGCTAGTTTTGGGTGCATATATCCTATGACCACAGCTTTCAAGTCATGAAAAACAGCAATTGTATTTAGTAGTATAATTATTGTTGGTGCACTGAAGTGTGGCATGTTGCTTTATTCTATGTGTAATTTGAAAGCCACATAGATGAACATGCAATGTAGTCTAATTCAAGAGCTTATGCTTTACAAGTTCAAACTCGACCATCATGCTATGGAAGCAACCAAAAATATTTGTTGTGCAAAAGATGCAGCTCTTAAAAAGTATCAAATGAGTTAAAGATCCCAAAGTAGTGTGGTCTGTCACCTTCCTTCACCTGCAAAATTGTATGTCATATTACGAAAACTTTTAACCCTCTGTAGTATTTATTACATATTTATTTTGTATGCTGTTAAATTCTCTCTTATTCAGATATGGGCCTCTAGGTTTAGATATAATATTGTTATTTATTGTAGTCAACAATTCCAATTTCCCGTGTAATATTTTTAAAGGCAAATAGGACATTTGGCTAGAATAAATTGAAGGAAATGAAGCTGAAAAGGAACATGCAAAAGACAACTTGATAGGCAGACAACACAATGAATAAATTTGGACACGAGGAGAGATATAAAATATAACAAGGTTTTTAATACATGCGGACACCCATATTTAACGTGTCGGCTATATTATCAGCGGATAATATCAAAATACAAATGTCTTTCTTCCTTATTCTTTTCTTTCTTCCTTCTTTAAATTGAGAGAGAGAGTATGTAATTGCAATACTTAGGAAGGGTGGAGGGAGAAAACAGTCTTAAGGTTTACTTAGCTTTTCGACGGGTTCCTTCTGAGAGTATTTTCTCTTTTATGAGCTAGCGGGATTTTATACAGCTTGGCTTGAAGGCATTTACTTGTCCAAGATTCTTTCCGCTTTTCCCCGGAATTTCGGCGACAGTTTCAATACATCTTATCATGCCAACTGCTGTCCTGAAACCCGGCTCTGCTTCTTCGCCTGGAGTCTGACATCAGATCCCCATCCTCTCACGACAACCTCTGTCCGCAAAACTGATTTCCTCATTCCTATTTCCGCTGACGAAAAGGGTGCTACTTCCGCTTTAGTGTTCTGGCCAATCACTTGGCCTCCTTCTTCTTCCTTCACCTTGTCAGGCGATTCATTCGGACTAATATATGTCCCTATACCCCCTTCTTTATCCATCCGGTCACAGAGTGCAACATCTCTTGGTTTTCATTCTGACCTGGATTTGTTACTTCGACCGTGAGGAATTAACCTACATTCCTTATTCCTCTTTTAACGGTCAGTCTTTGGTGGCCTGTTAATTCAAACATAGAGAGGTAGGGGAAATTTCTTATTTCTCTCTTCTCAGTGGTAGACCACTTGACACTTGTGAAATGACTTATTTTATTCTTTAGGAATTAGTTCAATTACTCTGACATTTAAGAAAATTCCATTAGATGATATTCTTTGGAGTATTTATGTTACATTATCAAAAAATGTTTTGACAATGTTTTGTTTCAAATATCAGCAAAATCAGTTATCAAAATCTTTTTTGAATTATTTTCTCATTTCGTTTACACAGAAGTTAAGTGTATGTATTTCTTGAAATTTTCTCACCTTGTTTTATCTTTTAAAATTCATCCAAAACATAATTAGGCATTCAATAATCTTTTAAATTCATTTAAAAATTAATTTGGTATGCAATAATCTTTTAAATTCATCCAAAATTTAATCTGACCTGAAAATCTTTAATAATTTGTTTAAAACTTAATTTGGTATTCAGTAAAAACTAACTTTTGTCATAAATTGAAGTTTTGTTTTTAAATAGTTTTTATCAAATTAAAAAAGTAATTAGGAAAATTAAACATTTCTTATTGCCTGTGTCTTTCTCTCTCTCTCTCTCCAGTTTTCCTTTCCTCCATCCCTCACTATTTCTCTCTCTCTCTCTCTATATATATATATATACACATACACACAAACACATATGCAAACACATACACACATATATATATATATATGTTTGTATGTGTGTGTGCAACAATTTATATTTCAAGTCAACTGTATCTTTCTCCCATTTTTCAGTCTTCAATCTGTTTGTAAAAAGACACACACAAACAAAAACACTCATGAGTGTATATTAGCTGGTATATATATATATATATATATATATATATATATAAATTAGATATTTCTTGCTGTATCATACACTCTCTTCCACTTCCTTCTTCTCTTCCCCTTTCTCTCTCTCTCTCTCTCTCTATATATATATATATATATATATGGTGCCTTTAAATGCATCCGAACTTGAGTTATCATTTCCATAGAAATAATTATCTCTATCCCTAACTCCATTTCTCTCACAATATATCATGCACACACACACACACACACACACACACACACACACACACACACATATATATATATATATCAGAGACAGAGAGTCAAGGAGAAAGAAAGAGACAGAGAGATCTCAAACATGTTTCATCAAAAACTACTAATAAGGTTATTTCAATATTTTTTCTTGTTTTTTTCTTGTCTTATGAGATTTTATTAAGTTTTGATCAATTTCTATAGAAGGAATTGTCCCCAATTTTCAACCTGTGAGCTTTCTTTTGACTCCTATCATTTTCAAGGGCACAATCAAAATGGATTTTTTTTTCAAATCAATGGAACTTTTGGTTTTAACATCTGAGATACTTTTTGTTTTGAGTTCTGAAAGATTTTGAATAGTTTGTAGTTTTTTGATTGTTTGTTTTCTTTTTTTTTTTTTGTCTAATTGCCTATCAAACTTTGTGGTTTATTTAATGCCAGATTCATCTAGGTAGAAGAACAGTGGAGTACAATTTAACCTGCTGTTATCATTATGGACCACTGTAAACTATGAGATGAAAATCTGAATCATCCTTTCTTTTCTAAATAAAAACATCTACAGAATCCTTTACTCCTTCTAACATAAAAGCATCATTATCATGATGGTTTGATTTAGTCTCTTTGTTTAACAGCATATCAACCTTTGTGGGTTATTTCATGCCAAAGTCATCCTTCAAGAAGAACAGTAGTAGTACTATTTAACTCATAACTAGGAGGTTAAGGGGTTTCATAACTTTCTTAAGGGTATTAGTCCAAAAGTCCAATAGTACAAGTAAAACTTGCTTATGATGATTACTTGGAACCATACAATTGTGTCAAAATTATTAGTATTAATTAGGAATACTTGATACTATATAACTCAGTGCAAACAAAATATTTTTATTATTTAAGTTACTTGGAATGACCATGGGGACTCTCTAACAGAAGTTTTGTTGTTTTTGTGTTTTTTTGTAGTATGTTTAACTATATGGCATAAATTAAACATAAAACAGTTTGCAAAAAATAGTATCCATTAGACCAGTTCATTGGCCTATTGGGTAGAGTGTTTGCCAATGGTTTGGGAGACCTGGGTTCAATTCCAGGTCGCGTCATACCATTGACTTAAAATAAAAGGGTACTTGATACCTCCTTGCTTCACACTCAGAATTATAAGGTACAAATCAAGGGTAAAGTGGAGCAATCCAGGTAAAGGAGTAGTGCCCTCCCCTACATCTCGGTGTAGTAGCTATTGAAAAGGGAGCCTTCTAGTCACCCTCGACTATGGTTGCCAACTTTACTTTTATTATAAAAAAAGAAAAGAATTACAAAAATAAAATAGCATTCAATTTTCTTAGCAAACACCTGGAAGTATCTAACCATAAAATTGTAATTCTCCTGGTAACAGTTTAGACCATTTTCAGTGTTTGCGATGTCATGAACACATGAAAATCTAAAAACTTTTTCACAACTATAAACAAAAATTGCAGTCATGAATTTTGACTGATACACAAATTTACTTTGCCAAAAATTCTTTCATTGATTGCTCACTTATACTTAAACATACCAAGAGGAACACAATTACTTAACCCTTTCACTCCCACTAGGACACCTTTGTCCCTATTGAATTTCATTTCCATCCTTAAAACATCCTACTCAAAGCATAATTTTGCTTATCCAAAACTTGAAAATAAACAAAACAGAACCTGGTATTGAAAACGTTAATCCTCTTACACTGTGAACTGATGCTTAGAATGTATAGAAAGGATATCATATAGTCTTAAAATACATGTTCAAACATATCTATTTCTATTATCAGTGATGCTAGTTTTATCTCAGACCTTACTTATTGCTCATTACTTTTATCTTTTCACTGAGAATACTTAGAAGAGTTCCAGAGATCTGAGGAGACATGGTGTCAAACAGTCATCAGTGAAAAGCCACAAGTCAAAACAAGTATGAACAATTCACATGGAGTGGTGGTAGTATTAGTATTAGTAGTAGTAGTAGCAGTAGCAGTAGCAGTAGTAGTAGTAACAACAACAATCATCATCATCATCATCATCATCATCATCATCATCATCATCATCATCATCATCATCCCCTCCCCTTCCTCCTCCTCTTCCTCCAACTCCTGTACACATGAATGATATAAAGATTCTTGCCAAGAATAAAAAAGAACAAGAATCCATAATACAATTTAGTGTTTAATTTGATTTAAAAATTTATGAATACATTGAACACAATAAAATTTTCACAATTCTTAAATCTGTCTTCAAATTAAAGAACATACCATAATTATTTCTACATAATATTCATTACTAACTTAGAGAAATTCTGAAAAAAAATATATTCACGTTTATGATATGCACAGACTTATTACAATTTGTAGCAGCTAAATCTTGCCGATGTTTTTTATCTGTTTGCTCGGAGTAAAAATAAGAAATTGTATAGTTTACATTATGTCTTAAAATACAAAGTTCACACAATATTTAGAGAAAATAAACAGAGACATTCAGCAAAAAAAAAGCTCATCATAGGAGGAACAAAATGACAAGACAAAACACACATTCCGACAGACATCTTTCTGTAATGAGGTGAAATACATTAGTTTGGACTAAAGATATGAGTCCCTTTTAATCATCCCAGCTTGAACATAGTAGAGCTTGTGGCTGGAAAAAAGTTAATTAGCTTGGTTGGTTGGTTTTATGTCATATCAACCCTTGTAGGTTATTTAATACCAAATTCTGTTCATACATGTATATATCAAATAAATGAATTGTGAACTAATAGTTTGTCGGAGACATTTTAAACAAACCAGAGCTCATTTGTTTGCATACAGTTAAATGGTTTTAAGAATAGCTACGTAACACTAACAATTCAGTTTAACACCAGTCATTTGTTTGCTCACACTTAAATCGTTAAACAGTTCTGTATGACTCATAGATGGGACCCTAAAAGGTACTACCACTTGGGGTCAGAATAGATCTCATAGTAATGGTGATAAAAGGGGTACTCCACATTCCCCAAAGCTCCAGGATTAAAGCCTCATCATCAAATGCAGTTTAGTTTTATACCCAAGACATGTCAATTCTATAATTCTCGTGTATAATATGCACCCATAATTATTGTTGTATCAATATAATTATTTAACATAAATAACATTCTGATATTATCATTATCAATTTCGGAGGTGCCCGTGGTGTAGTCGTTATCGTCCTAGGAAATGGACACGGCGACACGAGTTCAAATCCTCGACGAGACTGATTGCATTTCACAGAGTACTAATACCTTTGGGAAAGGTATGAATCCAATTATTCTCCCTCCAGCTATGGGTAAATAGTAGGGCAGACTAGGTTCTTCAGCCTTGGTGAGGCAACTAGTCTAGGAGAAGGAAAACTCTGAATTCAAACCTGTTAAACTCCGCTTAAAAACTGACCTTGTGTCATATCCTGCCCGAGCGGAGGGGTCGGTAAATAGTATCATTATCAATTTGTGTTTTGAAATTTGGTGAATTAATAATGACACATATTACAAACAAAAAATAACTATAACCATTTTTTTTTTTTAAATGAGAGAATTGATAACAAGACTTATACCAAGGAAAAAAATCAACCTTACTTAAAAAATTCAGTGAATTAATAAAAAAGTAAAAGTCAAGGGCGACCAGAAGGTTCTCTTTTTAATAGCTACTACACCAAGGTGTAGGGGAGGGCACAACTCCTTTCCCTGGATTGCTCCACTTTACCCTTAATAAATACTTTATATTGCTGAGTGTTAAGCAAGAAAGTATCAAGTACCATTTTTTAAGTCTTTGGTATGATGCAATCTGGGATTGAACCCAGGTCTCCTGGACCATTGGCAAACATTCTACCCACTAGACCAATGAGCCAGTTAAAGACACATATACCTAACAAAAAATTGCTATAACCTTTCTTTTAAAAAAATTAGTGAACTGATAACAAGACTTAAACATAGGAAAAAAAAATCAATCTTACTTAAAACATTCAGTGAATTAATAATCACACACATACCTTGAAAAAATTTAATCTTACTTAAAAAATTTGGTAATTTAAAAATCACACATATGCTTAGAAAAAAAAAATTACCTTACTTAAAAAACTTGGTGAATTAATAATGACACACATACTGAGGAAAAAAGTTAACCTTACTTAAAAATTTGATGAATTAATAATGATACACATACCGAGGAAAAAAGTTAACCTTACTTAAAAAATTTGATGAATTAATAATGATACACATACCGAGGAAAAAAGTTAACCTGACTTAAAAAACTTGGTGAATTAATAATGATACACATACCGAGGAAAAAAATTAACCTTACTTAAAAAAACTTGGTGAATTAATAATGACACACGTACCGAGGAAAAAAGTTAACCTTACTTAAAAATTTGATGAATTAATAATGATACACATACCGAGGAAAAAAGTTAACCTTACTTAAAAAATTTGATGAATTAATAATGACACATATACCGAGGAAAAAAGTTAACCTTACTTAAAAATTTGATGAATTAATAATGACATATATACCGAACAAAAAAATAAATAGGACCTTATGATTAGAAAAGACACATGGTTATTGTCATAGGAAATGGAATTGTTGTCCTGAGTTCAAACTCTGGATGTGACTATTTGTGTTTCTTTTTGCACTTATACCCTATGGAAATGTATGAATCTAACAGCACTTAAACAGCTATAGAATGAATAGAAGAGTAGACTGGGTTCTTTAGCTTTGGTTAGGCAACCAGTCTAGGAGAAGGAAAACTCCAAATTGACACTTGCTTTACTCTGCTTAAAATTGACTTATGTGGAGGGGTTGTATAAATACTGACATTAATATCATGTGCAGACACTGTACTTGTATTCTCCCCCTTTAAAAAAAGCCCTGTTATTGGGGCTTAGAATATGCCAACTGCATCCCCAGCAGAAGTAAAATGATGAGGTGGTGAGGCTCTGGAGAGTGTGGAGTACCTCTTTATTGCCATTAGTCCCAGGTCCACTCTGTAGTGTAGTACCTGTTACAGTTCCACCAATGGGACATATAAGTCTATTTGAAAATTATCAATATTGAATGGGAATATGTGAAACTGAAAACAAAAGATTATTATCTTTTAATAGGGATACATACTGGAACCATATAATTGCGTCAAAATTATTAGTATTAGATAGGAAAACTTGATACTATATAACTCTGTGCAAACAAAATATTTTTATCATTTAATATAGGTACTTGGAATGATATTGTGCATGCATTATTGATGCATGCAAGAAAATTATCCTCATTGTTAAATGGGAATAGTTACTTGAAACCATATAATCATGTGTAAATTATTTGTATCATACAGAATTACTTGATACTATTGTTGTATATTGACCACCAACCCGGCCAAACATGCCATTCCAAAGACGGTGGAAGTTGCATATTCCATTGGCGTGGGTGAGCTTGGCTGACAATATGGGACAGGATTAAAATCCCACGGAACAGTCACAAACTGATGCACCGAAAGAGGGTGACCGGTGAACTGCATGACAGTTATTTCTGCTTGATGATGATCAAAACATGCCATTCCAAAGACGGCAGAAGTTACATATTCCATTGGCCATTTATGGGAAGAGATTGAGTGGGCATTGAGCTATTATATAACACAGTGCACAGGAAATTCAAAGAGTTTGGGAGATAAGAAGCTAGCACTCAGCAGAAGGGGCCCTCGGGACCCCGATTGAGCAGTTTGGGGATCAGACGAGTTGGAGTAAAGATGTGGTAGAGAAAACCAGCACCCAGAGAGGCTGGGCCCCAGGCCCCCGGTTGAGCAGCCCAGGAGAACAGGAAAGACATGCTGATGGCTATAAGAGTGGAAGTCAATATGTTGCAGTTCTGTTCGGTCTCCAACTCCCTCTCACACACAACCCTTTCAAATAAAGTGAGAGGTATATTTTTCTAAGAACTGTGTCGCTCGTCTTTATTGTGTCATTTTTATTGTGTTGAGTATACAACACTATATAACAGTGCTAATTCTTTATATTAAATTTTGGTATTAACTCATGATGACTTGATATGATGTTAAACAAATAAACCAAACCAAATCTTTGAAGTGGGGGAGGAATGATGCTAAAAATTCTGAAACTGTAAAAGATCAAGGAACTATGAATTTCTATTTCCAAAATCTTATGAAAACGTCATATTTTAGAATTTGTCTTTAAGGAATTGTTTTATAGGGGGATGATTTTCTTTTTCAGATGATTTTCCCCCTTCAAAGATGCTGCATTGATTTTATCAAAGATGACACAAGAAATAATGCATGGGATTTTATGCATTCAATTGATTGATAAAAAATGAAAATAAAATTTTAATAATCAAGGCTAATTTTCTCCTTTTTCAAAATATTTTAGATTTTCTTTTATAGTTTTAAAGAAAAAGAGAAGAAAGTTTGGAATTTCAATTTACCCACGTATGCATGAACTCTCCCTGCTTTAAATAGCAGCAGGTACTTCTCTTAGGTAGAAGTCAATATTCTAGCAGACATCCCAGACAGTAGGACCTAACAGTCTCACAGGTAATCCTCTCATTTGTACACATTTGTACTACTGTTCTTTGTTAATATAATCTTTTCTTGTGTCGTTATTTCTGGACCCTAACAAAGCCACAACAAGAAGAAATAGACCAATTCACAATATTCTAGAAAATTGTCATTCTCCTTTTGATTTTGTGTCTTTGCAAATCAAAAAACTTGAAATGATCTGAAGAGATGTGGTTTGAGAAATTAACAAAGAAAAGTAAACAAGTTTGCATTCAAATTAGAAAGAAACATATATATATGTATGCAGATATGTATGAATGTATTTAGTCAACTCTTCTACCACAAACAGGATGTGGCAAAGTTCAATTTTTATGAAGAGTAATGCTTGCTTAAAAATCCAAGTCTTCCTTCTCCTTGACTTGTTGCTGAACCAAGCTAAAAAAAAAAAAAATGTTTGCTTGACTATTTACTCATAGCCGGAGAAAGAAGAGAGGGATTCATATCTTTCCCAACAGCCTCATCCAGGTTCTGAACTTGGGTCACTGGTTTTGATTTTCATGACAACAAAGATTATGCTAAGTTGTGCCTTCTTATATATATATATATATATATATATATATTGTCATGCACGCATATATATATATATGTGTGTGTGTGTGTGTGTGTATATATATATATATATATACAGTAGCATCCAAAACCAAGGGACAAAATTTTAAATCAAGTTTTTGGTGTTTCGCCATGGTGCCAGCTGATGCAACATTTACAAATGACTAAGTATGACTTATTCTTTAGAGGAAATCAAAAAATTTGAATATAGCATACTGTTTACATTGTTTTTCTCAATTTTGTCATTTACTTTTGGACATTCCAAATTTGAAAATAAATAAATAATTGTTATAATTCTTTTTCTATCGTTTGCAAATGATTCAAATTTTAGTATGTTATTATGGATGATAACGACTACCAGTTGTCAAAATTTCAGCTTTTCACAGTTGTTATTTCTAACAAATATTAGGTTTTAAAATTTTGTCCCTTAGTTTTGGATGCTACTGTATATATATATATGTGTGTGTGTGTGCGTGTGTGTGTGAGGAACACTTTTGATTTCATTCAGAAAATAATAACATAATGAAATAATCATATATATCTATGATTATTGCTGTCTTTTATCTGAAGATGGTCATCTTTCATTGAGATATCTGCACTAGATGAAAATGGTGGTCTGTAGGATGCACTTTTAGTATACACACAACATCTATGAATCAATAGCTGTCTTAGAGAGTCAAACTTGAGCAAGGTAACTGATTGCTACATCTACTCTATGTGTTATCATCATGGAGTTTAAGTCATAATTTTATAAAAAAAAATTCTTAGAAATGCCCAGCAATTTGGAAGTGTTTTCTCTTTAGAAAATAATAACTTTTCAGTGCAACTAAGGGAACACTGAAAACAATATTCAAGGAAAGTAATTACAACCTATATGTGTCTAAGCCATTTACGTTTCATTTAAATTTGTGGCAATAAAAAAATGGTTCAGTTTTTTCTCTGACATTTTTTTCAAAAATATATATATAGCCTGTAACTAGTAAAATGGTGGGGGAAACTGAGCTATCTTGCCTAGGTAGAGAAGGCAAAACTGAATTCAAAACTTGAGAAGTTTTGTTTTGGAAGAATCTGTGGCACACTGATGTACTGTTCTTCTGTTATCAACTCATCTACAAAGTGTGGCTGATCCTACAAAAGCCTTCACCACTATAAAAAAAATCACCAGTATTAGTAATCCCATGGTTCAAATCTTAAACTGAATTTTTTGACCCCCACATCTTGAGATTGACAAGAGAGTTCAGTTTTGTCTATTTATTTATCAATCTAGGTATAAAATCAACCTTAAAAATTTAAGGAATTTAAAGCTTTTGAAACAGGTTTCCTTCTGAGCTGTGGCTGTGTCGATACTACTATATGGATGCACCACATGGATGCTAACAAAATGCATAGAGAAAAAGCTAGATGTGAATCTCACAAGAATGCTATGTGCTGCTTTGAAGAAATCTTGGAAGCAACACATCATAAAACAGCAGTTGCCCAACCACCTACCACCTATCTCAGAAATCATCCAAGTTAGATGAACAAGACATAAGGGGCACTGCTAGAGAAGTATGAACAAAAGGTATGTTCTCTTATGGGCACCCACACATGTCCACATCGATGTTGGTCGACTAGCAAAAACTCACATACATCAGCTCTTTGAAGGCATTGGATGCTGTCTTGAAGAACTAACAAGAGTGATGGATGATAGGGATGTCTGGTGAGAGAGAGAGAGAGAGAGAGAGAGAGTCAGAGAATGCTATACTTTCAGTGCCACATGATGATGATGATGAAAACATTTTAGTATATTATAGCCAATACTAAACATTTTTTGAAGATATCTTTTTTAAATCTGTTATTCTGTAGAGTTTTCAAATTTCCTGTTCTGAAAACCCAATTCTGTTTTATATTCTGTTCATTTAATGTACCAAACTCTTATCTTTATATATATGCTATCAATTTGTTCTGTTTTGTTTATCAGCATTGTTTCATACCATGCATATTAATTCATATACTGACAGAAATTATCATTTATCTATGTTTTATTCAAACTATTAGACAAGCAATGCATTTCATTTTCAAATCATCTGCTGTTATTTGTTGGCATTAACTCAAAGACAAACCAGATATCTCATCATTAGTTCCACTCCAATGTTTATTTGATTGTATAGCAAACTTTTTCAAAATTTTTCTCATTTTAACTTGCTGAAGTTTGATGCCATTATGATCGGTCTTTGAGTAACTTTTTACCACATTTGAAATGGAATTGCTACTTATATGTCTTTTATCTAAAGATTTTTCCTTAAAAACTTTCTTGAAGAATTACAACAGTTTTAGCAGTAGTTTTTCCTGAAAGAGAACAAAACTTCCTCCATACTATCTCAGAAAAAGTAAAAAAAAAAGCCAGAGGAAACAAATCAGTCAATCCTGAATCATGTGATGTAGCAGACTGGCTCAGAATAGTGACAACTCGTGACACCTATAGGTGAAACGTGTACCTACATACATTTTGCATGCAACATTCAAATTATGTTTTTTTTTCTTTTTATTAACAACTTCTGATAAGTCTCACTCAATAGATCTTTTTTCTGTGTTTACAGCAAAGTCTGAAGTTTAAACTTTTAGTTAACAACTAAATTAAAATCTAATTAATATATACTACTGAAAAGATTTTCTAAAAAATTTACTAATTTCTAAATAGCTTGTTTGAGATCACATTTTCTGAGAAATAACTGGGACATCAGTTTCTGAAGTAGAAGTGTGCAATTCTAACTTTTCTTTTGACAAGGTTATCAAAGACCTTACTTGATTATTTAAAAGGCTATATGTGACCATCAAGCAACAGGTTACCCACATCTGATTTAGAGAATTAAATGATTTTATTGTTAAAAAAAAGAATTAATGAAGAGACACTGAAAAAGTGCTTTTCTCTGAAAAGTTTTACTTATCAATTTCATACCAGTTCTTAATTCTGTGATTGTTGTTGCAATGATAAAATTATGACTGCTTTTATTTCTAATCATTTTAAAATATCATAAAGAATCAGAATTCCTTGCTTTATTTTTCTTATCAATTTTCCTCATTGCTTCTGCCTCAAAAAATCAAAATGTTAAATGTTTTGAACCAGTTGAGAAGTCAGTGTACTCAACAAACTAATGTATATTTTTAACTGTCAACCAAATTATAGAATATATATTCTTGAGAAAATTGAAATAAGTAGAAGTGATTTTTTATAATTGTCAGTCTCGCAGTGTCTGCTGTCTAAGTTTTAACCAGTTATTCAACAGAACTGAGTACCTCAGCAACTAAATTATATATTTCTGCATTGTAATAATGCAATGGTTATAGACAAGTTTCAAAGACCAATTGCAATGGGAATAGCTAGTTTGATCTTCTGTTCAAATTCTTTTGATAACACCAAGAGAAAACAAAGCTAGCTAAGTGAGCCAGTGTTGCATATCCCCCCAAAAAGGCATTAAAGTTTGACCCAAGTCCAGACATGATTAAAACTATTTTATATATCTATGACAGCCATTTTCTTGCATTTTTTGCTGTTATAACAATCTAGAAAGTTTTTATTTACCTTGTTTCTTGATAAACTGTCATGGGATGTAGAATCCCATTCACATCATTCATTCATAGACATTATATGTCTTTATTTTACATCATATGTATAGTTTGAATATAATGTAGTAATAATTTCATTATAGCTCATGTTGTAATAATTATTATCATGGAAAATGGACCGGGCAACCCAAGTTCACATCCTGGGTGAGGCTGTTTACATTTCCCATAACTCTAATACTCTTGGGAATGGTATGAATCCAACTATTCTCTTCTCAGATATGAGTGAATAGTAGAGCAGAATTGTGCTAAATCTAAGGTGCCACATAAGGTGAAATGGTTAATAATTTAGCCTTGTAAGCATTGTTAGTGAATCTGATTCTTAGTGAAATACTTACCATTTAGTTCCTTTATGTGAATGGTTATGGCAATTTTGGTACAAATTCCCGGCCAAGTTAATGTATCACTGTGTTGGGGTGCTTGTGTTGCTACATTGATATATTTGGGTTCTAGGAGCTGCTAAGAAAAGTGTACTTCTTTGAGCAAAGCTAGCAGTAAAAAAGAAAGAGCATAAACAAAGAACATTGTCCTTGACCAAAAAATTTGGAACCTGGGGGTTAGGTGATCAAAATCCCTTGCCTAATAAGATAAATGCAAATTTTATATTACTTTTGCTTTCAGCATTTTACTTAATTAAAAAAAAATATTCTATTACATTTTTTATCTTATTCCTCATTTTATTTTATAATTCTTTTATGTACACCTCAATTATGTACCACCACATATACATAAGTATACAGGGGTCGATCAGAAGAAATTGGGCCATCAACAATATGTTGAGAATAACAATTCTGTTACACCTGTTTCATATGTATGTACAAGGGTATCTGAATGTCAGTGATTTCAGTGCTAAATGAGACTATAGTTGAATTACAACTCTTCCTTCTGTTTCCTGTTGCATATTTTTCAACCCCTAGGAAATTTTACAAATGAGTTTTTCATTATTTTGATACCAAATTCAACTGTGTTATGAGGATTGCCTTACAATTGATTGATTGATTGATTTTAATCGCCTCTGAACTTGTCCAGGGTTATTTTGTGCCTAGAGTTTTGGGAATTATGTTCATTGTATGTTTATATTTACATTTTTTGTATTGTTGTTTCCAGAGATTTTTTTTGCCTACAATCCAATGAAATAAATATAATTTTTAAACAGATCTATTTGACCCAGATATGGGACCCTAACGGATACTATCACTCAGAGTGAACCTTGAAGTTAAAACAGTGAAGAGGTGCTCTGCACTTTCCCAGTTCTACAGAACTGGTGTCTCAACATCAGATGCAGTTTAGTGTCATACCCAGGACACTACTGCTGGGGATTCAGTTAGCATATTCTAAGCCTCACTGACAGAGTGAATTGCCTTACAATGTGCCACATAGTCATGTATTACAGACGTTACTTGTGTGTGTATCACTGTGTTTGTTTATTTGTAGAAAAAATAGTTTTATATTGAAACAACAAATTTCACCATTTGTTGATACAAAAAGATTTTTTTTAGCAAGTTTTCACAGTTAATGTGTATTTGAACAAAAATAGTTCAATCAAGAATTGACACAAAAATTATTGAAAAGTGTTGATTAAAATGTATTTAGACTGAAGAATTAGATTTTTAAAATGTAAAATTTAAAAAAAGACATGAACAGCTGAACAACTCATAGAATTTTTATCATAAAGGGTTTTCGGACTATTGTCTTCATCTTTATTGTTATTTCCACAACGTTTCAGCCGATATGTCCTCCGGCCTTCTTCAGGTGTTTATCGAACTGGAGGTTGCAGGTTCAGTCCTCACTACAGGCGAGTAACAATACAGGAATACTTAACACTTGTATCCGGCTATGGCTAACGGAATCAGAATGTGCAACCCCCATGGATTCAATAAAGGACGTAGTTCGAGGTTCCGTGAAGGTTCCCGAGTTCGGCAAACACCTGAAGAAGGCCAGAGGACATATCGGCCGAAATGTTGTAGAAATAACAATAAAGATGAAGACAATAGTTCAAAAACCCTTAATAATAAAAATCAACCAGCTTCATCTCAGAAATTTAGACGACTAACTCATAGAATAAAATTATACCATTAAACTTTTAGACTGTTGTCAGTGATAATTTGAAAAAGTTATGAAAGTAGTCTCAATACTTTTTGAAAAGTATTTTTTGATTAAATAGGATTATAAAGTCTAACATTGCCCAGACCAATACTTCATGAAACTTTTTTCTTATTTCCTAAACTGATTTGAAAACGTAAAGGACATTGAAATAAATTGATTGGAGCCCTTTCATTCAATATCCAAAGAGGAATTTCAGAGATATTTTGATGAATGGAAAACTTGTTCATTTTTGTCTTAATAAATACTGGTGATGTCATTATACTTTTTGCAAATATATTGCCTATAATTTTCCCATAGAAATACACAGAAAATCAGGAAGAAAAGCATTGTCAAAGGTCAGGAAATAATGCCAGCATTACTAACAGAATAGATTATTATATGTATAATGTAAATGCATTGTTAACTATTTTGAAAACAGCTTTACTTTATGGATGTAGGGAAAATAATTTACACTGGCAATTTATATGAATATCAGAGACAAAGATAATGTCAAAGATCATGAATTTAACAGAAACTTTACAGACTGAATGGGGCTGGAGTTTCATGTACAACCTGCTGATAAAAAGATTAAATGGGATGTTTGAATTATATCCAATCTTGAAAAAGCTAAGAAAAAAACCTAAACAGAGTCAAAATTAAGAAAATATATTAATATGCTATTATGACAGACTTTTTATTTTTTATTTAGAAGGATCTTTTCCATTTGGCTATTTCTTTTGCCTTGTGGGAATTTAAAAAATCTCAATCCAACAGATAATTTTCACTGACTCAACTGTAATTGTATATAATTTAAAATTCTCATTTACACTATAAAATAATTATCCTTATCTTCAGGCAACAGACATCATATGACTCCATAACTTCACTTTAACAGTTCGAGTTTTGATACAAAAAAAAAAAAGAAATAGAATAAAATAAAAAAAATCTACTTTCATAACTAAGATTAATAATTGTTGCAAGAGAATGTTATTTTGAATTGTTTTTAGTAGAATTTTCAAAGAATCAAAATTTAATTTTCTAAATGATGAGTTCATAGGATGGGTGGTTCCATTCAATTAATGCTTTGATTTAAAACTATGTTATTTATCTTTCTTTTGTTTAAATGTAGCATCAGCTTCTTCAGTCGACCAACTTTGAACCATGCTTGGAAGATCTCTTTTTAAGATGATATGTTCAAGTAATCATTAAAATAACATTTTCATAAGGGACACCCTCTACCCTTACACTGCTATGCCAGCTCCTTCTCATGTTATCTTATCCTCATTAATTGTCTCCCTTTATTCATCATAACTATTATCTCGATTGCTAGAGGAACTTGTATCATCTTGTCTGCCATCATTATCAATGAAACCTTTTTGAACACCTTCACAAAAATTAAATCAATTTCTTTTCTTGTTTTACAGTTTAAAAACAAATTTAACTTCCTTGAAAGATAATTTGTTCCACTCCTCTTCTGATGTGTTTATGGGTCTTGATTTTTCTTCTTTGCAATTTTCAGATATTTTCCAAGTCTTTGTAGGAGTTAAAGAAAGAGTGTAATGTTGGTGGCAGTATGTTGGGTTATCTGCCTGGAATACAATATGGTTCCTTTAGAGGATTTCTTGATTAAAAGAAAAAAGAATACAACTTCAGTCTTGATCCTTTTTAAACACTTCTGATATATATATATATATATATATATGTACAAAGTCTGTCTGAAAAGTAGCTGTACTAAGTGTGCTGTAAGAACTATGGGCATTATAAGCCCCTATTACTATGTGGTTCCTTTTTAGTTGTTTTTTTTTATTAAAAGAAAAAAGAATACAACTTCAATCTTGATCCTTTTTAAATACATCTGCTATATATACAAAGTCTATCTGAAAAGTAGCTGTACTGAGTGTGCTGTAAGAACCATGTGCAAAATAGGCATTATCTGCCCCTATTACCATGTGGTTCCTTTTGATTTTTTTTTTTCATTAAAAGAAAAAAGAATACAACTTTAATCTTGATCCTTTTTAAATACATCTGATATATATACAAAGTCTATCTGAAAAGTAGCTCTACTATGTATGCTGTGTGAACTCTGGGCAAAATAGGCATGATCTGCCCATATTACCATGTGGTTCCTTTTGATTTTTTTTTTTCATTAAAAGAAAAAAATATACACCTTTAATCTTGATCCTTTTTACATACATCTGATATATATACAAAGTCTCTCTGAAAAGTAGTTGTACTGAGTGTGCTGTAAGAACCATGGGTAAAATAGGCTTTATCTGCCCCTATTACCACGTGGTTCCTTTTGATTTTTTTTTTATTAAAAGAAAAAAGAATACAACTTTACTCTTGATCCTTTTTAAATACATCTGATATATATACAAAGTCTGACTGAAAAGTAGCTCTACTATGTATGCTGTGTGAACTCTGGGCAAAAGAGGCATTAGCGGATTGTGTTATTATTCAATATGATATCTTGTGAGTACATAATTGTAATCTTAGCTTTCTGCAACTATTGCATTTTTTTAACATGCTTTTGTTTACATCTACTCTTTTTCAGGTGGTTCAACTATGAGCCCTGAGGAACAAAAAACAAACATGAAGAAATGAATAAACCAGAAATTTTTGATCTCGTTGAGGAAAACTCCATAACAAGTACTTGAAATGTTTCAGCAAGACTATGTGGATAACATTTTGTTGCACACATATTTTTGAGAGGCACAAGAGATTCAAAGAAGGTTGGAAGGAGGTAAAAGATAACTCCTGGGGGAGGAGGCCTTCAACAAAGAGGACAGATGAACATTGAATGAGTTAGGAAAGTGGAGTATGGTGATTGTCATTTGATTGTTTGAATGATATCATGTCAGCTGGATAGGAAAAAGGACAGTGCTCAGAAGATTATTGTTGTATACAGAGAAAGACAACAATGCTGATGTACAAAGACATAATCTTTATCATTTCTTTTCCCTTTATTACCCAGAATGTATGTATGAGTAGATTGAGAGAGAGTCAAAGATAGCAGAACTGCACACACAAGGATGAGATATGAATCTTCAATGAACAGCTTCCTCTTTGTTCTAGTTTTTCAAGACTGGTCGTAACAATAGGAATAAGGGGTGTCACAGAAGAATCTTTACATAGAAATGTGGCAGAGAAGGATCAGAAAATGTACTAGATTCTAGAAGGATTACTTGAAAGGTGAAAAATCATGTAGTTTGTAATCAAAATAAATTGTTTGTGACACAAGTCATATTACTTTTCAGACACACCCTGTAAATATATCTGAACTGTTTTAAACAGAAATGACTAAAACTACCACAAAATGCTTCCTGTCATATTCTGACAATCAAAAACTTGAAATATCCTTATTTTATATATATATATATATATATTTATATATATATGTGTGTGTGTGAGTGTGTGTGTGTGTGTGTGTGTGTGTGTGTGTGTTCATGTGTATATATATATATATATATATATATATATATATATTTACTCAACTCCTGTCTTGGGTAGGATGTGATACAAGGTCAACTTAGAGTTTTCCTTATAGACTGGTTTCTTAACTGAGGCTAAAAAACCTAGACTTTCCAACGATTTATCTATAGCAAGGGAAGAAGAGATTGATGCCTGTCCTAAGGAGATTAGTATTTCCTGAGATTATACTTTTTGTGTTTTTGTTGGCTGGTTGGTTTGGTTTAATGGCATATCAACCTTTGTAGGTTATTTAATGCCAAAGTTATTCTCCTAGAAGAACAGTACAGGTACTATTTAACCCATAGCTGGGAGGATTAGGGGGTTCATACCTTTCCTAAGGGTATTTGTCTGAAAGTGAACGTAATAGCGCAACTGGAGTACGAACTCACTTACTACGATTCCACAGTCCATCGCTTTAACCATTACACCACGAGGACACCCCCTTTTTGTGTTTTATTTAGTGTTCTTATAATCTCATGTGTATAAATATTGTGAATTTATTTAGTTATACTTATTTTGCAAAATATTAATTTATAATTCCTATTAAACAATCAAGACTGAAGTTAATTTTTAAGTTTATCTTTATGTTGCATACTACTCATACTATGCAATACAGGCAGACTCCGTTGTTTCAGGTATGAATGGTTCATTAATTTCTTGACTTCGGTCCATGGTGACATTAGGAAAGAGACACAATTCTTACTATGCAGACCCCACCCCAATGCGCAGTGCATTGTGATGTCTAAGATCTCTGTTGGTAGAGATCTGAAAAACCCAAATACATCTTTCAATGGTCAAAATTCAACTTATGTCTTTTCAAAATCCTTAAATTCTCAGGACCATCTCTTCTGGCCATGATATCATCCACACTCCAGCCCCATTTCCTGTTTGGGGGTTTATTATGACAAATGGTGATTGTCATATCCTTTGCACATGAACGTAAACTGCACCAATTGACTATGCACCTGGACTGAGACCTGAATGGTTCAAAGCCCTACCAAACTAAATGATAAAATATAATTAACGAAAACTGATTAATATGAAAAAGTCATTCCTTAATTATGTGACATTTGGTCGAATTTCTTCATTATTCTTTGTAATTCTGTTCCAAATGGTTAAAAAATGGACATGTGACTCATACAGTCAAATTTTTTTCTTAGTTTTTCATCAATATTTTAAGAAAAATAATGAATCACTTTCATAACTGAAAAACTATTATTTTGTTAAAGAGTCAACACTAATCAGTGTTACATAAATAATTCCCATTATCATTTTGAATTAAACCAAAGAAACATATGTTTATTATACTTGGGTAAATCAAAAGTTTGACAATATTTTCATATGTGCTAGTTGGTATCATGTATATCACATGAATGAAGGAGTTTAAGCCAGGATACGTACCAACTGTGGGTGGTATTATCATGGTTGTTGGTAAACTGATATATTGTGCATTGCTTTCAACAATGTGATTTGAAAGCCACACATATACACACTTATAATGTAGGTTCATGTACATATATAGATACCTCATAATGTTGATTCATAATGTAGGAGTGTGTGTGTGTGTGTGTGTGTGTGTATATATATATATATATATATATATATATATATATCAGTATGTATAATCTGTTGGTCATAAAAGGAGAAGACTAAGTGATGGTGCAAGAAATTTTGCTCAGATTGCAAGAACTTTGATGACCAGGCAAGGTCAGACCTAAAACCATGAATCCTGAGACTGTACTCCAAACCATAGACAAATCTAGCAAGTAGCTCTTGGAGACTATCACACAAGCTTAGTATCTTACAGTCCAGAGTGGTTCATCACCTTCACAATCTCAGTAAAAGCATTCAGAGTGGCCGAATAGTACCTCAGGTTATCAAAATATTGCAAAACTTTTGACTCATCCAAGTAAAATGACAGTTTTTTTTAACACCCAAAGTTGAAACATTCTATTATAACTATTTTTCAACTGTTTCAAGCAATGTAAAAATATTTGTTGAAAAATTAAAAGAAGTATAATCATCAAGTTGATTGGATTGATTGATCCATATAACAAATCATTTAGCTTGTTTGTGTTTTTTAACCATTTTAAGAAAATCATTTAATTTCTTCTCTAATGATTCCTGTATCAATTTTCAACTTGTCTTTTAATTTCTCCTCTAATGATTACGGTATCAAAATTATGAAAATTTTGCATCATTTCTGTATTCTTTGCATATTTTTCTACCCTTGTACTTTTGGCGTAATGCCTTTCATTATTGCCGTGTCTTCCACATGCATCTTTCATGAATTTCTAGTGTCAAAACAGGCAACATTGCCAAGAAAAACAAATCAGTTCCAGTGCCAATGCAATCAAGCAAAATGCTGCATTTGATAAACAGATAAATTATTTGACTTCTTTTATATTTTCACAATTGCTATTTTTTCAAACACAATTTGCGTCCGATTAAATCTTTACTTCAATTGTTTTAGTTTTTCACTAAAACTTTTTAATGTTTTTATTTCTAAAAGGAAATTCTATTCGAAGAAATTAATGTTCCTTTGTTTCTTTTCATTTTTGATTTCCTTTTTTTGCCTGTAGTAATACTCAATTGTATTTTGTTTTGAAATGATAATCTTATGACATTTAAAGACAAAATCTACTTTACCAGAGAAGAAAAGATAGTCACTGACTACTAAAATATTCCATTAACTAACATTACAAGAACAGAAATTAATTTAATCTTATATTTATTTCTAAATCAAACTCTGACAGTTATAAATTCATCATATTAAAGTTTAGTTGTTAAGTTGAATGTAAATTTTTCTCCCTGCTTTTGAGATATAATTTCCTGATACTTTTGCTTGGTTGAAGGCTATGGTGTATAAATGGTCAGCAGTTAAGCCACATAATGTAAACTCAATTTATTAGATTGGATGGTTAGTTTGTGGCACTTAGGCATAGATTTAAAAAAATCACTAAATGTTTTTCTTTGATTAGGAACCTGGAGGCAAGACAAGATTAATCCATACAACACAGCCCAGCATAAGTCAATCTCATTTTATCCCAGATTAAAAGTTAAGGTGAAGGTTTAGCTAAGTTAGTTTGTCAACTTTTTGCAAATTATTTTGTGTCAATTATTTTACAATAAAAAAAAATCATAATCATTTTAAACACTTTGTATTGACTTGCAATATTGATGTCAGAAGGGCTAATGTTTTAATACTTACTTGGCAGAAAAGATACATTTGAATAATTATCCACTAAAACATTTAGGATTATTGAAGATTATTATTTATATACATGATGAGACAAAAAATTATGACTACTGACCAAAAAGGGTGATGGTCTTCCACATCCCTGCAAAACAGTTCTTACTCAATTAGGAGCCAGCTGTACAAAACTCTTTATGTTTTTCTTTGATTAGGCACCAGGAGGCAGGACTAGATCAAAGACATGTAATTCAATAAACATGGCCCAGCATAAGTTGAGGTGAAGGTTTAACTTAGTTTATTTATTTGACAGAATGTTAACTCTTTGCAAATTATTTTGCATCAATTTCAACACAATAAAAAAAAATCATAATCATTTTAAACACTTTGTATTGACTTGCAATATTGATGTCAGAAGGGCTAATGTTTTAATACTTACTTGGCAGAAAAGATACATTTGAATAATTATCCACTAAAACATTTAGGATTATTGAAGATTATTATTTATATACACTGATAAGACAAAAATAATGACAGCTTACCTAAAAGGGTGATGATCTTCCACATCCCTGCAAAACAGTTCTTACTCAATCAAGCATAAGCTCTACAAAACCTCAAAAGGTTTTTCTTTTGATTTGGTGTCAAGATTAAATTAAAGCCATGAAATGTCATAATCACAGCCCAATATGACTCAACCTCATTCTTTCCCTGAAAACAAGTAAATGTAAAGTTACAACTTGTATTTTACATTTGTTTGTTTGTTGGTTGGTTGTTTGATTTTATCCCAAATCAAATCTTTTTTTGTGTTATTTTATGCCAAAATCAATTTAACAATCAGTCATTTCAAAAAGGTAAATACTTGATATTTAGCTGAAATATCAATATGAAGTATTTACTTGTTTAAAATGATAGTGAACTAATTTATACATTCAAGTATAAATTAGTTCACTATCATTTTAAACAAGTAAATACTTCATACCTAGTAACTATATTAACATTTTAAAGCTATCTCTTGCCATAAATACAACCCAATATAATGTAACCTCATTCAATCCCTGAAAATCAGTAGATGTAAAATTATTACTCTTGATTTGTTAGTTGTTTGGTTTTACAGATGTCAACTCTTTGACCGGATATTGTACAAACAAAATGAGCTCACAGGTGATCTTGTAAAGAAAAATAGAGGATCCTTTTAAAAATTTGTTTATTGTAAAATGATGTAGTAGATGGGATTTTTAATGTTTACAGTTTTCTTAATGAAGCTGCTGTTAAAGAAAACTAAATTAATCTATTAAGGAAAATAATTCTGAATAATGCATTAAACAAATTATTGCACACTAATTTATTCAAACTAGTATCTTTATCTTTTTGTCAGGAGAGGTATTTCTAGTTTCAACCTTGTATTGCCAATAGCGTTCTGAAAAATTTTACTTATCTATATATATCTATACTTCTTTCATTTTTATCAGAAATTCCACATTCAGAGTGTGATACAGCTTCAAGTTTTAAAATTTGAATTAAGATGTGTGCACAGCTGACTAACTTATATAATAAAGGAATGATGTCTTGCTGTCTAGATTACTCTCTAAATGTGTGTACAGCTGACTAAATTATATAATAAAAGGATGATGTCTAGATTATTGTTTTGATCTGTTCACGGCTGACCAAATTATGTAATCAAAGAATAATGTCTAGATATGTTCACAGATGATCGACTTATAAAGGGATGATATCTAGATGTCTAGATTATTGTTTAGATGTGTGCACAGCTGATAATAATAAAGTGATAATGCCCGGAAATGTCAGCGTCATTTCTCAATACGTTTTTATCAATTTACTTGTAATAATGTGTGTGTGTGTGTGTGTGTGTGTGTGTGTGTGTGTGTGTGTGTGTGTGTGTGTGTGTGTGTGTGTGTGTAACACAATTTTAACCAATTTTTATTGAATTGGAAGAACAGAAAATAGAATTTTGTAGCTCCAAAGAGCAAAATCATTATTTTTCTAATGTTGACCAGAAATAAATGATTTTGAATTCATTTTAGACTCTTGATGTATTCGTCTAGCAAACCATCATTGAATACTACTTGGGTGAGTCAAAAGTTTTGCAATAATTTGCTAACGTAGGGCACAACTCAGCAGTTCTGCATACTATTGCAAAGGTTGTGAAGGTAGTGGACCACACTTGCCGGATACTCTCCGAAGGCAACTTACTGGATTTGCATTTACACTTTGGAGTATAGCCTTGGAATCCATAATTTTAGGCCTAACTGACCTTGCCTGATAATCAAGGTCTTTTTGCAACTGCACAAAATTTTTTGAATCATCTGGTTACTGTTCTTTTATCAACTGCTTCTTTTCACCTTTTAAACAAAAAATGTTTTCGGTTGCTTTTTTGGCATTATCACCTAGTTTGAACTTGCAAACCATGAGTTTTTAAATTAGAATACATTGCACATTCATCTGTGCAGGTTTCAAAACAATGCAAAACAATACATAACATGTCTGCATACCAACTATAATGACTCTACTAACCACAGTAACCGCTGTTAAGAATTGTCTTATTACAAAAGTTCTTTAGTATTTGAAAATAAAAAGGTAAGACTTCAATAAATGTTGTAAAATAGAAAATGAATGCTTGTAAAATGATTTACAAGGACAAAGCTTTAAATTATTCTTCTTGAGCTTATTACAGAAATAAGTTCTAAAACTGTGAATAGCTTTATTAAAAATGCTTAAAGGCATACAAAAATGTGTGGCAAAATGTAACAAGTGAAAAATCTAATTGTATCAATAAATTTCTGACAATTATTCAAACAGTATTTACTTAAGAATACTTTCATATTTGTCATAAGTTTTCTTTAGGAATACATTATGGAAAAACTGTTTGATAGCCTTTTTGTAAAAAAAATACATCTAAAAGCATATGGGAATGGGTTACAATGTAAGAGATAAAATCTAATTGCATTTCTAAATGTATAATGGTTTGTTTTGGTTTGTTGGGTTTTATGGCATATCAACCTTTGGTTATTTAATGCCAAATCCATTTTTATGTAAATAGTCTATTCTATTTAAAACAATTCAGTTTAGCATAAGTACATAGTTTAATTGTCAAAAACATTTCCATTTCAAACTATTCAAGCAGATATATGTAACAATTCAGTTAAGTGTAAATACAGTTTTAATGTCGAAAAACAGTTCTATTTCAAATAATTCAGTTAAGCATAAGCATGCAGTTTAGATGTAAGTACGGTTTAATTATCAAAACCATTTCTATTTCAAGCTATTCAGTTTACTCAAACAATTCATTTTTGCATAAGTATCATGTTAGTTCTATTTAAACCATAGATAGGGCCCTATCAGGTGCTACCACTCCGGGCCAGAGTGGACCTGGGAGTAATGGCAATGAAGGAGTATTCTGCATTCCCCAAAGCTCCTGCACTGCTGGAACCTGACCATCAGATTGTTTAGTGTCATATCCAGGACACTCGTTAGGTGGGGTCCTACCCCTCTGCAGAGGTGCACTCAGTGTATTCTACAGCTCCAGCTGACTGGGCAATCTAAATGTATAAAAATTATTGTCCAAATTAGCTATTTATCAATAAGAATGATAAACACAAATGAAAAGCTTATTTGTATAAAGTACAATGTCATCAAAGGTGGCTTAAAAGAAAGAGTCTTTCTTATGAACTAGCATAAATTGGTTTGGTTTGGTTTCTTTGTTTTATGCTATGTCAGCCTTTGTAAGTTATTTAATGCCAAAAACATCCTAGTAGAAGAACAGAAGTGGGACCATTTAACCTATAGCAGGGGGGGGATAAGGTAGTTTATACCTTGGCTGAGAGTATTAATTTAAAAGTGAATGTAATTGTATGACATGAGTTTGAACTCTTTTACTATGATATCATAGACCTACATGTTAGCCACTATGTCATGGAGACTTTCCTTGACATAAATTGTTAGATTTTTTTTTAATATCTCTGAGACTTGTGAATACTACCTCTGAATAAATTAGGGAATATTAAAAAATATCATGGAATTCAATGACAAAAATTAGAATTAAAACTTAGTCTCCAAGCTTTTATAGGCATTCAATAATTGAAAACAATATTCTTTAAGGGCAGTTAACAGAATATTCTTTGGTGAATGTTACCTTTTTATAGACCATTTTTGAATTTTTTCCGATAGATTTTCGATTCGATTTAGACTGTTTGTTGCCAATGCCATTGATTTTGTATGCAGATCCTGAAAATTGAACTGATGAGCCATCATATGTCATAAATAATGGTGAGTTCATCATATCCTTATATATATATATATATATATATATATATATATATATATATATATATATATATATATATATATATATGAAAAAGAGAGAGAATGTTCACTTTAGTTTTTATTTAGGTGTAAATAAACTAATACCAAAACTTTCATTACTAATCATGTATGTTTTCCTTTTTTAACTGCCCCATTTCTTTTATATTTGCACCTAATTTTAGCCTCAGCTAACTGGGAACAACCAATGTTTTTTACAACACACCACAATAAGTTACCTTGTCTAATGAGTTTTATGATCCTTTCCAATGTTTCAATATACAGTTCTTTTGTTGGAACCCGGTTTCCTTTCAATCAGGTATACCAGTTGTCTTCAAGGATTTTCTTTTAATTGTAGACCAATTTGCATATCTCTGCTTCTGCTGATATTTGTTTTAAGAATGCAAATTACAAGATAATTCTATAAGTTTTCCCTCAGCATTGTGTTATTCCTCAATATTTTCATCTGTTGGCTTGGAAAAGCATACTTTTAATTCAGGTAATTTAATCTAGTTTGTTTGAGGTATATTTTCTGAAGCCATAATATTCAGCGATAAAATAAAAAGATGTTGTGTACCTCATCTGTAATTAGTTTATTTGCTACTCAATGAAAAACCTAAGTGCACATTCTCCAAGTGTGCTAATTCTATAATTTTGGTCAGGAGTAGTACTATAAGAAGATTAGAAGATATAATGAGTGAAATAGTCATAAGAAAAATTATGGTAAAATATTAATTCTCAAGTATTAGTTTCTTTAATCGCATACCAACGTTTGGGAGTTATTTAATGTCAAAGCCATCCTCATAGGAGGACAGTTGTGATACTATTTAACCCATAGCTGAAGGGATAATGGGGTTCATACCTTTTCCTAGAGTATTAATCAGAAATTAAATGTAGCTGAATGAGTGGAGTTTCAACTCACTTACTAAGATCTCACAGTCGAGCATATTAACCCTTACACCACAGAGACTCCCCATCATTCACAAGGTCAAATAAAAATATTTCCTTTCTGAACTGCAGTCAACAGTTACCAAGATTTACACTTTGAGAAAATTCTGCTATGAATTAAAACCGGGGTATTGGCCTAATGAGTAGAGTGTTTGTCAATGGTCCAGGAGACTGGGGTTCAATCCCAGGTCGAGTCATACCAAAGACTTAAAAAATGGTACTTGATGCTGCCTTGCTTAACACTCAGCATTATGAGGTAAGGATCAAGGGTAAAGTAGGGCAATCCAGGGAATGGAGTAGGGCCCTCCCATTTACCTCGGTGTAGTAGCTATTGAAAAGGGCACCTTTGGGTCACCCTCGACTAAGTTCGCCAACTTTAAAAAATTTATCATTTCAATTATATTTGTCTTTTTTAAATACTGTATTTTCATAATTACAGAAAATTTAAATCGAAAATTCTGACCCCACCCAAATATAATAGAAATGTGTATACATTCAGAAATTAATAAACATTCAATCTCATTCTTTCACATTTTCATGTTTACATAATTTTCATAATTACGGAAAATTGTAATTGAAAAATGTAAACCTCTCTCCCATCACGAAGAATATATAAGTACATAATGAAAATGTGCATATAAGTAGAAAGTAAGAAAAATTCAGTTTCATCCATACAAATTTTTTATTTTACATACAAATTATCTGTAGAAGTGGTAGTTCTATAACTTTTGTCAGGAGTTGTAGGTGGTACCACAAATACCCACTGCTTGGGTTCTCAGGGTTAAACTACCAAATATCCATTTGTATTCATGTATAAATATTGCCAATATGCACTCCAACTTTTCCTTCTATTTCTTACTGACCTCTTCTTCTTCTAAATTATCTATGTTCTGCTTGGGAAACTTGTTTGCAGTTTCAGATATAAAACACTTTATCAAATTTAAATGTACATCAAGATTTTACTTGCAGAGGTTAAAAAAATATATAAAACATAATAAAAAAAATAGAAATATATATGTAGAACTTGAAGGAAATGAAACTAATATATTTTAATATCCTTTTATACAACTCATAAATGTTTTAATAATGAACAATTCTAATACTGTCATGTGTGAATGGCAAATTGTAACCAAATGAATTATCAGTATTTTACCCTCATAATAAAAAAACGGATAAAATTTCAGTAACTCTGGAAAAAGTTGTTTTATTCAATGGCCTACTTCAAGTGTATAACCTATTGGATTTCTATCTGGTAGAGAAGATTGACAGACTATACAAATGCATAAAACATATAAGTAAAGAACATTGAATAAAACGTATAATGAAGTTGATACTCAGTGATTCATTCTTTGAAAGAAAGTCTAGATGTTAGATTAAAGATTTATGAAAGTCTGGATAAAGATGGATCATGTAATTTTGAGATGAATTATTTTCATTCCAAGGGTTGTTTGAATAATTAAATTGTTGCAGTTACAGAATTTATTTGTCTATTTCCATCAATATATGTATATATCTATCTCTGCCTATTTCCATATGTTCATCTGTTTCTATAAATCTATCTCCATCTGTTTATATATATATATATATATATATATATATATATATATATATATATACCATCTACCATTCTATTTTTATCTATCTAATTGTCATTCTATTTTTCTGTTTCTATCTATCTCAATCTGTTTACCAAGAAAGGGAAAGAGAGAGAAAGATTGTAAATCATATTCCTACTGCTTATATACAATTTTGTTCATGATATCATGTTATATCATTTCTTCTATGTCAGCTGGTTTAGTAAAATGATATAATAAGTGAGAATTTTACTGAACTCTGCTTTGGTACAAATCAAGAAAACTTCTAAGAACTTACTAAGTATAATTAAATCCAATTTAACATCACTGGATTTGGTTTGGTTTCTTTGTTTAATGGCATATCAACCCTCATAAGTCATTTAATGCCAAAACCATCCTTGCAGAAGAGCAATAGTGGCACTATTTAAGCCATAGCAGGGGTATAAGGGGGTTCATACCTTCCCTCTGGGTATTATTTACCAACTCCTCCGCTCGGGCAGGATATGACACAAGGTCAATTTTTAAGCAGAGTTTAACAGGTTTGAATTCAGAGTTTTCCTTCTCCTAGACTAGTTGCCTCACCAAGGCTGAAGAACCTAGTCTGTCCTACTATTTACCCATAGCTGGAGGGACAATAATTGGATTCATACCTTTCCCAAGGGTATTAGTGCAATGTGAAATGCAATCGGTCTCGTCCAGGATTTGAACTCGTATCGCCGTGTTCATTTCCTACGGCGATAACGACTACACCACGGGCACCTTTCCTCTGGGTATTTGTTTGAAAGTGAATGTAATTGCATGACTGGAGTTCAAACTTGCTTACTACAATGTCATGGTACAGCATGTTTGTCATTACACTATGGCAACTCCCTCATTAATATAACCGGAGTTCACTTTGTAAAGGTGAAAAGTACAGAGTACCGTTTGGCTTAGTATATAATGATATGGCCCAGTGATATTGTAGTTAGCCAGAAATATGTGAGAAAAGATTTATGGTAGTGTAAAACACAGCAAAGGTATGTATTCTTGTAGGTGATATCTAATTAAAATCAGGGGACTTCTTCTTATGGGGATGGCATCACAGTAGTACATTGAATTGAAATAATTCTTAGAGACACATGACAGTGATGGATTCATTTTTAATGTCAGGGAGACTCATCATTATCTTTGGGTGGACATCATCATAAATGACATTCCTGAATTTGTCCTTTTTGGTAGAGAATGCAAGAATGTACTAAGTACCATTGTCCATTGAAGAAAGAAAAATAATGAAGTGACAACCAGTTTGGCTAATGCCATGTTGGCAGAAATGAAAATATGATGACTGTATCCTCTGCAGAGTGGTAAGGTCTCTCTTTCAAACAAAGGTGTGTCTTTGGTATGATATTAAACTGTATCTAGTAGTGAGGCTCAATTTCTGGATCTTCGTCAAAAGTGAAGTACTATTCATTGACATTACTCCTTCATATACTTTGAAATGGAGTGGTAGTACCTATTAGGGTCTCATCAATTGGTCAAAAAGATTTGTTTAAAAGTTATTAGTATTAGAAAAGAATACTTGAAACCATATAACTCTGTGCAAATTTGTTGTGGTCAGAATAGTTACTTCAAGCTCTGAATATTTACAAAGTATATTTATTATTATTATTATTAATATTACTCATTAGAGTTTTTCACATCAGAATAAGCTGATTGTCTTTCACTGGAGATTGAGTGACAGCAAGTCTCCTCAAGTCTCCAGGACTCTTCTCAGTATTCTGGCTGTTTTCAATAATGCTGTTGTTTGGATAGTCTCCACTCGGCTGCCAACTTCCAAATCTTCCAGGCCCTTTAATAATCCTTTAGTTACCATGCCAAAAGCACCAATCACAATTGCCATAATTTTCACCTTCATGTTCCATAGTTTTTTCAATTCTCTAGCAAGGTCAAGGTAGTTATCTCTCTTTTCACATTCTTTCAGTTTTATTCTATGGTTAGCCGGGACAGCAAAGCCGATAATTTTGCAAATTTTCTTTTTTTTGTTGATTATTATAAGGTCTGGTCTTCTGGCCAAGATTAAGTGATCTGTTTTTATATCAAAGTCCCATAGGAGTTTATGTGTGTCATTTTCAAGGACAGTTGCTGGGTTGTGCATATACTATTTATTGGTATGGTCAAATTTCAATTTCTTGCATATTTCCCTGTGGATCACCTTGCCCATCCAGTCATGTCTAGCCTTGTACTCCTTCTGTGCCAATTTGTTGCATTCGCTTATTATGTGATTGATGGTTTCATCTCTGTTACCGCATAGTCTATATTTGCTATTTTGTTGCGTCTTATCTATCCTCGTTTTGATATGATTGGTTCTTATGGCGCTGTTTTGTGCTACCATAAGGAGAGATTCTGTTTCTCTCTTAAAATTTCCTTTTCTTATCCATGTCCTGGTTTTGTTGTGTGAAATGATGTTTATTAGACGTTTAAAACGCCCATGGAGTTGTTTTCCTTCCCATTTTTGTTTCCTAGTTTTCGTTATTCTGTTATCTATCATGTTGTCAGTATTGTTTCTGATGGCTGTAATCAGTCCTCTTTTGTGTTTTCCTATGTAGTCTTTGAGTCATTGTATGGATGTGTCAATGCTGTCTTCGATGCTGGCTGTCCTCTTCCTCCCTCTTTTCTTGGTACATATAGTTTGTCCACATCGTCTCTAGGATGTTATGCCTTGTGCATGGTCATTAGTTTTCTAATTCTTTGGTCCATTTGTCTAAGTTTATCTCTGGTCAACTTGAGAAAGGGTCCCGAGTATCTAATGAGGGGTACAGCCCAAGTATTCATTCCTTTGATAAGGTTTCTGCTAGAGAGCTTGGTCTCAAGTAGTTTTCTAGTTCTCCTGAGGTATTCTTTTTGAATTTTGTTTTTCATTTTGACTTGTTTGATGGTGTCAGCCTGCAAGATTCCTAAGTATTTGTAGGTCTCGTTTTCTGCAAGCATTCTGATCTTGTCTTGATTTGGTAGTTCTATTCCGTCAGTTAGATGTTGTTTGCCACTTTTCATAACGAGCAGAGTGCATTTTTCAATGCCAAATTCCATCCCTATGTCTTAATTGTATATTCTAACTGTGTGTATTGCGGTTTCCAGTTCTTTTTAACTTTTTGCAAATAGTTTTATGTCATCCATGTACATTAGGTGGTCAATCTTTTCTTGTGACCTACTAAGTTTGTATCCGGCAGTGAATTTTCTGAAGATGTGGTTTCATGGCATCATGGCAATTATGAATAGTAGGGGTGATAGTGCATCTCCTTGGAAAATCCCTCTTTGGATCTTTGTTTCAGCCAAGCTTTTTCCTCCTGACGTTAATTCAACTCTCCAGTTTTTCATGGATTTTTATGATTTTGCGTGATATTTTGTACATTTTGAGACAGTTTATTATCCAGCTTTGCGGAACCATATCATATGCCTTTTTGTAGTCTATCCAGGCCATAGTTAGATTTTTCCATCTGCTCTTGCTTTCATTTAGGATGTGTTGATCTATGTAGAGTAACTCTGCTGTGTCTCTAGATCCTTTTTGACATCCTTTCTGTTCATCAGGGAACAATTCGCAGCTTATTAGCGAGTAGTATATCTCTTCCCTTATTTGTGCTGTTAATATTTTCCACATCATCGGTAAACAAGTTATGGGTCTATAATTGTTTAGAGCAGTTCCTTTACTTGGGTCCTTTTGGATCAATGTGGTATTTCCTTTGGTCATCCAGTCAGGTACTTGTGTATTTTGTAGGCATCTGTTCATTTCTAGTGCTAGTCTATTGTGAATGGAGGTGAATTTCTTGAACCAGAATCCATGTATTCCATCATGTCCTGGCGTTTTCCAGTTTAATATCTTTTTTAGTGTCTTTTTGAGTAGTTTGATGTGTAAATTATTATTATCATTATTATTATAATCAATCCTTGAAACCGTAATTGAATACTAATCATTAGTATGAGTTTGGAAAAGTGGAAATCATTTTGTTATGCAACATTAGTAGTATTAGATACTTGAAACTATATAATAGTGGGTAAGTTATTTTTATTAAGATGAGTTACATGAAGTTTAATTATTTACAAATGATTATTATCAGTAGGTATACATGCATTATACGACCATATAATTGCTGGCAAAAAAAAATATTGAGTGATTTTGGCATCAAATAACCCAACAAAAATTGACATGCTGTAAAAAAATCAGATATTTATTATATAGATTCATTTTTGGCCATTAAAAGAACAAAAATCATATTTTGTTTCTTGATTAGATATTATTTTTAGTATACATGAGAGTGCTTTGTTTTCATCTTGGGAGTAGTTACTATGATGAACAAAAGTAGGATGTATGGTGGTTCCCTCTATCAAAAGATCTGGGTAAGGCTTTAGTGAATATTTAATCGTTAAGCCACAGATTCAAATGTATTTGTAGCTTAATGATTAAACATTTGGCAAAACTGCTTTTCTTATTGTTGATAGAATCAAGTTTTCTATGGTTGTTGTTTTGGAGTTTATCAAATCAATGCTTGCTTTCTGAAAGTTTCTTTGAAGTTAGTGAAAAATATGTTAACTTTTTATTTGATTTATCATTATGTGTTTTCTGCAGATGTCTAAATAATATAAGTGATTTCTATGCATCATATGCAAATGCCTTTTCAAAGAACAAACATATTGATTGTTGTTTTTGGTGCTGGTACAGATATATATATATATATATATATATATATATCTGGTACTTTACAGTATATTGTTATACTTCTTTTTTTTCTTATTGCTTTGTATTGCATCTAAATAATGTCATGGTAATACAAAGAATTGTAGAATTCTGCAAGTGACAGATTATGCATTATATGCAAAAACATTTCTAAATATCAATCACGGACTATATTAATTGGCATTTCTATAGAATTTAAAGTGAACATTGTCAGTTCAACCAGATGAGCAAAAATCGCTATTTCAAAAAATAAAAATCTATGATGAAGAAATTGATGCCACTCATAAAAATAAAATTTTCTAACTAATCAGCAAGCAATACAAGGTATGTTTAAAAAGTACCATAATTATTTGTGTATAGCATACACTATTTTTCCAGATTTTTTATCCCAAAAGTGTGTAAAATGTGTGTTTATTTATAATTTTCTTTCTCCTAAGTGATATTCACTTATGGACTCCTACATATGGACACCAGTGTCAAAACCAGCAAAAGTTTATCTTCATCAGCTCTGTTTTAGACAATGGATACCCTTTAGAGGACTTGCCAAGAGAGATAACCAATAGGAATGGATTGCAAGAGAGAGTCTAAAGAATCCATGATATCAGCATGACTTGATGAGAATGATGATAATTAACTTTTTTTCCAGCAACTTGTCTCACTATATTCTGGATTAGATGATTGAAAGTAAGTTATACGTATCTATAGTCTCAGCTTATGTGTTTTACATGATTACAGAGAAATATCTACTGAAAAGTGTGTTTGTTTATATTTTTGTTTTTTCTAATGTGAGCTTATTTTTTTCACAAACTTATTGCAGTTACATGTTCATGTGTTTGCCCTAAATACTGTTTAAATCTTGTCGTTCAAAACATCATGTAAACTATATAAGTTCTTATTTTTAGTCAAAATGAATTGATAAATTGAACAAATGCTAAATCTATCTTAAATTTAGCTGCTACAATTTTTTTACAGCATTTCTTAGACCAAAATTAGAGGTGTGTGTTATACACAGATAATTATGGTGTCAAAACTGAAGGAGTATTCATAAAGATATGAATGAAAAATTTGTATTCTTTAGAATAGTTCCCCTTACCATTCAACACACTTAATCCTTCAAGTTTTCGATTGGTCCAAGCATGTATGATATTCCTCTTTGATATAATATGAGGCTTTAATAGTCCTCTTGGTATTCAACATGCTTATTTCAATGAATTTTTAATCGGTTGAAGCACCCCTGAAAAACCTCTTGATAAAGTAAAACCATGATTGGCCGTTCTGTGAATGGTAATGTCTAGTACCAAAAATATGATTGTATGAAAAAAATCGACAATGAAACATTGTTTGATGGGACTAATGATAAGGTTTAGATTATTTGGTTTAATGGTATATCAATCCTTAATTGTTATTCACTAGTACATTCTCTCTCTCTCTCTATATATATATATATATATATATATATGTATTATATGAGTTTATGTTAATAGTTTGTAGCTAATTTTACCTTTAATCAAGTTAGAGCTCATTTGTTTGCACACAGTTAAACAGTTTCTTGCATTGCTATTTACTGTTTGCACCCAGTTAAATTGTTTCAAGTATTGCTATTTAATACTAATAATTCTATCTAATATTAATCATTTTGTTGTCATTAGTGTTAAACAGTTTTAAGTATTGCTATTTAACACTAATAATTCTATTTAATATTAATAATAATCCCATGTAAAAGATAACACAGTTCTATTTGATTCATTGATGGGACACTAACAGGTACTACCATTCTGGGTCAGAGCGGACATGAGAGTAATGGTTATGAAGGAGTACTCCAGTCCCCAAACTCCAATATCAGAACATTAACATCAGATGCAGTTACTATCATACTCAAGACACTAAATGGTTTCAAGTATTGCTGTCTAACAGTAATAATTCTTGTCAAGATTATTCATCTGTTTGAACCAAGTTAATTAGTTTTAAGTATTGTAAAATCAAATAGTTCTATTTGGCTCATTGATGGGACCCTAATAGATACTATCTCTCTGGGTGAGAGTGGACCAAAGAGTAATGATAATGAAGGGGTACTCCACATTCCCCAAAGCTCCTGGACAAGAATCACACCATCAGATGCAGTTTAGTGTCATATCTGGGGCACTTGTTGGAGGGGGTCTCACACTTCTGTAGAGATGCTGTTTACTGTCATATCTTGGACACTTGTTGGAAGGGGTCTTACTTCTCTGCAGAGATGAAGTTGGCATTTTCAGCAAACTGATTTTGGGACAAATGAAGAAGGACTCATGCTCTATATAGCTACATTTGTCTTATCTTTAACATTTGACAGCATGAGCTTCTTCAGACAAAGCTGCAAAAATCTGGAAAAGTGACTGATCTGGTATTCACCAAAAATGATATATGAGACTGTTCACTCAAAAAAGATGTTGAAACGTTTTGGTTCTCCAAAAGAAAATTGCTGTTAAATTTGACCAAAATCTAACATCACAAATTGTGTATTTTTCTATTGCGAAAAATGAAATTTAATCATAAAATTGTAAATAAAACTATAAATCAGATAAGTGGGGTTACTTAGTTATATTTGTTACAGGAATTGGGTGGGGTTACTTAGTAGTACTCATCTTCTTTTCCAGAGACAGGTTAGATTGATTTAGATGGTACCAGCAGCAAAAATGATCCCTGACTAATGAAACTATTGATCAAATGTAATTATTTGAGTTACTGTTGAAGTTGTTACATAGCCACAATTAACGCCATGTGCGAAATAGACATATAATGTTCATAACGATAGAACATATAAAGAACATAGAAATCTCGAAATTCGAAAACACGTAACGACTTCTTGTTCAGGTACGAAACCTTTTTATTAACTTTGAGTTAAAGGTTTTGACGTAAGGAGGAGAGACACAATCTTCTATGCTGTCTTATTCATTTGGCCCCCATCTCGAGCGGCCCCCACAGGGGGCAAGTTCGCCTAGCGTCTGCGAGCTCCAAAAGTCGATCCTCCTCGTTTGGCATCTAGTATTCAACTCCCTAACTTTCTTTCAATTCTCCACAAACCTCTGTGCACTTCCAGTGCATGATGTAACTCGCACTCCATCACCTGTTTCGTCTTGGACTATTGTGATATCTCTGAGTGACACCTTCATCCGCCTGTGCACATCCGCGTTAACACCTGCCTCAGTGTTGATGTGGTTATACTTTCAAGGATGTGTCTCATCAGAAATTCCATAGGTTATATACAAGTTACAACTCAAACACTCCCAAGATTCCCTAATATCTCACCAGATATTTCACTCTATTGCGAAAATCATCAAGAACAACATTTCTATCATTTTTCCCTAATATATATATTTATAGCGATGGGGGATATTATTATTATTATTATTATTGTTATTAGGTTTTTGGTTTAAGTTGGTTTTGCGTAGGTTATGTTGTTATTACATTGGTTGTAACTTGGTGTCTGGTTCGCCTAACTTGAATAGTTTTCGTGATAGGGGGCAGGTGGCCGTACAGTTGGTGTCTTGTGGGGTGTTGCTGCCAGGACTTGTTGAGGATTGCACGCAGCATTCTTGTGTAATTGCCATCTAGTTTCTTCTCCAGCCGTTTTAGGCGAACCAGACATGCAGGACATTGCTGGAGAAGCAGAGATGAACTCATAAGAGATGTACTCTTATGGATCCCCACACACGGCCGCGCAAAAGCAGGACGACCAGCACGAACGTACATTCAGCAGCTATGTGAGGATACAGGTTGTTGTCCTGAAGACCTGCCTAGGGCGATGAACGATAGGGAGGAGTGGCGAGAGAGGGTCAGGGATATCCGTGCTGCCAGCACGATATGATGATGATGATGACATTGGTTGTGTTAGTATTATATTGGTTGTGTTGGTATTATGTTGGTTGAGTTGGTATTTAATTGGTAGCATTTGTATTTCATTGGTAGCATTGGTATTATGTTGGTTGTTATCCCCTCGCTAAATGTTGATGGAAAATAAAGGTGGTGGAGAAGAACGAAGACATTGTTAGGTTTTAAATGAAGGTTTTAATGGCAGCATGAAGTAAAGGGGTTTTATGCTGGTATGCTGTGAGTCTCGTAGGGAGGAAAAAGGTAGGAAGTTGTTAGAGTGTATCATCTAATTTGTTTTTAAGTAGGATCCCTTGGTCTGGAAGAATAGACGCAAGGGGTCCATAAACTAGATGGCTCTCCTCATAGTGTATGATGCTGCTACTGCTATTCAGGATCAGACAATAAGACGTCCGTTCCCATTGAGGATTTCTGAGGAAGAGAGAGTTTCGCGGGCTTTCTTCAATTTTTCATGCTGCTTGGAAATATGGTTCGGGCTGAATAGGACAGGTCATCTTGATTGGGGGAAAATATTCGCCGACTCTAATGGTCAAATTAAATTACACGCCAAACAAAAATACATGGTTTTTTTCTGCTATATCTTATAAGATAGAAACAAGAATACAAAAAGAGAAGGTGTGTGAGTGTGCATAAAAACAGAAATACAATTTATCTGATCCTAGTTGACAATAATGTCTCTTGGTTATGTTTGGTTGTGATTAGAATTTGTCTATGTGCTGTGTCCCACATAAAGTGACATATGATCATGTAAAAAGCTGAAGAGCTCCAATCCACTGAAGGTGGGGAAAAAACCTCCCATTCATTCTTCTATAATATGCTGTAGAATAGCACAATCTATATGTCTTGTTGATTGTCACTATGACAACTACTTATGCTACTTATAGTGGTAATTTACTAAGCTTTTTGCTTAGATGTGGCACAAGGCCATATGAAAGGGGCACCCAATGAGACTCGAACTATGCTACTTATAGTGACCATTCAGAAAATTCATCTTGCAAGCAAGGGCAGATAACCCCCATGATATAATCATTTCTGGCACATAAGGAAAAGATTTTAAAGTAGTGTGACATTTACCATGGTTTTGTAGTTATTTTTACTCTTGTAATCTGTCAATTATCATTTACAAGCAATAGAAAAAAAAAAGAAACTAGGCAACAGGATTCCTCACAAACATTTTGTTAGGGGAGAGTTATCTCCCCTTATGAATGACCGACTTTTCAGAAAATCAGTGTAAGAATAGCCAACATGATAGCTGCTTGACAACTGGCACATGTAGAGACAGTTACCTGAATCCTACTGTAAACCAGTTGGTGAAAAATAAAAAGAATATTGTGGTTTTAAAAATATATTCTACTGTTTTTTATTTTTTTTGTTATTGGGATATAATGAATTTTTGATTAATATTCAAACACTTATCTTTTTTGTCTTGCTCAACAGAGAAAAATGAATTTTTTTTTCTTTTAAGCTTACACAATTTAAAATCAAGGATAATAACTTTTGATTCAGGTGGATAAAAAAAAATCCCTGAATAACGCATACCTATATAGATGGAACCCCTCTTAAACTAGTAGACAAATAACATCTCCATACTAGACGGAACCCCTCTTAAACTAGTAGACAAATTCACCTACCTAGGAAGCAGCGTCTTATCAACTGAAAAGGACATCGACACGTGGCTAACGAAAGCATGGAAAGCTATCAATAGGTTATCAATCATATGGAAATCAGACCTAACCGATAAAATGAAACACAGTTTCTTCCAGGCAGCAGTTGTATCGATACTGCTGTATGGATGCACAACATGGACGCTAACAAAATGGCTGGAGAAGAAGCTAGACGGCAATTACACAAGAATACTGCGAGCAATATTGAACAAGTCCTGGTGGCAACACCCCACAAGACACCAACTATACGGCCACCTGCCTCCCATCACGAAAACTATCCAAATAAGACAAACCAGACATGCAGGACACTGCTGGAGAAGCAGGGACAAGCTCATAAGTGATGTACTCCTATGGACCCCCACATATGGCCGGGCAAAAACAGGACGACCAGCTCGAACTTTCAGCAGCTATGTGAGGATACAGGATGTAGCCCTGAAGACCTACCAGAGGTGATGAATGATAGGGAGAAGTGGCGAGAGGGGGTCAGAGATATCCGTGCAAGCGGCACGGCATGATGATGTTGATGATATATTGACGAAAGAACTCAAAGATAAGATTTGATTCATGAAATTATAACATCACAAGAGATTTTCTCTATACATGAATCTTCACACTTTTCTTGAACTGACTTTCATACATTCATACCAAAGAATGATGGTTAATCCAAGAGATGTTGATGGTGTCTCATTATGATTAAAATAAAGATTTATAACTATAAAATGAACACTTACCTTAACACAGTAGTAGGTGAGCATATCAAATAGACCAGTTTGCTCTGTTAACTTCCTGTGATTATAACCATTATACTATCCACACCTCCCAATGATAATTTAAGGTTATAAAAGTTAATATTTACTTGGCACATAAAAATATTATAAAAGGTAAGTCTGTAATAATTCATGTGAATGAATTTTTAAAGAGAAGGAAATCTTTTTCACCAGTATGTTTTCTTGTGTAGTCAATGATAGCTTATTTGTTATAATTTCATATTTTTCTTGGAAGATACCCAACTAAATAAATTCCAGACTAGTAATTTACTGATAACATCTTGTCATGAAAATTGTACTCATTTTATTCCACAAATCATTAGGTTCTGTTATTGGAGCAATAAATAAATTTAGATCTTTTTCAAATGTTTCTCTAAGTGGATTGAGAAAACTTGAATATTTGTTTTCACTTACCAAGCCAAATGTAGTTTGAAAAACTGTCTGAAAGGCTTTTTGCTTTTGAAAACATTGACAGAGTTTCACTTACTTTCAGGAAGATTAACAAGATATTATTGGCTTTTGGGAATATAAACATAGTTTCCTTTGCTTATGGTGAACACTGACATAATTTTACCTACTTTTAAGAAGATTGAAAGAATCTTGTCTACTTTAGGGGACAATGATAGCGTTTTATTTGCTTTTAGGGACATTGAAAGATTTTTATTTGATTCTGGGGACATTGGTGGGGTTTTATTCATTTTGGAGTACACTGGCATAATTTTATTTATTTTTAAAAAGATTGACATAATTTTATTTACTTTTGGTAACATTGGAAGACTTTTATCTGCTTTTCAGGATATTGAAAAACTTACTTATTTCTTGGGACATTGGCAGGGTTTGTTTTGGAAGACACTAACATAACTTCATTTACTTTTAAGAACATTGCAAAACTTTTATTCATTTTTAGGGAGTCTGGGAGGCTTTTATTTGCATTTGGGGGTATTGAAATTTGTTTTTAGGATTTTTGACAGGATTTGATTTGCTTTTGTGAATATTCAAAAGGCTTTGTTTCCTAAACATTAGCATGGAACTATCAGCATTGGCTAAATTGAAAAAAACTTAATTTTTAAGTCAAATAAAATGAATTTATGCTTTTGTGAAACTGATCACAGGATTCTGTATGTTTCATTTTTTTTCTTTTTTGTTGATATTGTTTCTAAGTAATTTAAGAGAAAATTTAACACATTTTCAAATGTACTAGGTATAATTGAATAAGTTGCATGATCTGCATTTGATTCAAATTCTTGACTGGGAAATGAATCCATTGCAGAACAATTGCATTGAAGAATCAAAGAAGAAAAAGAATGCACTGATCTTACAGTAAAATCAGCTCTGAGCTAAATTCAGAGATCAAAATCTTTTTCCAATATATTTGGCTGCTGATAAACATACCATGAACACAGTCTTACATTGCTGAATGAGCTTATAGTGTTCTTTATACTACCTCATATATCTTATCAAATAAATATTTCATTGCTGTAACTCAAGTTCTTGTTTTATAAATGCCACAAACCCACAAAGTGAAATTGTGACAACCAACATTGTTACATATATATATATAAATATATATATATATATATATTGAAAAGTATAGGGAAAAGTATAAAGTAACATTGAAAAGTATAAAGGACTTCTTCCCATTGCCTGGCCATCTTTTCTTAAAGAATGCTCAAAATCCAAGATAGAGTTATTTGTATATCAAAGAACAAATATGTTCATCACTACTGTCATTTTCACATTTTTTTGAGCATCAAGTGAAAATGAAAGTTTTTTAAATTGAACTGAATTATTTGAAGTGCAATTAACATATTTTTATTTTAATAGGATGTATATATATATATATATATATATATATATATATATACACAAAACACACCCACACACACACACACACACACACACACACATATATATGTATATATATATATATACATATATATGTGAAAAATGGAAATAAATTACCCAGTGTGCAGATATAAAAAAATATGAAAAAACAAAATATTCATATGATGTATTTTTTCATATGACCACATGCTAATGTAACATTTTAAAAATTTTTTTTGTTTTAAATAAATCATCATCAAGCAGATATTAAAGGCTTCATCCAAAAATATTTTCAAATGGAAAAATTCTTAATGCTCTTTTACAATTAATAGCGTTCTACTTCACATAGATACATGTCACTTATTGTGCTTGAAAACATTTTTTTTCTTTCTTTCTTTTTTTAGAGAGATAGATTTAGAGACATACATGTATTTCTTTTTATTTAAAGTGTCAGAATTGTTAAAGGGTAAATTTTTGCTCATATAAAGTAAAATTGTCATTGATAAACTGCAACATAATAAACTTGAAAATATACTTTCATGTGTATATATATATATATATATATATATATATATTTCTAATAATGTAGTTTGCAATATCTATAAATGAAGAGTGCTCAATATCAGTGATAGAGCATATGTAGATTGAGCATATGTCATAGAGCATATGTAGATCTGAGTTAGGATAGCATAGACACTGAGTCAACAGTGTTTGGTGAGTGTTTCTCACCTATGTGATCATCAGACTATCAGATCATCACTATACTAACACACACAAACACACACACACACAAACACACACACACACACACACACATATATATATATATATATATATATATATATATATATATATATATGTTTTATACCAGCCCATTGGCTTAGTGGGTAGAGTGTTTGCCAATGGCTCAGCAGACCAAGATTAACTTTCAGGTCTTGTCATACCAAAGACTCAAAAAATGATGTGCCCTTGCTTAACACTCAGCATTATAAGGTGCATATCAGGGGTAAAGTGTAGCAATTCAGGGCAAGGAGTAACATCCTCCCCTACACCTCAGTGTAGTAGCTATTGAAAAGAGAGCCTTTGTGTCGCCCTGAACTATGGTCACCAACTTCACTTTACTTTACTTTACTTGATATACATGTTTTAAAAAAGATCAATTAAACCTTAAAGGGTCATCTCTATGGGTGGCACTTGGCCCTATTGTCTGAAATTGATAAGGATTGGTTTTATTGCTTTACAAAAGATGAAATACCAAGACAATTTTTCCAACTGCCAATACAAAAGTTTTGTTTCTAGTGGGTTGATGTATTATTCAATCTTATATCACATCTTGCCAACATTGGAGTGGTGGATGGGAGCAATAAAATGAGGATCTAACATACTTAAAAGTGTTTTTTCTGGACTTTAAATTATTCTAAAACAATTAACCTCTTTGTTGACCTAATCATCGTATATTATTTGATGTGTTTTCATGATAACTCTAGAATTATCACTGTCAATAGGAATTATTGATGCCTCGACCAAAAATGATTTAAAATAGAATCTTTGCTATATTAAATATCCATACAAGGTGTGGCCTAAAAATCTTGGGAATTTGATTTTATTTACTTGTTCTGTTGTTTAATCGCATATTAACCTTCTTGGGTTATTTGATGCTAAATCCATCCTTCTAGAAGAACAGTTGTGGTACTATTTAACCCATAGCTGGGAGGATAAGGAGGTTCATACCTTTCCCTGGGGTATTTGTCTGAACTTAAATGTAATAGTGCAACTGGAGTCTGAACTCACTTACTATGTTTCAGCAGTCTATCACTTTAACCATTACACCACGTGGACACCCACCTACAAGTTTGAGATATTAATCGCGTTGAGAAGATGAAAACAGAGAGGTGTCGGACAACTGGAATCTTTTAAAATCAATAACATAAACAGAAAGAAAAGAGAAAAAATTAAATTAAAAAAACAAGAAAGAAAGAAAGAAAGAAAGAAAGGAAGGAAAAACAAAAAAGAAAGAAAGATAGAAAGTGAAAAATAGTGAAAACAGCTTAGGCTATTTAGTTTAATGGGGAATATGAACTCTGACAACAAACCAAAGATAGTATTGTATCATGTTTCTACTGGTTTTGATAGATTGATTTTAATGGCATGTCAACTGATCTGGAGTTATTTTATGCAAAGAAGTTAGGGAATTGTATAAATTGTATGTTTATATTTACATTTTATGTGTAATTTTAGTTTTTTGACCATGGTTATATCATGTCAAGTTTTCTGATCTAATACAATTAACTTACATACAATTATATGGTATCAAGTATTTCTTTCTAATATTAAAAATTCATGCACAATTATATGGTCTTGTTTAATAATGATACATTTTTGTTTGCAGATAGTTTTATTTTTATCGGATCAAGTTATTTCTATTTTACATAAAGTGAAATCATAATTGATATACTTTCAGGTGTGTGTATATATATATATATATATATATATGTGTGTGTGTGTGTGTGTGTGTGTGTGTTTGTGTGTGTGTGTGCATATATATATATATATATATATATATACATATATATATATATATCTAAATTATTAATATTAGATCTCATGCTAATAATTTTCAAACAGATCTATTTGACCTATAGATGGAACCCTAGCAGGAACTAACATTCTGGGTAAGAGGGACCTTAAAGTAATGTCAGTGAAGAAGTTTCAGAACTGGAGTCTCACCACCACTTTCAGTTTAGTGTCATACACAAGACACCCCTTCTCTTTAGGTGGAAGGTCTTATCCCTCTTCAGGGCATACAGTCTGTGTAAATTAACCCCCACCAACAGGGCATATTCATTTTGAATATTAGACTTTATGATACTGCAGTTTACATACTTTGATGGAAATACTGGACTATGTAATTTACGAAGCTCTTTGCTTTGATGCGGCACAAGGCCGAATGAATGGGGCACCCAATGAGATTCGAACTCACTCTTGCAGGTTTGCTAGTCAAGCTTGCTCACCATTACACTATCCGAGGTGCCCAGGAAATACTGGACTATGCATTTAATAATTTTTTATATGGTCAAACTCCCTGGATTTTGTTGCAGCAACATATACAATGAAGTATGGTTGAAAGATAAAACAGCAAAAAATTTAGATATAAAACAAAGATGAAGATATTAGTCCAAACAACTCAAGGGATAATACTACTATCTTTTGCTGTAGAGCAATTACAGAAAGGATTCTGGCTGAGATTTACTCTATTAACTAAAAATCCAAGAAAGTAAAAAAGATTTAAAAACCTACCATAATGTCAGACTTTTTTTTCTCTTTTATCTGAACTATATACCTAGTTGTAAATTTTAAGAGAACTTTTTCCCTGTTTCAAATTTCTTGCTTGAACCTCAGCAATAAAATCTGAGTCTTTTAGACAGAATGTGACCTTCTTCTGATCTAAAGCTGACCAAGATGCACGCCTGAGAATGTTTGATTTCAGAGATGGGAAAAACAGAAAAAGAAAAAGAAAAATCAAAATACAACAAAATAAACAAACACACATGCATAGGAGTGTACGCTTGCATACAAACATGCATACCATAGACATTATAATGTGTCACCTCCCTCCATCTTATTCTGACCGTATTTCACCTGTTCAGCTTCCTTTGAGTGACCTGTAGCAACAAGTATTGACTAATGAAGTGTCCAATGAAAATACAAATGAATAAGTATTCAAATCCATGAGAAAAACCAAACAAAAATCTATTCAGTGCAACCATTTTGTTCTCTTCATGCTGCCAATGGCATTCACCAGTCTCTCTCCCTCTCACTATATATATATATATATATATATATATATATATATATATATATGCTTTTCTATATTCTTAATATATATTTTTGTTTTCAGGTATATACATATATATGTTTTTCAGATATATATATATATATATATATATATATATATATATATATATATATATATATATAATTTTCTCTCATTTTTTTCTTGCCTTCTTCAATTTCTATTTTTTTTACCCCCTAACCACTTTCTTCCTCTTCTTAACACTTAGCTTTGCTCTGAAGATGTGTACATTTCAAATAACTGTAGAAACTGTTCTGATATATTGTTTAGGATTCCAACTGATAGGGTCTGACAACTGGTAGTGGCTATGTATATTATTTGTGATAGAACACACACACACACACACACACACACACACACACACACACACACACATATATATATATATATATATATATATATATATATATATATATATAACAGAGGAGGAACACATTGTGTAATGTTTAAAAATGTTGGAAAGAGACATGGCAAACCATGTTCAAATCCAATGTAAGGATGCTTACATTTATCACAAAACTAATACCCTTTGGAAAGGTATGAATCCAACTATTCTTCCTACAGGTATGTGTAAATAGTAGGGTAGACTGGTTTGTTAACCTTAGTATGGCAACTGTACTCGGAAAAGGAAAATTCTGAATTTAAAACTGTTTAACTCCATTAAAAAACTGAGCGTGTGTCATATCTTGCTCATGTGGAAGGGTCGGTGAATATATGTATATAATGCATTTCTAAGTTCGGTATATACTGTGTAAGCAAAATTACATATATTCATAAAAAAATGACGGGACATTTTTGTCAATAAATCAAAGTATTAGTACTTTCTGTCTATGGTTAGAGAGTTGTCATTTTCTAGAAATTCTGCAAGGATCAGAGAATAGTACCAGTTCACATTTAGGAAATTGTTAAACACTCATACAATATTCACAGTATTGTCCATAAAATAAATTGTAAGTTGGCGACCATAGTCAAGGGTGACCTAAAGGCTCCCTTTTCAATAGTTACTACACCGAGGTGTAGGGGAGGGTACTACTTACTTTTCCTGGATTGCTCCACTTTACCCTTAATCCTTACCTTATAATGTTGAGTGTTAAGCAAGAAGGTATCAAGTACCATTTCCTGAGTCTTTGGTATGACCTCGACCTGGGATTCCCGGACCATTGGTGAACACTCTACTCATTTGGCCAATGGCCCGGTTGAATTGTCCTTAAATAAATATACCCTTTTTTAGATTAAATTAATTCTACTCAAAACAAAATATATCTGGATTTTATTATTTCAAGTGGAAAATTATACCATTAAAAGAGTTATTGTTTTGTATAATTTATATACAATTTCTACATTGTTAAAATTCTGTAATAAAAAATATAGATAGTCATCCAAGCATTTATGAAATGAACTTAAATCAAAATTGGAAAAACAAAAACCATCCGAGAAGACAGAATTGAAATAATGTATATTTTTGGAGCAAAATGCTTTTGAGTATGGTGATAAATGATACCTAATAATATCTGTTTTGATCATAGAATTTTCTTTTTATCATTCAGGGCTTTTGGACTATTGTCTTCATCTTCATTGTTATATTCATAATGTTTCCAGCAGGACACATAGCATAATGGTTATAGGTGTTGGTTCCCTAAGCCTCTAAGAAACAGTCATCTGAAGGTTGCAGGGTCAATCCTGACTGCAGGCGAGTAACAATACAGGAATCCTTAACACTTGTACCTGGTTATAGTTAATGGAATCCGATCAAGTGACTCCCATAGATTAAATGAAGGATGTGGTCCAAAGTTCTGTGTAGGCACCCAAGTTTGACAAATAGGCTTGAAGACATATTGGCCAAAATGTTGTGAATATAATAATAAAGCTGAAGACAATAGTCTGAAAACCCTGAATGATAAAAATCATCAAGCTTCATCTCAGAAATTCAGACAACTAGTATCATTTTCAACTAAAATAATAAAATTCTAGTGTCTTTGGTTTAGAAGAAAAGTAATATTTGTTTTTGAAAAATTATTATAAGTGTACTTATTTATGGCCAATACTGTAGATAGATACACACTGGTGTTTTATATTTGTTTGGTTTCTTGGATTCTTTGATTAATGGCATATCAATCTTTCCAGGTTATTTAATGCCAAAGCCATCCTTATAGAAAAACAATAGGGTTAGTATTTAACCCATTACTTGGAATAAAGGGGTTCATAGCTTTTCTAAAAGTATTTGTGCAAAAGTGAACATAAGAGTACAACTAGAATTTGAAATCGCTTACTATAATGTACCAATCTAGCATGTAGGCCTTTATACTACAGACTCTCATTCTTTTTTCTTATTTGTGGATTATATATAACACTTTTAAAGTTCATTTTATACTTTTATATTTTTAAAATTTTTACCACTGTCAAAATAAACAAACATATGTGCATAGAGGTGTATGCTTATATACAAACATGCATACCATAGACATTATAATGTGTCACCTCCCTCCATCTTATTCTGACCGTATTTCACCTGTTCAGCTTCCTTTGAGTGACCTGTAGCAACAAGTATTGACTAATGAAGTGTCCAATGAAAATACAAATGAAGAATCCAAATCCAAGAGAACAACTAAACAAAAATCTATTCAGAGCAACCATTTTGTTCTCTTCATGCTGCCAATGGCATTCCCACTCTTTCTCTGTTGATAGAACTTAGAATTTTAAGCTGTATCCAATGATGAGGTTCCAATTCTGGAGCTCTGAGGAATATGGAGTACTCCTTTATTGCCATTACTCCCAAGTATACTCTGACCCAGACTGGTAGTCCCTGTTAGGGTCCCATCTATGTGTCAAATAGATTTATTTGAAAATTATGGATAGGTAATAGGAATATTTGAAACTATAAAATTGTGTTTAACACAATATTGAGCAATTAGATCATTTGAATGGCCTATTGGAAGAGAAAATGTCATAGATGACTTTTATGCATGATCATGTCTATTTTCATGTTACAAATTGTAGTAGAAAATAATCAATAAGATGGAATGGGAAGTTTTTTCACATGTTAAATATTCTCCTCAACTGCCGCCTTAAGACTAAAACTTACTTTCAAGGAAGAATACTTGAATAAATCATTATACGAAGGTATCATACAATGACTGATCTTTATAAAGCAGCATTTTATCCAGTAAAGTCTTCATCAGATGATGATTCTGGGTTCAGGCATGGTTTGAACTCAAAGTCATCATCATTATTCTCATGGATTTGAATATATATATATATATATATATGCACACTGATAATCAAAAACATGACTATTCCTTTTGTAAGAAGTAATGGTTCTTGATGTGCCTTTTAAAGCTTTCTTACCAAATTATATATATATATATATATATATATATATATATGCACACTGATGATCAAAAACTTCATGATCCTTTTCATAAGAAGGTATTGTTTTTCATGTACCTTAGAAAGCTTTTCTACCTCATTAAACCACTGAAATTTTAACCATTTTAACATCTGCAAGTCAAGTAATAAAGGTTCTGCATAGAAAAATTATTTAAGATTAAGTTGTTTAAAGTCTTACCCCTCAGCAGAGATGCAGTCGGTGTATTCTACAATCCCAGCTGATTGGGCTTACAAATGATTGGGTACAGAATTTGACTGAAAAGTAGCATAGAAAGTGTTTCTGTGCTTTCTCTGTATGTTATAGTTTATGTGCAAATAAACAGCAGGTGTCACTTTTGGAGTATCCATTTTGTAGACCTGTCAACTTGATCATATGAATTTCTATAAATAAAAGATTTAGATTAATTGATGAATACAAAATTTAAAGATTTAAGTAAATAGTAGGCATTACTTTTGGAGCATCTCTTTATATATGTCGACTTCAAGAGTAGGTTCTTTAGACCTTCAATCTTGATGATATGAATTTAAATTAATAGAGGCATGTAACATAATGGCTTTTGTTAAAGGAAATGGAATCAACAACCTAAGTTCAAATCCTAGAGGAAGCTGTTTCCATTTCATTTCAGGCTAATGCCCCAAGGTAAATGTATGAATCCATCACTTCTCCTTCCAGCTATTGTAGGATTTGTCAAGTTGTGTAGGGCAATTAGTAGCAATAGCCGAGAGTAATTAATCACGTTAGCTAAGAGCAATCAGTCGTGAAGACAGGAAACTCTCCTAGCGATTGAGGAATGGGAGTTATTTATGGTGCCTTGGGGCATCCCATTGTGCACAAGTGGGATATTCCATTGCATTGATCGTGATTGGCTGCTTGTAAGTAAGTGGAAGTATTTTATTATATAAACCAGCATCAGTTTAGCATTGTAAGGAAGACTGCACTGAGCTACAACCTGCTTTATTTTTGTCTGCCAGCTGGACGCTTTACAGAGGTATGTGTTATTGTTATTCTACACTATAAGTAAATAATAAGTAAGACAGGGCTCTTTGGCCTTGCTATGGTAATTGATCTTGAAGAAGGAAAACTGAATTCAAACCAGCACAGCACTGCTGAAAAACTGACCTTGTGTCGTATCCTGTCCACAGTGGAGAGGTTAGACAAATATATATATTATTAAAAGTTTTGTTAAAACCTGCTGGGGACTTTTGCATCAACATGATCATATTACATTTCTGCATGATGTCTTCAGTCAATGTTATATTTGGTCAATGAGCCAATGAAATGACTTGATAATGAGACTAAGAAGGAGGTCAAATATTATTACATGAGTGAGAGAATCATTTCATAATGTTTTAGAAATCAAAAAGCTAAAATGAAATTTCATTAGAACAAAAATCAAGATGTCATCTTTCTTCAACATTTTTTTTTTAGTTTGCTTTATTCATTTTCTTCATTTGACCAAAGTAATTATGATTAAATTATTAAAATTTCTAAAAATTCCCCCAAGTCCAATTGACACTTTGACATCTCTTCAGTTTTTAGTTTATCTTCTTTTTTAACAAAATTTTAAAAATACTATAATCAAAATTTTGTTTTACTCTTAGTTAATTGTAGCATCTTCAATTAGGAAAAAGAAATTCATAGAGACTAATTCACATGATATTAAATATTTATTAATGTTTCTATTCATCTAATCTTATTTGGTGAGAAACAGATATTACTTTGTAAGACTTTTATAAGCTTAGAATGAACTTTTTATACTTTTTTGTTGGCTCATGCAAAATAAAATTCAAAATAAAATTTAAAAAATTAATAAAAATTCAAAACCTTTGAAAGAGACTTTTTTCTCCTAATTTTTGGTTTGTCCAAGTGCAATGATGAGGAATTTATCAATTAGTTCTCAGTTATTGCATATAAATTTATGCAAATTATGTGGTTAAAAGTATTTTCCACAAAACAAACACAATTTAATAATCAAACTTTAAAAAATGCTTAATTAATTTCTTAAATTTTGAATAGATAAAGCTGTGATTCTGATTAATTGATTATAATGACATATCAACCTGTCTATGGTTATGTTTTGCTGGGAGGTAAGAGAATCACATCCATTGTATGTTTATATCTACATTTTTGGTGTGGGTGTTTCTAAAGAGATTTTATTTTTTTGGATATTTTTTCTGATCAAATATAAATGATTTTTTAAACATATCTCTTTGATCCATAGATGATAAACACTGTGAACCTGTGAGTAATGGCAGCAAAAGGATTCTCCACACTCTCCAGATTTCCAAAACTAGAGTCTCACCCTCTGATGCTGTTTAGTGTTCAATTCAGGAGACCCTCGGGATTGGGTCTTACCTCTCAGCAGTTGATACTGTTAACATATGCTGAGTCCTGTGAACAGAGCAAACAGAAGAAGAAGTAAAATAGTTATAGCAGTCTTAGAGATTTGGGCAGCTTGCATGAAAATATCAGTTGTAGTATATCTGTGGTATACTAATACAAAATAAATGGAAGCCAAAGCAAGACAGGCCAAAGCAAGGCAAGGCAAGGAAAGGTAAGAAAAGCACATTTGCATTTACAGCAAACTACACAAGAATGCTATGAGCTATTTTGAACAAATCCTTGAAGCAACACTTCACAAAACAACAGTTGTACTGCCACTTATCTCCCATCTCAAAAACCAACCAATTAAGAGGAACAAGACCAGTGGGACACTGCTGGAGAAACAAAGATGGACTCATAAATGTCATTCTTCTATGGATCCCTACACATAGATGTGCCAGTGTTGGCTGACCAGCAAGAAGTTATTTACATCAGTTCTGTACAGACACAGGATATAGTTAAAAAGATCTGCTATGAATGATAGATGATAGGGATGGATGGTGAGAGAGAGGTGAAATCAGGGAAATGTTGTCAGTGTGACTTGATGATGATAATGATGATACATGTTATACAAGGGTCATTCAATAAATATAGTCACATTTTTTGACAAAGCATAATAATTTTTTGTTTCAGATGCTTTTCCTATAAACTCTGCATTGTTTAGTATTGGTTTACAGCAGAAAAATATTTCAACCTCGTAGAAATATTTGTTTTGATACTATTCATAATGGAAGAAAATCAAATAGAGTGCTCCAGGTTTAAACAAATGGTTGTCAGGAAATGTTGAAGAAGTGCGAACTATATGAAATTTATAGAAGAATGTGTTATGTGTATGGAGAATCATGTTTTCATCAAACATTATTAATTAAATTGTTTGAATAAGGTCAAAATAGTTGTTAATCATATTTACCCAACCCCTCCGCTCGGGCAGGATATGACACAAGGTCAATTTTTTAAGCGGAGTTTAACAGGATTGAATTCAGAGTTTTCCTTCTCCTAGACTAGTTGCCTCACCAAGGCAGAAGAACCTAGTCTGCCCTACTATTTACCCATAGCTGGAGGGAGAACAATTGGATTCATACCTTTCCCAAGGGTATTAGTGCTATGTGAAATGTAATCAGTCCAGGATTTGAACTCGTGTTGCCATGTCCAATTTCTGCGACGATAACCATTACACCACGGGCACCTCCAAATAGTTGTTAATAGTACACCTGAAACGGTGGATTCAGTTAATATGCTCATTTTTCCTGACAGAAGAGTAACAGTAAAGGACATTTCTGAACAAATGGGACTTTCTATTCATACAGCACATATATTGAGCAGATAACAATGCCTTTTCTAAGGTCATTTGTTGGTGGGTTCCCAAAAGTTTGATACCAAAGTTCAAGGCCACAAATTGCATCTAGAACAGTGGAAACCATCAATCAGTTTGGTTGGGAACAGCTGACACATCCTACTAACAGTCCAGATCTTGCCTCTTCAATTTTTATTTGTTCGGATCTCTGAAAGAATTTCTGCGTGGAACTAAGTTTTCAAGGGAGGATAAAGTGAAGAACACCATGAGGAAATGACAAAAAAACTCAGTCTAAAGATGTCTATGCAAAAGGAATATAAAAGCTAGTTTTCTGATGGGAAAAATGAATTTTAAAGAATGTAGACTATATTGAAAGATAAGGCAAACATTTTTTCTTGGTGAACTGCGAATCATTTTATAGCAAAAAAAAAGTAATATTAAAAAGTATACAAAAACATGTCCATATCATTTTGAAATATACAGATACTGTTCTATGAACAAGCAGAATAGAGAAGGGATACAAAAGTGGAAAAAGGCTCACTTAATGATAATATAAAGTAAAATGTGTTTTTACTGTTCTGTGGCAAGGGCAGGAGACAATTTCTCTACAGTTCAAAGGTTGGTTGGTTGGTTATTTTGTTTTACAGTGTATCAACCCTTTTTAGGTCATTTAACTCTGAATTAAATTTCAAACAATTAAGTTTAGTATAAGTTCAGTTTTTGTTTACAAACAATTAAATGTAAAAACAGTTCTATTTCAAACAATTCAGTTTTGCATAAGTGCATAGTTTAGTTCTATTTGACCTATAAATAGGATACTATCAGGTGCTGCCACTCTGGGCCAGAGTGAAACAGGGAGTGATAGCAATGAAGGGAGTACTTCAAATTTCCCAAAACTCCAGCATTACTGGAACCCCACCATCAGTTTGTTTTGTGTCATATCCAGGACATTCTTGGTAGAGAAGCAATCAATATATTCAACAGCCCCTGCCAACTGGGTAATACAGTTCAAAGAACAAAAGTAAAAGAGGGTCAAGAATGGGTTCCCAAGACCACCATGTGAAACCCCACAAGGCACCTTATGGATATGATGATCCTCTAAGGGAGATAATTATCCACTGTCTCAACATGATGAAAAAAATTGTACTTTTAGATATGTGCAAAAATTCCCTCCAGTTTTTCTTGAAAAAAATCAAGAGATTGTATACTGTTGAGGACTGCTTTTTATCATTATCTTTTTTATCATTTCCTCCTGTGTTTAACAAAAGATGGAAATAATGATAATATAATTATTAAGTTTAATTTTATTGGCATGCAAACCTTTTAGGAGTTATTTTATCCCCAAAAGTTAGTAAATTGTATACAATGTACATTTATATTTACATTTTTTCTGTAGTTGTTTTTGCACACAGTTATATGATATAAAATATTCTAACTCACACAAACAATTTTCACATAGATATATGACTTCAAATATTCCAATCTAATACAAATAATTCATACACAATAAGTTCAAAGTAACCACTTCAAGTTAATTATGATCATTTGTTTGCACACTGTAATGTGGGTTTAAGTAGCTAATAAAAATCATAATGATTTAATGATAATACTAAGTAAAAATTATCACTTCAAGTAATAATCATCATCATCACGTTGTGCCGCTAGCACGGATATCCCTGACCCTCTCTCGCCACTTCTCCCTATCATTAATCACTTTTGGCAGGTCTTCAAGGCTACATCCCGTATCCTCACAAAGCTGCTGTATGTATGATCAAGCTGGTCGTCCTGCTTTTGCTTGGCCATATGCGGGGGTCCATAGGAGTATATCACTGATGAGTTCGTCCTTGCTTCTCCAGCAGTGTCCTACGTGTCTGGTTTGTCTAACTTGTATAGTTTTCGTGATGGGATGCAGGTGGCCATATAGTTGGCGTCTTGTAGGGTGTTGCCGCCAGGACTTCAGACCTGACCGATAAAATGAAATGCAGTTTCTTCCAGGCAGCGGTCGTATCAATACTGCTATATGGATGCACTACTTGGACGCTAACTAAATGGCTGAAGAAGAAGCTAGATGGCAATTACTCAAGAAAAATGTCAAGTAATAATACTTAACACAACTATTTACATACAGTTAAATTGAATCAAGTATTCTTATTGAATATTATTATTCTGTACACAATTATATGGTTTCAAGTAACCACTTCTATTTAATTATGATCATTTGTTTGCGCCCAGTTATATGAGTCCAAGTAACTAATAATAATCTAATTTAGAGTTCTTTAATCAAATGCTTAGAAAAAAGAAAGAAAGAAAAATAGTGGCTTGATACATGTGCAACAGTGCCTGCTATTTCTTTTCTTGTTGCATTTTAATATTGTCTGTGATATGTGCTGTTCTTCTCTGTCATTGAAATAATGACCCTAGTGAGTTGCAACAAAAGAAAACCACAATATCATATATAATATAAAAAGAATAAGATGTGAATGCATGTGTTTTAATATTATACCATGTCATCACCTCAGGTAAATAACAGACCTTTTCTTTTTTGATTGTAGGGTAAGAAAGGAAAGAAAAAATACACTTTATATTAGAGAGAAAGAGAAATCAAATATGATAAAGAAGAAAGAAAGGATTGACTAGATAATGCTATACATTAGATCCTTGTCTGCTTTGAAGGAAGGAAGGAAGGAAGGAAGATAGATAGTTGGGTTTGGATTGGTTTCATTGTTTTGTGGCATCTGAACCTCTCTAAAAGAAAAGTGAAAGAAATGAAAGAAATAGAGTAATAAATAGAAGAAAGAAATAAAGAATGGAGTGAAGGAAAGGAGGCAGGAGGAAAATGAAAAGAAAGAAGATAGATGGAAAGATGAAAGAGATAGAGAAAGATAATTAAAGAAACGAAAAACTGAAAGAATGAAGATGAAAAAAAGAAAAGATAAAGAGAGAAATGGGTAAAAGAAAGAAATGAAGAACAGAAGAAAGGAAAGGAGAGAAGAAGGGGAAAAAAAGGAAAGATAAAGGGAAAGAAGTAAAAGTGATAGAATTAGAAATGAGAAAAAAAAAAAGAAATAAAGAAAGGAAGGAGAGGAGAGAAAAGGAAAAAGAAAGGAAACATGACAGAGGGGAAAAAAAGAAAGTGACAGAAAGAGAAAGATATGCATAAAAGAAAAATTAAGAATGGGAAGAAGAAGAGAAGGAAGTAAGAAAGAAAGGAACAAATGAAGAAAGAAGATTAAGGAAAAGAAATGAAAGATAGGTTGAGAAAAAAGGAGAAAAAGAAAGAAATGAAGAATTGAAGAGAGGAGGGAAGGAAAGAAGAGTGGAGTAAAAAAGAAAGGATAGAAAATACAGGAAAAGAAATGAGTGAGACAGAGAAATGCATAAAATGAAGAATTGGAAGAAGAGAGGAGGAAAAAAGAAAGGATAGAAAATACAGGAAAAGAAATGAGTGAGACAGAGAAATGCATAAAATGAAGAATTGGAAGAAGAGAGGAGGAAAAAAGAAAGGAAAAAAAAATAGAGGGAAAGAAATGAAAGAGAAATATATGGATTTACTTAATCCCTCTACAAAAGCAAGACATGATACAAGGTCAGTTTTAAAGCAGAGTTTTTCTTCTCCTAGACTGGTTGCATTAGCAAAACTTAAGAACCCAGTCTCTTTACTATTTACTCATAGCTGGAGGAAGAATAGTTGAATTTATATGTTTCCCAAGGGTATTAGCACAATGTGAAATGCAAATAGCCTCATCCAGGAATTAAACTTAGGTCATCGTGTCCATTTCCTACTATGATAATCATTACTCCATGATCACCTAGAGATAGACAAAGAAAGAAATGAGTAGGAAAGAAATGAAGGATCGAAGGAATAAAAGAAGGAAAAGGAAAAGAAGAGAGAGAAAGGCATAAAATGTTGTGTGACAAACCAAAAAATAAATAAAAGAAGCAAAGTTTTATTATATTTATACTATTCTTTTTTAATGGGTACGACTCTTATCTATTAATATTTTTATTCAGTATTTCCTTTCATTGTTTTCTTCTAATAAACAAAAAAGTATCAGAGACAATAATGAAAGTCAAGTGATGAGAGGAAATTTTTTGTCAGAATTAATAATACTAAATCACAAATAACAAACATCATTTAGTTATTATTATTACTAGGTTATGTCAAAGGTTTTCTAATATTTTTGTATGTGCTACTATGCAGCACATATATCACATGACTGAAGCAATTCAACTCATTGGGGTTGTTAGCAACATAATAGTTAGTGTTGTGAGTCAAAAATTTTGCAATATTTTACTAACACGAAGCATAATTCAACAGCTCTGGATGCTTTTGCCATGGTCGTGAAAAGGAATAGACTCTCAGATGCTGACCTCGCCTGATACTCTCTAAGTGACAGTATTTGACCTCGCCTGATACTCTCTAAGTCACAGTATTTGCCCCTATGGCTTGGAGTATGGCTTCAGAAGCAACAGTTTTAGGCTTATCTGACCTTACCTGATTGTTGAGGTTCTTGTAACCTGAGCAAAATCTTATGAACCAGCTGGTTGGTGTACTATGACCAACTCCACCTTCATCTTTCTCACAACAAATATGTTGGGTTGTTTCCTTGGCGTTATGGGCCACTTTAAACTCCTAAAGTATAAGTTACACATTTATCTGCATGACTTTCAAGTCTCACATGGAATGAAGTAATATACAACATGTCAGTGTACTAACTATTACATTACTAACAACTGCAGTGAGTTGAACTGCATCACTTATGTGATATATCTACTGCCAAGTAGCATCTATAAAAGTATTACAAAACCTTTTACATACCTTGAAATAATAATTACTAAATGAAGTTTGTTACTTGTGACTTTGTATTTAAAACCAGAATAATTTTGACAAGAAAGACTTTAATGTAATATGGTGTTTGTCTCCAGAAATCTCTACATGAAAGGGTCAAGTATCTACAACAAAGCATAAAAATATCTTGAACAGATTTTCTCAATAAAGAGTAACTATTTCTTGTAAACTGAAGTAGAATAAACAATGTGTTTGGTAAGGTCAGTTGTGTGGGCAAGGTTACATATTCAAGCAAGTTTTGATTTTGAGCTACTTGTTTTGTTGACCCCGAGGTGATATAAATTAAAGAGAAGCACTGTTGACAGAATCATGTTTTCAAAACTTTGCCCCTGTATTGGCCTAAAAGGAAATGTCTTAGAATTGAATGTCAGTAGCTGCTGGCTAAAGACAATATCTTCTTACTTTCCTCTCCTCTGTGTACAATTTGACCGACTGTTTCCAGATTGAAAGTAATCATTTTAATCTTAGTCTCAATATTAGCTGATTGACTATTGTATTAAGATTCATTCAAGGGATTTTTATTAGTTACAAACCTTTACTCCAATGCTTATTTCATGTGCACATCTTAAGACTATGTATGAATCTACTATATTATTTCACTTCTTGTGAATTTTTCACACCAATTTTTACTGGTGATCTTTTACTGGATACTGAATAACAGCAAGTCTCTTCAGATTTCCAGGACTCTTATCAGTATTCAAGCCAATCTAACACTGTTTTAGTCTGCATTATCCCAATTCTTCCTCTGATTTCTAATTTCTCCAGTCTTTTTAACAAGCCCTTGGAGACTGTTCAAAGTGCACCAACAATAATTTCTTTCACCAGAACCTTCATGTTCTACTGTACTTTTTAGCTGTCAGTATTTCTCTATTTTTTGGCATTATTATTATTGTTCACTCATTAGAGCTTTTCACATCAGCGATAGCCGATGGTTTTTCACTGAAGTCTGAGTGACAGCAAGTCTCCTCAAGTCTCCAGGACTCTTCTTAGTATTCTGGCAGTTCTCAACAATGCTGTCGTTTGGATGGTCTCCACTCGTCCGCCAACCTCCAAGTCCTCTAGTTCCTTTAGTAATCCCTTAGTTACTGTTCCAAATGCACCAATTACAATTGGTATAATTGTCACCTGCATGTTCCACAGTTTTTTCAGTTCCCTAGCAATGTCGCAGTACTTATCCTTCTTTTCACATTCTTTCAGTTTTATTCTGTGGTCTGCCGGGTTGCAAGTTCTCTTTTTTTTTGTTGATTATTATTAAGTCTGGTCTCCTGGCAAGGATTAGGGGATCCGTTTGTATATTAAAGTCCCATAGGAGTTTATGCGAGTCATTTTCTAGGATAGGTGCTGGGTTGTGCATATACCATTTGTTAGAATGGTCAAATTAAAATTTCTTACACATTTCCCAGTGAATCACCTTACCGACCCAGTCGTGTCTCGCCTTATACTCCCGCTGTGCTAATTTGCTGCATTCGCTTATTATATGATTGATGGTTTCATTTTATTATTATTATTATTTCTTGTGTTTTTCTCACTAGCTCTAACAGGGGATTCTTCATTGAAGTCTAAGTGACAGCAAGTCTCCTCAAGTTTCCAGGACTATTCTACATATTCTTGATTATCTTAACAGTGCTGAGATCAGGATAGTCTTGATTGTTCCTCTGGTTTTCAGTTCTCCCAGGACTAAAAAATAACCCTTTTAAACATTGTCTCAATATCAGCTGGTTGACAATTGTATTAAGGTGTATTGAAAGGATTTTCATATCTGAAATCCTTTACACTAAAGCTTATTTCATGAACATATCTTAAGTCTATGGCTTCTTTATAATTAGTATCATAATATATTAGGATTTATCAAAAGTATTTATCTTAATTACTGACCTTTATACTAGAATTTATTTCATACAAAAATATATAAAGACGATATATGACTCTATTCTACTATTGATATTAGTTATATATATATATGTGTGTGTGTGTGTGTGTGTGTGTGTGTGTGTGTGTGTGTGTGTGTGTGTGTGGTTAGGAAGCAGTCGTTCATTTAATCATGTTTCATTAAATAATAAAGACAAATTTTGTCTGTCTAATTTATTTAAGATCCTTTCAAGTTTTCTGATAAGTGTCTTAGTTTCAGCTTGGAATTGGTAGATGAATTTCCCAAAATTATCCCGAGCACTTTTGGACCCTTCATATGCCATCATCAGGGGTTGCTTGCTTGTGATGATGGCCTATGAAGGATCTGAAAGCACTCGGGACAATTTTGGGAAATTCATCTACCAATTCCAAGCTGAAACTAAGACACTTATAAGAAAACTTGAAAGGATCTTAAATACATTATACAGACAAAATTTGTCTTTATGATTTCATGAAACATCCTATATATATATATATATATATATATATATATATATATATATATATATATTACTTCTTTTATTGGTACACATTTGTCTGTTTCCAAACTGAAAGTAATCATCTTAATCTTTATCTCAATATTAACTAATTGACAATTATATTAACAAGTATTGAAAGGATTTTCCTTTTTAAAGTCTTTAACTCTAAAGCTTATTTCATGCATATAGATGTTCAAAAAAAGATTGGCCAAATTTTTTATTTGGCATAAAAAATAGATTATGAAAAAAGAATTAAACCATTATGCTCAGAGTGGGATTGTTGTTTCTAACTGAAGTCAACAGAGTTTAATTGACATGAGGTCAAGTCTGGAGTCAAATGAAAACTTGGCCCACATTGACAGGATTTTAAAGTCATGTGACAACTAATTTTTAAGTTGGAATTAGATTCTTACTTTCTAGTTTGTTAGCCCAAGATAGCCAAGATTCACAGACCAGTAGAAATTATGAGGTTATATTTTCCATCAGTGTTCCAAGGATTGATTTCCAGTTTGTGCAGTCAGTAATGTAAAAGATTTCCTGACTTATGAGGTAAAGAAATAAAATAAATGCATATATAAGTAAAGATATCTTTGTGTTTACACTTTCCCTCAAAGAAAATGGAGCAGTGAAAGAGATGGAGGATACTGACATTCATCTGACAAAGAGACTGGCTATACAACACAATCAGAGACTACCAATGATGACAATGTATTATATATATTAGAGTTTATCAAATGTATTTTTCTGGAGGTGCCCGTGGTGTAGTCATTATTGTCGTAGGAAATGGACACGGCGACACGAGTTCAAATCCTGGACCAGACTGATTGTATTTCACATAGCACTAATACCCTTGGGAAAGGTATGAATCCAATTATTCTCCCTCCAGCTATGGGTAAATAGTAGGGCAGACTAGGTTCTTCAGCCTTGGTTAGGCAAGTAGTCTAGGAGAAGGAAGACTCTGAATTCAAACCTGTTAAACTCCTCTTAAAAATTGACCTTGTGTCATATCCTGCCCGAGCAGAGGGGTTGGTAAATAGTATCAAATGTATTTTTCTTATATACATATATCATCTCATCAACCACAGTATTCAGCTGTAACTTCTATTTCAGATCATATAATGATGGATACAAGATCTGAGATCAAGGTATCTTTTACTCATTATTTTGAACTGGGTCTCCATACTTCTGAAGCTGCTATTAAAAATTCACAAAGTGAAAGGAAATTAAACAGTATTAGACCATATTGCCCGAGACTACTTTAAGTGGTTTTAAGGATGGTGACTGGTCTTGTATAATAAAAATAATAAATTCTTTTTTCTTGTTAATTACTGCTAGTTCTGTGGAAGTGTCCTCATGGTGCAATGGTTAAAGCGCTGGACTGTGGAATCATCGTAAGCGAGTTTGAACTATAGTTGATCTCTTACACTCACTTTCGGACAAATACTCAAGGGAAAGGTATGAACCCCCTTATCCTCCCAGCTATGGGTTAAATAGCATCACTGCTGTTTAACTTGAAGGATGGCTTTGGCATTAAATAACCCACTGAAATTGATATGCCATTAAACAAAGAAACCAAACCAAACCAAACCAAACCTAACCAAACCGCTAGTTCTAGTCTTCTGACTAGGATTGTGTGATCTGTTTGTATCGTAAAGTCCCAGTGAATTTTATGCATCTCATAAACACATTAATCAGATATTTAGCAATCCCAACCTATATCAAATACAAAAAATTGCACTTTTTGGAACTGCTCATTTCTTTCAGAGAGAGCTATCAATGTGATGGATAAGATAACACCCAAAAGAGGCAGCAAAATCATGAATACATAGAATGCATATAACCATTACCTTCCTTCATCCTAGGTCTTGGGTGACTAACTGATGAAGTATTATAAAAAAAAACTGAAAGTAAAGCTGAAAATTGAATAATAATAATAATAATAATAATAATAATGATAATAATACAAGCATACTCTAACCATTATGCCAATCGACTATATGCTTTATATCATTGTATATTATATTTTTTACAAACCTTTATTATTATGTCTCTTGTCATCTGTCTCTATTGTTCATTGCTCTTGGCCGGTCCTCTCTGATGTATCTAAGTCTTTATAGGAAGTAGACTTGATGAACCAATTTTCAAACCCTGAATTAGTGCTCAATTATATATTAGGTTATATCAAAAGTATGTTCATTTTACAGACTTTAACTCAAAAGTATATTTAAGTATATATCTTAAGACTATCAAATTAAGTTCTTCTACTGTCATTAAAGGTGACCCAAAGACTCCCTTTTCAATAGCTACTATACCAAGCGTAGGGGAGGGTACTACTTCTTTTCTTGGATAACTCCACTTACCCTTAATTCATACCTTATAAAGCTGAGTGTTAAGCAAAGAGGCATCAAGTATCATTTTTTGAGTCTACCAAGAATTGATCCCAGGTCTCACAGACCACTTGCAAATACTCTAGCCATTATGCCAATCAACTATATTATTTATATCATTGTATATTATGGTTTATTAAAAGTATTTTTTACAAACCTTTATTATCATGTCTCTTTTCAGCTGTCCCTATTGTTCATTGCTCTTGGCTGCTCCTCTCTGATGTATCTAAGTCTTTGCTCGTTGGCCAACAAGTGCCCATCCATGTATTGGGGTCAAAAAGGGAATGTCACTAATGAGTTAATTTTTACTTTTCCAACAGTGCTCCATGTCTTGTTTCTCTTACTTGTATTGTTTGCGAGATAGGTGGTAAGAGGCTATACAGCTGCTGTTTTGTGGGATGTTGATTCCAGGATTTCATCAAAACAACAGATAACATTCTTGTGAGGTAAGCCAAAATCTTTGAATTTTTTATTTTCTGTGAATATTTAACTATGGTGTACTTTTGAAAGAAATAGTGCTGCTGAAAAAAGCAATAAGGTTTATTATAGAAAATTTTTCAGGGTAAATATTTGAATATCATGTACTTTGAGAAAATAGCTAAGGGAAAGAGGTTGGGGGTGTTCTGTGGTTAAAGAGGTGGGGGGTGTCCTGTGGTTAAAGCACTGGACTGCAGAATCATAGATAAGCGAGTTCAAACTCAAGTCACGCGATTATATTCACTTTTGGACAAATACCCTCAGGAAAGGTACGAACCCCCTTATCCTCTCAGCTATGGGTTAAATGGTACCACTGCTGTCCATGTAGAAGGATGGATTTGGCATTAGATAACCCTAGAAGGTTCCTATGCCATTATATAAAAATCCAAAAATCCAAAAGAGGCTAAAAAGTAAAAAAAAATGGAAGGAAATGGGAATAATTTGATAAAAAATCCCCTCCCCCCACTTGAAGCAACAAAAAATATGCATCAATAAGGAAAAGAGGCTAAAAAGCAAGAAAAGAGAAAGAAAATGGGAATAATTTGATAAAAATTCCCCCCACAAGAAAGAATTTAAAATATACATAAATAAGGTAAAGATGTATGTGCATTAAGGAATCTGGTCTTAAGGAGAGAATATGTGAGTGGTTCTTGCAAGATCTGAATTTTTTTTTTCCTGAGAATATTTTATTAGGATGTACTTTCAAGAAGAATTGTGCTGCTGTAAAAAGTGATAAGGTTAATTATTATTTTCATGTGTAAATATTTGAACTTTGTGTACTATCAGAAAATAGCAAAGAAAAAGATGCTAAAAAGCAAAACTAAAAACTGAAGAAAAAAAATGAAATCACAGAAACTAATAAGATCAATCTACCGAACCAAAGTAAAATAAAAAGGGAATTATACAAAGTTAAAATTTAGAAATTTCAAGATGTAAATATAAATTATTTATAAATTATTTTATTATTATTCATATCCTTGAAATGCTACAAGTGTAACACTGGAGATGTATAACTCCACAATAAAACCACTAGGGTTAAGCTTGGCCAGAGTTATCCTGCCCTGACTTGTCACTGGATAAAAATCTCTGAGGAAGGAGAATATTATACGAGCTACAGAAGTGTATGGCAATGGAAGCCATAGGATGTTGTATGGTGGATGGGAAGTAAGATGAATGAATTCAAAGGCAGGTCAATGGCATACTTTTTGAGATGCTGATAAAAAAAACCCTCATTGGTGAACAGGTGGTTTCAAATAGTTGTTCTGAAACTACTGCTGCTCAACTATGGTTTGAGTCCATTGATGAGAAAACAAACAGCCACCACATCTCTGACAAGATTACCATGACTAATTCAAAGTGACATTTATTTTAGAATTTATTTAATAAAAAGATATATAAAGATTGAATATGTCACTATTATATTATTAATATCAGTAATATGTACATATAAATATATTAGTTTTTTCTTCAGGGTCCAAGTTTATTGTCTTTCCAAACTGAAAGTAATCCTTTTAATCTTACTCTCAATATTAGCTGATTAAGATGTATTGAAAGGATTTTCATTTTCAGAGTCTTTTACTCCAAAGACTATTTCATGAGTACATTTGAAGATTATTATTATTATTATTATTATTATTATTATCATTATTATTATAACTATTTTGATAAACATATTATAATTATTAGTCTCTTTTTCACAGTTTCATTCACATAAAAATACATTGTTTAAATGACCATTTTATGCTCACTATCCTCATGTCATTTGTAAAAGAATTGGCCTAGTGTTTTATTTCTTTTTAAATATTATGCCAATTTTCACCATCTTGCTCCAATTAGTATTGATAGGCCTGTAGAGATAAAATAAATAATTATCTCTCTTAGATAATTTGCATGTTCAGTAGAGGGTACATTGTAGATCACATGATCGGGCCAAAAACCCATTCTCAACCTCTTTTTGCCTTTGTTCTTTGAACAATAGTGATGCTGTCTCTGACCTCTGACCGTGAACAGTAAAGCCTCATGGCTATATTACCTACATTTGTCAAGTCAGCCTTTTAGTATTTTGAATCCCTTCTTCATACTACTAGTTCATGGAACAATATTAGATTCATTCTACTTGTTAGTACACATTTATATATTTTATTTTTTAATACCATTGGTATATACAAGAGTCATTCAATAAATAAGATAAATTTTACTCAAGAAGTTGGCAATTATAAGTACTATTTACAGTTGTCCTTTTTTTTAGGAAATCAATATTGATGGGTCTTTTCATATCTCAGAAGACTGGCAATATCACCTTCTATACAAACTGCTGTGCCTGGAACCTTTTCTTTACTGGAGAGTCAGTGTGTTTCCAATCCATAGACTGTCTTTTCAACTCATGTTGGAGATTGGAAATACGGCAGTCAATGTTTGCTTGAAAATGATTGCCTGTTTTGAAGTTGTGTTGTTAGCCCCTGACCCTACTGTTACTTAAGTGAGATCTGCCGAGGTATCTTTCTCTTATTTTTTTTAGCACAAGTGGAAGGCCCTGAGTGGCTCACTCTTTTTGCTTTGAGAGCTCTTGTTTATTAGCCTTCAACTTTAGGTAGTTTTTCTTGAGCAAGATGACTTGAGTTAAAGGCCCATTAGTCGCTTTGGGTAAGCCTCTTTTCCTTACATGGTTTTTATTGCTACTTATTGAAACAATAAGCCTACTTCAGGCTATTTTTGGTTTCGGTAAGCTGTCCCTTTCAAATGAAAGTTGATTCTAAGGTCTGGTAGTGATATTATTGGACGTTTTGCAGGAAAAAAAAGCTGTTGGCCGGGTCAGAAGATGTGGTTAAAACCTCCGTAGACTCAGCAGCAGAAAATTCGAGTTGAAACAGAAAGGTATTCATCTCTTGAGGAGGAAGCGGTGGTCTACTCGAAGTTCACTTAAAGTAATAGTAATTTTCGTTTTTAACAACTCTATACTGAAAACTAGAAGAACACAGTTGTCCAGGTTAATTCTACAAAAGAAGGAGACATCGAAATAAGATTAAACCCTTAAAATTGGCTTCTAAATAAACTTTGACATGAAATACCAAGGAAAGGTATTTTATCATTAACAAAAGTCAAACTGACAGTAGGTGGTTGACGGCATTGCTTCGTGCAAGTCAGTCGTGGTGTAATGACACGAGTTCAAATCCTGGACCAGACTGATTGCATTTCACATAGCACTAATACCCTTGGAAAAGGTATGAATCCAATTATTCTCCTTCCAGCTATGGGTAAATAGTAGGGCAGACTAGGTTCTTCAGCCTTGGTTAGGCAACTAGTCTAGGAGAAGGAAAACTCTGAATTCAAAACCTGTTAAACTCCCCAAAATTTCATGGCGATAAATAAGTTTTATCCTGTTGGAAATTTCATGACCGCACACAAGTAAGCATTTAAAAAGAATATTAAATTATTTACTTACACTGTGCACACACAAAGATTAATACTCAAGCAACATAGCTTTTGTAAGCTGTTGCTCATTACCAGAAATAATGCATAAAAGATAACGCATGTTTAAACTCAAACTCCTGTTGTTTGTTTTGCTTATTATTCGTTTCAACTTTAAGCTTTTTATCATATTACCGGGAAAGGTCCTCTGCAACTATATTGAGCTATATTTTGTTATACATAATTCACTATATATATTTTGTTACACATAATTCACTCTATCCTTGTAAGACACTTTGATAAAAATATCTTCATATTCAAAACATTGATATAATTTTTAACCCGATAACTGGTGAACTTCTACAAGTGGTTTTCTTTTTATATGATAAAAACGAACCATTAGAAATATCTTTTAGTTTAAAAAAAAGAAGCTTATGGCACACCTAAATCTATTGAAATGGACAGGAAAATTTATGGGAGATGCAAAGACATAAAAAGAGAGTTTTCAAAGATTTATTCCAGTCTGTGGTTACAACAGACTGACTAGCTATTTATACCGATTTAAAATGACCCTGCCAATGATTAGTGGTAATGGTGGTCAACTGGAAGTTATCATAGGTTATTGAAGGTTACTAAAGTATCTATAAACCTCACTAAAAAGCAAAAAAGATAGAAAATAAAATGAAAAAAATACTGTCAGATTATAAATATATAAAGCAAGAAGCAGATGATAACACACAGAAACGATTACTGATGCAGACTGTGGATGATCTAGCACTTCTTGCAAATATACGTGTTCAAGCCAAATCTCTTCTGAATAACCTGGAGTAGGCAGCCGGAGGCATCAATGTTTATGTGAACTCAGATAAAACAGACTTCATGTATTTTAATCTCCTCATTAAAGCGCAAACCTCTGAAATTAGAAGACTAATTCATGTCTCGGCAGCAGTATCTCATCTACAGAAAGAATTGTCAACATACATAAAATATGGACTGTCACTGACAGGTTAACGACAACAAGGAAATGTGATCTCTCATATAAAATAAAGCAAGAGTCCTTACAAGGTGTATCAATGTTTGCACCACTTGAACTGCAACGAAATGCCTTGAGATAAAGCTAGATGATAACTACACAAGCGTGCTACGTGTTATTTGAACACATCCCAGAAGCAGCTTCAAACAAATTAGCCGCTTTATGGCCGCTAACCTCCCTTAAGCATCCAAGAAAGACGCACAATAGATGCTGGCCATTGCTGGTGAAGTTAGGACGAGCTCATAACCGATGTTTTTATATTGGCACACTAGTGTTGGGTAACAAACAAAATCTTAATTTCATCTGACACTGCAAGTCAGTCATGGTGTAATGGTTATCGTCATAGGAAATGGACACGGCGACACGAGTTCAAATCCTGGACCAGACTGATTGCATTTCACATAGCACTAATACCCTTGGGAAAGGTATGAATCCAATTATTCTCCCTCCAGCTATGGGTAAATAGTAGGGCAGACTATGTTCTTCACCCTTGGTTAGGCAACTAGTCTAGGAGAAGGAAAACTCTGAATTCAAAACCTGTTAAACTCCGCTTAAAAAATTGACCTTGTTTCATATCCTGCCCGAGCGGAGGGGTTGGTAAATATAGACACTGCATGCTGTCTAGAAGATTTACCAAAAATAGTGGCCGATAGTGATGCACGGAGAGAGAAAGAGAGAGAGAGAGAGAGAGAGAGAGTCAAAAGAAGCTCTGCTGTCAGCACGCCTTGATGGTGATTAGATGATTATGATAATGATATATGCTTATATGTAATAAGCCTTGGAACTATTTACCCCAAGTAATAGTATCCCTCAAATATTTCGAACAAATCAACAAAAAATTGTCGAGTTATTTTAACCATTAGAACTCACGTGACTTATACTACAAACCTGACCTCAAACTACCAATAATTAGGCAGCCAGAATTCTATCTGAGGAACCTCCATTTCTCCATTGGTATTTGCGCTCTAAACATAACAGTTATCGTCATAGGATGTGGAATTTTAAATCAGAATTCAAATTTTGGATGAGGCCGTTTGAGTTTCACATTCAAGTTAATTGCCTTGGAAAAGACATCATTCTATTTATTCTCACTCCAGCTATAAGTAAATAGTCAGGCAGATTGGATTCTTTAGATTTGTTGTGACAACCAGTTTAAAAGAATAAAGTCTTTGAATTCAAATTATTTGTACTCCGATTTAAAAATTTATCGTGTGTTACATCCTGCTCATGGTGGAGAGGTTGGGTAAATACAGGGGCCCGACAATATTTTTCGGACACATTAGTATTCGACTTTCCGAGTACCATCGAGTGGCGAAATTCCTTCAATAGAATAGCATAAACATATAAAGACAATACCTGTAATAAAAATGGAAGAAAATCGATTAGGTAAGGAAAAACATTTAATTTTCATCATTTTTTACAAAACACACGCGACATTATTTTTCGGATATTGTTGAAAAACTGTTAATAGTCTGTAATATCACCTTTCTTCTCAATAACTTTTCTCAATCTCTCTTCATAATGATCAAACATATGCACAATAACATCTCAACGTGTTTCTATTAGTTGTTTTTTGGCTCCTAGTATTCGTTCCCATAGTTGAGCCTCTTTCGTTATTTCAGGTCCATCATAGACAAGTTGCGCAAGCATTTCCCAAACATTTTCTATTAAATTTAGATCTTGGCTTCTTGCAGGCCATTCCAAAGTAGTCATATTCACTTTAGCCATCCATTCTTTCATGAGTTTTGACACATGGATGCTGCAATTGTCTTGCTATAGAACGAAATCATTCCCCATCTCTCTTCTTATCCTTGGTTGGGCTTTCTCGTCCAGCAACTGTTTGTAGCTTTCGCTGTTCTGTCGTCCTTTCAGCCACTCCGACCATATATTTCCATTAGCAAGGATCATACCCCAAACCATAACTCCTCCTCCTCCCATCTGTCGTTTGTTCAGTACAACAGGCTCACCCCTTCTCGACCAAGTACACCATCCCTCGGGCCCATCAAAATTGAAACGCTTCTCATCCGTAAATATAACCTTCTTAAAGTCAACATGCTTTGTTAACCACCTTTTAGCACACTCCAGTCTTGCTCCTTTGTGTTTCTTTGTTAGTGTAATTTTTTTCTTAGCCTTTGCATATTTCAAACCAATCCTATACAGCGTTCTTTGTACTGTTCGGACGTTTACATCCAATTCACATTTCTCCTTCACTTTTCTTGCTGTAACTTTTTCTCCAGATGTCAAAAGCCGTGTCACAGTCCTTTTCATTCTCCTTTCAGTTCTCTTGCCAATTGATCTTTTCCGCCCTCTCTTCTTTTTCCGCTCGGAGTTTGTCTTCAGCATGTATTCGACCGTTGATTTCGACAGCTTCAAATCCATGGCGATCCTTCTGATGCTGAGGCCATCTTCCCGCTTCTTCCATGCCAAACAAACGACTTCTTTGAATGCATTTTACCTCATTAAACTTAATTGTTTTGCCCCAAAATGTCCGGACTGTTAGATTGTCCTGTTAACATAGTAGTAGGGGTGCCAGTGCCCCAGAACAGTGTACAAGCAGGAAATTTGCATACAGCAACATATATATGAATATAGCTCTTAATAAAATAGGATTTTTGTCATGTCCGAAAAATAGTGTCGCGCAAGTTTTCGCAAAAATCACAAAAAACTAAAATTATCAAAGCCAAACTAAAAAAATGATTACACTAGTAGTGGATTTTCACTCCTCAACTATGTACTTACAATCTCAAAAGTTTTTGGCACTAGTGACCACCTTGAAGTACTTTTTTCAAAGTGTCCGAAAAATATTGTCGGGCCCCAGTACTAGATAGCTATTTGCCTAGCAAACAATACAGCTAATGAGACAGCTAAATAACAGGTCATAACATTTTACATTTTCAGCTATTTTTCATCCTAGAGCCCAAGCAAGAGTTTATGGGTATGTTTGGCTCAGGCTTCAAACGGTTAAACAATGATAAAATAGTTTATCCAATGTATATAAAATGAATTGGAAAGTGTTCTGGAAGTTTATGGAAGGTTCGTAGATTCTTAGGTTAGAAGAGATAATGTCTTTGGGAGACCAGAATTTCTTTTTGGAACCGGAATTCCAATGTGAATGTACAAAAAATTAGTTACATTGTGATTAGTTTATAGATACATAAATGGGTGGTGCGCTCGTGGCGTAGTGGTTATTATTATAAGAAATGAACTCAACGACTCGTGTTCAAACACTGGACAAGGTTGGGAAAGGTATGAATTCAAATGTTCTCTGCATAACCATAGATTGAGTTCTTTAACCTCCGTATTGAAATCGATATAAGGGAAGCAAATCTTTAAATTTAAACCAGAATACGCTGCTTAAAAAAATTATCTTGTGTCACTTCTGACTCATAGTAGAAGTGATAGGTATTTAGGTTGATTTTTTAAAAGACCATTTTTTTCTATATTATATTTCTTTTGTTGCATTTATCAGTATTGTATCATTGTAAGACCCTCTGCTGAAAAGAGAGGTAAATTGAGCTTTTAGTTGTGGCTGCCTTCATACTTTTATTGTCTTTGAGAGAGACTTTGTCTGTATGTCTTGTCGCTGAATGATATTGCAGTTAAAGATAGTGAACTTATTATATATATTTAGTTATAGTAGAGTGACCAGTGAAAGAATGTTTATCCAGAATGTAGTAATCCTTTATTTTAGATGTGTAATATAATGGCCAAGGGATTTCGTTTTATGCCTTTGCGTTTAGTTAGGCTGAGAACCTTTCGGCTCAGAGCATGGGTTACTTAGGTGCAACATTAACGCAGGTGTTCACGCGCGCGGGCGGAGCGGACGTGTCACTCAGAGATGTTACAATAGCCCTGATGGGAAACGGGATTAGAGAGTGCGGGTGACATCACGCACCGGAAGTGTGCAGAGGATTTTGTGGATTTTGAAAAAGTCAGTTAGTGGAGTTGAGAACTAGACACCGAACGAGAAGGGTCGACTTTCGGGGCTCGCAGAGGCCAGACAAATTTGCGCGCTACGGGCGCCGCACAAGATGGTGGGGGGTAGATGGAAAAGCCAGAATAGAAAGAATGTGTATCTCTCTCCTTATGTCGAAGAACCTTTAAACTCACAGGTAATAATAAAAAAGTTTCGTACCTGAACTAAGAAGTCGTAAGTGTTTTCGTGTTTCGGGATTCCTATGTTCTATGTATATATGTTATGAACATTCCATGTACGTTTCGCATATCCGTATCTGGCTATGGTACAAATGTAGTTTTTGTTTTCATTTGTGATGCCTTAATAGTTATTACTTTCTTAGCTTTGAATGACTGCTTCATAGTCATTCCCCTATTGACAAGATGAATTACCATCCCAAGCCACAGGAACTGGAGAAATTCCTCTACATAAAACTTCCACAAACCATAATCTAAATAGCTCTTAGGCCAGGGAGTATACTAGAAGGTAACATTATTTATACATCGTACTTTTACCTCTCCTTTAGTTCTGAAGATATTTGATAAAAGGCTGATAACTTTGTAGAGCTTTTTTTTTGTAGAATTTTATTCATACTTTAAGGCACAAATCAGGTTAGGGATTCTCATTCATGCATACATATAATGTAGAAAATAACCTTGCAAGCTTTTATTTTACGTATTGGCTTAATTCAGATAATATATAAAAAGAGTAAATGGATTTTGCAATGTTTTTTATTCATTCTCATGCCAATATCTTTCAATGAATGAACTTGAAAAAGGACTTTATGATGCTTTCAATTTACTCTCATATCTATTTCTCTCGATAAATAAACTCGGAAAATTATCTCTGCAGATTAACTTTTACGTTTGATAAATTTAACCCCGACAATTCCTGGAAGAAAGACAACAAATATCCTTTACAATTTATCATTCTGGTCAGTTCACTTAATTCTCTGCAACAGCAGCTCAATCAATCCCTTCGGACATTTGAACATTACTACTACATTTTCTCCTTGAGACATCCAATAAAAACAGACGCTTTATTGTTTTGCTTGAATTCCTACAGAAATGTTTCTAGAAGCAAATTATACATAAGATTAAGAAGACAATGAAAAGAACTGTCATTGTAGATTTTTATTGGAGTCAAGATGACCACTTGTGTTTGTATACAACACAAAACACAACATAAGTCTTTGTATGTGAATTGCGTTATCATTACCTCCAGCGTAGTATTGTAATGTCTGCATCAGATTTCAAGTTGTTAATGTCTAATCTAACAGTACAAAAACAAATTAATCAACTTTATTTAAATCTATTGTAAGAATTTCTTTTCTTTTCATTAATATCGCTTCCTTATTTTAATAGCATATTAAAGTTTTAGCAAAGTAATTAGCATATTAAAGTAGAAACCATAATCATCGTTTTCTTGCTTGTGTATATAGAAAACGAAGTTATTTTTTTATACACACGTAGGAAAACATTCTTTGTCTGCAGTTCTGAGATGAGGAATTGTCATAATAATATACTGATGTAATTAGATTAGTGTCGTATTATTGGTTATTATATTCACAATGTTTTAATTATTTCTGAAATGAAGAATTCTCTTGACATAGTTATTTAAAGGACTGGAAAGAACAGTTTAATGGGCAAGTTTAAGCCGTGCAAGTCTAGGGCTTTGGTGTTGAAAAGAGACATCGCGGTTAAAAGATTTCCAGAAATCACAATCCTCCCTCTGAAGGAAAGCAGAAAACAGTGATAAATATAGGAAAGCTATTAGGTTGCAGTATGAAGAATATTGCAGCCATATAAGATACTATCAAGGACGTCTGGTCATAGCTAATGAAAGTGGAGCAAGCAGGGTGATTTACCGGAATACTATTCTGCGAAGGAGTTTGTGGCCCCACTTATGTAAAATTACTATGACTACAGTTATGACTATGGTAAAGAAGATAAGGAGCTTTCTGCGATGGTGGCTGTGCCCACTGAGCAGCGCTGCTTTCAATAGGCCGAAAAATGCGGTATAACTCCCTTTTAAGGAATTCATGGTCTCTAATACAAGAGAGGTGATGAGTTACAAAAACTCTAATGACCCAAGGGAACAGCAGCTAGCATTGAAGAACATTCGGTCAGGAAATGGAAGGCTTAGCAAAAACTGCATATCGCAGAGAGATGATTAATACACAAAGCTCTGGTTAGTACAGTTGACGAAAGGTGAACTCCTCTTTGCTATTGTCGTAATGTTCAAATAAGCAGAGTTTTTGGTAAAGAACATTATCACCTCCTGTGAGGGTGAGGTAAGAGCAGGTGTTGAAGAAGTAGGGCGTGGGAAAATGGTTGCATTGGGCTGACATGGAGGCTGGACAAAATGAGATGATATTAAAAAGAAATATTAACCGGTCAGGAAAAGGAAGAACAACACTTTCCAGGCCAGCCCCAGATTGGAAAATGTTAACTGATATAGGAAGTCAGCTTCAATTCAATGACCACATTTTTCAGACTCTATTTAGGGCAGACTATCCTTTTCGGATGCGACAAAAACAAGTGATCATGTGGGAATTAATAGTGCCTTAGGAAGAAAACATGGTAGAAGCCAACAATAATAAGTTTGCTCAGTACCAGGGGCTTGTTGAGCAGTGCAGAATGAAATGATGGCGGGCTCATTGTGGGCCGATTGAAACTGGGTGTCGAGGCGTCATGGAGCAATCGCTTTGTAAGGTTCAAACAAAACTGGAGTTGACAAGCCGAGAAAAAGAGAACATGATTAATTCTATAACGGAGGCAGCTGAGAAGACTTCTAGCGTTGGGTACGCTAACATTGGAACAGACAGAACAATAACTGAATATTTCATTTTTTTTTACCTTGTTTAATATATATCCTAATATACCGTATACATATGAGTTTTTCTCTCTCTTAAAGTAGTTACAAAACAATATCATATTTTTAGATTACTTGGTATGCCATATTTCGATATTGGCACGTTTTTTTTTAATAGGATATTTCGGGGGGGGGTGTTTGTTTAGATTTTTTTCTATAAAATATTGCGTTCTGAGACATATTTTTGAATAATAATTTTTTTGCGATAATTTGTACTAAGAATATTTTTTCTTCTGTTGCCATACGATATTGCAAGATTGAGTGTCATGGCACTTTTTTCTTTTTTTTTTGTGGGGTGGGGATAGATTTCCTATTAAAGTTTTTTTTTCATGGTACGATATATCCAAGTAAGACACTTTTTTTCTGTTATAATATCTCGAAATCGTGTATAAAGTCAGGTTAATTGAACACGTATATGCACCTGTTTTTGTGTTTTCTTTGCTTTTTTTTTTTTGTTTTTGTTTATCCCCAAGATTAGATACTTTTTTAGAATACGAAATTTTGTACAAAGACAATGTTTGGAGGCGGAGTTAGATACGTGTATATTTCTTTCTTTTTTCTTATATTTTTCTATATTTTAATTTTTTTCTTTCGTTTCGGACACAATATCTGATATTATATCACTCTTTTTTCCTTTTTTTTTCAACATAAGATATAAAAACATACCTGTAATCAATTCATTTGAGTGTCAAAATGCGTTTCTGGGCTTCTCAACTTCTCAGGAAAAGAGAGAAATCAGCTGCTTAGATTTTTCCTTGTTTATGGGGGGGGAGAGAAAGTGAGAGAGAAAGAGAGAGAGAGAGAGAGATTGGTTGATGCGCTGGTTGAACACATAATAAAGGCCTCTAAGTCGGTAATTATATAATTTGGGAAAGCTGGCTACAAGCTGATAAAAAACCCGAAACTCGTCAGGATTATATCACTGACGATATGGTCAGGTGCATTTTCTAAATGTAGTTCTTGAAATTCTAATGATAATTTTTTTTGTAAAATAACTATTTAAGATAAGCAGTCACTGTCGTGCCAGAAATTAATTTAAGGGTTTTGTAGGTAATAATATTATTAATAATACAGGGTCACCCATGAAAGAGAGACTCAGGAAAAATAACCTTCGTTGCTGTCTCGATGCAAACATTTTTGCAATGACCACTTCGTGGGAGGTCTATCATTGTGCCCTAAGTTTAAAATTTGTACACTAAGCTCTTTATTATAGTTCTACTAAGAAGACTCTTCACATTAAACTGGGTGACACTGTATTTTCTTTTTGCTGAACTTGTAGATCTGTCAGTTGAAGAATGAAATTATAATATTCTAGTTCATCCTTTTACTCTGTAACTTGACTTTTTTCCATTTCCAAAGTTTACTTATAATATCTGACAGATAAGATAAAAAATTAATAAAAAACGGGAAATTTATGATTTTTTTGCTTGTTATTCAACAGCATATCAACCTTCTTGGGTTATTTAATGTCAAATCCATCCTTTTAGAAGGACAGTAGTGGTACTATTTAACCCATAAATGAGAGGATAAGGGGGTTCATACCTTTCCCAAGGGTATTGTCCGAAAGTCAGCGTAATAGCGCGACGGGACTTTGAACTCGCGTTCTATCATTCCGCAGTCCAGCGCTTTAACCATTACACCACGAGGACACCCCCTTATGATTTTTAAAAATATGTCAGTGTTTTGTGGGCCATCCTTTTTCATGGAGCCATTGATAGCCTTTTGTGGTGTTGGGATTAGTAAAAAAAATAAAAATTAAAAATTAAAATAGATCTAAAAAAAATGTAGCAGTTCTCAGAGACCTCTGACAGGAAGCAAAATACTCGCATACCTAAGATATAGACTTACTAACACCAGCAGAAGAACCCTCGTTCACTTGGCTGCTAGCAAGGTAACGCACCTGCTTGCCAAGTCCCAGGGCTTCGCGCCAGACTGTGTCTGCTGCTAGCAAGCCACCACTGTCGAACATATCTAATTGAAAAACACCTACTGGACATAATTACCGACATAAAACTCACTCACCGAAAATTACTACTAATATATTCTAACGCCTTGTCTGGGAGACGTGACTGTTTCAACTAGTTCAGGAAAGGTTTCCAGCACACAGAATGGTCGTTGAACCCTAAAATAAATTTGGAATTCAAAAAAGTATCTTCGTCTCTTTCCTTCCTTCTGTAATTCTCTTGCAGCCTTCCACAGACAAAGAAGCCGACAATAGAGTAAGAAGAACAATGGAATCAGACACTTAAACTTAAAATCAATGAACATAGACCAACAACGATGAAAACGACACCTCACCGACGAAACAAATTATAACTAACAAACCTTCTTGTGCCCCACAGAGGGCGTGAAAATTTGAGTCAATGAAAGTCAAAATAACTAAGAAAATATATAAAGCAATTAAAATATCGATTAATAAGCAGGTCTAAACCATTTTGGATAACTGTGGTCAAATAAACCATTTTTAAAGTCTCTTCGTCTAACATAGAATTCCTAAAACAATCCACTTTTTCTTACGTCCAACTAGGTCCCATATCTATACATGTGTAGCAGAAAGAAAATTGAATTTTTGTTTGGCGTGTAATTTAATTTGACCGTTAGAGTCGCCGAACATTTTCACCCAATCAGGATGACCTGTCCTATTCAGCCCGAACCATATTTCCAAGCAGCACCAAAAATTGAAGAAAGCCCGCGAATCTCTCTCTCTCGCTCAGAAATCCCCAAAGGGAACGGACGTCTTAACATCTGTTCCCGAATAGTTGTAGCCTCATCAACCATTATGAGGAGAGCCATCTAGTTTATGGATCCCTTGGTCTATTCTTTTAGACCAAGGGATTCTAGTTAAAAACAAATTAGGTGATACACTCTAACAACTTCCTACCTTCTTTCCTTACTACGAGACCTCGCAGCATACCAGTGTAAACCCCTTTACCTCATGCTGCCATTAAAGCCTTCCTTCAAAACTTAACGACGTATTCGTTCTTCTTCACTACCTTTATTTTCCATCAACATTTAGCGAGGGGATAACAACCAACGAAATACCAACGCAAAACCAACTTAAATCTAAAAACCCAATTATAATAATGTTATCCCCATCGCTATAAATGGCGACCTTCCGACTTCTGAGAACACGCAACTACATATAAAAACAAATTAAATATACCACAACAAAATGGAAATTAAATATCAAAACACAATATAACCTCCTACACATGAATCTTTTCACTTCACTAGTGATATCAACAGCTTCAGATTAGCTGAATTCCGATAAAAAATTGTCGCGCATGTTGATTGATTTTAACGACGTGTCAACTCGTCTATGGTTATTTCATGCCTAGAGGTTAGGAAATCGTATTTATTGTACGTTCATATTCACATTTTTTTGAGTAATTGTTTCTTCAGAGATTTTTTCGCACATAGTCTAATAGAAATGAATAATTTTTAAATTGATCTATTTGACACATAGATGAAACTCTATCAAGTACTACCACTCCGAATGAGAGTGGACCCGGAAGTAATGATAAAGAAAGGGTGACTCCACACACTCCAGATTTTCAGAATTGGAACCTCTGCATCAAATGCAGTTCAGTGTCATGCCTGGGACACTAACCTTTTGGGTGGGGCTTGGGTCTTACCCCTCTGCAGAGGATACAGTCAGTGAATTCAAAGCCCTACTTATATGGCGATGCTCTTTTCAAGGACTGTAAAAATGAATAAATAAAATAAAAGAAATTAATCTTGAAAATAATAATAAAATTAAACACATGTCAGGAGGTCAAACTCGATTAAAATGCATCAGAAAAATGTAGAACTTTATACTTGAAACAAAAATCCGATATTTAAGAAATTTTCACGATGAAATAACTGAAAAATTTTCAAAACAAAATTTTTTTTTTTTACGCAGAAATATTTATTTTTTCGTCTTTGAGCGTGTGTGTGTGTGTGTGGTGAATATAACAAATATTTTGAGTTATTTTTTTTTTGTTTTTACCTTTTTTAAGTTTATTGTGTCAGCAAATACATAAAGTATTCGATCATTATTTGTTTTTGTTTTATCTTTTTACTTTCTGTTTACTTTTTATAATCACCGTTTCTTAAATTCTTTCTTTTTTATTTTTTAAAGTTTTTTTTATCATTTATGAACCGTTAAAAAGCAAAATGAAACCATAAATAGTTTTCTTGACTCTCTCCGTTGTTTTTGCCCAGTCGGCTGGGGCTGTTGAGTACATAGACTGTATCTCTGCAGACTTCGCTTGCAACGAGTGTCCTAGATATGACACAAAACTATCTCATGGTGAGGTTCAAGTAATGCTCGAGCTTTGGGAAATGCGGAGCACCCCATCATTGCTATCGCTCCCAGGTCCACTTTGGCCCAAAGTGGTAGCACCTGGTGGGGCCCAATCAATGGCTCAAATAGAACTAAACTACGTACTCATGCTAAACTGAATTGTTTGCAATCTGACGGTTTTGACATTTAAACTGCTTTCCCAGTCAGTTGGGGGCCGTAGTATACACCGACTGCACCTCTGAAGAAGGGTAAGACTCCCCAACGAGTGTCCTGGATACAACACTAAACAATTTGATGATGAGGTTCTAGTAATGCTGGAGTTTTGGGGAATGTGGAGAACCACTTCATCGCCATCGCTCCCAGGTCCACTGGCCTGGAGTGGTAGCACCTGATGGGACCCTATCTATGGACCAAATAGAATTAAACTGCATACTTGTACTAAACTGAATTACTTGAAATAGTTCTGTTTCGAACAATTTACTTTGGTATGGGCACACAATTTGCATGTCAAAACAGTTCAGTTTTTGACATTGAAACTGTACTGCAACTAAACTGAATTGTTTTGACATTTAACTGATAACAGTAAACAAAAGCTATACTTGTACTAGGCTGAATTGTATGAACTAGAACTGTTTGACTAAACGGAATAACTTGAAATAGAACTGTTTTTGAGAATTAAAGTGTGTGTTGCGGGGCCTATAAGTATGTCGACCCCGCAAATGAATTTATGTGAATGAGAACAGCCAAAGCAATAGGAAGGAACAAAGGTGAGATAATGATAATTACAAATGACAATTTATTTCGTCGTATTTACAAGCGTGAATGTAAATGTCCGTGGCGGTTGTATGTGTTCGCAGTTGGGCGTTCGATGAGGGTCGCTGGCGTAGGTCGAGTCGTTGAGTACAGCTAGATGTTGGATGCTGGTAAGCTGAGGTCGGTCGAGTCGTTGAGTTCAGCTAGATGGTCGGTGCTGGTCGTTGGGTACAGCCAGATGGTCGATCGAGGTTGGTAGATCGATATCCCTGGTTGTGACGGTATGTTGTGGTTAACCAAGGGTGTGTCGATCGGGTTGTTGACTCGTACGACGGGTCGTACGTGAGTCAGGTGTTGCAGTGGTAGAACCGTCCGTAACAGCGAGTCGTTACGTGGACTGCGTTGTACCTTGCAAGAGCGTCGAGGTCGAGGAAAGGCTAGGGCCTTGCTGGGCCCCCTAGCCGTGCGGACGTATCGGACGAGAGCGAAGGCTTTGTCGGGTCAAAGCCGTGCGGACGAGCGGACTAGTGCGAAGGCTTTGTCGGGGCAAAGCCGTGCGGACGAGCGGACGAGAGCGAAGGCTTTGTCGGGTTAAAGCCGTGCGGACGAGCGGACGAGAGCGAAAGCTTTGTCGGGTCAAAGCCGTGCGGGCGAGCTGACGGGAACGAAGGCTTTGTCGGGTCAAAGCCGTGCGGACGAGCGGACAGCAGCGAAGGCTTTGTCGGGTCAAAGCCGAGCTGTCGAGCGGACAGGCCAGAAGGCCAAGGCTAAGATGGGCGTTATCTTAGCGCTGCGCAGATAGCGAAGGAGTAGCTAAAGGCTGGACCGTGCCATTAGCGCTGCGCAGCTTATCGGACTATCGGAACCGACTGAGAGTTAAGACCGGTTGGTCTTAGAATCCGTCTTCGTGTTTGCCGCCTGGCCGTCTACTTCGACTGATCATTACTGACCAGTCAGAGATGCTCTGACCCGCAGACAGAGACCTCTTATGGTCCTAAAAAGGACCTTTGTGCATACCTATGTAGGTGGGAAAAAAAAAGGGGATCTACCACGAGAAGTGGGATCAACGTCGGAAGTTAAGGTGAATGCGACCGCACAGAATGCAGGATTCCTCCTTAATGAGCTTCGCTAGGAGCGTGCCATTTATTTGTCGCTGCCTCCCACCAGACACGACTTGACACAAGGTCAAAAGCCCGAAGGCCGATTAAAGTGGGGATAAAGGGGAGGGGAAGGTCGGGAAGGAGCCGAGACTCGAACCCTGCTTGTCTGTGCTGCTCATCGGCTCACTTAGTGCAATGTGAGCCTGATGAGGCAAGCAGTTTCACGAACCCAAATGTGAGTCCGGGCACGTATGCCAGTTTACGGCTTAAACTAGACGCTTGGTCTAGTGCCGTACAAAGGGGACAAAAGTGCAGCTCGCCCACCCGAAGGTTGCCCAGCCGAAGCTGGGGGCCTATTCGGCCCCGAGTCTGCTCTTGGTTTCGAGCACCCATCCGGCACGAATGCCAGACGGCCCAGCTAAAAAGCCGGGGGCGTGCCATATATTTGTCGCTGCCTCCCACCAGACACGACTTGACACAAGGTCAAAAGCCCGAAGGCCGATTAAAGTGGGGATAAAGGGGAGGGGAAGGTCGGGAAGGAGCCGAGACTCGAACCCTGCTTGTCAGTGCTGCTCATCGGCTCACTTAGTGCAATGTGAGCCTGATGAGGCAAGCAGTTTCACGAACCCAAATGTGGGTCCGGGCACGTATGCCAGTTTACGGCTTAAACTAGACGCTTGGTCTAGTGCCGTACAAAGGGGACAAAAGTGCAGCTCGCCCACCCGAAGGTTGCCCAGCCGAAGCTGGGGGCCTATTCGGCCCCGAGTCTGCTCTTGGTTTCGAACACCCATCCGGCACGAATGCCAGACGGCCCAGCTAAAAAGCTGGGGGGGGTGCCCACGAGGGTTGAAAAGGGCTTGCTGATATTACGAAGGTGCTGTGACACACAGCTCCAGCCGCGTGGATATAAAATTCTTTGATAAAAAATGAGTGTAGCCGTAAAGTATTTTCCTAACCTGCTATAGGCTGGCGACGACTATTAGTTCAAGTCTTATCAGGTAATTTTTGGCCGAAGTGTTTTGTGAATGTTATTAATTTTAATTCTCCCTTTTCTTTTAGCTATAACTAGATGTCAAGGTCGTTAGCAAGAAAAAAGGGCTTAGTCAGTTCCGGTCGTACTCGGATATAATCGTCCTAACTCGGGCGTGTAATTTGATATGTTTTAGGTTTATCGGCAGGTCGCGGCAAGGGTTTGTCGGCCGGTCGCGGCATGTGTACTTATGCTAAACTGAATGTTTGGAATAGAACTGTCTATTTGTTTAAAAATGTATTTGGCATTAAATAACTTACTAAGGTTGATATGCCAATAAATCAAACCAACCAACCAACCAACTTCGTTGTATATTTGTGTGTGTATGAGTGTGTGTTTTAATTTTTATTTTTTTCTTACTTTTTTTATTCTTTCACCCAGAAGTAGATGATGGGGTTAGAAAGGAATAAAAGAAAATAAATAAATAAAAAATAAAATAAAATGAATTCAAAAGTGTAACAGTTTCCAGAAACCTCTGACAGAAAGTATAGGCCGCACATGCTTGAAAGATGGACTTACCGTCGCTAAAGAGAGACAATGCCTCATTTAATGGGGATCGCTTAGAGTAAAAAGAACTACTTGCTGCTGGGAGGGAAGACCACGTGCCTGGTTAGCGGTATGCTGGTTCTCTCTCCCAATAGTAGCAGCCTTCGCTGAACATATCTACTACACAACAGGACAAACCTTCAAAGTCACAACTCACCAAAAATAACTCTCTTGTTAGCCGTCTCTGCTAATATACCTCACAAAAACACCTACTGGAGATAACCACAGACTTTAAATTTATCACCCACCGAAAATGACTAATATATTTTAATGCCTAGTTTGGGAAACACCACTATGCCTATCAGTTCAGGAAAACATCTTGCAACAGAATAGCCATTTTAATCCCTAAAATAAATTTGAAACTAAAGAGGTATCTTCGTTTATTTTCTTCCTTTCTTCTGTACATCTTTTTGCAGCCTTCTACAGACAAAGAAAACGTCAGCTAGTTAAATGAGGAAGGAAGAAAAAATAATGGAGTTAGATACTACAACAACCGACAAATACCAACGACAACAACCTACGAACCACGAACAAACAAAACTTAATAACCCATCAAAATCTCCTATACCCCATTATGGCTTTTTTTTACCTTTCCTAGAAATAGCACCCTACAAAACAGCAGGTGTATAACCCTTTATCTCCCATCTTACAAAGACAAGTAAGACACACTTGGGAACTGCTGAAGAAGTAAGGAAAAACTCATAAGTACTGTTCTTTTATGGGTCCCTATATATGAGCCTCTGTATATGGCTCCTTATATATTGAAAGATCAGTATTGGCCGACCGGCAAAATCTTTCATTCATCACGTCTGGGTGCTGGTAAGAAGACCTACCATGTGCGATGACGGATAGGGACGGGTGGCGAGAGAGATTCTGTACTGTCAGCACACTTAAATGATAATGATGAAGCATAGGATATTGTTTGTACGCTTTTATTTTTATTTGATATTCAGAAAGTATTATGCATAAAAAAGAAATGTAGAGCAACATAATTTTTTTGATATTTTATAAATTCAGCACAATCTTAGAAAATGCTTTAGGAAGACTATAAATAATTGTCTTATAGTCCATCTTTGTCTCTTTTATCTCTGTTCTTTAAACAGTTGAGTTTTTGTCTCCCTCTTCCGATGATGGACATTATCTTTCACTTTGTTACTAAAACATGAAGCCCTCCTGGCTATGACTATAAAACGTAAGTAAGACTTTTAACGTTTTTGCCACCCTTTTACATACTGCTTATTCATTGAACACTATGTGCATATTGTACTTGTTGGAACACTTTTATGTATACCTATCAATACTATATATATATATATATATATATATATATATATATATTAGAGTATTAAGGAACATTATAATACTAATAATTGACCTTGGTGAATAGGGATTCGACTAAATAGCGCCAGCCAAATCAATGTAGCAATCATTTATTTGACGTCACTGGTAAACTTGTTTCATTATAACTTCTGTCACATATAAATGTGTTCAGTATTAACAAAATAGACACTATATTTATAATCTGTCTCCCACATAAGACATTCTGACTTTTCAGAAATGAAAGATTTCTACAATTAGCTGTGCATAACAAATCGTTTATATGATGGTATCTCAAGTTTAATCATGGTTCAATGAGGTGAGGAGAAGAGATGGATAAAGTGATCTATCCAAGCAATTAGTTTTGTTTCACATCGATAAATTTAATACCATTATTCTTATCTTTAGCCTTTTCTTACAAGTTTCTCTTTTGTGATCTTTGGTCATTCTTAAATGACAAAATCTTCAGAAAGATGAATGTTTATGGCTTTTACAAACTGAACAAACATCAAGGATCCTACTGTCAAGAGCTTCGAAATGCGCCATTAACATTCCCAAAATTCTTCGGGCAGTTCTTTTTTTCCCACAAGTAAAAATAAGGTTTGGCAGACCGTTTCAAAAGAAAGTATGGCAGACCACTTTTCTCAAGAAAGTCGAACACTACCCTCACTGGGATGAAGTTCAAATCATAGACAAAGAGTATAATTAAAAAGTGCGAAAAATCCAGGAAGCGGTGTACAATAGCCACAATTAACGCCATGTGCGAAATTGACATATAATGTTCATAACGATAGAACATATAAAGAACATAGAAATCTCGAAATTCGAAAACACGTAACGACTTCTTGTTCAGGTACGAAACCTTTTTTTAACTTTGAGTTAAAGATTTCGACATAAGGAGGAGAGACACAATCTTCTATGCTGTCTTATTCATTTGGCCCCCATCTCGAGCGGCCCCCATAGGGCACAAGTTCGCCTCGCGTCTGCGAGCTCCAAAAGTCGATCCTCCTCGTTTGGCGTCTAGTATTCAACTCTCTAACTTTCTTTCAATTCTCCACAAACCTCCGCGCGCTTCCGGTGCATGACGTCACTCGCACTCCGTAACCCGTTTCGTCTCGGACTATTGTGACATCTGAGTGACACCTCCATCCACCCGCACGCGCCCGCATAACACCTGCCTCAATGTTGCACCCAACTAACCCATGCGCCGAGCCGAAAGGCCCCCAGCCTAACTAAACTCAAAGGCATGAACCGAAATCCCTTTGCCATTACGTTACAACGGTACGCAGTAAGAAATCAGAAACTCAACTGGTTGTCGCTCCCAATTCTCAACAGAAACAAAAGCCTCAAAGTGGAGTTAGTCGAAAAATTCCGAGAATGATTTTATTTAGTAAAAAATTTTAAAAAACCGTTTGATACTATTTTTGTTTTACACTCTGAACAAAAAGATGAAAACAAAAGAAATTAACAATAAAGAAAACTTATGGCCAAATCGGCGAAAATTGTCAGACATGATTTTTTTCCTGGACATTTAGAGCAAAACCAAAACAATAAGCCATGTCGCTTTTCGGCTCCAGATAGACGTTTGCACCACCACGGCTCTAATAGACGTTTGTACAACCACGGTTCCCAACAGACGTTCGTAGCGCCACGGCACCACATAAACACGTGTAATACCACCGTTCTAAATTACCTATGAGTGTAGTACTATGCCTTAAGTCCCAATAGGACCCCGGTTGTAACATCGTCATGACAAAAAAGTAATGAACACACAAAACACGTCTGCTGGTTCGTTTGGTACGAAATTTATTGATCTCTTAGTTGTCGCTAAAGAGAAAGAAAACAGAGTATGTGCTGAGTCAACCACTTTAGATAGAGAGAAATAAAACGTCGTCAGACGAGAAGACCTTGTTATTCACTTTTTCATTTTCTGTTGTAGTTCTTGCACGTGCTTGTTCGGGGTCCTGTCTTCCCATCTTCACGGCGGGCGTAGGACCACTTCGCGGAGCTCACCCCAAAATGGGCGCCATAATTTTTGGCCCATCTTAACCTGTCCATGGCTCGTGTCCAACTAACGTTTTTGTTTTGTTTTTGGTTCTGCGTCTACTCCAACAGTCCCCCCCCCGAGTTTCCTTAAGTCAATCACAGTCCGTGGCCAATTTTTTGCTGATGCATTTCTATTTTTTTACCTGAGCATCCGCTTCTCTCATGATCTGGATTTAGGAAACCTACCTTTCTATTTCCTAATCGCGTCTCCCTTATCATAATGCCTCTCTCTCTCTCTCTCTCTCTCTTACTGCCTCAGATCTTTTTCTCATGTATTCCCGTCTTTTTCCTCGTCCTTCTCGTTGCCCTCTAAATTTAGCTAGGAAACAACTTACTTCTAAAACAATCAACCGGAGCCCCTAATTATATTGTAAGTAAGTAAAGTTAGCGACCATAGTCGAGGGTGACCCGAAGGCTCCCTTTTCGATAGCTACTACACCAAGGTGTAGGGGAGGGCGCTACTCCATTCCCAGGATTGCTCCACTTTACCCTTGAACCGTACCTTATAATGCTGAGTGTTAAGCAAGGTGGTATCAAGTACCATTTTTAAAGTCTTTGGTATGACTCGACCTGGGATTGAACCCAGGTCTCCCGGGCCATTGGCGAACACTCTAACCGCTGGGCCAATGTCCCGGTTGTAGTCCATCATAAAGACACAAGAACCTGCTCTTTCGAGTAACTGATTTTTAGGACAATTGCATGAGGGTTCAACTAGATGTATCAGTATGAAAAATACATAAAAATGAAAGTACGATTGTAAAAATATGCACCTTTAATTTCAAATGGATATTTAAAATCTTTCTATCAATCAACCAAAGGAGCCTACAAAATATTCCACTTCTTAACGCTTGGATTTATTTATTCTCTGTAATTTGTTTCTATCTATTTCAAAACAATAGTTATCCTTTCTTCGTATTCAAATCTGGAAAAACAAAACATTTGTGGTGTAATGGTTATTTATAATGACCCTACTTAATGCTATTGATAATGATCCTACTTAGATGGGTAATAGCTTTCCTTAGGGACGTACATATTACCCCCGAAGAAGATTAAAAAAATCTATCAGTTGAAATGTCATGTGGAAATCAAAAACAAAAATGTGTTTATCTTAATTCTTTGAATCAAAGATTCTAGTCTATAATGTAACTGCTTTCATATTTGTAGACACCAATTTGGAGTTATTTGCTATGGTAATTTACCCACGCACGCATGAACTCTCCCAGCTATAAATAGCAGCAAGTACTGCTCTAAGGTAGAAGTCACTATTCCAGCAGACAGCCCAGGCACTCTGACCGAAACAGTCTCGCAGGTAACCCTCTCATTTGTATATGTTGTATTACTGTTTTTTGTTAATATGTTTGTTTAACTCAATTCCTTTCTTGTGTCTTTATTTCTGGTCCCTAACAAGGCCACAACATTATTATTACAAGTGAATGCAGCAACATTATTATGGACTTGCAATCTTTATTGGGGTCATCATATTCGTATTGTTATGAATATCAAGACAATTCGTACCGCTTATGGGACACACATTTTTTCTTGTCTTAAAATAAGCAATAAAAACATACTTAAGAACATTCTAGAAATTTAGGATCAAAACTGCACCAGCATTAAAGTTACATTTTTATATTTTTCAACCAATCAGCGAAAACAAAAAGAAAATATTTAGGCTCTAAATTAAAATAGTAAAATACAAATCTGATTGGTCAATAAATGTCTACGCGCCAAAATTTTAGGACGATTCTTTGGTCCACTATTAGGGTATAAGTAACACACATGTGAGAGAGTCATTCACTAAGTCACTAAGTCAGTAAAGCAGTAGCCGATACTCTGTCAGGCAAATTCCTTTTCTTCCACATCCAAAGTTCATGAAAGATGGCCGCGAATCACATTCAAAAGAAAAAACTGACAAACTTTCTTACATCAATGCGACACGCTGTCGCCACAATCATAAAACACGAAATTAACTTAATGTAAGTAAGAACTACTTATTTACAGACACTGTTAACATCTAAACATACACACAAGTATAAACAAATTTATTTTCTTCCAACTTGCCAAACTTTATTTTCCAAAAGGCCATTTTCACATCATGTTTTCACATTCTGTTTTATATATATTAAATTGTTTATTGTTTAATGTTCGTTGTAAAGTTTTGTGTTGTATTTGTGGTGGAAATTATATTGAGAGTAATACCCGTAAAATACGGACGCATATCCACTGAAATAACTAAATACATTCCACCTCTACACACTAAACAAGTTTCATTGGAGGAAAAAATTAAATAGAACAAAGAATGCATAAAAATGTGATACAAAAATAGTGAATGAAGATGTGTAAGTAGAATAGTCCTTTCTAGTACGTATGTGTTTGTAAGGTTTCAGAGAGGTATGAAAGTTTGAAAGAGACTTACATATTTGAAAAGAATTCCTTTAGTTTTGGTTGAGTGAAATTATTTGACGTACGAAGCTTCTAATATGTATGGAAGTTTGCGAGTGGGTTTGTTTAGTCGTAGGTTGTGTGGAACTATTAGATATACGAAGCTTCTAATATGTATGGAAGTTTAAGAGAGGGTTTGGTTAGTAGTAAGTTGTGTGGAACTATTAGTTATACGAAGCTTCTAATATGTATGGAAGTTTGCGAGAGGGTTTGTTTAGTCGTAGGTTGTGTCGAACTATTAGATATACGAAGCTTCTATGTATGGAAGTTTCCGAGAGGGTTTGTTTAGTCGTAAGTTGTGACGAATTATTAGATTTTCAAGGTTTTTAAGAGGTATGTAAGTCTGTGAGAAACTTATATCTTTTCGAAAGGTTCTTTCAGTTGGTTGTATGAGAGTTCTAGGAATGCTGGGATACATAAAAGTAAACTCGTTGCTATGGTGATGAAGGGCGAACTTTCTCACTGGTTGTGCAACAAGGCAGGGGAATTAATTCCACACAGGAATTAATAAATCTTTCTTAATTTCTTGATTTCATATTGAAATGGAATTATCTCATGGATTTCACAATCTTGCTTTTATATTTATTATCTTATTATTTTACTCAGTTTGAGTACTCACACCGATAGTAACTGGTAGTCGTCATTGAAGTCTAAGTGACAAGTTCTCAGTTGTCCATGTCTCTTCGTATTTTAGCTAATATCAGAAGTGCTATGCTCTGGACAAGCAGTGAAGAAATTGTAGCCTTTAGGTCACATGCGGCCCACAAGCTGGGTTTCTGTGACCCGTAAAAAGTTTTTGAAATTCAAATATATACCCACGACATCTTTTATCACAGAATGAAAAAGATATTATTTTATTTTTATTGTTCTAATTCTAATTCGGATTAAATATGAAGTAATCGGGTCAAATGAAAGCGTCCTCGTCTTTGGGGCAAGGAAATACCTGCGTCTTGATTCGTCTGAAAGCTTGCCAGTTTTGATACTATTCATTGTGTGCCATCAAAGATTTAGATTCAGATTTTTTTAAATTCAAAATCGTTGTATAATTGTAGTTTTTAAAAATCATCTTATGTTTAATCAAATAATTTTAAATTGGAATTTTGATACTTTCATTTGAACACAACTATGTGTCATACTAGAATGGGATAACATTTGTGACAACAATTACAAAAAAGGTAAATTAATAGCTAAAATTTTACATAACATTTGAACCAGTACAACATTCAAATTTTCCTCCAGTTTGGTCAACATATATGGGATATATTTTCGAAAGTTTTATAAAAAAAAAAAAAAGTGGATAATCGTTTTCAAAACATTAAAAAATTTGGTAAAAATTGTTTGCAAAATATCTTAAAAAATAGCAAATTGTGTAGCAAATATGATGAAAACAGAAGAAATTAATATTGAGAAAAACATGAACGTGTTGTTATTTCAAAAGTATTATATTACTGAAGCAAACAATTGTTCTGTTTGCAGCTAAATAATATCATGCAAAATAAATATATGTAGTGAAGGGAAATTTCGTATTTTGGTTTAACGCGCAAATTTAATTCGACACTTAATTTCACCAAATCAGGATGAACTATTCTATTCAGCCCGGGCCTTTCTTTGCGGGCAATAGGAAATTGGGTAAGCTGCCAAACCCACTCTCTTTGGCTGGAGAACGCCGTCCAGTGCAGACGTCACACTGGCCGTTCTTCAATAACCTTCTCTTTAGCTGGACAATGCCGCCCAGTGCAGACGTCTCACTGCAGCCCTAGAATAGCAGCAGCAGCAGCATGGACACACGAGGGAACCCATCTAATTTATGGATTCCTCACAAGGAATCCCAGTTGAATATAAATTAGATGCATTCAACATGCCTCGCACAGGCATAACTTTATGTCACCCCAAAATTAGCTATGTCGATCCGACGCGTAATCCCGCTCTCGACTCCTAGCTCTCAACTCACCTCTGGGCCACCTTAATGGATACAATGCAAACTCTCCACCAGAGACACGAAACTACATGGTGACTCTAAAGTTCAATCCCCTTACACGTCCAACGACACACGCTGCCATCTCAACCTTCTCAACTTCTCATAACGCCATTTCGTCTCCTTACTCACAATCTAACTCTGCACGAGTCTTGCAGCACCAAAAGCAAACCCAAATTTCCATGCTGCAAATATAAACCTATTCATAAAAACACCTTTCGACTCTCGCCATCTTACTTCTTCATCATCCTTCCTTTAATACCTAACTACAATTAGCGAAAGACCTTACACTCTTAGCGAGGAAACAACTCAACGTAAACACGCACACACAAACAACACTTCCCTCTCACTTACAACAAAAAACTCCGGCTAAAAATATTTCGCTAAGCATATAATAATCCACTGAAGTGTCGTATATAGGAAAATTTAACGTACTTCATGAAGCTCCGCTTCACAGCTGGAATTTTTGCAGAGACAATTTTAACGTCTACTTGTTACCGAGCTTGTTAAGAAAGAGGCTTCTACCTGTTTTAGATATCTGGCGCCAACGTCTTGGACGCCAGCGATTGGTTCATTTGAAAACACGTGTCGACCAATTATATGGTGTCATACATGTCCTTTAGAGAGTGGGGTTGACCCCAGGAGACAAACCACTAACCTTACTTATGTACATTTTTGATAGTTTAGTTACCTGTATCACCTTTAACATTAACGTTTCTATAAAAAGTTAAAACTGATAAAAAATACATACCAAGAATATTTTATAAATTTTGCCTTATTAGTTCAATGTGGTTGCCAAGATCTTCCAAAAGTTCTAATGTAGCCGACAAATGAAAATTATTACCTGTCCAGGTCTCAGTTCTACCTTGGATCTCCAGTTACTCAAATCTCTTTTCAAGGTTCTTGGAGATTGTTTCAGTTTCCTAGTTAACTTCAGGTTCCATAACTTTTCATGTCACTGGTAAGGTCAGGGAGTTTATTGAGTTTTTGATTTGTAGTTTGTGGGGATGGTGAAGTCTATTTGTCCACAAGTTTTTTTTCTTCTTGTTAACTAAAACTAAGCTTGGGAGTGGGTGATCTATTTTCATTTCAAAGTTCCATAGAATTTTGTGTTTCTCAAAGTCAAGGAGAGATTATTCCATTTGTTTATTATTTTACTCCTCATGAGTGTTTCATACCAATTTCATCAAGTGGTTTTTCACTGAAGTGTGAGTGATAGCAAGGAATCTAATTAATTTGGACTATGCTGCAGTCTTGATGGTCTCAATTCTCCCTCTGATCTCCAGTTCCTTAGTCTCTTTTACCCTATTTACCAACCCCTCCACTCGGGCAGGATATGACGCAAGGTCAATTTTTAAGCGGAGTTTAACAGGTTTGAATTCAGAGTTTTCCTTCTCCTAGACTAGTTGCCTCACCAAGGCTGAAGACCCCAGTCTGCCCTACTATTTGCCCATAGCTGGAGGGAGAATAATTGGATTCATACCTTTCCCAAGGGTATTAGTGCTATGTGAAATGCAATCAGTCTCGTCCAGGATTTGAACTCGTGTCGCCATGTCCATTTCCTACAACGATAACCATTACACCACGGGCACCTCAGCCTCTTTTACAAGCCTTTCAAGACCATTTCAAGAATAACAACAACAATTAGTATCACTGTCATATTCATGTTCCACAGGTTTTTTTTTTAGCTCTCCGGCAAGATCCTAGTATTTGCTTATCTTTTTCACTTTCTTTTATCTTTATTCTATGGTCTGCTGAAATGTCAAAATCTCCTAAATGACAAGTTCTTCTCTAGTTAATTTATATTTGGTCGGCTATTTTTGGTCTAAATGGGGTGATCTGTTTGGATCTCAAAATCCCAGATAATTTTATATATTTCATTTTCATGGACAGATTCAGGTTTGGGAATATACTATTTATCATCATGCCCAAATTTAAATCTTTTTGGACAATTCTTAATTGATTGCCTTTTCCGTCAAGACATGCCAACAATTGCTGCTTATCATTGAAGTATGGATGGCATAATGATTATTATCGTAGAAAATTGACTTGGTGATCCTAGATCAAATTCTGAACAAGACATTTTGGATCTCACTTCATGCTAATGCCCTTGGGAAAGATATGAATCCATCTCTTCTCTTCTTGAACCAAGCATAAATAATTAAGCAGACTGTGCTCCTTAGCCTTAGTAGTGCGACAAGAAGAAGAAAAACTCTGAATAGAAAACCTGAGTAAAGTAATGAGAAAACCAACTCAGTAATTTCTGCTTAAGATAACCATGTGTTAAGCACAATTATTAGAGTCAATATGATTTTAGAAATATTAATCTTAACAAGCTGAAACCTTCTTTTGTTTTTGATTCACTATATTATCTTCTGTGGATTCATTTATTATTGTCTATATGAGAACATTATTGCAGTTATTGCATCACTTAACAAGAAAATTATGAATGATTAAAATTGTTAATTATCATTAATATTCTATATTGATATCTTTGCAACATATGTATTGATCTATTGCAATTCCTTTTAATTCTCCTTGCTTTATTAAAAATGGTTCTACTGGTGGAAATGTATCTTGTCACCTGGTGGTCATGAGTTCAATCCCTGTGTCAGGTAGTGCATGATAGTCATGTACTCCAGTCCAGTGGATGAGGTTTGTAAGAGACATTTCAAGGAAGAATTAGCTAATATGAGATTCTCTAAGCATGAAATGAAAATTTCCAGGTTACTGATTATGGCAGATATCTGAAGAAGGCTGGAGGGTATAACAAGTGAAACACTCTGTCTATAATAATGACCAAGATGAGGATATAGATATAGTGCACAATGATTATAATTATTTTGACTTGCTGAAAACCTGTCCTAAAAGTTGCTTTTTTTTTCAAAGTCAAGTAAACTGACAGTAAGTTTTTCCAGTGTTTTTTTATTGCAGTAATAAATACAAGTATAATGCTAAACTATATTCCTGCAAGGATGTATAAATGGCGTTGTGCTGAGCATAACATTTATCATCATAAGAAATGGAATTAGCAACCTGAGTTCAATTTCTGCACAAGGCTGTTAGCATTTTACTTTATACTAAGGCACTTGGGAAAGGCATGAATCCATCTGTTTTCTCTAAAGCTGTGGGTAAAAGTGGAGAACAGACTGGGTGTGTCAACCAATACAGCAGATTGCATTTTGGCAACAAGTCTAAAAAAAAGAAAGCTCTGAATTCAAACAAGCTTTACTCCCCTTAAAAGTTGACCTTGTGTCATTTTCTGCACAAGGCTGTTAGTATTTCACTTTATACTAAGGCACTTGGGAAAGGCATGAATCCATCTGTTTTCTCTAAAGCTGTGGGTAAAAGTGGAGAACAGACTGGGTGTGTCAACCAATACAGCAGATTGCATTTTGGCAACTAGTCTAAAAAAAAGAAAGCTCTGAATTCAAACAAGCTTTACACCCCTTAAAAGTTGACCTTGTGTCATTTTCTGCCTATGGTGGAAGAGTTGGATAAATCGATAAATGAATAACCAAAACTCTCTGGTAAAGAAAAATTCCAGGTGTTGTAAAGAAGGTGATGCAGACAGTCTTTTGGGACATAAAAGGACCTATCACTATTGATTTTCTTGAAAAACTGTGCTTCTTACAGCTCACTCCTAAGGCAAAATTAACCTTATTTATTGAATGACTCTCATATACGTATAATAAGAATTTTAATAAAAACTTACCTACATATTTTCCACTTTGATAAATTTTAAATAGTATCATTGAAATTTTACTTAATTTAAGAAAAATTCTTTAATCTTGTTCTTATTTTGTTCAACAAAACAGCTTTATCTTTAATACTTCTTTCTAAAATATTTGTCTTTGACATTTTATTTTTCTTTTGGAAGCAAACAGAAATTTTTCAGTTATAGGACAATGACAAGGAAATTTTTAATGGAATATTTGAAATTCCTTTCAGTAAATATTTTAAAATGTTTCAAGTTAAACTTTTTTTTTCTCTCTTGTACTTTCAACATAATTTCATCGGTCTCTCTATTTTAATTCCTAAAATGCATCTTAATATTTTTTTTCCTCACTAGCTACTCGAGAATTCCTGCCTTTGCACAAACTCTGCAGACTCTCCAGATTTCTTTTTGAAATCTTTTCTCTTTTGAATAGTCAGCATTCCATATTTTTATCTTCCTTTTAAGAAAAAAAAATCTAACTCTGTTACTGTTATTTATTTAAATGATAGGACAATGATAAAGACAATGATGTTGATGATAATGATAATGAGAGACACCTTTAAGCCATTTACAGCCATTTATAATTAATGAAATATTCGAAGATATCTTAGATTGATAAAAGCTCATCAAGAATTATATTTCCTTTGCCAGTTGTTAAAAAGTGTTTTATTTTCTGAATGCTTATTTGATAAACTATAAGAACTAAGTTTTTTTCATTATATATTATCATTTAAATGGAACAGTTGGATTCATTTTCTCCTTACTGATTTATCATTTAATGATTTTATTTTAGAAGCAGTCTTATATATAAGCCAATGTATATGTGTATATATAAACGAGGGTTCACTGAGGAAGAGTTGCCATGGCATAGCGGTTAACATGTTGGAATGCAACATCATAGTATGCAAGTTTGAACTCCCGTCATGCTGTTACTTTTCACTTTCAAACTAATACCTTTTGAAAAGTTATGAAATTTTATCCCCACAATTATGGGTTAAATAGCACCACTACTGTCTTACTACAAGATGGCTTTGGCCATAAATAACCCGTGAAGTTTTATATGCCATTAAACAAAGAAACCTAAAACTGTAGGGTGGGCTGACCAAAATACATTCATGGTATGTGACTGAATAAAATTTATTTTTCAACACAATCACCCTTGCAATCCATACTCTCTTTCTCTTGGTGTTGAAGTTCATGGATCCCATTGGCTTAAAAAGTCATCAACAGCTGATTTGGCGTCAACCTATGAACTTTTCAGCCATTCCTCATATCTATATGTACACATATATGTACGAATATATGTGCATCTTAGAGATTATAAAATAAAGTAAAGTTGGCAACTGTAGTCGAAAGCGACCTGAAGGCTCCCTTTTCGATAGCTACTACACCAAGGTGTAGGGGAAGTGCAACTCCTTTCCCTGGATTGCTCCACTTTACTCTTGATCTATGCCTTATAATGCTCAATGTTAAGCAAGGAGGCATCAAGTATCATTTTTTGAGTCTTTGGTATGACTCAACCTGGGATTAAACCCAGGTCTTCCGAGCCATTAGCAAACACTCTAACCATCATGCCAATGTCCAGTTCTTTCAATGGACATTAAGAGTATACCTTTGAAGTAAACAATTCTTAGTGGAAAGTTGATAAAGATGGTATATTCCCTTGGCAGTGAACAAGAAAGATGATTGTCAAAATGTCTGGGTACTCTTATATAAAGACTGATGACACCAGGTAAGAAGGAAACACTGGAAAACCTGTGGTTGATACACCCACCAATAGTCTTGTAATACATGTCTTTGGATTCTAGATGTGGATACATGCAGTGATCCATGAAGAGCTGACTGGACGGAGTAATCAATGGAGATCTGACAAGAAGGAGTAATCACTATATATGTGTATGCATGTGTGTTTTAGGAGAGAGAGAGAGAGAGAGAAAGAAAGAAAGAATTGAGAATACAGCACAATGCCGAATTTGTAATCCAATATCTAAAAAAAAATTGAAATGAGTTAAAACAGGCAAAAATGTCCACCAAGGGTAAAACAATAAGAAATATAAATTGCTTACAGTTAAGTAACACTGAAAGAACTGGGGGAAGATTCTGTGATGTCAGGGTTAAAGTGCTAGACTGTGGCCTCCAGTTGAGTAATCATGTTCACTTTCAGACAAATACTTTTTGGAAAAGTATGAACCACCTTATCCCCCTAGCTAAAAGTGAAATGGTATCACTGCAATTCTTAGACAAGGGTAGCTTTGGCATAAAATAACCCATGAAGATAGATATGACGTTAAACAAAAGAAACTAATCATCCAAACAACCAAGAGAACTTGTTCTCATTTGAACATTTAAGTTAAGTATCAATGAGCCCGTTCAGTACTTAGATGGGTGACCATTGGTACTAAGTCAAATCTCATTATGATTCATAATCTTTTCATCATGGTCAACAGATAAAATGTTCAGTAATCCATTAGGCTTCACTGTTTGACTGCGGTGAATGTAATGGTGTGTAATCATGTGACAAAAAATTGAACTTTTTTTTGGTCAATTGAAAGTACCACAAACTGAAAATATAGATGCTTTCTTGATACCATCATAAAAATAAAAAATAAAACCTCACATTCCACAACAGACTAGTTCTCATCCTTGCACTCCTCACACATTTTCTACAGGCAGTAGTTCCCTCACTCACCTCCATGTTCAGGCATGGATAATACTCAGAATAAGCTAATGTACCTCACTCAAGCCAAATTACCTCACACGTAAACAAAGGACAGCACACAATAGAGTAAAGTAAAGTTAGCCTTGAACAATTACTGAGAACTCGACTATCCAAGAATGAACATCTAACAACTAAACTTCATTGTAAGTCCCCTGAACTGATATAAGGAAGAGGAGCCCTCTTGTATATTTCTGTATATAGATTTCATCTCATTGTTGATTCTATTGTTGTTCCTAAATATTTCTTCCTACCTTGCTATCTTATAGTTAGTATGATATTTCTGGTATAGTCAGCTGTTCTTCTCCTACTCTCTTTCTATCTTCTGTCCTTTGTTATCAGTCATGACTATAACACCACTAAGGAACAGTTAGTACTTTAAGAAAATAGAGACCTATCAACCAGATTAAGCAAAGCTGCAATTTCTTATATGTTATACAATTTCCTGGAGCTGAAAGAACTGAGAGAACTTATTCTGCTTAAAACTGAAGCAATTGTGACGAGATTCCACCCGTATTTTTAATTTTTCGAGATATGGACGGAGTCCTATGTGTGGGTTACTAAGACCATGGACAAATGAGGGTTTGAAGGTTAAAGAGGTCAACGTGATATGAATGGATACGTGGGGATTTCTGAATCGGACAAACAATATAACGCGGAGTTGGTTTTTTCCTTTTCTTTATATATGTATCATTCATACATTTTTTTCATTTAAAAGAAAGCACAACTGTGACTACAGACAAACAAAGAACAAAACGAATGCAACAAAAAAATATACAGCAATGTGGAGGACAAGTCGCTCCCAATAGTGTTTGACTAGGTCCTTCCAATAAGACGAAGTATTTTTTTTTTTCTTCTTTCACCGAAGAACAAGAGTCTCTCCTCTTCATCTTTATGGATGTACAAATTGTAACCAAATAGGTTTTCCGCCAAAACTAGCTGCTGATGAACAGCCTCAAAAATGTTTCTTTGGAACAGTCTTGATACGGACTTTTATTTAGGTTACGTATATTATTCTTGATAAAAATTTTGACTAACCTTTTTTTTTTTTTATCTTTCCTCTCTTTTGTTAATTTTTTCTTTTTTTTCTTATATTCGTTAATCTCCTATTAACGAGTTGCAAGGCACCAGTTTTTTGTTTTCCTTTTCTTTTACGTTGAGCCTCAGGTTCTTACCCAACGGAGCTAAATGCTTCTATATGCCATTTTGGGACTAGGATTTCCACTTTCACCGGACCCCGTGAAAAGGCAACCTTTCTCTTCCTTGGCGAAGCTCGAAACTAACTTTTTGGGTTTCGTTTCTTTTTGGCGGTAAAGCGCCCTCCCTGTCTCTTCTCTGCTGCTTTTCCCCCTGTTGCTAGGGCTCGAAGACTCGCCAATCGCCTTCCCCCACTTCCGGTCCACATAGTAGTTCTTGCACTATAATCCTACCGTGGCCGGTGGCTGTAACACAATATCAGAGGCAATGGCTAAACAAGTACTGCAGAAATTTAGAGTGAGTCTTCAAAAGTGTATAGTACATGAAGACAAGCATTTAGAGGATATAATCTTTAAAACAAAAAAATGATGACAAGAAAATGAAATAGCAAAAATTCTTTCTTACATTAAAATTGATTTTATCAACTATCTATGTTCCTCTTATTACATACTTGGTGATGAGGAAGATATTTTAGTTGAGTCTCCCATTCCCAGTTTATCTGTGATATACTAACAATGAACACAACAGAAGGAAAGACAAGTTAAACTCATTTCTAAATACCAGAACATTTAACACTTTATATTTGTTCATGGTTTAATGGTTACTGTTTTAAGGAATGGACACAGCAACACAAGTTTGCATTTCACAAAGCCCTTAAACCCTTGGAAAAGGCATGAATCCAATTATTCTCCCTCCATTTATGGGTAAATAGTAGGGTAGACTGATTTCTTCAACCTTGGTATGGCAGCTACGTCTAGGAGAAGGAAAACTTCAAATTCAAACCTATTAACTTCTACCTAAAAATTGGCTTTGAGTGGCATCCTGCTCATGTAGAGGGGTAGGTATATATATATATATATATATATATATAATCAAAATATACCACCAAGCAGTATTTAAAAGAAAGAAAGCACAAACATTTCCCAACTATACACATATTATTCCATGAACAAGCAGTGTGTTGAAGTGGGTTCAGAATAGAAAAAGTTTTACTCAACAACAGTAGATGAAATAGCCGTGTGACTTTACCGTTTCCTGTCAGGAGTCAAAAAACAATGTTTCGACTGTTCAAAGACCAGAAGCAAAAACAGATTGAAAGTGGATTTAGGATACTGTCATGTGACCCCTTACAGGACCCCTATTCTACATGCATATTATCTACAGAAGTACCATCAAAATCTAACTTGCTACTATATATAAATCATTAGTTATTGTTTGGTATCAAATTTTATTTTGATGAAAAAAAAATTTCATTCTTCATTTCATTCAGAGAATCAAGTTGTGTGAATTGGATGCGTGTTGAGGGGAAGGTATTTTTGTCAAGTCTCCTGTCTCTAAGCATTAATATTAGCATAAATACATCTTGGATATACTAAGATTGAATACAACAGAAAGAAACATAAGATAAGTTCATTTACACATACAAGAACATTTAACCTTTTATATGGTCAATATACATGCAGGTGGCACATTACATTTGGACTGGGAGTTTGGGACTGTTGTGATCTCCTATGAGGGTTCTACTGGATATACAAATTATCTAAGGGAGATAATTATTTACCATACTGTATTTTTAATGTGTATTGCAAACCCAAGAGATTATTCTGTCAGACCTTGCACATTAATCATTCACTCGTTGGAAAGATCAGATATGAAGACAGTTTGTCAAACAAAAGAAGTCGGTTACTGATTTTAATTTACAATGCTCAGCTAATTAAATCATCCAACTTTTAAGGCTTCGGACAGCTTTTTTTTTAAATTGAAAGAAGCATCTGCCATCTTCAAACACTTCTTTTTACATTTGAGATATGTTACATTTTAATTTATTAATTTCATCCAGAATTTTTTATCCTTAATAATTAGATTAATCAGATTTTTGTTTTTATTATTTTTGTGTGTGTTTTTAGGTGGGGCATTACGCCCCACCTAAAAACATGAAAAATTATTTTAATATGCTTGTAAAATATTTTTGGAATATTTGCAGACACCTTTCTCTACACTAGCAATAAAAACTATTCAACTAAAAGAAATGGGAATTGACCTGTCAGTGGGGCTTAGAACATGCTGACAGTGTCTCCTGCTGAAGAGTAATCTCTGCACCCCAAAAGAAGTATCCTGGATTTACAAAACTGAATTTCATGGTGAGGCACCAGTTCTGCTGAGGTTGGAGTATACCTTTATAACTATTACTCGCAGGTCGACTCTCACCTGGAGTCCAATGGCCTGGTTTTAAATCCTACACTTGTTAGTATCTATTTTAAAAATTATTCATATTTGATTGGACCAAGAGCAAAAATCCTCTTAAAAAATAACCACACAAAAATATAAATATGAACATACAATGAATACAATTGCCCAACCTTGAGGCATAAAATAATCCTAGACAGGTTGACATGCCATTAAAAGGAATAAATCATTCAATCAGAAATGTGAAATTCAGTGGTTGTAATAATTTCTGAACAGTGAACAAATAAAAAAAAAGAAATAAATATTTGATAATAAGAAAAATAGAACATGAAGTTGAATCTCAAGAAGTGCTTATCTTTTATTTTTGTTAATTCTCTTTATTTCCCATAGAATGAACACTAAAAAATAATGGGGAGTCCCTATGGTGTAATGGTTAAAGAGTTGGATTGCAGCCTTGAAGTAAACAAGTTTGAACTCCAGTCATGTTACTATGTTCATATTCAGACTAATGTCCTTGGGAAAGGTATGAATCTCCTTATTCCCCCAGCTATGGATTAAATAGTCCCACTGCTGTTTTTTCAACAAGGATGGCTTTGACATTAAATAACCCATGAAGGTTGATATGCCATTAAACAAAAAAACAAAACAAAACAAAACTATCAAAAACAATCAAAGATGAAAGAAAATACTAATTTAATTAGTAATAATGATTAACAATGTTTCATCTAAAAATAAGGATTATAAAGATGCCATGAATTCGACTTTTATAATAAAAAATAGAAAATAAGAATCTGTGAGAGCAGTTGAGAAATAGAAAAAAGGGATGAGTTTATAGGTTTAACTCTAAGTAGTTGATAGAGAAGTAAATGCATTTAACCAGACTTTCTGAATGCAAATATCATTCTTTGTTGCCATATGTTCTCTTAAACATTTTCCATAGAGTTTCAATGACAATTTTTGATTTTGGAAAAGCCAGAAGTCACAGGTACTGAAATACTTGGTCATGGGAAGATATTTAATCACATCCCTACTCTCCAAGGACCAATATAGAGATATACGACACTGAATACAATGGAAGGAAAGATTAGATAAACTCATTTATACAAACAAGAGCATTTCATATGCACAATATATTATGCATACAAGAACATTTTATATGTACAATATATATGCAAGTATATATCAAAGATTGCATAAACATTTTGCATGAGAGAATTATGCACATATTGTTCCTGAACAAGCAGTTATTGAAGAGAAGCAAAAATGAAAAAAGGCTTATTTGACAAGTGTAAGCAATATAGCCATGAGGCTTTACTGTTCCTTGGCAGGGTTAGAGACAACATCTCTTGTGTTTAAGGAAGAGAGGTGAGTAGAGGTCAAGAATAAATTTTTAAGACTACCTTGTGACACTCTCCAGGCTCCTACTGGATATGAAAATAATCATAGAGAGATAATTTTTTCTAACCCAATACAAGGATCACAAACATCTGGGTAAAATGATGTTTTGTAAAAAACCCTACAGAATATATAAAGAATCTACCAGTTCAGTAATTAGAAACATTACAGTCTTACAATACTCTAGTTCATTAGATACCATTCCATTGCTTACTGAGTGACTCAAGGGACATAGATAGCATTGGAAAAAATGGAATCGCTAACCTGGGTTCAAATCCTAATTGTGAAAAAGGCATGAATCCATCTGTTTTCTTCCATTTATGGGTAAATAGTCAGTCAGACTGGCTTATTTAGTATTCGCTAGCCAACCAGTCCAGGAGAAGGAAAACTCTGAAGTTGAACCAGCAGTACTCTGTTTAAAAAATATCTTTGTGTTACATTCTGCCAGTAATGGAAGGTTTGGGTAAATACGTACAGGATAATACAATAAGAGAGAGTTTGCACTGTAAAGTATCCTTTATAAGATTTCCAGGTTACATTTACATTGCATAATTGGTTCTAAAGATATTCAAAATGGCCTCTGTTCTGGACAGAGTTTGTATTTTATGATGAAGCATGATCAGAAAAGTTTTATTGGAAAAATGTTAGAGACAGTTCTAAATCATTTTGATTCATAAATTGTTAGATTTCCTAGTTATTTTCATCGAAGAATCTTCTGTTTGTGCATTTTTTTCCCAACATTCATTCTACAATGTTACAGAAAATTAATGCAAAATTCTTTTTTAATAAAATATTTGCTAATGTAAGAAGCAAAATTGATAGCTTTCAAAATATTAATAATTTTGTTTTAATCCCCAGGAAATTTAAATTGGAAACACCAGATATATTTCTTTTGATAAAATCCTCAAATTGATTTTGGTATTTTAATTAAAGATGTAGTAAGATTATGAAATCAAATTACTAAACCTGTCACATTGTATGAATTTATGTTGTTCAAATATGAATAATAAGTATATAAGTTCACGGTGTTGAAAAAAGTCTCTTAGGCAAGGATTTAGATAAAATGGTTTTAAGGGTAATTCTTTTTCTTTTTCATTTACCCAAACAGGAACTTTATATTGTTGTTTCGTTGAGCTTTGCCGATTTTCTAATGAGCCTTTTTAGTAAGAAAAATCCACTTGAAATTTGGAGAAGGGGAAAGTTTTCAGTAATACCATTTTTTGTCATTATAAAAAAAATAAATAAAAAATAAAGAGAATTTTTTTGAAAAAAACTCAAAAGAAATTTTTTTATTCAGTTATTTTTCCATAAATGTAAATTATGCATCGTTCAGAATTGGTTTGTGGCCAAAATTATTCTAATCTTTCAAAAATATTTGTTTTGAGGCTATTCAAAATAGTAATTCAAACAAAGTGCTTGAACAGGGGTAAGTCATGAATTTTTTGGTGGCTAAGATTATTTGTTTGTTTGTTTGTTTGTTTGTTTGTTCGTGTTTTATGGCATATCAACTTTTGTAGATTATTTAATGTCAAATCCATTTTTATGCAAATAAACCGTTCTATTTCAAATAATTCAGTTTAGCATAAGTGGACAGTTTAATTATCAAAAATATTTCTATTTCAAGCAATTCAGTTTAGTTAAACAGATCTAATTCAAACAATTCAGTTTAGTATAAGTATAGTTTTTGTTTACACAGAGTTAATTGTCAAACAGTTCTATTTCAAACAATTCAGTTTAGCATACAAAAACCGTTCCATTCTAAACAATTCAGTTTACCATAAGTACACAGTTTAAATGTCAAAACAGTTTCATTTCAAGCTATTTAGTTTAGCATAAGTATACAGTTTAAAGGTCAAAACAGTTCTATTTCAAGCAATTCAGTTTAGCATAAGTTCACAGTTTAGTTCTATTTGACCCATAGATAGGACCCTATATGGTGCTACCACTCTGGGCCTGAGTGGACCTGGGAGCGATGGCAATGAAGGGGCATTCTGCATTCCTCAAAGCTCTAGCATTACTGGGATCTCACCATGAGATAGTTTAGTGTCATATCCAGGACACTTGGGATCTTACCCCTCTACAGAAAAGCAGTCCATGTATTTTACAGCCCCAGGCAACTGGGAAAGGTGGGCAAAAAGTATAAGCCATGTGAAATTTATAAAAAAGATGCATGGTGTGTTTAGATTTGCATGTTTTAGTCAAAAAAATGTTTGTAAATGGCCTAAAAATGGGTTTTCTATTATGATCCTGAGTCAGATAGAGAGTCCAAAAGAGAGTTGAAACACACTGACTCACCAGTAAACAAAAACTTCCCCAGAACAGAAAAGAAGGTCATGCTGACAGTCTTCAGGGACATCAAAAGACCTATTGCAATTGATTTCCTTGAAAAAGGTGCAACTGTAAACGGTTCTTTCTTTTGTAAACTCCTTAGGAAAAATTTACCTTATTTATTGAATGACCCTTGAATAAGAGTAAATGACTGAAAAAATTCAGTAATTATATCAATTGAAAAAATACTCTAAGCAAAACAAATGAAATTTGATGTCAAGAAAGATTAAAGGAAATGGAATTTAAAGCCTAATTGTATGTTTTTAATTTTGAACTTTGAAATACTTACTGCATTTAATTTAGTAGATTTTGCGTAATGAACAACCTATAATTTTTAACAATCAAAAGTTGTTTTTATTATGTATTGTATGTAATGAACAATCAATAATTTTTAGTTATACTAGTCTACAAAAATATTTCTTCATCCTCTAATGATATAAAAATAAAACATCTCAGCATTTATACTTTCAAAACTACCTTAATACAATCAATACCCTGAATAAACAATGTAGTCCTGAACTATATGTAGACTACTATATTTTGTTGGATATTCCTAAGATATTAAAAACTCACCACTGATACACAATATATAGGAGTTATGAGTAGTAGGGTGTCCTCGTGGTGTAATGGTTAAAGCGATGGACTGCGGAATCGTAGTATGCGAGTTCGTACTCTAGTCGCGCTATTACGTTCACTTTTGGGCAAATACCCTTGGGAAGGTATGAACCTCCTTATCCTCCTAGCTATAGGTTAAATAGCAAAAAGAATGGAGGTGCCTGTGGTGTAATGGTTATCATCGTAGGAAATGGACACGGCGACACAAGTTCAAAACCTGGACGAGACTGATTGCATTTCACATAGCACTAATACCCTTGGGAAAGGTATGAATCCAAATATTTTCCCTCCAGCTATGGGTAAATAGTAGGGCAGACTAGGTTCTTCAGCCTTGGTTAGGCAACTAGTCTAGGAGAAGGAAAACTCTGAATTCAAAACATGTTAAACTCCGCTTAAAAATTGACCTTGTGTCATATCCTGCCCGAGTGGAGGGGTTGGGTAAATATGGTTATGAGTAGTAAATAATATTAAATAAAAACTTTATTATCTTTACTAATAGCCTTTATTTTGGTATAGGCTATGTGAGGAAAATTTTGATCAAAGTTATGTCAATGTTGCACCTAGTAATAAAGAAAGCGTTAATGTTTCGCAAACATATTTCCTGTAATTAATAACCTCTTGATTTTGGGGTGAAAAATTGGTCTTAAAAAGTCGTTCCTTACATGAGTATATATGGTAATATTAATATTCTCATCCTCTTAACCCATAACCTTTTCCAGTTGTTGGGTTGCTATGCTGAGTAATTCCCATCAGGAGGGTAACTTGACAGCGCTATCTCCTCTTTGAGTATCTATTTATTCAACCTATCCCCCATCTTAGATATTTTATTTAGTTAAGGCAGAGTCCATTACAGCTTTCTGTTTTATATCATCAACATGGTGTTTGTATATCCTGAAGTAATGAATCATTTAAGAAAAAAACAATAAATGTTTTAGTTGGTTGAATAAATTTTATCCATAACTCATCATATATGAATCTTTCAGTTTTCACTCAAAAGAATAAAAACAAAAAAGAAAATGGTCTTTTGAGCATATTTTGATACTATGAATGTCAAATCTCATCAGTAAAATGTCAACGGATGTTGGAACACAAGGCCTATAAAATAAGCAACTCTGGATTCTACAACTATATTCAGAACTCCTGAATATGCAAATAAACAAACTGGCAATTGCTGGGAGAAATTAGTGCATTTCAGATTGATTGATTAATTGATTTTAAAGGTATGGCAACCTTTCTCAGGTTATTTCATGCCCAGGGGTTAGGGAATCACATTCATTGTAAATACATACTCATATTTTTTGTGTACTTATTTCTTTAGAGTTTTTCTTTATTTGTACTCAGACTTATCAAATATGAATAATTCTAAAACAAATCTATTTGAATCATATATAGGACACTCATCAGTACTACCTCTTGGGGTCCTGGGTGTAATGGTAATGAAGGAGTAGTCTTCACTCTCAAGATCTCTAGAGTCACCAGCAAATGTAGTTTAGTGTTATACTCAGGAACCCCTTTTTTAGGTGGGTGTCTTGTTCCCCTTCAAGGGATACAACCAGTGTATTTTAAGTCCCACTGACAGTATTGAATGCATTTCAGTTGATCAAACAAATTCAGTATGTTCACATTTAATTTGATGTCAGGTGGCCAACTGCTGTGGTTCTAATGCAAGATGAATCTATAAGAAATAATAATTTTGAAAAAAGATTTAAGATGTACATTTTCTTTTTTTTTTAAGTATAGGAATTATATTGTAAGTTGAATTACCATGACCAGAAAATCTGGCAAACACTTGTGTGCGATATACAGAAACACTGGACAGGTCGCATCAGCAGTGTATACCATGATTTCCCCCACTGGTGATCGAATGACTGACCACAGAATGCAGAGCTGAAACTCTACCATCAGTCACACAAGTGACACCAAATTAACTAGTCATGGTAATTGCATGGCCAATTAATCTGAATGTGTCTTGCAAGTTACATCTGTACTCTTTACAGAGGACACAGGTCACCTCCAGGACCACGTCTTCCCAGGAGGATTGCTACCTGATGCCTCTTTGCTTAACACTCAGCATTATAAAGTACAGATCAACAGAAAAGTGGAGCAATCAAGGGAAAGGAATAGTGCCATCTCTTACACCTCAGTTTAGAAGCTAATGAAAAGGGACCCTTCAGGCTGCCCTTGATTACGGTTGCCAACTTTATCAAGTTATATTTTTACCAACTATTATAATTATATATATATATATATATATATATTTACCAACTATTATTTTAACTATAAAATAAGATAAAACAAAGCAAAATTTATCATTATATATATATATAAATATATATAGATGTATATCATTAGCCAGGTACCTTTTCTGATAAAAGTGTCTTTGATTGGTCTTTTATATATATGTCTCTCTGTGATGAAGGTACCCGGCTAATATTTTATCATTAGGTTTAGGAGTAGTGCATTTCAAATAAGGTGTGTCTTGACTGTCTTCTTTATCTGGATCTTTATATGGATCTTTGTGGGTAGCTGATCTTATTTTCAAGGCAAGTTTGATGAAGTGTGGGTTGGGAGCACTTCTCAAATTATCAATAAGTTGTTGTCGGCAAAAAGAAAGTGAAACAAAAATTTTCAAAAATGAAACAAAAAACCAGCAAAATAATAAAGTAAATAAGAGTAATAAACTGAAGTGTACGGTAATGTGTTACTAAATTATAGTTTTCATAAATACTGGCCCTTTGGCCTTGTGGGTAGAGTGTTTACCAGTGGTCTGGGAGAATGGGATTCAATCCCTGGACGAGTCATACAAAGACTCAAAAAATGGTATTTTATACTTCCTTACAAAACACTCTGCATTATAAGTGACATATCAAGGGTAAAGTGGAGTAATCCAGGAAAAGAAGTAACACCCTCCCCTACACCTCTGTGTTGCAGCTATTGAAAAGGGAACATTTTGTTCACTGTCAAATATAGTTGCCAAAAACAACTATAACATGTATTCTTCTACCGTCATAATACTAATGACTAATACTGTTATGATATTAATGACTATAATGTAGAATTATAGTTTTGATATATAAGACAACTGTTATCATGTACAGAAGTTTATTGCTTTTATTTACTTTGTAATTTTTCTGGGTTCTTGTTTCTTTTTGCAATTTTTCTTTCTGTTTGATTTTGTTTCTTTTTACAATTTTTCTTTCTGTTTGATTTTGCTTCTTTTTGCAATTTTTCTTTCTGTTTGATTTTGTTTTATTAGCAATTTTTTATTCTGTTTGATTTTGCTTCTTTTTGCAATTTTTCCTTCTGTTTGATTTTGCTTCTTTTTACAATTTTTCCTTCTGTTTGATTTTGCTTCTTTTTACAATTTTTCCTTCTGTTTGATATTGCTTCTTTTTACAATTTTTCCTTCTGTTTCATTTTGCTTCTTTTTACAATTTTTCCTTCTGTTTCATTTTGCTTCTTTTTGCAATTTTTCCTTCTGTTCGATTTTGCTTCTTTTTGCAATTTTTCCTTCTGTTTCATTTTGCTTCTTTTTGCAATTTTTCATTGTTTCATTTTGCTTCTTTTTGCAATTTTTCATTCTGTTGCATTTTGCTTCTTTTTACAATTTTTCATTCTGTTTCATTTTGCTTCTTTTTGCAGTTTTTCATTCTGTTTGATTTTGCATCTTTTTGCAATTTTTCCTTCTGTTTGATTTTACTTCTTTTTGCAATTTTTCTTTGTTTGATTTTGCTTCATTTGCAATTGTTTTTCTGTTTCATTTTGCTTCTTTTTTTTGCAATTTTTCTTTCTTAGCAAGTTGCGTAGAAAAGTACCTTTTAAGGAAAATCACACTCAGTTTAAAGTGTTTCATTTTTTTTTTTTTTAATTTATAACCAATACAACCTTCTTTTTCAAATAACAGCATTCATTTTTCTTAATCCTCTTTAAATCCTTGGTAGAATTTTATTTTGTAGTTTCCAGTTTTCTGAAGTACTTGAAGCTTTTCCAAAAAAATGGAAACTTTGTTTATTCTTTGGTTTGGCTGGCATCAAATCATTATCTTTCAAGAAAATGACCTTAGAAAAATTTTAGTAATTTCAATAAATTAATAAAACTATTTCTTATTTTAAACAAATGTTTTATTGATTTTTAAAAATTACACTTCAGTAACATTCTGCTGATTACAAGCTGTTGTTCTTTCAACAACCCATGAAGGATAACATTTCAATTTCAATTTCAGTGATTAAGTGGATAACTTAATCTTTAGCTGTAATAATTGTTATACTCGTTGTCAAATTTAACTGTGATTCATGACTCTTTGTCAGGCTTAAAATAACTGGATGATACACATCTACACTGAACATTGGCTAACAATTTTCCCTACCGATATAAATTGGAGACAGACAATGTGACCATTCAAGAATAATGGAAAGGCAGAACCCCTGAAGTATGTATATGCTGGAATACATAGTTTTCTTTCTTGGACCTTGAGAACCTACCAGTATTACCAGCCATGGCTGTCACACTTCCATATGCAGTGAAAGAGACATTGCATCATTATCCCCCACACCAGTGCCACATATCAATACCTTGGTTATTATCTGCAAATAGATGAAGCAAAGGGACCTGCACAACCATATCATCTCTTCCCACATACAGTGCAAGAGACATTATATTGCTATCTCCCACACCATTGCTGTATATCATTATTTCAGCGGTTATCCTATACTAGCTCCTATTTGCAGTAGACCCAAGAAAAGAATGCTAGTCCATGTCATCCATGAAGCAAGAAGGAAACCAGTCATATCTTCAAATACTGTCAATTCATCTGCAACTACTTCCCATTTATCCTATGCATGCTAAGTTGAAGCTTTCAGTGCCAAACTCATCCTTCCTTCAACTACTGTCCATTTAGACAATAAGTACAACCACAATACAGACAGCTTACTTAGTCAAACAAACCTTCTTTAAAGTGTATTAACTTTTTTTTTTGCATTCATAAATATACCTTTCTCTTATTTTGAAACCGGTTGGCCTTGATTTTTTTACTCCTAATCATCTCTTATCTCATCACTGCATTGCCATACACCTACTTTACTATAATTGTCTAGTATTTTTGAGTTTTAAAAATATTTGTCATGTACTCTAAGGTTTAAAATACTTGTCTTGTACTCTTAGATTCTAAAACAATCATCTTGTACTATCAGATTCTAAAATACTTGTTATATAATCTGAGGTTCAAACACATTTGCTTTGTAATCATCAGTTCTAACAGTTGACTTGTACTTTTGAATTCTAAAACTTGTCTTGTACTCTTGGTTTCCAATACATTTGTCTTGTATTCTTGGGTTCTAAGACTTGTCTTGTACTCTTGGGTTTAACACATTTGTCTTGTAAGCTTGAGTTCAAAAACTAGTCTTGTAATCTTCAGTTCTAAGATTTGTTTTGCTCTCTCTGGTTCTAAAACATTTGTCTTGTACTCATGGATTCTAACACACTTGTCTTATACCATTGGGTTCTAAAAACATGTGTTCTTTAGTTCTAAAATACTTGTCTTGTAATCTTGAGTTCTAAAAATTATCTTGTACTCTTGGGTTCAAACACATTTGTCATGTACTTCTGGGTTCTACAAACGCTTGTCTTATACTGTTGGGTTCTAACATAGTTGTTTTGTACTCTTTTCTTCTTACACAATTTTCTTGTACTCATAGGTTCAAACACTTTTGTTTTATACTCATGAGTTCAAAAACATTTGTCTTATACCCATGAGTTCTAACACACTTGTCTTGCACTCCTGAGTTCTCACACACATCTGGTACTCTTGTATTCTAAAATACTTCCCTTGTACTCTTAGGTACTTACAACATTTTTGGCATTTTGAGTTTTAACACTTGATCTTTTACTCTAAAAGCTTCTGAAGGAAATAAAGGAACCATAATAATTTAAAAAAAAAAGAGATTATAATTAGTCTATCCAACAGGTTCCTAGATCAAAAGACAAGTAATTTTTTACTATTCAAAAAACTGTTGTTTATTTTTGAATATCTTAAGACACAATGGCTTATTTTAATAGCAGACACATTTATAATTTTCCCCATTCTTTGCGCAAATTATCTCTCCAGTTTTTCACATAATTTTAATTTATTTGTTCAACTTCTGTCTTTATTGCCCATTTATTTAAATATCTGGGAAAAAAATGAAGAGGCAAGGTTGGCTACACACAGAAATAATGATAATCAGTTTATACTAGTTGCATGTGGAATTAGGAACTTTCTTCTTCCAGCATTTTCTCAAATTTTATATCAGCAGAGATAAAGACACATCTGTACTTATGCAGATTTAATTAGTACATAAAAAATGATTGCATTTATCTGCGTCATTTATATTTTACTGGCTTAATATCAAAAAGAAGTCTAAGGCTCAGAATAAAATCAGATGGTATTATCAAAGAAAGACAATACAGAGAATTGAATTGACTTTTTTCAGTATGAGCTTCATGAGAAACAAATTTCTTTCTGTAAAAATGAAAATTGTCCCTACCACTCAAGAATGTTGGATTCTTAAAGATATACTGGTTTGCTTTCTTTATTTTAAGAGTAAATCAACCTTTTTGTATTATTCAATGCCAATTTCTAAGGGTATTAGTCTGAAAGTGCATATAATAACATAACTGAAGTTTGAACTCACTGACTACAATGTCATAGTCCAGCACATTAGCCACTACACCACTGGGACTCCCTTCTAAAAGATAGAAAAATAAATAAGTGAAACAACTCATATAATAAGGTCCAAAACATTACAAATATCTGTCATCTATAAAATGAAGTAAAAAGTAGCACTCTTTTCTTCTACTTTTTACATATAGATTTGATTTTTATAAAATAAAATTTAATTTCTGATGCAGATCTCCCTATGATGAAACAATGTCAATTTATTTTGCCATATTTTCTTCCTTTTCTTATTTAATATCTCCGTTGGTGGGGCTAGAATATGCTGACTGTATTCCTTGCAGAGGGGTAAGACCTCTTCCTCCAAAAGCTGTGCCATGGGCATAACACTAAATGGCATTTGACATTGAGGCTCCAGTTCTAGAATTCTGGGGAGTGTGGAGTACCACTTCATGGCCATTACTCCCAGTTCATAATAAGTATCAGAGTCCCATCTATCAGTCAAATAGATATGTTGAATAATTATTTATATTTAACTGCAAAAAAAAAAATTATGAATAAGCAATAGAAAAAATGTAAATATGAATGTACAATGAATGTGAATCCCTCACCTCTTGGCATAAAATAAACTTAGGCAGGTTGACATGCAATTAAAATCAATCAATCATGATAATTTTTTATTAAGAAAATCCATACATATATTCTATGCTCTTGATAATGACAAAGTCTAGCTCAATGAAACCCAAGGTTAGATTTAGAAAAATGAAGGAGGAAGATTGTATAGTGTTAATCTTTCATAGGAAGAGATACTGCCTACCTTGAAAATCAGCTTGTGAAAACTTTAAATTTGAACCATAATTTGAATAATGACTACTGGGACTAAAACAAAATCTACAAGCAATTTACTTGAGTAAGTCTTCATATCACATACAGGAACCAGTAGAATGATCTTCTGGAATTTAGATTGTTGTCATGCATGAGCTTGTAAGGATGAACAGATAGCATTATTTCTTTGAACAGCAGCAGCAAGAGTTATTCTATTTTAGTTGCCATCAGGATGTGTAATGGTAAATATGGTGCATTTGTAAATGAAACATTTTTTTAAAAAATAGCACCTTCAATAAATAAGTTTAATTTTGCCAAAGGAGTTGACAATAGGAAGTACTGTTCACAGTTTCACCTTTTTTAAGAAAACAAATAGTGATGGGTCCTTTCATGTACAATAAGACTGACAGTATGACCATTAGGTAGGAAGTATTTCTTTGAACAGCTGTCGCAAGAGTCATGCTATGGTAGTTGCCATTAGTATGTGTAATGGTAAATATGATGCATTTGTAACTGAAACTTATTTTCAAAAATATAGGGCCTCATCTCATAGCTTGGTGGGCTCTTGTGCCTAGTTCACTAACCTGGTCTGTTCTCTTGTGATTATTTCCTCTGGGGATATCACTTTAAATGTTTAGGGTCCCATCTATGGGTCAAATACATTTGCAAATCATCAGTATTTGATTGGACTATTTGTCTAAATTTCTGAGATAAAGATTGATAACTTTTATCACTTCAAATATTCAGACTATCATTTTTATTTCCATTATTTTACGCATTATATTTCAGTAGATATGTCCTTCAGCCTTCTTCTGGGGTTACATGTCAAACTTGGAGCCCATACAGAATCTCAAACTGAACCCTTTGTTCAATCCATGGGGGCAGATTTTTACCATTCTATTAACTATGTTCAGGTAAGCTATTGTAAGTATTCCTTGTTATTCTTACCTGTAGTTGGGATTGAACCAGCAAACTTCAGATGATTTCCCTCAGAAACACCTTTCAACCAAACACCTTATCCCCTGCACCATAGCTAACTTGGTCAAGATTCATAGAATTAGAACAGTCTGCTCCTATGGTTTGATCGGACTGAATGCAAAAAAACCCTCTTAAGAAACAACTATACAAAAAAATGTAAATATGAACATCCAATGAATATGATTCCTTAACCTCTTGGCCTAAAATAGCTTTAGATGGATTGACATTGAAACTAATGAAACAAATTTAATCTATACAATATTGTAGCATTGTAGATTGCTTTCTGATGAGTACAGTACATTTTAATATTTGTCAGGATGTTATGCTATTTTTTCAAGAGAGAAAATTCTGACACTCTGCTTTACTTGTAAATCAGCATTAAAAATATTAGCCCTTATCTGGGCTTGAACAATGTTATCTAGCACTGATGTAAAATATCTTTCAGTCATCATGTTATTCTTTTTAACAAGTTAATATTTCCTTCCATAATCTCCAGAAAATTCTGAAGCATAATGAAATATTGATTATCTAAACAATTATTTTATTTTTTTTTTACTATTTCTTCTTTTCACGGCAGCCTTATTTGTTTAGATTTTAACACTTGTAAAGAAACAGTTACAACAGACTATTTTTTATGAGATCCCAATGCAGTTGCATGAATAGAAATCCCAATTCTAACTGTGAAGACCTCTCCTTTTAAAAATAAATCATGCTCACAAAATAAAAAAATTGAAGGTCACTGAAATGAATTTGTCTGATGAACAAAATAACATTTTTCAGCTTTGCTACAGAAAATTATGCTTCATTTACCAGCTTGTAGTATTCAAATGATAAAATACCCCAGTTTTATTCCGATGAAAATGCTCCTTCTCTCTGAATTTCATGACCGGTAGAAATAAAATCAAATGTAATCTTTCATAAATCTGAACATCAATAGTTTGTAATTATACAGGGTTTGGCTGAATAAACACTCAAGTTAGTAATGTTAATAAAAAAGTCAATATAGATCCTATTCAAAATTTTATCTTATTTTAAGAAAAAAACTATCAGCCATTTTTTTTTGTTATTATCATCACTTTGTTTTAAAGACTATTGATGGCCCAGTCAAGTGAGGCAGCTGAATACACTGACTGCATGTCTGCAGAGGGATAAAACTCCCCCTAATGAGTGTCCTGGATATGACACAAAACAATTTGATTGTGAGGCTTCAGTAATGCTGGAGTTTTGGGGAATATGGAGTATCCCTTTATTGCCATCTCTCTTAGTTTCACTCAGCCTGGAGTGGTAGCATTTAATAGGGTCCTATCTACAGGTCAAATAGAACTAAACTGTGTACTTATGCGAAACTGAATTATACGAAATTAACTTTTGACATTCAACTGTGTGAAAACAAAAAACTATATTTATACTAAACTGAATTGTTTGAAACTTTTATCAAAATGATTTAATTCAGTGTTAAATGACCCAAAAAGGGTTGATACGCCATAAAACAAAACAACCAACCAACTTAAGACTATTGACCAAATGTTGACTCACAAGACATTCCTGAAAACTCACCTGAAAGAACAATGTTCACCATCTTGTTTTGTTATTGTCATAATTACGTTTTTAGAAGTATATCATCCAAATAATTGCCCTCATCAGCTATATACTCCTAACTATGATCCTATAACAGAGTGTATCAAAATAATTTCTGTATTCATTGATTTTTATTTCAAAGCATATTTCATATATATATATATATATATAAAACATGTTTAGTTGAATACTGTGGCTTGTTTCTTTTTTTAAATGTTCAAGTGAAGACTTTGCGTCTTCTTACTAGTCTTCTTATGCCTGAGTCAAGTTGGTGAAGAACGTATCCTCTACTAGCCTAAGCATTTTTGGCTATTTTGCTGGTCATCTTTAGTGGGTGTATTAGATTGTTTATTGTCGTGACATAAACACCATAAAAAAAACATCTAATGACAAAGCATAACAAAGACAGTGACAAACTTAATTCCTCAGATATAAGAAAGATCTATAACAAGAGGGCAGATGATATTACCATTTTGGCATAAATGGTAATTGACGTAGTATCATTATGCTGCCTCTTGTTATTTTTAGAGAAAGGAAACAAATAATGAACGCACAGATACTGATGGCTTTCAATCTAGTGGTTTAATGACTGTTTGAGAGGAAGTTTTCCTTATGCCGTGAGTTGAAGAGAATGACAAAACACTTGTAAATGGTTATGCGGGAGTTTAGTGCTCAGCCAGAGGCATCGGGTCCATTTGGTTTAGGAGGGAGAAATAATTGACCAGGAAATGGTCTCCTAAGGTATGCAGAGGAACAATTGTTGAAGTGTGCTCTCTCCAGATGGATAGTCCCAGTCTGCTGTTGGATTCATCCCGAGTTAGAAAGAGAAATATTATCTCTCGTATCGACTGGTCTTACCTAGCTGCCAGCCAAGAGGAATGAGAAAAGAAAAGAGAGGGTGAGTGAGCTTAGCGCTGCTTTTTATGGTGCCCGGGGAGGTGTACCCAGGCAGAATGGCATGGGTTGTTCTCGTTGGATGAAATGTATAATTTCAAAATTCCAATGGCAAAATAATTCCCGCACTAAATAATGGTTTGAAATTGTTTCTGCCACAAGAGCTCTGCCACCAGAACGAATGTGGGTGAACACATGATGTTCGAGAAATAACATCGGTTGTAACAGAAAGAAGGAAAGGAACATAAGAGTCTCACGGCACAGGAATGTACAATATAGACAATGAAAACAACAAAAGAAAATGTACAACAAATCGCATTTAGATGAAGTAAGTCCTGGACAGTTTTTTTCAGCCAGTGAATCGTCCTTCCTGATTTTGTTTTGTATATTTTTTCTGTTTGTGGCGGTGGATCAGGTATGGGTGGAGGAGAAGGTGAAGGTGTAGGTGTGTGCAATGGTGATTGCAAAGGATTAAAATTGGGTGTGTCAACTACGTTCAAATCAGTGGTGTCACACTCAAAATGGGCCTTCTTAAGGCGATCGGCGGACACAATTTCAGTGCGGCCATTCATGTCCAGCTTAAAATGTTTTTCAGCCTGTGATAAAATTTTGAATGGTCCTAGATAGGGGGAGTTGAGAGGGCCATGGACTGCATCATTTCATACAAACACATGAGTCCATTTATCCATGTCTTGAGGAACATGGGTAGGCGTAGTTTGAGGACGAGTAGCCATGGGTGGTAGCTTCGCAAAATATGTACAAAGTCGAGCTACCTATAAGGAAAGATCTGTGCTTGAATTATTTATTGGAGTAAACATGGTCCCTGGCAAAGCAAGATGGGTGCCATAAAGAAGCTCGGATGCTGAATACCCTAAATCAGATTTTATCGCTGAACGACAGCTGAGGAGGACAATGGGCAGAGTTTCAGACCAATGCTCTGGACTGTTAGAGGCATTGGGTCCATTTGGTTTAGGAGGGAGAAATAATTGACCAGGAAATGGTCTCTTAAATAAATACAGAGTAACAATTGTAGAAGTATGCTCTCTCAAGATGGATAGTTGCTGTCTGCTGTTGGATTCATCCCGAGTTAGAGAGAGAAATGTTATCTCTTGTATCGGCTGGTCTTACATAGCTGCCAGCCAAGAGGAATGAGAAAAGAAAAGAGAGGGCAAGCGTAGTTAGCACTGCCTTTTATGGTGCCCGGGGAGGTGTGCCCGGGCAGAATGGCATGGATCGTTCTCATTGGATGAAATGTATAATTTCAAAATTCCAATGGCAAAATAATTCCCGCACTAAATAATGGTTTGAAATTCTTTCTGCTACAGATCTTAATTAACAATACAAAAATCATATATAAAAATAACAATAAAAACCATTTACAAATCATTGAAGCAATAACTAAAAAAATAAAAACTACTATGAATAAAATAGCATTCACCACAAGTATAAACATATTGAACGCATTCATTAACTAATCATCCACCCCAACAGAATGGGCCAGCCCCATCTATAATTTAAAAAAAACACTCCAAATTGATATAAATAAAACTCACAACAAATGATCTAACAGAATCCTTGGAGATGACCTGGAAAATAGCTGAAAGCACTTGGGCTAGTAAAGGGTACATTCTTCACCAACTTGATTGAGACATAAAAAGACTTGTAAGAAGACTCGGACGTCTTCACTTGAAGATTTTAAGAAAGAAACAATCTGTGGTATTCAACCAAACATGTTTAGATGATTTGCTGCTTAAGTATACAATATATATATATATATGTCAAGATGATCCAAATGTGTTTTTATTTTTTAAAGAACTTAACTCAAAGTATTATTTCATATACCCATCTAAAGACTGTCTCTGACTTCATTATGTTATAAATAGGTATATATATATACATAATACAGACTAAATGTATTTTTGTTTTTACTGAACTTTATTCTCAGGATTATTCCATGACCATGTCTAAAGGATATGTATGACTCCACTATATTACTAAAAATATTATTCGTGTATACATTAGAGTGCATCAAATGTATTTTTGAAAACCTTTTCTCAAAAGTTCATTTCATGTTTACATGTAAAGAATTCATGAATTCATTGTATTATTATTATTATCATGATTATTTACTCATTGAGAGTTTTTCCCATTTGTTTTAACTTATAGTTTTTCACTGGAGTTTGAGTACAGCAAGTCTCCTCAAGTCTCCAGGACTCTTCTCAGTATTCTGGCCATTTTCAAGAAGGCTGTAGTTTCAATTATTTCCATTCATCCTCCAACTTCCAAATCCTCCAAGCCCTTTAATAATCCTTTAGTTACAGTACCAATTGGTATAATTGTCACCTTCATGTTCAATAGTTTTTTTCAATTCCCTAGCAAGGTCGATGTATTTATCCTTCTTTTCACTTTCTTTCAGTTTTACTCTGTGGTCCACCGGGACAGCAAAGTCCACAATTTTGCAAGTTCTCTTTTTTTTTTGTAGATTATTATAAGGTCTGGTCTTCTGGCTGTGATTAGTTGATCTGTTTGTATGTCAAAGTCCCATAGGAGTTTATATGAGTTATTTTTTAGGACAGATGCTGGGTTGTGCATATACCATTTGTTGGTATGGTCAAATTTCAGTTTCTTGCACATCTCCCAATGGATCCCCTTGCCCACCTATTTGTGTCTAATCTTATACTCCTTCTGTACTAATTTGCTGCATTCACTTATAATGTGATTGATGGTTTCGTCTCTATCATCACATAGCCTACATTTGCTATTTTGTTGTGTTTTATCTATTCTTGCTTTGATATGATTGGTTCTTATGGCATTATTTTCTGCTGCTATTAGGAGAGATTCTGTTTCTCTCTTAAAGTTTCCTTTTCTTAGCCACATCCAGGTTTTCTCATTTGAGATGTTGTTTATTAGTCGTTTAAAACTTCCCATTTTTGTTTCCTAGTTATTGTCAATCTGTTGTCCATCATGTTGTCAGTATCATTTCGTATGGCTGTAATCAGTCATCCTTTGTACTTTCCTATGTAGTCCTCGAGTCGATGTATCGATGCATCAATGCTGTCTTCAATGCTGACAAGTCCTCTTCTTCTCTCCTTTCTTGATACATATAGTCTGTCAATATCGTCTCTAGGATGTAATGCCTTATGCATGATCATTAGTTTTCTTGTTCTTTGGTCCATTTGCTTAAGTTCTTCTCTGGTCCACTTGAAAAAGGGTCCCGAGTATCTAATGAGGGGTACAGCCCAGGTATATATTCCTTTGATAAGGTTTCTACTAGATAGTTTTGTCTTGAGTAGTTTTCTAGTTCACCTGAGATATTCTTTCTTAATTTTTTCTTTCATCTCCACTTGTTTGATAGCATCAGCCTCCAAGATGCCCAAGTATTTGTACATTTCCTTTTCTCAGAGAGTTCTAATCTAATGTTGATCTGGTAGTTCCATTTTGTCAGTTAGATGTTGTTTGCCTCTTTTCATTGCTAGCATGGCACATTTTTCTATGCCAAATTCCATTCTTATTTCCTGACTGTATACTCTAACAGCATGTTTTAGAGTTTCCAGTTCTTTTTCATTTTTTGCAAATAGTTTGATATCATCCTTTGTACATTTGGTGATTGATCTTTTCCTGTGATCTACTTGTATCCGGCTGTGCATTTCCTCAGTATGTGGTAAGAGTTTTTCACACCAGCATCAGCTGATGGTTTTCCAATGGAGTCTGAGTGACAGCAAGTCTCCTCAAATTGCCAGGACTCTTCTCAGTTTTCTGGTCGATCTTAATAATGCTATAGATTGGATGGTCATCAATATCCTCTTTTTTCCAAGTGTTTCAGCCTCTTTACCAATCCTTCAGGGATTGTTCTGAGTGCACCATTTACAATTGTTATCACTGTCACAGTCATGTTTCATAGCTTTTTTTTTTAGTTCTTTAGGAATATCTTGGTACTTATCTATCTTTTTGCTTTCTTTAAATTTTACTTTGTAATCTACCGGGACAGCAAAGTCCACTGTTCAGCAGAGGCTCTTTCTTTTTTGTTGTCTTGTTGTCTGGCCGAGATTAGGTGATCAGTTTTTATCTCAAAATCTCAGAGAACTTTGTATGTCTCATTCTTTAGGATGGATTCTGGGTTGTACATATACCATTTGTTTGCATGGTCAAATTTATGATTATTGTTATAATATTATCATTATTATCATTGATATCATATTATCACTATTATGATAAAAAATGAACTCAGTGAGCCAAGTTAATGTCTTGGACTTGACTGTTTGTATTTCATTTGAGAAAGAAAAAATCCCATCTCTCTCTTGTCAATTACCGGTAAATAATAAGAGAAGAAAAACACTGAATTCAGCCCAACTACTTGCTTGCTGTTGTTGAGCTGTAAATTAACTTCGACAGGCCAACATCATATTCAACATTATTCTGGAAAATTGTAGTAACACTTTGGCCAAATCATATCACATTTTTTCCTTTCCTTAGACAACACTGGTATCATATAGCGGAGAGATCTGTGGCATAGGTAACTGCCAGTCATCCAGTCAATCTTGCCTTCAGTCTGCACAAAGACGTAGTTTTCTTGTCTCACAAGACTGATAGATGCCAGAAAAAAGAGAAGGAAAAATCAATACAATTCAATTTGTTCCAGATATTATAGCCATGGATGATATAATTATAGAGATTCTGAAAACACATTATCTTAAACTGGGCCTCAAAACTGCTAAAGCTGCTTGAAGAATTCAGGAATTGAAAGGAAATAAGATGATATTTGATCATATCACTCACACTTGTTTTAAGGATGATGGTTAGTTGCCTGCTTATAAACACATAAATCCACACAAAATTACTGTTAAATGTCAAACCAATTATTGACAATAAAAGGTATATGTACAGATAACTTAAGTAAATTAAAAGCCCTCCTATTGTGCAAGTTTTCTACCCATCATCTTCAAAAGTCCCATGACTTTATGTAGCATGTCTTGGACAGGAAAATCCTGGTAGACTCCATCACTCTCCAAGTCTACAACTGATCTGAATTCAGAGTTATTCTTCTCCGAGACTGGTTGCCATACCAAAATAAAAGAGTCCAATCTATACTAATTCTAGAATAATTGGATTCCTATATTTATCAAGAGTGGTGATGCTAAATTCAAATTGCCACATTCAGGATTTGAACTCAGGTTGCCAAGTCCAGCTATGATAATGATAATACCATTAACATCTCCTGAGATCTTCTATTCTTAGAAGTTTTCTCTGACTTGGAATAAAAGATTATTAAAATCCATTAAAGTAAAATCATATGATTTTATATCTTTGCTGTTTTATTCTTCAAAATTTCATAATTTTAACTTTATGCAAATCTCTGTTGTTTACAGACAAAAGCTGTTCCTATTATCTTAGGGGAATATTTTCTTTGAATTTATTGGTAAAGCATTTCCTGTAAATTTTGCCAATGGTCATTTCTAAAAATTCTTTTCTACATGATAGGATTTTGGCATTTAAAGCCCATGGCAAATCTATTCGTGGAATTTTCTCAATCCTTTAGGCAAATAGTTTATAAAAAGAAATATTCTCTGTAACTTTATCTGTTACTTTCTGTCTTTACTTCTTACACTACACTCAATAGCCATTTTCTTTTTGTTGCCTTCTGTTGCCACTGTGTCTTTTCTAATATTGTTTCCTTATGTCCTTCTCACAACCCCAACTGTTTCTCACAACCCCAACAATTTCTTCCTTGCTGGAATGAAAACAACTCGGACACAATTTTATGAGTGCACATAATTTTATTTATTCACAATGTCTTCCATTTTACAATGTCCATTTGTGACTAACAGGGAGTCAGTTGGATCATAGCACAAGTTGAAATCAATTTTCTCTCTTCAAGCTTCTAAAGGTAAGTTATATTCTACATCTAAACTTTCAAGAATCATTTGATTACATGACTTTTTCATCCAGTGAAAGGCAAGCTCTCAAATAACCTCAGGTCATCACATGTCAGTTACACTTATTTGACCCAGTGGTTTTTGTAACCATTTTAAACTCTCTACACTACATGCCAATAATAGATTTTGACTATCTATAATTTAACATATCACCTAAAAGATTATTATTACTAAGACTAATCAATCTCTCAGTCACTTGGTAAGAATGTTGTTCAAATCCTCTCAGCTGAGTTTCTTTGACAAATTTTAATATGTAACTGAGGTTTATCTTTGCAAAGCACACATTAGTTAAAAGAAATAGATATATAGACGTTTTTCATAATCATGGTGACATGTTCAGTATTTCTCTCCATGGCATCCCTCAGAACAACAGGGATTCTTTAAAGAGTTCATCTTCTTGCCTTGTAACATGTGGCCAGTTAGAGATGGTTTCCTGGTACCATCATCAAAAAATGATCCTTGATCTGTCACATATCTGGTATAATCTACCAAGATGTAGCCATGTCAGTACTACTCAATAGCTGCACCACTTTGACTAATGAAATGCCTGATAGGGACAGATAGCGAGAGAGTGAAGGAAATCCATGTAATAGGCATTCCTTGATGGTAATGATGATGACGACGATGATGATGATGATGAAAAGAAGTGTTTATTTGTCCAATTTGTATATAAAATATATTAGCTGAATGTTCTTGCTAGCTATCAGTAAACAGTTGGGCACACTCGACACTTTAGCCTTGGTATCACTACAGGTTTAAGAGAAACTAAACTCTGAATTGAAACCAGCTGTAGTCCGCTTAAAAACTGATCTGGTGTTGCATCCTGTCCATCGCAGAGGGGTTGGGTAAATATGCACTAGTTTGGCAATTCTTCCAAATAACAACATTAGTTTATTAAGAATTACACGTATTTCCAATTCAGAACACCCACTTCCAGCCAAATGCTATGTTGATTGCAACAGAAATTTGTTCTTGTATAATCCTTTGTGGTTTAAACTCTTGACATTGATAGGTTGATATGCCAAATCCATTTTTATACAAATGAACTGTTCTATTTCAAACAATTCAATTTAGCATAAGTATACAGTTTAAATATCAAAACAGTTCTATTTCAAGTAATTCAGTTTAGCATAAGTACTTGTTTGAGTTCTATTTGACCTATAGATAGGACCTTAGCTGGTGCGACTATCCTGGGCCAGTGTGGACCTGGGAGTGATGGCAATGAAGGGGTACTCCACATTCTCCAAAGTTCTGGTATTACTGGAATCTCACCATCAGATTGTTTTGTGTCATATCCAGGACACTCGTTAGGGGGATATTACCCCTTTGAAGAGATGCAGTTGGTATATTCAAAAGACCAAGCTGACTGAGCAATACACAGAGTTAAATGTAAAAACAGTTTTATTTCAGATAATTCAGTCTAGCATAAGCATGCAGTTTAAATTTCAAAACAGCTCTATTTTAAACAATTAAGTTTAGCATAAATACACAGTTTAAATGCAAAAACAGTAGATTCTCAAAACCCTGGTTAAGTTCTATTTGATCCATAGATAGGACCCTATCAGATGCTACTACTCTGGGCCAGAATTGACCTGGGAGTGATAGCAATGAAGGGGTATCTGCATTCCCCAAAGCTCCAGAATTACTGGAACCTCATCATCAGATTGTTTTGTGTCATATCTGGGACACTCGTTGTGGTGGGGGCTTACCCCTCTGCAGAGGTGCAATCGATGCATTCTACAGACCCAGTTGACTAGGCACGCCTTCTCTCTCTATCTTTCTACATATATATAATATTGCCCATAAATAAGTACATCTTTGCTAATTTATAACGCTGTAACCAAAAATAAAATTCCACAGAAGAAAGTCTGTTCTTGAATTATTTTTCAACATACTCTCAATTAAGATCAATGCTCTCAACCCACTAATATTCAAGCTTCACTATCTCTTCAAGGAAGAAGGTCACATCATGAACCTTCAGATACTTCTCAACAGTATGGATGACTTCCTCAACACTCTAAAAATGGTGATCTCACCAGAGGGATTTTAGTTTAGCAAACAGATTAAAGTCAGAAAGCTAGTTCAGGTGACTAAGGTGCATAAGGCAAACAGCGCACGGAAACATTTTCTTACCACTGTCACCTGTGCTGTGTGGACAGGCACATTATCCGAGAGCAACTTAAAGTTCTTTCAAGATCAGCCAGAATACTTAAAAGACTTGAGGAAACTTGCTGCCACCAAAACTTCAGTAAAAAAAAAACACCAGTTAAAATGGTATGAAGCACTTACAAGGAGAAGAATATATATACTGATATTCATTATATATATACAGGGCTATGTGTGATATCTGTAGTTTATAGCATGTGTTACTATTTTAAATCCATTTAGTTATTAAAATAAGAACAAAAGAATTGAAAAAGTGTATTTATTGATTATTTTCTATTCACCAATCAAGTTCTTACAGCAGTCTTATATATTGTCTTATATAGATTTTTTCCCTTATTGTTTTGTTGAAAGAAATTAAAGACATACATTAAGGAATATTTTTAAAAACATTTTTGTGTAACCTGTCGGGAGATCAATGGAGTAAAACATTCATGAAAAGATTTAAAATAAATTATAGTTTTAAATGCACTTCAAATATTTTTGTGTGTAAAAGTGTTTTCTCTTACAATAAATGAGAAAGAAAAATTACTGATTCAAAATCAGCATATCAGTATAAAATCAAATTGTTTATTTTACAATCAGTAATTTTATGACTGCTGTTACTTTTAAAATAAAAAATATACAATTACAAGATGGAAAGTATATATATATATATTTATATATATATAGAGAGAGAGGGAGAGAGAGAGAGAGAGAGAGAGAGAGAGAAATTGATTCACACGTATAAAAATATGCTATTACAAGGTGTAAAGTATATATATATATATATATATATATATATATATATATATATATATATAGGAAGAGAGAGAGAAATAGATACACACATAAAAAATATACTATTACAAGATGGAAAGTATACACACATATATATATGTATAGAGAGAGAGAGAGAGAGACAGACAGACAGACAGACAGACTGACAGAAAGAGAGTTTACATTTTGCCTTACCGGATACCAGAGTGCTCAATTTATACAAAGAGCTTTGTTAATACATGAGTGGCAGCCATTAATTAGTTTGTTAATACGCGAGTGACAGCAATTAATTCTTTCGCCAGAGTACTCAACCCCCTGGTGGGGAGCATATATATTGTCATCCAGACAGACTTTTTCATTGTATCACAACTCTTCACTGGGGCAAGACACATAGAATGCTTAAAACTACAATATCTGTCTGTCTCAGCCCAGATCTAGATAAAATTGTGTCACCAAAACAACTACTTCTTCCTGTCTCAGACAAGTTTTTGAGTGGCTAGTTAATGACTTGTCAAAGGTAGCAATCTATTTCTAATGAGCTTAGCTGATTTGCATATTTTGCTTTAAAAATCTTTTCATTAAATAAAAGGAATTAAGTAATTAGGAAAAAATAATTTTGAAAATTAATTACCATATTCTATTCATTCTTTTCAATCTAGTTTTTTAATGATGTCTTTTATTTTTTTATAATTCATTGTTTTGCTTAAAGTATATATAATTCTTGTGAACGGACAATGTTAGCCTTATTATAAATTGAACCACTCTACTAAAAAAGTTCATGAACTCTTTCTCACAAATAAGATAAATATATGTACCTGCAAAAATGTGTTATTTGCTTCATAAAACAAGGTTGTTTTTTTCTATTATAAGGTTATAATTAATTTTTCTATTATAAGGTTTTATCTACTTTTTTTATTATAAGGTTATATTTAATTTTTCTATTATAAGGTTTTATCTATTTTTTCTATTATAAGGTCATATTTAATTTTTCTATTATAAAGTTATATCAGTTTTTTTATTACAAGGTTATATTTAATTTTTCTATTATAAGGTTATATCTTTTTTTTTTATTATAAGGTTACATATATAAATCTTTTTGTTATTATAAGGTTATGTATTTAATTCATTTTTTGTTATTACAAGGTTATATATTTAATTCATTTTTTATAGGATTATATATTTAATTCATTTTTCATTTATTTTTGTTAGGAATAGGTGTTAATATTATTCACAAAAGTGTAAAATATAAATAGATATCAACAATGATTTATCAGAATGTTATTTAGAGTTAACATTTATGCAATTATCATGATATGTATTTCATAGATTGTTAATAGATATCACTAATTAGTCTATAAAAACACTAATACCTGAGGAGATATTCATTCATACATAATTTTTAAGTTATATAACAAATATCATAAGATTTGCTCTTAGGCATATCATGAAATGCTGAAATTTTATTGATACTTAATATGATAAGATAATATTTGTAGTAATGTTTTCTTGTGTATAACACTATTTCTTTGGTAGATGGATAAAAAAACAAAACAAAATACCTTGCAATTAGAAGTATTCATATTTTTGTTTTGAAACTTGCTTAAAGAAATCTAATGAAATGATTAGATAATAACCAAGTTATTTTATAGGGAAAGCAATGATACATGTGATAAATACTACATGAAATGAAGAAAAGGAAAAATGGCTGAAAGAATCTTCTAATAGAAGAAATAAAGCTGAATTAGAATACTGAAAAGCGAAATGATAAAAGTATAGAATATAAGTAAAGTTGGTGATCTTAGTCAAAGGTGAACCAAAGGCTCCCTTTTCAATAGCTACTACACTAAGGTATAGGGGAGGGAGCTACTCCTTTTCCTGGATTGCTCCACTTTACCCTTGATCATAATCTTATAATTCTGAGTGTTAAGCAAGGTGGCATCAAGTACCATTTTTTGAGTCTTTAGGTATGACTTGACCTGGAATTGAACCCCGGTCTTCCAGACCATTGGCAAACACTCTACTCATTAGGCCAATTAGGATATTATTCAAAGACTAATTTGCATCAGTAATTTCAAACAGAATAGCCATATCTTTTTCGAACAAACCTTAACATTATCATTTAAAAAAATATTAGCATTATTTTAAACAAAAGTTAGTATCATTATTCATGAACAAAAATTAGCATTATAATCTTTTAACATACTTAGTATTATGATTTTTAAAAAAAGGAGAGTTTATAATTCTTTAAACAAATTTTTTCTATTGTATTTTTTAAAAAAAACCCAAAAAACTTTAACATTAAATTTTCAATTCAAACCAAAATTTATCAAAATAATGTGTATTTTTTATCATATAAACTGCCATTTTATAAAAGAAATAGAATATTTTAAAACTAGTAGTAAGTCCCAGCATTTCTAGAAACATAAAACCAGAAAGGTAACATTGACTGGTCTGCAATAGTTATGTATATAGACATGACTAATTTTTACTCATTGTCAATTGATATAGATAAATAGGATTTAGGATTTATTAGATTTTCAAAATATACTCAAAATATACTGTCTTTGAAGACACAGGTCAAGGTTTTTATAAAAGGTCAATGTTATTAGCAGTTTCAGGGCTGAAAATGACTTTAGTTGAATACCTAAACAATCTAATTATAAATGCTATGAACAATACAATTGCTTGTTTCTAAAGGTCATGAAAAAACTTAGAAATAAAAAAGAAAACATGGCTATTTGCCACAATTTAAATTTTAAAGATGTTTATGCAAATTGGATATTCTTATTAAATTTTACACCAATTTGGCCAACATACATGGGTAATTTTACAAGAGATAAATCATGAGTTGTCTGAAAAATGGCTGTTATTCGGATGAATCAAATTTACTTAATATGTACACATACAAATGATCAACAAAACTTGTATATATATATATATATATATATATATATATATATATATATATATATATATACTGTTGTAATTTGTAAATTCAGCAGTTAATGTCTGTTCGAATATGATTGGCTGTTTTGAAGTTGTGCTGATATCCCCACTACTATGGTTATTTATATGAGACCTGCCAAGAGATCCCCCTCTTTTTGTTTTTTTTCAGACTTGAGCAGAAGGCATTAACTGGTTCACTCTTCTTGCTTTGTGAGTTCTTGTTTATTTGCCTTTGACTTTAGGCAGTTTTTCTTGAGTATATTTATTGAATTAAGCACACTTCTTATAATACATATACATACATATATACATATGCATATATATATATATATTGTCTTTCACAGACAGGCTGTTTCATTGTATCACAACTCTTCAGTGTAGCTAGACATGCAGGACACTCCAAGCTGGGATTAAAACCTGCCAAACTTTATGCTTGACTTGATACCTTACCACTCAACCATTTTGGCAATCTACATCAGCTTGGGAAATTAATGTATTTTTGTATTAAATTTCGTTTGTTTACATTTTGCTGTATCAGATACTGGAGTGTTAAATGAGTGTTAGAAGAGCTTTGCATTATATATATATATATATATATATATATATATATATATATATATAAGTAAATATATATTAGTTTTTATATATATTCGATATCATGGAAGCTTGTCTGTGACCACAGATTTCATAGCATCTTATAAACGACAATCATTGATTATTAAATAATTGATCTATCACAAATATTGAGCACTCTCCAAATTATATCACATTTGGTCTGCCACAAACCCATGAAGTGAGATTGTGATAACTAACACTGTTATAATATATATATATATATATATATATATATATATATTGAGAGAGAGAGAGAGAGAGAGAGAGTGGGGTAGGGAATTGTTATTTATCCTTTTTATCTCTGAAAGCAACATAATTTATTAGTGACATTGGAACATTCCAATCATTTTGAGATTTAAAGGGGCAAAGATAATGAATGTGATAGAAAAAAGCCTTTAAATAACAATTTCACTCGTAGCAAAGCTTTCTTTATGTCTTATTAGATTCTTTATGTCTTATTAGATTCACCAAATATATATCTAGCCATCTGTCCCTATATGGTTCCAACATTTTTGGTTTGATTTCAACCAAACTTCAAGGAATTGTTAGAGTTTTCCCAAAAAGGTTTACAGCTGTATTCTGCCAAGATTATTTGAGTTTTACTCCTCCAAAATGAAACTCCTACCTTAAAGAAATTGAAAAATAGCGATGATTTGCAAAGAAAGTGCTTATATGAGACAGTTGATATTCAGTGAGAATAGACATCATTTTGAAAGTGATGAGAAGTTGATGGTTCATATAACAGAAATTATAAGAAAGTGACAATTTATCTATTTATCTATTTCTTTGTTTGCTTATATATTCCTTTTTATATTAACTGGTATAAAGTATTTTACAAAAAAAAAATATGTAAGTTATGTTGACTTATATATTTTCCAAAATTTAATTGTATTTACTTAATATATTTCTTTACTTTACCCTGTCCCATCATAGTTGGTACATTTAGTGTATGAAATTTTATTTGCAAATGTACCAACTGTTATTGGAGAGATGAACATTTTAGTACCTCTGCATTATCATAGTTGGTACATTTAGTGTATAAAATATATATGCAAATATAACAAGTATTGTAGGACAGGTGTACTGTGTTTTCTTATGTCTGTCCCATATTTCTTGCATTTATTGAATGAAATTTACATGAAAAATGTAGCGACTATTATAGATCAAATGTACATTTTTGTACCACTTTTCACCTTTTTTACATTAATGTTATGCATCAACAGATTTTGATTTTCTCTTTCAAATGATCTAAGAGGGGAAATATTTTCATCTGAATATACATGTGTAAACAACATGAAACCTATAAAATTTTTGTAAATTCTATGGCATTTTAGACAAAAAATCTTTTTGTAAATTTAGACAAACCTAATAAAAGTGGACTTGAATAAATTTCTTAAGATTTCTTAAGAGATGTTTTCTCCCTTTTTTTCTGTTTATGAAGCCTTTGTAAATTCAGCAAGAGGTGGATTTGGAGTATATTTTTTTTCACTTACTGTTTTCTTGGCAAAATGTTTATATGTACATATAATGACCTTTATCATTGCATCAATATTTCATATGAAATCTTTTCAACTACCATACTGTATACACCAATGAAATATACTTGGTTGATTGATTGATTGATTGATTGATTGATTTTAATGGCATGTCAACCTGTCTTGGGTTATTCTTGCTTAGAGATTAGGGAATTGAATTCATTATATGTACATATCTACATTTTTGCGTAATTGTTTCTGAAGACACTTTTTTTGTACACAGTCTTATTTGATACAACTAATTTTCAGAATTATCAATTTGACCCATAGATGAGACCCAAACAGATACTACCATTCTGGGTCAGAATGTATTAAGAAGTAATGACCATGAAGTGGTACTCCTCACCCTCCATGGCTTCAGAAGTTGGAGTCTTACCATCAAAGGCATTTAGTAACATATCCAGGACACTCCATTTTGTGGAAATCTTACTCCTCTTAGAGAATACTGGTGGCAAATTCTAAGCCCCACTGACAGGGCCACTAGTATTTGGACTCAGCTGAACAAGTTCATGTCATATAGACTAGACATCACGAAGTGTATTATATTGAAACTGTCAAAGATGATTTAGTTTGGTTTGCTTTGGTTCTATGGCATATCAACCATTGTTGGTAATTTAATACTAAATCCTGTTTTTACATATATATTAAATATATGATTTGTAAACACATTTTGTAAGATATACTCAGTTAAATGATCAAACAGTTTCTATTTCAAGCAATTCAATTTAGCATATCAACAAAGTTAAATGGTTTCAAGTATTGCCATGTATCACTAACAATTCAATTAAACATGAGTCATTTGTTTACACACAGTTTAATGATCAAACAGTTCTTTTTCAAACAAATCAATTTAGCATTAATCATTTGTTTGCACTGAGTTTAAATTTCAAACTGTTCAATTAGACCCATAGATAGGATCCTGTCAGATGCTACCTCTCCAGGCAAGAGTGGACCAAGAAGTGATGGCAATGAAGAGATATTCTGCATTCCCCAAAGCTCCTCACTGTTAGATTGTTTAGTGTCATATCTTGGACACTTGCAGGGCGGGCGTATTATCCCTCTGCATAGATGCAGTAGGTGTATTCTGTAGCCAACTGGGGCAGTAAAAATGAAAGTATTAACCGTTTACTGAATTATACAATGGACTTACTGTATTAAGTTACAGATCTACAAGGGAAATCTTTCACTTTTTATGTATAATAAGTAAAAAAGTAAAGTTGGCGACCTTAGTTGAGAGTGACCCGAAGGCTCCCTTTTTAATAGCAACCACACTGAGGTGTAGGGGAGGGTGTGACTTCTTTCCTTGGATTGCTCCACTTTACCTTGATCCTTACCTTATGATGCTGAGTGTTAAGCAAGGCGACATCAAGTACCATTTTTTGCGTCGTTGGTATGACTTGATATCGGATTGAACACCGGTCTCCCGGACCATTGGCAAACACTCTACTCATTAGGCGAATGGCCCAGTAAGTAAAGTTGGTGATTGGTAGGAAGAGTGTTCGCCAATGGCCCAGGAGACCTGAGTTCAATCCCAGGTCACGTCATACCAAAGGCTATAAAAATGGTACTTGCTTAACACTTAGCAATATATTGTACGTATCCAGGGTAAAGTGGAGCAATCCAGGGAAAGGAGCAGTCCCCTTCTCTACATCTTGGTGTCATAGCTATTGAAAAAGGAGTTATGTATAATAATTAATCTTTATATTTTTAATCATAAGTAATCACTACTTCCTTGCTTACTTGGATGGTATGTCCCTACACACTAAGCTGTTCTAATGTAAAATTATACTATTATTTACTTTTTATTTAACCTTCTACACAAGCTAATCATGAAGATCAATTAAATTGAGTAGTGACTTTTATCCTTACTGGGTAATTCATCACTGGGGCCTTATGCCAGACAAAGCTCAGCTTGGAAAATAACTAAGCCTTGTTAGATAATTGGATGAAAATACTGGTTCAGATACTGAATGAATAACCTGAAATACAGTTCCAGGAAACTGTGTGAAGTAAATAAATCACCTTTTCTCTTTTACATTATTTATAGCATTCATATTTCACAGAAGATGAATTGGGTGTGCTGAAATTAGAGGAAGAAAGGAGAGAAGAGCAGCTGGGAAGAAGTGAAACTGGAAACAGAAAATGTTATTTCAAACCTGTTAGTAAATTCCTTATAGAATAGAGAGAATTTCTAAATAGTTAATACTGAATGAACCAATTGGTCTTATGTTGTATGAACAGTATGAATTACAATAAAAATAATGGTTGAATGAAAAAAGGCAAACAAATTTACCCGGACAATTAAAAAACAAGTTAAAAGAATAAATATTAAAAATATTTGAGGACATAACTTTTGTTAATCTATCTATCTATCAATCTATCCTTCTATCAGTCTATCTATCAGCCCTGTCTGCAGGGTTTAGAAGATGCTGACTATAACCCTGCTGAGGAGTGAGACACTCCCACCAAAAATAGGTGTGTTCTTGGTATGACACCGAACTGTATCTGATCGCGGGGCTCCAGTTCAGAAAATCGGAGGAGTATGGAAGGTCCATTTATTACCATTAGTGCCAGGTTCTTTCTGACTCTCTCTGTTAGGGTTTTATACTTGCTTCAAATCGATCTGTTTAGAAATATTTCATACATGAGGGTTGAGCAAAAAAACTCTTAAGAAAGAACTATAAAACAATTTGAATATGAATGTACAATGAACATAATTCTCTAACCTTTAAGCATAAAGTAATCTTAGACAGTTTGACATGCCATTAAAATCAATCAAATAATCTATCTCCAGCATACTTTAGGTGCTTTAAACATGACTACAAAATAGAACACCACATTTAATGCTGTAAGCTTACTTTCTTACACACTGGCATGTGTAATAATTCTACATATCCAACAATCAAAGTACTCTTCTCAAATATATCAGTTTTTTCACAAGCTTTTATATCTCCTAGAAATGTCATGCATTCATCTATGTGATTAGTTAGTAAATGATTACTCAGTGAGGTGGCATTAAAACATATATGATAATCATAAATCATGAAAAATTGCACTAAAAATAATTCAACCACATCCCAAAAACTATGTACAATATTAGTAATGTCTTTGTAATCCATTTTGTTAAACACATATTTATAAACGTTTGAATGCCTGGATCTTTCTTTTTGACTTTTTATTATTTTCATTTTGTTTTTACTTTTACTTTAAATACTTTGCATATGAGCAAAAGAAACTCTCTATAGATGTAATCTTTTCTTTATAAATGGCTGACTTTTGAAAGAAAATCAAAATCAAAATGTAGTCATTCTGTTGTTATATAAGGCAGTTACTAAAGTAAGATAAAGGTAAAATAATTAATACTTTCAAACCAGCAACATATTTGAAGTTCAATTAAATTGTTTATTCTTTTGTTTGAACAGGATAACTCTTTCTACAGAAGGTATTTTAAAGCTCCTGTGTATACAAATGGCTAATGTAACATTGTAAGTGAATGGTACTTGGGTGGGAATAGAAAAAAGCCAGTAGCCAGAAGAAAGACATTGACAAAGTTCAACATTTCATCTAGTTGGCTAGGTGCTGCAAGATATTCTTTATCTAGCATGCCAAACTGAAAACAGCAGTAAAGTAGGACTTGTTGAAGACACTGGACCCAATCAACTATCTAAGTTGTGGCAGGGTGTGACCAGACTATGCAGCCCATCTAAGGCAGAGTGGAGGTTGGGTGTTCCATGGACCCCAATAAAAGTCAATTGATTTCTCAATTTACCGTCTTTTTTTGGTGGCTAGGGTACAAAGAGACAAGCATTCACTTTACAGAGCATAAGTGAACCTTTCAAAGATATGGGAAGAGTCAGTTCTAACAAGAACAAAGAAACTCCTTTGCATGTTGTGTGTGTCATCCATTTCCACCAACTTCCCTGGCCTCAGAAACTGAACTGAGAGAATGATGCAATGAAAGTCCTAATACCTAGGGTTAATTGTGTTTTGGTATTTCTCATCTCCAATTTGATGATTAGCCATCATTGATATAGCATGACTATGTGTCACTAGTATAAGGAAAAGTGAAGAGGAAGACAATTTCTTGGGTCATTTTTTTTTTGCTTGCTTAACAAGTTACCAATAATTTTTATTTGAAATTTAATTCATGATGAGGGTCATTCAATAAATAAAGGAAATTTCTTTGTAAAAATGCATAATAATTTTTTTTCAGAATTTATTTCCACAAATATAAACTCAACATCATTTGAAATTGGTTTATAGGAAAGAACTATTGTATTCCTGCAAATATCTTTTTCAGACTTTTTGAAATGTTGGCAAAACAAACAGAATGCTCTAGGCTTGAACAGAGGTCTGTCATCAATTTTTTTGGTGGCTGAGAAGTGTAAACTATAAGAAATTTATATAAGAACATGTGGTATGTATGAAGAAGCCTGTTTTAGTTAGAAAATGATTACCAAAGGGCTAAACATATGTTTGTCACAATGAGACAGTGTCAAAAAGATAGTCCATGAAATGGAAACACTGACTCAGGTAAAAAAAAAAATCCAGATGCAGCTGTCAATAAAAAAAGTCATGTTGATACTCTTCTGGAACATGAAAGGACTCATTACTATTGATTTCCTTGAAAAGGGGGCAAACTATAAACTGCTACGCACTATTAACTTCTAGTGCAAGATTCACCTTATCTATTGAATGACTTTAAGTATTTTATATAAAAGTTACATCTGATGCAATAATGTTTACATATACGAGGGGCATACGATAAGTTTCCAGACTTTTTTGTATGGGCATTTAAAATTGTTGTAGACTTTTGAAAATTCAGTATATTATTGCTATACATCTTATAAGATGACTGACTGATTTTTATGATTTCAGCTTCAAATGAACAGCTACAGCAGTAATTGGAATACACCCAACTAAATCCTGATTTTCACAGCTGGTGAATTTCAAAAATGCAATCTGGATGTGAGGACACTTTAGAAGAATAATATCCAATAAAATTCTGTTTTGAACTTGGAAAAAATGCCACAGAAATGTATGGAATGCTTCAGACTGCTTTTCGACCATCTTGCATGAACTGAGCAGCAATTTTTAAGTGGCATAAGAGATTCAAGGAAGGCAGGGAGTCTGTGAGGGATGCTGACAGGTGTGGGAGGAGTGAGGAAGTCAATAGACCAGAGTTGATTGGCCAAAGGGTTATGGTTATGGTTAGGGTTACTATGTTGAGGTTTTAAGGGAATTCAGGAAGAGATTCCGTCGGAAAAGACAAGCACTCTTCAAATCGGGTCAGTGGCATTTCTACCAGGCCAATGCAGCAGTCCACAACTCCATCCTTGTCACAGACTATTTGACCAAGATGGGCATCAAGACAGTTCCTCAGCCTCCCTATCGTCCAGACCTTGTTCCCTGTGACTTTTAGTTGTTTCCTAAGCTCAGAGGTTGTCATTATGAGATAATTGAGGAGATGAAAGAGGCTGTGACGAAGGTCATTGACACGCTCACACAAGAGGACTTACAGAAGTTGTTGAAATGGTAAAACAAGTGCATTGCAGCTGGAGGAGATTTCTTCGAAGGGGACTAGAGTTTCAAGTGTGTACTATCAATAAAAGTGCCCATATGAAAAAAGTCTGGAAACTTATCGTATGCACCTCGTATATTTGGACTATTTACAAAGCCATTTCTTTTGTGTGGTAAATCATAATTTTTTTTATTCAACAAGTAAATGCACAAAGGAAGATCAAAATTAAGTCATTGCACAAAAAGTTTTTACATAAATTTCGTAAATATTGCCAACCATAATTGTGTCAGAGATATTAGTCCTGTTAGTTGAGAGTGTTGGAGAATTTGTCTGTTAGTCCTGTCCTGTCTTCAATTCTAGGCTTGATCTCTTACCTCTCATAGATGGGTACATCATATAGTAATGATATATCTTGCTTCAGCTTACATATAAATTGCCAGACAATTTCTTATTGTCTACCAAAGAAACTCTAATGATAGAGAAGTTTTTTATAAAAAAGTTTAAAAAAATGATGAAAAAAATTTTTTATACCTTCAGCCTTTACCTCATAAATATTATCTTTACCACTGATACTTTTTAAGTTTTCACCTTCAAGAACAAGAGAAATATTCTGTGTTTTTTTTTGTTTTTTTTTTTTGACCAGCTATACACACACACCACAAAACCTGGCTACTCAGACTTGCAACTGAGATTCACAAAAAGATATGAAAAATCAAATAATTGTAGCTACTTTTCTATTATCAATGCAATGTGCTCATAAGATATAGGTTTATTAAAAAAAGAACAAGATGGCTACATTTTTGTGGTAGTTAAGTCTTTCATTTGTTTCAGACTGCAAATCAATGTTTCCATGGATTTTTTTGTTTTGTTATGAAGAATGGCTCCAAAATGTTCAGTAAGTGTAAAAGCAAGGTTTTCGGTACAAAGGTGTAAGAGCAGCAAAAGATATATTTTTATAATAATAATAATAATAATAATAATAATAATAATAATAATAATAATGCAAGAAATTTGGACAGAGGAAAAAAAAAAAAAAGTTAGAAAACAAGTTGGAACATAAGTAATAAAAGAAAAAAATTAAATGAAAGGATGTATAGTGTGAAGCAAGAGGAGAATAAAGCAGAATTTTGTTGGATTTATTTTATGTTTCCATTTATATTCACTAAGGAAATGGGAGATAATTTTTTTAAAGTGTGTATAATCTTTAGAGAGTAGTTTTAGTAAATCAAGTTGAACTTTGCTCGGAATAAAATGTGTCATTTTACTGAAATGGTTTATTATGATCCAGTTTTCATCTGTCCAGTTCAGTTGCATAAAATGTGGCACATTGTCCAGCCTATGTATTTATACTAGCTGAATGAGTGGAAATTCCATGACCCCACTTGTATAATAATTTGGTATAGAAATCCCAATCGCAGCCAGAACATGAGACCAAGTGTTAATTTGCAAGAAAATAACAAGATAATGTTCTACCTAATTCCATAAATACAAATAATATCATAAAATGTTTAGTTATATATACCTAATGAAAAGGAAGCCTTTGAGTCACCCTCAACTAAGGTTGCTATTTTTACTTTTGCTTAGTTTATATATATACAAGGATCATTCAAAAAATAAGGTGAATTTCACCTAAGGCGTTGGTAATGGAAAATATAATTTACAGTTGAAATTTTTCTAGGAAATCAAGAGTGATGGGTCTTTTCTTGCCCCAGAAGACTGTCAGAATGACCTTTACTGACCACACACCTGGAGCTTTATCTTTACCAGAGAGTCAGTATGTTTCAACTTTATGGATGATTTTTTTGTCTAAGGCTTATTGTGGCAAACCAAAGTTTAGCTCCTTTGTAATCAGTTTTTGACTAAAACATGCTTCTCTGTACATATCTTAGATTCTTCTTTAAATTTCACATGGTTTGGTCTTCTTAGCCATCAAAAATTTGATGACAGACCTCTGATCAAGCTTGGACCATAGTGTTTGATAGGCAGCAATTTTTTTGAGGTTAGAATAATTCTTGCTATAAACTAATTCCAAATAGTGCAGAGTTTACATTTATAGAAAAAAATTCAGAAAAAAATTATTTTGCTTTTTTCAAAAATAATTCTCTTATAAATATAAATAATTGTCTGTTTTGGATTTTACAAATAAATTGTGGTCATATGAAAATTCCAGAATCCTTTCTTGTCTTTTTTGTCCACATTCTTAGGGTGGTTAAAACATGCTTTTTTGACTTTGTCTCAGCACCCAATAAATGATGTTGTATTATCCCACTGAAACACTGAAATGTAAAGCCCACAGGACTATGAACACACATGGAACACAAGTAAGACTTTTTATTGTTTTCGAACTCCTTTCATATACAGCATATATACATATTTTATCTGTTGGGACATACTTGTCTTGCAAGAAGACAGATTAGCTCCAGTTCTATTTATAATGTGCTTATATTGACCTTGGACTTCTTAAAAATGCCTCTGCTCAAGCTGAATTTTAATTGCATGGGTTGGAGCAAGCAGCAATTGGGGTTAGTCTCTACATTAACTCTTATAAAACTGACTGCATATGTTTTAAACAATATGATGCCATCTCATTAAATGGTAAGCCACTGAAATCAGTAGACCAGGTAATATACCTCAGTAACAGTATGTCATCTACTGAAAGTATTGTCAGCATATGCATTGACAAAGCATGGACTACTACTGGTTATTGACCTTATAAAAATCTGATCTCTCTGATGAGACTTCCTTCCATCTATTTAGTATTAGTGTTTCATTGGATATACTAATGCTAATATTAGACATGGCTTAATATCCCCACTGGCACTAACCAGTCCTTTGATTTCATCAACAGAAATGCTCAAAATGACTGGCATTTTCATTACAAAATATCCATGATTTTTAATCTGCTACAATTAGTTCTCCATCAAATATATCTTTCTTGAATTAGACTCTTTGTGTTTTATTTGTGACATAAAAATAATATTATGAATGGAAATTTAAAAATTGAAGTGAAAGGGATAACTTTTATTTAGTCTTACTAATCAAGCATTTATATTAAAGGTGTAAGTATATAATTACTGACCAACTAATTGATTCTGCTCACTATTTCCATTTTGTTGCTAATTCTTTGAGCCAGTTCCACTTGATATATAACTGTGGGCAAAAAAATACTTAAAGAAATAAATAAATAAAAAATCTGGATGATAACATAAAATGAACAAAATTCCCTAACCTATTGGCATAAAATAATGCTAGATTGGTTAGCATGTCATTAAAATCAATCAATCAAATGCATCTTCTTTGATCATGATGAATGCAATCTTTTCACCATCCAAATTCCAAGTATAACTGAAATAACAATGAAATACTGAATTGCATCTTTTACTTTGTCCTAAATAAAAGCATTAGTATCATCATGGAATTATGTTATAGACCATCTAGTTTATATATATATATATATATATATATATATATATATATATATATAAATATATTGTCATCCACAGACACACAGACTGTTTCATTGTATTACAACTCTTCAGTGTGGCTAGACACATAGGGCGCTTCAAGCTGGGATTGAAACCTGCCCAACTTTACGTTAGACTTAGTATCATATTGCTCAGCCATCAGTTAACATACTTCAGCTCAGGAATTATAACCATTCAACATATTAAATTAAAATACTTTAAAGTTTTCAGTTCAGAATTTTTCTTTATTAAGATTAGTTTGGTTTTGGTTTCTTTATTTAATTGCATATCAACTGTCATAGGTTATTTAATGCCAAAGCCACCCTGGAAAAAGCATTAATGAGGCTATTTAATCCAAAGCTGAAGAGGATAAAGGAGTTCATACCTTTACCAAGAATACTAGTCTGTAAGAGAATGAAATAGCATGACTGGAGTTTGAACTCACTTACTATGAGGTTACATTCAAGCTCTTTAGCCACTATGCTGCGGAGAACTTCCCCTTAATTAGGATTTGTTGACTATTTTTCCTCTAAAGCTTTTTAATTTTGAAACTCAGACATGTTTAGTTGAAATTACTTCATGAATCTTTGACAGAAAATGGTAGCTTTGACTGATTATCTTTATCAGTTATCTTGTTTACAATAACACAATCAACAAATGTAACACATGAGACAAGCCTATTTTTCTTTTAACTCTCTTAGCAGGATTAGGAAATTTCTCTTGCGATAACTCGCCAGTCTCTTTCAAATACATAATACCTATATTTTTTAAATCACTAAATAATTTTCTGTACAAATTGATTTTTAAAAAAAATTAAATCAAAACTTTTTCAGAAATAACAATTTTCCCAACATATTACATACATTGAGACAGATTGAGGCACGCTGAAAGCACCACTTTTTATCAAACTAGAAAAACTAATTCAGATTTTTTTTACTTTTATAAGAAGTGGTCATGAACTGCCATAACAAAAATGTTCCACTATGGCTCTTCTTTTTGGAAGAGGCTTAGAACTTTTAGAATGACTCTCATATGAATATATATATATATATATATATATATATATATATATATATTCATATGAGAGTCATTCCTATTCCTATATATTTGGTGTATATATATATATATATATATATATATATATATATATATACAGCAAATATATAAGAATAGGATATGTGATTGAAAAATATGCCATGCTTATAATGAAAAAAAAATGTAAAGATGAACAATGGAAGACATATAACTGACCAATCAGGAAAGTATCAGAACTCTTGAAGAAAAAGAAAATTACAAATACTTGGAAATGTTAAAAGTGGACACCTTCAAGCAAACTGAAATGAAATAAAAAGTAAGAAAGGAGTACCTCAGAAAACCTTTTCAAAACCAAACTCTGAATCAGATCCAGAATAATACTTATTAGCATTAGTATATCCATGCTATCCTATCACTAGAAAAAATGAAAGGAAAGACAGAATAATCTCAATTACACATACAAAAAGATTTTAATATTTCAGATGCCCAATATACATGCAGGCGGCATGACAAAGAAAGATTACACAAAAATATTCCAATAGCTAGAATAATACACGAACAAGGAGTATGTGGAAAGAGTTCAAAACAGCAAAAGGTTTACTTGTTAAGTATTGGTAAGATAGGCAAGTGGCTTTAGAATTGCCATCATCTTAGGCCAACATAATAGGCATTAATTTTGTAGACAGAAAATTCATACTCATCATTATATATTTGTAGAGTCATGGTTATTGTTGTAGAAATTGAACACAGTGATCCAAATTAAAATCCTGGACAAGCGTGTCTACATTTCACATAGTACTAATAGCCTTGGGAAATCCACTTGTGTTAATTCACTTTTGGACTAATGCCCTTTGGGAAAGGTAGGAATATTCTTATGTTTTAAATAGTATCTCTTCTGTTGTTCTATAAGGATGGATTTGGCATTAAATAATCCACAAAGGTTCACATGACATTAAACAAAAAAAACCCAAACCAAAAGAGACAGACTGGTAGATAGACAAAGAAAGAATTAAAAAGTAGATGTATAAACATTAGTAAATTGATTTTATAACTGTGTTAATCTCAGTTGTTTTTGTCCTTGCTTTTGGCAGAGGTTATTTCATTGTTCTAGAGGGTAGAGTGTTTGCCAATGGTCCGGGAGACCTGGGTTCAATCCCAGGTCATGTCATACCAAAGACTTTAAAAATGGTACTTGATACCTCCTTGCTTAACACTTAGCATTATAAAGTATGTATCAAGGATAAAGTACGGCAATCCAGGGAATGGAGTTGTGCCCTCCCCTACACCTCGGTGTAATAGCTATTGAAAAGGGAGCCTTCTGGTTGCCCTCAACTATGATCACCAACTTTACTTACTTTTTTACTTGTTTAATGGCTAATCAACCTTTGTAGGGTATTTAATGTGAAAGCCATCCTTATAAAAGACCAGCTGCAGAGATTCTTTTTAACTCATAGCTGGGGGATAAAGAGGTTCATACTTTTCCCAAGCATATTAGTCCGAAAGTGAACATAATAGAGCAACTGGAGTCCAAACACGTTTACTTTGAGCCTGCAGTTCAACTCTTCAACTATTATTTTACAGTGACTCCTCCTATTTCAAGACTGATAGACATACAAACATGAGACTATTAACATTTATATGAGTCACTAACAGAGTAACCTAATTCATTTTTAAGTTTAATAAACAATCAGACTTTTAAAATTCCTCACCAATCAAATTGTAATGGCAAAAACATTACCTAACTTTTAGAATGCACTCATAGCTCCAAACAATATATAGGGGAATGAGAATGTTCCTATTTGTGAGCTTTGAGTAGAGGAGATATTTAGCCAAGTTCTCACATACTAAATACCAATATCAGCATTAGTATATATCTGTGATATACAAACACTGAACAAAAGGAAAGACAAAATATACTCAATTATATATACACAAACATTTAATATTGTATATGCACAATATACATGCAGATGACATTACAAAGAAAGAATACACAATTACATCTGATTAACTTGAATTATACATGAACAAGCAGTATGTGGAAGGGTTACAAAATAGGAAAAGGCTTACTTCATAAGGATAAGTAAGTGAGCTTTGTGGCTTTGTTGTTCCCTGGAAGGGGTCAGAGACAACTCCTCTATTAGTCAAAGACCAGAGGCAACAAGAGGTTGATCCTTTATTGGGCCTCTTTCGAATATACAAAGTATCTAAAGGAGATAATGATTCATTGTATCCCAAAATTCCTTTTTAAGGTCTTTTTTTTTATATCTAAAAAAATTATTTTTATAATAAGCTCAGAACAGATCTTAATTTTATCTCATTAAACAATATTTTCACCTAACAGTCAATGATTTTAACCGACACTAAATTTCTAAAATAGAGAAGACCAATGAATATATATCAAACAAGAAACTCACACAAAAAACATTCAGTTTTATTTACTATGTGCAAACAAATAAATAATGTTAATTGACTTATTTGTATTAGTTTATTTATTTGTTTGCACATGGTAAATAAAATTGCAATGTTAATAGACTTATTTGTATCAGTTTGCAATACTTGAAACCATTCAACTGTGTGCAAACAAATGAGCTCTGGATTATTTCAAAATAATGTTACATACTAACTATTCACTTACAAAGGTTGGTATGCCATGAAATACAACCAAACCATTCTTCTTTAACCCAAACACTTACACTCTCATTATTAATTAACGTTTATATGAAAATATTAATATCTAAAAATTCACTAGCTCTTCTTGACTGATTTTTCTACTAAAGGAAAACAAGAAAAAAAAAGTCAAAATTTAAAAACATTTTAAAACAACAACCATTGATTTCCTACCTTTAATATATTACACACATATATAAATATGATAACTGCCAGATCTTGACCTATGATAGCTTTTTTTACCACCTAAACGACAACTTCCTGGTCAGCTGGGTCTGAAGAATATACTGACTGCTCTAATGCAAAAAGATAAGACCCCATTCAACAAGCATCCTGGGTATGCCACTAAACCATCTAATGGTGAGGCTCCAGTTTTAGAGCTTTGGGGAATGTGGAGTACCTCATTATTGCCATTACACTCAGGTCAACTCTGATTCAAAGTTATAGAACCTGTTAGAGTCCAATCAATGGGTCAAATAGAACTATTCAATAATTTACTATACTTGAAACCATCTAATTGTGTACAAACAAATGATTAATATAAAATAAAATTATTAGTGTTTGGTAGCAATACTTGAAACCATTTAACTATGTGCAAACAAATGAGCTCTAACTTTTTAAAAATAAAGTTACCCACAAACTGTCACTTGCAAATTTTATATACATACATACACACACACACACACATATATATATATATATATATATATATATGTATGTATGTATGTCTATAGTAAAGTTACCCACAAACTGTCACTTGAAAATTTTATATACATACACACACACACACACATATATATATATATATATATATATGTGTGTATGTATGTATGTATGTATGTCTAGACAGGTTTGGTTGAATACTGTGGATTGTTTCTTCTTTAAATTTTTCAATTGAAGATGTTAAAGTTTTCTCACTAGTCTTCTTACTTCTGGGTCAAGTTGGTAAAGAAAGAACCCTGTATTAGCCCAAGTGCTTTTGACCATCACAGCCAAGAATTAGGGCAGTATATGTGCACTCTTCCTAATTTAGTAATTCTAAGTCAATTTTACCGTGTTGGGCAAGTAGAAGGACACTGGTGAAATGGTATTGGAATACATAGTGGTAGGTATAGTATTTAGTTGAGTCCCCACTCTAAAAAGGCCAATATCTGTAAATTACTAACACTAAACACAACAGAAGGAAAGGTAAGATAAACTCATTTACATATACTTGACATTGCTGGTGGTATAATAGAGAAAGAATACACAAACATGTCCAATGATAGTTTTATATATATATTGTGCCATGCACAAACAGTATGTGGAAGAAGAAAATGAAAAAGACTTACTTGACAAGTGTGGGTAATATAGTCATATGGCTGAATCAGAGAACATTCTATGAAGCCCCTTATGTACATGTCAATTCTCTTAGAGAGATAATTGTTATTGTCTCCTTACAATGGAAATATCTCTAGACTGATAATCCCTTAATTTAAGCTTCAAATCAAGATAGTATGTCATTTTAATTTTATAAGTCAGTTTTCCTGAGTGCAAAAGAAATTATGGATTGAGAAACAAAGAAAAATGCAGGAAAATATCACTAGGTTCATTATATATATATATATATATATATATATAAGTAAAGTTGGTGACTATTGTTGAGGGTAACCTGAAGACTCCTTTTTCAATAACTACTTCACCAAGATGTAGGGGAGGGCACTAAACCTTTACCCTTGATCCATACCTTATAATGCTAAGTGTTTAGGAAGGGGGCATCAAGCACCATTTTTTGAGTCTCTGGTTAGACTCAACCTGGAATTGAACCCTAGTCTCTTTGGTCATTGGTGAACATTCTACCTACAAGACCAATGAACCAATATAGTATATATCTTATGATTTTTTGTATTTTTCTATGTTTCTTTACCAATAATTTCTGTTACCCTTGTGGGGTTGAAGGGGCTCCGTTCTAATGACAAAGTTTGCTCTGGCCCAGAGTGGTAGCATCTTATAGTGTCCTATCTATGGGTCAAATACAAATCTTTGACTATTTAAACAGTGTTCAAACAAATGGCTTATGCTAGACTGAATTTTTAGAAAAAGAACTGTTTGATTATTTAACTGAGTGTAAACAAATGATTGATGTTTAACTGAATTGTTAGTGATACATAGTAATACACTGATACACTGATCTACACTGAATAGGACCAGAAATTAAGATTGATCCTTTACTGAGATACTACACTGATTCAAGGAATAGAACTTGGGTATAACACTGATCCTTCACTAATTGAAACAGATACTACACTGATCCCAGGCAGAAGAACCAATCTGTAATCCAATCATTGAGAGTGCACAGATTCTGCACTAATTTTACCCTGAGGATCAGGGAGTAAGACTTTCGTCTTTGACAGGGAACACAGATGCTATGCTGATCCAAGGAATGAAACCAGAGAATAACAGATCTTTTAATGAGAGCGCAGATACTACACTGATCCCCAGCAAAAAGGCCAATCTGTAATCTAGTCATATTTAAAGTATACTAAAGTGCAGTTTCTTCCAAGCAGTGGTTGTGTTGATACTGCTATACGGATGCACTACATGGACACTAACTAAACGTATGGAGAAAAAGCTTGATGGCAACTACACAAAAATGCTGCTAGCAATATTGAACAAGTCATGGAGGAGGCACCTCATGAAGCAGCAGCTGTAGGACCACCAACCACCCACCCATCATGAAAACTATCAAAGTTAGATTGCTGAAGAAGTGGGGATCGGCTCGTATTTCTATGGACCCCTTCACATGGACAAGAAAAGGCAGGACAACCTGCTTGAACCAACATGCAGCAGCACTGTGCTGATATGGGATGTAACCCTGAAGACCTGCCGGAAGCAATGGATGATTGAGAGGAGTGACAAGAGATGGTCAGGGATATCCATGCTGATGGTGCAGCATCATGATGAAGATGATGATTCCGTTTGGTGATTCCAGCAAAACAATGCACTGAAATGAATTAACTCTCATCAGCTATGCTGGCTGTCCTTGTGTTTGTTTGCATGTGTGTGTGTGTGTGTGTGTGTGTGTGTGTGTGTGTGTGTGTGTGTGTGTGTGTGTGTGTGTTTGCTTGCATGTGTGTGTGTGTGCATGCGTTTTTTCCCTTCAACTTCCTCCCTGACAGGATTAGTCAGCTTCCTGAGCATTTCTAATCACTACAGTCCATGACTGACAATCCCTACTGAATCACTACAGATGTCCACCTAATCAGATTTTTGCTGATGAAATACAAATAAAACCCCAACAACAACAACAAGCATCACTCCTAACAGTGTCCAAGCATGTCTTCCATTGACCATCTAATCGACACTTCCACCCGAAAGAATTTGTTTCATCACTTTGAATCTTGCTGGTGAGTAAATGGCCAAAAATAGTGGAGGCAGCTCTTAGATATATTATCTTTCCAGATAAAACAATGTGTGCATGAGAGTATTTTGTTTGTATATACACGCTATTATGAACTAATTTTTCCTAATATTAATTTCAGAAACTAGTAAAGTGAGGAATAAATGGATTTAGAAAATAACATATTAAATGAAGTCTTGTTTGGATGTAAGGTGTAGAGGTTGATTGATTGACTGATAGACTTTAACATGTCAACCTGTCAAGGGTTATTATATGCCAAGAGGTTAGGGAAATGTGTTTATTGTACATTCATATTTACAGTTTTTGTGTTGTTTCTTAAGAGTCTTTTTGCCCATGAATACAAATAATTTTTACATAGATCTATTTGACCCTTAGATGAGATCCAAACATACCACTCTGGGTCAGAGTAGACTGAGGAGTAGTGGCAATGAAGGAGTATTCCACACTCCCCAGACTGTCAGAACTGTAGCCTCACCTTGAGATACAATTTTGTATCACACTTTTTTGTATGGAGGTCATGCTCCTCTACAAAAGGGATACTGTCAGAATATTCTAAGTTCCACTGAAAGGGTGGTGTGTAGTTGCTTCAAAATAATTAAATACAATTTACAAAATAGAATAAAATGAAATAATGTAAATCAAAATAAAGAATATACATTTATGTTTAATCTTATCATACCAGAGATTATTCTCACATGACACCTGGGTTTCAAATTTCTGATCATAGGCCATAATCTCCCTTTTTCAGCTCTTTTTTACCACCAACCTTGGTCAGAAGTTGAATTTTCTCTGCGACTCTTAGAACCCTATTATATATAAGCCACACCCCCATCTCAGGGAGACATTGATTTGGTCAGGTGCTTGTATCTAAATTACTTTCACCCTTTACATAAAAGGATCTGAATGGTAAATATCGAAAGGATTTTCTTCCTAGGAATATAAAATATAACAGGTCTGTGAAAAGAAATGGGGTGTAATTTTCTTTTGTGAATTGTTTTCATTTTACCAACACATGCAAATATCAGACTTTTCTGATCAAAGGATACCTACAAGTCAGTAGAAGTGGAGCTTCATTCTCCTATTAACTTCCCCTAGAAAAGTTGCCTTCACCCTAGCTTTATCATTGGAAGGGAGCCCTTTCTACCCTACAAGTGTAACGGAAATTATAGATAGAGAAATAAAGAAAAAATACTCTTCAAGCTCATAAAAGAAATTCTGTATAAAATCTTTCAAATAGAGGAAGTATGTATTTACCAATCTCTCTGCGTGATTGGTTTAGTTTGGTTTTATAGCATATCAACCATTGTTGGTTATTTAATGCAAAATCTCATTTTTACATGTATATTAAATATATGATTTTTGAATACATTTTGTAGATATATACATTTAAATTGACAAACAGTTCTATATCTAACAATTCAATTAAGCATGAATCAACAAAGTTAAATGGTTCCGAGTATTGCTATGTATCATTAACAATTCAATTAAACATCAGTCATTTGTTTACACACAGTTAAATGATAAAACAGTTCTATTTAAAACAATCAAATTTAACATAAATCATTTATTTGCACTCAGTTTAAATGTCAAATAATTCTATTCTATAGATAGGACCCTATCAGGTGTTACCACTCCTGACCAGAGCAGATCTGTGAGCAATGAATAGGAACTCCACATTCTTCAAAGCTCCAGCATTACTGTAGCCTCACCATCATATTTAGTGTCATTTCCAGGAAACTCATTTGATACTGTTCAAAGATCAGAGATGAAGAGAGATCGAGAATAGGCATTTGAAATTGTTATGTGACCCTCTACAGAGCCCCAATCAGATAGGCAAATTATCTCTAGGAGATATTTATTGTCTTCCTGTTGCAGTTTTGTTGAATTCTCTTTCATATCCAAATAAATTTTACAGTTATCAGATTAAACCTTCTTTAAATTTGATAAAGTTTTCATAAATCCAAAAAATTTTACCAAAAAAATTATTTTACTAATTTGATTTAGTTTTATTTTCAAAAGATAAATTCATAATTTTTCAGGTCTCATAATGTGGGAGTTTGTAAAGTAAGGTGTATCTGTATATAAAAATATAAACATTGGAGTTTAGAAAGTAATGCCCCAATTTATTTCATTGAAGACTATGATGGATATCAGGGACACAATAACACTGTGGAATAGGGATAGTTTTGAGACACAAAGTACTATTATTTCATTGTTTATGCAGTTTGCTTAATGAAAAATATATACTTGGATATTATGGCAGAAAACTTAATTTTGAGTTTTCTCTTTGAATTCTTTTTTCCTGTTCAGATGTCATTTGTCTTTGATCATTTCTGCATTATTTCACTTTCTTTCATAACCCCTCAATCATTTTCTTTCTTTCTTTCTTATTTTTTCTTTCATCTTTTTTTTTAAGTTATCAGTCTTTTCTGCATAAATTTTCTTGGATAATCTTTCTTTTTTCTTTCTTTCTTTCTCTGATATTTTTTCTTTCATTTCTCAATCTTTTCTGTTCCAATATCCTTGGATGGTCTTTCTTCCTTTCTTTATTCTCTTTTTTTCTTTCTCAGATATTTTTCTTTAATCTTTCTTCTTCAATCTTTTCTGTTGTAATTTTCTTAGATGACATTTCATTTCTTTCTTTTGCTATAACTTTTTTTGTTCCTTTTTTTAGAACTTCTTCGTTCAAATTTCTATGAATCATCTTTCTTTCTTTCTTTCTTTCTTTCTTTCTTTCTTTTCTCTCATTTTTTAAGTTTTCAATTTTTAAAAAAGTTTTTAGATTCTTTTTCTTTCTTTCTTTCTTTCATCATTTTCCATTTCTCAATCTTTTCTGTCCAAATTTCGTTGGATCATCTTTCTTTAGTTTTTCATTCTTTTTCTTTCTTTCTATTTCATCTCTTTTTCACTTTACAATCTTTTCTGGATCATCTTCTTTCTTTCTTTAGTGTTATTTTTCTTTCATTTTTTTTTTTCATTTTCATTTCTATTCTAAATTTCTTCGATCTTCTCTGCATATATTGTCAGTCAGTGAGACCCAATGAAAAGGTTTATAGTGAAGTTATGTATTCCAATAAAAGTCTGTATTAATGAAACAAAGTGATAAAAAAATACTATTACATTTTATTGATTGGTTTTGTTGAACATATGTCTACAATTACCCCATGCCAGCAATTCTGTTATGGTGTCAATAACAAGCAAATTGGAGTCTAGCTCTATACCCAATTTTTCTGGTATTTGCCAAAACAGTGCCAATTTCTCTGTATGTTTCTTTACTAGTATGAAAAGATTCATACATTTACCAAGAGCATTTTAAGGGACTTCATTGCTGGATTTTAATTCAGAGCTGTATTTCTGTTTGGTTTCATTTGGTTGTGCTTTATGGCATATCAATCCTTGAGGTTTACTGAATGTTAAATCTTGTTTCTATCTATCTATCTATCTATCTATCTAGAGAGAGAGAGAGAGAGAGAAATGATATTGTCTTTCTTAGTCCTGATGATGGTCTATTAGAACTGAAACATTATAACATTGACTTTCTTTGTAATATCATCTTGGCAAAGTATTTATTCTCAACTGTTTCAATTTTTATTTTGTTTTGTCTTAATTCTTTTTCTTGGATTACATCATCATCATCATCATCATCATCATGCCGTGCCACTAGCATGGATATCCCTGACCCTCTCTCACCACTTTCCCCTATCGTTCATCGCCTTTGGCAGATCTTCAGGGCTACATCCCGTATCTTCACATAGCTGCTGATTGTATGTTCGTGCTGGTCATCCTGCTTTTGCCTGGCCATATGTGGGGGTCCATAGGAGAACATCACATATGAGCTCGTCTCTGCTTCTCCAGCAGTGTCCTGCATGTCTGGGTTGTCTAACTTTGATAGTTTTCGTGGTGGGATTGGATTACATAGTTTATCAATTTTCCTCTATATTGTCAGATTCACTTTTATATATATATATATATATATATATATATATGTTATTATCAATTCAGTTCAGAGTGAACCTGAGAGTAATGTTAATGAAGGGGTACTAAATATTCCCCAAACTCCAAGACTGGAGCCTCGCCATCAGATGTTGTTTAATGTCATACCCAAGACAAGGTCTATTTCTCATAAACTAGTTGCCAATGAAAGCTAGAGAGCCATGTCTACCCTGTGATTTTAACCATAGCTACAGAGTTGGAGAAGAAGTGGATTCATGTCTTTCTCTACAATACCAAGCGAACATAAAGTGTTTCAGCTGGAATTTGAACCCGTCTGGCCAAATCTATTTTTTGTACTTGTAGCTGTTAGGTTACGAAGCACCTTCACTTCCATTTGACTAATTGATTTAAAATTTTGATCAAAATAAATACCAATTGTTTGTTGTCACATCAGTTTGATTAGATTTCATTTATGAAAAAGGATGGGCACTAAAAACTTTTTGATTACTTATATTTCATTTTCATGATTTTATTATTAGAAAACCATTACCCGCCATTATTAATTTTTGACTAGTATTTATTTCATTTTAATTATACTTGCTTTCAGATGACATTTGTTCAAACTTTCAGTCTATGACAATGAGTAAAAGCAGATAATGAATAAATAAAGCATAAACTCCCAGCAAGACTTGAACTCACATCTTTTTTACTGCAAATTTGCGTATGGATGTTTAAGGAACTAATGATTTAACTACTAAAACTCCTTTTTTTCTGGTGTCATATGTGGTTATAGTTTTACACACAGAGTATTTGTAATATTATCTTGGCAAAGTATTTATTCTCAACTGTTTCAACTTGTATTTTGTTTCGTCTTAATTTTAGTTGTTTTTTTACCTTAAACGTCTTACTGATGTTTATTCAATATATCTGTTGAACTTTGCCTCAGGAATTGGTAATAGGAAGAACTGTTTACTGTTGCACTTTTTCCAAAGAAATCAACAGTGATGAGTCCTTTTATGCCTTTGAAAATTGTCAGCATAACTTTCTTTACTTAGCCCATTTGGCAGGGACTATAGAATACACCAACTGCATCTCTGCAGAGGGTTAAGATCCCCCCATGAGTGTCCAGATTATGACACTAAATAATCTGATGGTGAGGCTCCAGTAATGCTGGAGCTTTAGTTAATGCAGAATACTCCTTCATTGCTATTGTTATCACTATTATTATTAGAAGTAGTTGTACTGGCGATAAAAGAAGTAAAATGACAATGTGAATAATTGCCATTTGAAATTTATTTAGCATTTTGCTTATATGTGGCACAAGGCCGAATGAATAGAGCACCTAATGGTGAATAATTGCCATTTAATTAAACATGAAAAATTAATACATTTACACAGATACACAGATATATTCATTAACGCTTGAGGTATTTTGCAGCATAGATTGAACCAAGAGTTTTGTCCCAATGGATGTTTATCAATTACAGCAAATAAAGAATGTCATAGAGTACAGTTGCTGAAATGTTACAAAGATAACAACCAAGATGGGGACAATTGTTAGAGATGCACAAAAATATATATATATATATATATATATTTGCTAATCCCTCCACATGAACAAGATATGACATGAGATAAATTTTCAAGCAGAGCTCTACAGGTTTTCATTCAGAGTTGTCCTTCTCTTTGACTGGTTGTCATACCAAGGTTAAAGTGCCCAGTCTGCCCTACAATTTATCCACAGCTGGTGTGAGAATAGTTGGATTCATACATTTCCCAAGGGTACTAACACAATGTGAAATGCTTATAGCCTCACCCAAGATTTGAAATCAAGTTGCCATTTCTAACAATGATATAACTATTACACAAGGAGTGCTGAGTAAATATAATAGATAGCAAAGATAATAAGTTTGATAACTATCAGATGAATTACTCTGTAGAATTTGATCTGTATATAGATAATGTATTAATATTGTAGATGTTCTGTGTTAAGATTCTTTTTATTCTTTTAAGTGGTTGATGTGAGAACATAGCAAAAGGGGAAGATGCAAGTGGTAAACGATATATGATGGACGGAATGGAACTACCAAATCACGACAAAATTAGAACCCCCAGAGAAAATAAAACCTACAAATACTTACCTATCTTAGAGGCTGACACCATCAAACAAGTGCAAATGAAAGACAAGATCCGAAAAGAATATCTCAGGAGAAATAGAAAACTACTCGAGACAAAACTCTCCAGCAGAAACCTCATCAAAGGAATAAATACTTGGGCTGTGCCCTTAGTTAGATATTTGGGACCCTTCCTCAAGTGGACCAGAGATGAACTTAAACAAATGGATCAAAGAACAAGAAAACTAATGACCATACATAAGGCATTACACCCTAGTGACGACGTTGACAGACTATATGTATCTAGAAAAAAGGGAGGAAGAGGACTTGCCAGCATCGAAGACAGCATTGACACATCAATACAATGGCTTGAAGACTACATAGAAAAACACAAACGAGGACTAATTACAGCCATCAAAAATGATACGGACAACACGATAGATGATAGAATGACAACAACTAGGAAACAAAAATGGGAAGAAAAACAACTCTATGGCCACTTTAAACGTCTAATAGACAACATCTCACACCAGAAAACCTGGACCTGGCTAAGAAAAGGAAACCTTATGAGAGAAACAGAATCTCTTCTAATAGCCGTACAGGACAACGCCATAAGAACCAAATATATCAAAGCGAGAATAGATAAGACATAACAAAACAGTAAATGTAGGCAATGCAGTAGCAGAGACGAAATGCTCAATCACATAATAAGTGAATGCAGCAAATTAGCACAGCAAATTAGCACAGAAGGAGTATAAGGTGAGACACAACTGGGTCGGCAAGGTGATCCACTGGGTTGTGCAAGAAATTTAAATCTAACCATACTAACAAATGGTATATGCACAACCCAGCACCTGTCCTGGAGAATGACACGCATAAACTCCTATGGGATATTAACATAAAAACAGATCACCTAATCCCGGCCAGAAGACCAGACCTTATAATAATAAACAAAAAAAAAAACATTTGCAAAATTGTCGACTTTGCTATCCCGGTGGACTACATAATAAATCTGAAGAAATGTGAAAAGAAGGATTAGTACCTCAAGCTTGCTAGAGAATTGAAAAAGCTGTGCAATATGAAAGTAACGATTGTGCCAATTGTGATTGGTGCTTTAGGCACAATAACTAAAGGATTATTAAAAGGCCTGGAGGACTTGGAAGTTGGCGGATGGGTAGACCATCCAAATGACAGCATTGCTGAGAACAGCTAGAATCCTGAGACGAATCCTGGAGACTTGAGGAGACTTGCTGTCACTCAGACTCCAGTGAAAAACCATCAGCTAACGCTGATGTAAAAAACTCTAATGAGTAAATAATAATGATAATAATAATAATAATAAATCAACCAATCAATGAATCTGTAGCATTGGAAATAAATACTTCTCTATATATACATATATTAGACATGATGCCTTAGAACAAATGTTTGATGAAGATCATAAACGCCTGTAAACACATATAAAGACAATATGGTAGTATGGCAAGGGTTAATAGTCCCAATAACCATTTTTTATCCTGGATCCAGATTTATGTCAATCAAGTCTACTAGAAAGATGATTGATTTATTTTAATGATATGTCAATGTATGTGTCTGGAAGGCAAAACAAACAAATAATTATAATAATAGTCTAAAAATATACAAAAAAGGAAAAAAAGAATTCTACCAGAATGTTTGAATCATAAAATGAATAAAGAGTTTAGTCCAAAATTTCCAGAAGAAGGCCAGAAATGATGTGATTATAACAATCTACTTGAAGAAAATAGTCCAAGTAAATGTAAACAATCAAATAGAAGCAGGCAAAAAGGATTCATCAAATATCAAGAAAGCATCATCATCACTATCATCACTATTGCCCAGTTGGCAGGGGCTGTTGAATACACTGACAACTTCTCTGCTGAGGGAAAAGACCTCTCCCCACTACGAGTGTCCTGATTAAGACACCAAACCATCTGATGGTTAGGCTTCAGTTATGCTGGAGCTTTGGGGAATGTGGAGAACTCCTTCATTGCCATCGCTCGCAGGTCCACTCTGGCCCAGAGTGGTAGCACCTGATAGACGTGATGCCTTAGAAAAAAACAGGTCAATGGGTCAAATAGAACTAAACAGTATACTTATATTAAACTGAATTACCTGAAATAGTTTATTGTGACGGCCCAGTGGCCACGGTAGGGTTAAAATGTAGGAAACCAAGGACTACTACGAGGACCAGAAGTGGGGCAGGCGATTGGCGGGTTTTCGAGCCCTAGCAACAGTGAAGGACCAACTAAAAAGGGGCAAAGGTCTTGACCCAGATAGGGAAAAGACATGCGATTGGTCGAGGCAGCGAGGACGTTTGACCGCCAAAAAGAACGAAAGCCAAAAGTCAGTTCCGAACTTCGTCAAGGAAGAGAAAGGTCGCCTTTACATGTGGTCCAGTGAAAGGTGAAATTCTAGTAACAGAATGGCCTAATAGAAGCTGTCAACTCCGTTGGGCAAGAAACTGAGGCTCAACGTAAAAGAAAAAAATGGTTCCTTGCGACTTGTTAATAAGAAATTAACGAATATAAGAAAAAAATGACAAAAGAGGGGAAAGGAAAAAGGTTAGTCAAAAATTTTATTACAAATGATATATGTAACCTAAATAAAGGTCTGTATCAAGAATATCCAAAGAAACATTTTTGAAGTTGTTCATTAGCAGCCAGTTTCGGCGGAAAACATATTTGTTTAAAATTGTATATCCACTTTAAAGACGAAGAGGAGAGACTTTTATTCTTCGCTAAAAGAAGGGAAAGAAAAAGAAAATAAGTAAACAAATATGGAGAAGAACGAGGAGGTTCCCTCCCTTTAATTGTAAAGGGGACAAGAAGATACGGGTGTAAGTTTTAAGACGAGTTGAAAAAAAAAGAAAGAAAGAAAAAAAGGAGAACTTTGTCTTATTGGAAGGACATAGTCAAACACTATTGGAAGCGACTTGTCCTCCACATTTCTGTATTTTTTTTTTGTATTTGTTTTGCTTTTTGTTTTTCTGTAGTTATAATTGTACTTTCTTTAAAATAAAATATGTAAGAAAGATACATATATAAAGAAAAGAAAAAAACAACCATGCGTCATATTGTTTGTCTGGTTCGGAACTCTTCACGTGTTCATTTATATCACGTCGCCCTCTTGACCCTTGACACATCCTCATTTGTCCGTATCTCGAAAAATTGAACCTGTACGCAAGCTTTATACTTCACTAGTTATAAGGGCTTTCAAAGCTATCAATAAAATATAACTAGTTACAGAGAATATTTAGAGCTTGGGTGGCACGGTACTGTCGTCGGAGATTCTCCCCGACATTCCAGGATAATGTAACCTCGGAACAAAGATACAGTAACCATCACATTATGCTAAACTGAATTACATGAAATAGAACTGTTTTGACATTGAAACTGTGTTCTTATGCTAACCTGAATTGTTCAAAATAGAACTGTTTTTGTATGCTAAACTGAATTGTTTGAAATAGAATTGTTTACATGTTTTAAAATGGATTAGGCTTTAATAACCTACAATAGTTGATATGTCATAAAACCAAACCAAACAATCAACATCATCATCATCATTATCATCATCAACTTATACTGATTCTGTAGATTCTTTTGATTTTTTATCATCAATCCCTATCAGTCATTACTCTTGGCATGTCCTTTACATGGCATCAAGTGCAAAGATGAATGCAAGTTTTTGCTGGTTGGCCAGTATTGGTGTGTTCATGTGTAGGATTCCATTGGAGAACCTCACTTATGAGTGTATCCTTACTTCACCAGCAGTATCCATTGTGTCTTCTTCGTCGTACTTGAATGTTTTATAAGAGGGGATGTAAGTAGCCATATACCTGCTATTTTGTAGGGTGCTGCTTCCAGGATTTGTTCAAAACAGCATGCAGAATTCTTGTGCAGTCCCCATCAACCTTTTTCTCAAAGCATTTTGTTAAAGTCCACATGGTGCAACCACATAAAAGTACTGACATGGCTACAGCTTGGAAGAATTCACATTTCATTTTATTTGAGAGATGCGATTTTTTATGATCAATAAACTTTCAATCGCAGTCTATGCCTTTCCAGTGTGTATAGTGACATTGCTTTCAGTTGATGAGATATTACTGCCGAGGTATGTGAATTGGAGTAGAAATTTTTCTCAAATGATCAACGGAGGGATGTCCTCATGGTGTAATGGTTAAAGTGATGAACTGCATAATTGTAGTAAGTGAGTTCAAACTCCTGTTGTGCTATTACATTCACTTTGAGACAAGTACCCTTGGGAAAGGTATGAACCTCCTTATCCTCCCAGCTATGGGTTAAATAGTACCACTACTGTTCTTCTACAAGGATAGAGTTGGTATTAAATAACCCAAGAAGGTTGATATGCCATTAAACAATAAAACAAACAAACAAATTATCAACAGGTGACTCATCTCAAAATCTTAAATAATGGTTTATCATCTCTCATGATATTTCTTTTTAAATTCTAGAAACAGCAAAGGACAGATATTTGTATAGAGGCATTTCAAGTGTTGAAATGACTGGTGTAATTACTATTTTTCATTTTAATGGTAACAAGCTTTACTTAACAACAATTAGAATTTTTACCCTTTAATGTTATAACATGAGCAGATAAATAAATAAGGTTCTTTACTGTACAGTGTCACTCACTGGGACTCAGAAACATGTTCAAATATGTATTTGGGAGTTACTTGGTGTCAGCTCTTTCATTTTTTAGTTCTGGATACTATATATGCTTAGTTTAGTTTGGTTTCTTTGTTTAATAGCATATCAACCTTTGTAGGTTATTTAATGCCAAAAACATTCTCCTAGAAGAACAGTAGTCGTACTATTAAACCCATAGCAGGGAGGATAAGGGGTTCATACCTTTCCCAAGGGTATTTGCCTGAAAGTGAACATAATAGCATGACTGGAGTATAAACTCGCTTACTACCATTCTGCAGTCCATTGCTTTAACCATTACACCATGAGGACACCCCCTACTATGTATGAGTTACATACATAGCATTGCTTTTTGTAAATGGCTCAACTATTAGAAAAACCTGTACTGCACACTTGTTACACAGTCTTTTAATAGCCCTCATTTGACAGAATTAGATTGTTTTAAAAATTAAAATAAGCATTGGAAAGTCAACATTTTTCATCCAATATTTGAAGGTCAAGTTTCTGTATGCAACTGGATCGAATGTAAACCAGAACTGGTCTTCATGGAAGGAATGAAAAAGTGGATAGAACATTTAGAAAAATGTGTTATACTAATTGATAACTATGCAGAAAAATGAAGTTGTAGTTGTGAAAAAAAAACCAACCTTTTTTTTATGAAAATTTCTTTATTCTGTCTAGCCTCAGTTTTTTTTTTACAGGATTGGAGATCCTTGTTATTTTCAAGAGAAATAAATTAGATTTGTTTTGATGCCTTTGTAATGATACAAAAAATATCCATCTCCCTAAGAAATTTTGCATGCTTGATAGGTTTTTTTTTTATAATAGTTCCAATTCTTGATTTCTTTTTATATCTAATAAGTTGAGTCTTTGTCCCTAACCCTGTCAGAGAACAGTAAAGCCACATGGTTTACTTAGCTAAATTTATCAAGTAACTCTATTTCTATTTTGTACCTTTTCCGCATACTACTTGTTCATGTGTAGAGTTGTAGCTGTTAGGACACATTTATATATTTTCTTCTTTTAATACCTTAATACTTTTTAATACTTGTAGGTAGATTTTATATATAAGATGTTAAATTATCTTGTTATGTAAAAATGAATTATTTTGTTTTTTCTTCTTTTAGTACGTGTTCACTCAATTTCTCAACAATGAACAGTGTGTGTAACATAAAGTCAATTTTCTAAGCAGAGTATAGATGGTTTGAATTCAGAGAGTTCCTTCACCAAGGCTGGTTACTTTTCTGAAACTAAAGAACCCAGAATACAGTAAAACATGACCTCATACAGGATTTGAACTCAGGTCACTAATTGCATTTCTTGATTCAATGTTAGCATTTCACAGATATACTAATGCTAACATTTGTTCTTGGAGAGTGGGTATTCAACAAAATCATCTTTACTATTGTTCCATGAACAAGCAGTATGTAAAAGGGGGTACAAAATAGAAACACAGTTACTTAATAAGATGTATTTATCCAACACTCTCTGTACATATAAAATATCACTTCAAATTAATAACATGATACAGGTAAAATTATTGCAAAAAAATAGCTTTGAGCATGTGCTTAATTCAGACCTTAATATTACCAAGTTATAATAATCAGGTGCACTTTGGGTTATTCTTGACAAAAAGCCAATAATATTTGGCAGTCTCATGAAGCATCTACAGGACATTCCAATGCCAAATTGCTCATGACCAAGTTACAATCGTCACAGAAAATGCAGCAGAAACCAAACTAAGCTGACATTCTTTGCCAAATAGCACCTGATTTGAATTCCTCTCAACAACATGCAATTGTCAATGGTTTGCATAAAAGGCCAATCTATAACTTGAGGATGTGATTTCTTATGACAAACTTGTTGACATGAGTGGTATATAAAAATCACCGCAGGCAAAACTAACCAGGAAAAAGACATGAAGTCTTGGCAGCATTTTCATAAGGGAAATCGTAGTCACAAAAAGTTGTAGTTACATGCTATATTAAAAAAATAATAACAAAAAAAGCTTCCAAACCTTCAGTTTTAAGGCTATAAAATCTGAATTAAAGCAACGAACCATGACCAATATTTTTATGATATATCAGTTATAATTTCCCAGAGAAAATTTCAGTACATTATTTTATTGCAGTACAAAATAAACAAGCATCTCATGGACAATATTCTAGAAAAAACAGCTTTTTTCTATATGCCAAGATTAACATGTATATACAACATTCATGTTATATTTCAAATAATTCTATTTTATTGTCTCTCTCTTTCTTTCTCTTTCTCTCTCTCTCTATATATATAATGTACACATACAAGTATATATATATATATATATATATATATATACACACATACATACACACACACACATATATATACATGCATAAACATATATATATATATATATATATATATATATACGGGGTGCATTCAATAAGTTTCCAGACTTTTTTGTACAGGCATTTAAAATTGTCGTAGACTTTTGAAAATTCACTATGTTATTGTTATACATCTTATGAGATGACTGACCAATTTAATGATTTCAGGTTCAAATGAATGGTTACAGCAGGAATTGGATTACACCCTACTAAAGCCTGATTTTTAAAGCTGGTGAATTTCAAAAATGCAATCTGGACGTGAGGACACTTTAGAAGAACGATAAAATTCTGTTTTAAAGTTGGAAAAAATGCCACAGAAACGTATGGAATGCTTCACACTGCTTTTGGAGTATCTTGCATAAATCGAGCATCAGTTTTTGAGTGGTATAAGAGATTCAAGAAAGGCAGGGAGTCTGTGAGGGATGATGAGAGGTGTGGGAGGAGTAAGTAAGTCAATACACCAGAGTTGATTGGCTAAAGATTTAGGGTTAGGGTTAGGGTTAATATGTTGAGGTTTTAAGGGAGTTCAGGTAGAGATTCCGTCGGAAAAGACAAGCACTCTTCAAATCGGGTCAGTAGCATTTCCACCAAGACAATGCACCAGTCTACAACTCCATCCTTGTTACAGACTATTTGACCAAGATGGGCATCAAGACAGTTCGTCACCCTCCCTATAGTCCAGACCTTGCTCCTTTTGACTTTTGGTTATTCCTTAAGCTCACAGGCTGTCGCTATGAGACAATTGAGGAGATGAAAGAGTCTGTGACGAAGGTCATTGACACGCTCACACAAGAGGACTTCGATGGGGCCTTCCAAAAGTTGTTGGAACAGTACAACAAGTGCATTGCAGCCGGAGGAGATTTCTTCGCAGGGGACTAGTTTCATGTGTGTACTATCAATAAAAGTGTCCATACGAAAAGAGTCTGGAAACGTATTTAATAATCCTTGTATATATATATATGAATATACCCACATATATATACACAAGTGTATATATATATATATATATATATATATTGGGAGGAGGAGAGAAAATGATTATTTATTCTGGGTTTTATTATGCCCAGTTGGCTAGTTATAGAGCACAATTCTAATCTGAGAAAAAACGTTTTTTAACTTCTTCATTTCACAATATATATATATATATATATATATATATATATAGGCTGCTTCCTTCTTTTAATGAAGAAAGGTAAACTCAGAATCACAAAGAACTAAAAGTGAGTAACTCTTACAGCTCGAATCATATTTAACCTGAGGTTGAGAAAATTCTTAGAAACAATCAGAATGGTTTTCAGAGAAATTGATCCACAACTTCTCAGATTTGGACTATTCATTGTATCATCAAAGGAGTAAGTGCAAAAAATTTCAAATTGATAAAATTGTTTAAAGATTTCTCCAAGGTATTCATTTCCATATACTGAGTAAATATGGAGCAAATATTTTGTCTAACGAAAGAAACTATTACCATCATAATGATACTCAACAAAAACATAAAAGTAATGAATTGCTCACTCAATGATGACAGATTCCTTTGACACTTTTACTGGAGTTTCGCAAAGAGAGACATTAGTATCATTTCTTATAATAATATGTTTCTACTTAGTACTTTGAACTTGAATAGAAAGAAAATGGTCTCATACAAAAAATACAAGAAGCAGATGATATTCCATAAAAAAACTATCACAGACGCAGCCTAAATAGATTACCTGGCACTTTTGCAAACACACCTACTCAAGCCAAATATCTGCAGCATAGCCTGCAATAGGCAGCAAAAGGTATATAAACCTCACTATAAACTTAGATAAGAGTTCATGTATTTTAAACAAGATGTGGCATCTTCCCATTAAAGGACAGGCCTCTGAAAATAGTAGATCAGTTTACATACCTCAGTATCGATATCTCACCTACTGGAAGTGATATCAGCATACATGTAGGTAAGGAATTGACTACTATTGACATGTTATCGGCTATATAGATATCTAATCTCTAATAAAATAAAGGAATTCGTCCAAGCTTTACCCGTGTCTCTACAATTGTATGGCTGCACCTCCTGAACTTTAACTAAAAGCTTGCAGAAAAATGTGGAGCAACACAAGGATACTATATCCCATTTTGAACAAATCCTGGAAGCAACACCCCATAAAACAGCAGGTATACGGCTATTTATCTCCCATCTCATAAACCATTTAAGAAAGATGAACAATAAATGTTGAGCGTTGATAGAAAAGCAGGGACAAAAATATAACCAAAGTTCTTCAGTGGGCTCTTCCACATGGACACACCAGTCAGCTGACGACCAAAACAGTACATTCATCAGCTATGAGTGGAAACTGGATGATGTCTAGCAAATCTGCCAAGAGCAACAGATAATAGGGACAGATGACAAGAGAGATTCAATATAATTCATGCTATTAGCATAAATTCATCATGATTATATATATATATATATATTTCTGGAAGGCTGATATGCCATTTAACAAACCAATATATTGTAAGTTGGCTGACCGTAGTCGAGAGTGAGCCGAAGGCTCCATTTTCATTAGCTACCCCACTAAAGTGTAGGGGAGGGCGCTACTCCTTTCACTGGATTGCTCCACTTATCCTTGATCCATATCTTAAAATGCTGAGTGTAAGCAAGGCGGCATCATGTACCAATTTTTGAGTCTTTGGCATGACTCGAACTGGGATTGAACCCCAATCTCTCAGACCAATGACAAACTATCTCTGTCTCTTTATATATATATATATATATATGCATGTATATGTGTAAACACGTATACACGTTGTGGAATAAAATTCATTCTGAAACAGCTATTCTGGTCCACGAATGTGGGCGTTGGTACGAATCCCACTCCTGACACCAGTTGTTATATTTAGCGTATGGTAGCAAGGAAAAGACAAACACAGGTTGAATGTTTTTAAACAATTATATTAAGAAAAAGGAAAAACAAGGCGATAAGGCGAAGAATCAATTGTACAAATTTGTAGCGTACAATATCAAGTGAAAGAGTGAACGTGGTCTGTGTGTGAAGCGAGAGTTCATTGACGGTCATGTATGTTATAAGTTAAGAAACTCACTTGGTGGGTACGGTGGTATAAGGGTGGTAAAGATATCAGATGATCTTGGTGGTAGTAGCAGTCGTGAACGGGGTGGGGTTGTAGCTAAGTCAGCAGTTGTTCACAGCAGGTGGTGTGTCAAAAATCTGTCAGAGTTCAGATGAGTTCTTATGGCCATGGCATGTTCTTCCCTTCATCCCTTGGTAGGCTAGTCTGACGCCTTTTAAGATTTTCGCTGCTTAAGTAGTTACCCTCTGGATCAAGTCGGTTCTGGGAAAATGTTTTAGGGGGAAGATTTATGATTTGCTGAAAAAGGGTATTTTGTTAATGTGAATTAATTTCTCGCATTCTCGCCCGGAAGCCCTGCGCGGAGCCTCTTGCGCAAAGACACATTTCATTCATTGTCTCGGCAGCAGCCGTCAGACTAACATCCGGTCGAATGCTACCCTTCTCCAGCCACGTGTGTATGTTTTTTGAATGAAATCGTAAATCGGGAGAGATCTGAATCCAGCTATATAGCACTATCCACATAATGAAACATGTTAATTTGATTTTGCATACTGTCTTCAATTTTTTGATTAATCAAATTTTGTTAAAAGGTTTATCTATATCTGTATAGATATATAGATAGCCTTATAAAATCTGATATATATATATATATATATATATATATATATATGTGTGGTGGGGGCGTGTGTTTATATATATATATATGAACACACACGTGAAAACACACACAGACACAAACACACATACACACACACAAGCATACGTGCATACCCAAAGATGCAGAAACATGCATTATTATATACATTTTCATTTGGCGTTTATGTCTTTTACATATATACGTGTAATAATCATCATCCATCACTTCCTGTAGATCTTCTAGACTACATCCTCGATCCATGCAGAGTTGTTGTAGATAAGTTCTTGTTGGTCAGCTGAAACTAGCACGTTCGTGTCAAGGGGTCCATGGGAGAATGTCGCTTACGAGTTCGTCTTTACTTCTCCAGCAGTGTTACGCATGTCGTCCTTTAATTTGAATGGTTTTAGAGAAGTGGGGGAAGGTGGTTGTATAGCTGCTGTTTTATGGGATGTTGCTTTCAAGATTTGTTCAATATAGCTCGTAGCATTCTTGTGCATTTCCCGTCTAGCTTTTTCTCCATAGGCTTAGTCAGCATCCATGTGGTGCATCCATAACGTAGAATTGATACGACTGCTGATTGAAAAAAAGTGTGCTTTATTTTATTTGATAAGTGATTTCCATATGATTGATAACCTATCGATAGCATTCCATGCCTAGTTGCATATTGATGTAGATAAGATACTGCTTCAGAGATACGTGAACTTGTCCATTAATTTCAGACAACTACTATTTAGTTTGGAGATGTCTCTTTTTTTATTAAAACACATGTCCTTTGTTTTGTCCGCATTCACATTTAGGCCAATTCCACTTACTGCCTGTTCCTGACTATGCAGCGGGAATTCGGCTTGGGTAGGTGTATTTTTAAGAAGCACCATATCATCTGTGTAGTCTGGGTCCGTAATAGTTTCTGCAAGGTATCATCTGCTTCTTGCTTTTTTAATGCAAAGCCATTTTCTTTAACTAGTTCAATCGACATTCAAAGTACGTAGTCTAGGCAGATTTTGAACTGGTATGGGGCGAACCTATCTTCTCGCAGGACACCTGTGACAATGTCAAAGAAGTTTGCGTCTACATCCGATGAACGAACCTTTACTTTAATGTTTTTAGAGGGCATCATTACGGCTGTAACAGTTTCTTTGGGAAAACCATAGGCTAGAAGTATTTGCTCCATCTCCCCACTGAGTATGGAATCAAATGTATAGGAGAAATCTACAAATAAGTGTCGCCTCGAGATTTTTTGTACGAACTCCTTCTATGATTTGACAGATTGTCAGAAACTTTGATGTTGTGGACCGGTTTCTCAAAAAAACATTTTGATTTTTCCTTTGAATTTTCTCAATTTCTGGTTCGGTGCGGTTGAGTAGTAGAGTATTTTAAATCTTAGCCGCTATGGAAGTAAGCGTTATACCTCAGTAATTCTTGGCAATTCCGAGATCAGCTTTGTTTGGGAAAGAGAGGATGCAGCCTTTTATCCATCTTACTAATGTGTTCTGGTTATATACGGCGTTGTAGTATCAGAGCAGTAGGTCATCGAATTTCCTTGTCTTCCGTACTTCTAGTGGTATTTCATCAAGACCAGCAGCTTTCCTGTTCTTAATTTTTGTATTACATCGAGTTCTTCTTTTGTAAATTGTCCTAGTTGGTTATTAATAATTTTCGTGATAGTTTTATCTGTAACGTCAGGGGATTTGCCAAGAAGATTCTTGAAATGTTCTTTTCCACATGTGTATTCGTTCTTCTTGGCTGGCGGCTGTTAGTTTAGTTCTGGAGGTGTTCTTTCTTTTACTCACTACATTTACTTTCTGCCATGCTATTCGAGATTGCTTATCTTCTATCGAATTTCAAATTTTATTGATCTGGCCTTGAATGTATTCTATTTGTTCTTTTTGGTGTGAATTGATTAGTTCTCTTTGTGCCTTCTTTAGTTTCTGAGCGTTGGCATCTGTTGGTTTTCTTTTATTACATAGGGATGCTGTTTTTACGTTGTCTCGTTTTTTTCCTAACTGCCAATGTTTTCGTGTATGTTTGGTTCTTAGTTTGGTTGCTATGCATTCTGCTGCTTCTTTCAAGTGGGCATTGTAAAGTTCTCATATTCGTCATTCCGAGTAAGCGTTTTGGATATCTCCTAAAAAGCATCGAATTTATTTCTTAGTGTTATATATATATATATATATACATTTATGTGTGCATATGATAATATTATTATCACATGATTAATTTTGTTTCATATTTCTAAATAGATTATTGAATTATCCAATCTAAGCGTGCACTTTTGTATGTGTGTTAGAATTTTTGTGAGTATGTATTGGTTTGTAGGTATGTGTGTAAGTAATTTCATCGGAGCGGTTGTGTGTGTGTGTGTGCTTACATGCATATCATTGTACGTAGATGCATTGATATCATTGCAAGCATGCATTTTCAGGCATATATCTGTAAGTCTATCAATGTGTGTGAGTATATGCATTGATGTGTGAGTGTGTGTGAATGGATGTATTTGTATGCGTCCAGATACTTGTGTGTGCTTTCATTGATTTGTTTTGTTTTGTTTTTTGCCTGTCATATGTTACAAGGGATAATCTTTCTAATAGCACTGACAACTAGAAGAATGAATCGAAAGAGAAAGATAGATGTAATCAAATGTCATGACACAAATGGACTATGTTCTTTGCTTCTAAGAATTAGTTGTGTTTTGTTTTACGACAAAAGAGAACCGTCTAAAATAAATGGGATGGGGGGATAATGAAAAAAAAATGGAAACACCAGGAATAAACATTTTTAACCTGAAATTAGAAAAATGAAATAAGCTGAAAATATAACATTGGTTCTTCTAATTCATACCACTCAAAATAGTCGTAAGATTTACGAGATTTTTATGCAACTCAAAACAAATATGGAAATAAACCCAAAGAGAGAATTAAAAAAAATATGGTATAATTTAGTGTACTTTCATAACTTTTTAAATACAAGGAAGAGCTGAAAAGTTCTAAGCCTAACCAAAGAGAGAATAACCTGGAGCTATGAAACATTTTCTGTGCTTCAATGTAATGATGATCATTTTTGTAAATGGAAACAGCAATCCCAATTCAAATCCTGACCGAAGCTGTATTTTACTTAGAGCAAATGCCCTTGGGAACTACATGAATCCTTTTCTTAGACCCCCCTCATTTGTGGGTAAATAGTACAACAGAAAAAATGATCCAAAATTATGAGATCTTGAGTTATTCTATCCAATATATTCATCAAAAAGTTTAAAACATTGTTTCTCATGTTTCTATTATTTATCAAAAAATAACTAATAATCCTCTTCTTGGTTGGGCTGAGAACTTTTTATGAGAATATGAGGCATTCACAAGGGCTAAAAACTTATGGAGAGTATGACACATTTTTTATTTAGGAAAATGTAATTTTCCTTTTATAAGAACGTAAAAAAACTTATATACTTGAAAGAAATTGAAAATTTAGTTTCAAATGTCTGTACTAACCAAACATTCAGATTGTCAAAACAAAAGGTAAACAGGCTTCGGGGTTGGTCCGTGCATTGATCCAATTTGAATCATGACATTGTTTGCCTACCTGTTGGTATTAAAAGATCAGATCTTTGACTTTTGTTTTGGTTAAAGTGAAAAGAGATACTCCCCAACAAGGCGCGGGCTGGGATCCTTAATTAACCAAGCCCCTATATTGTGGTTTGATTGGATGACCAATCAAAATCTGATACATGGAAAGGATACTCTTCCCACAAATGTAGATCAGTGCATTTTATTTGCTGATCAGTCTAAAAGTAGTAAAAGTATACGATATGATCTATGATTGGTTAGCCAATCGGGGATGTTTGTTCGCAGGGGAATTCTTAATAAAAATAGATGTGTTTGGGGTTAGATGAGAGAAGAGATCCGATGTCCATGCCAAAGACAATTGAATGAGAAAAGCAATCTCTACAGGAACTAAAGCCTCTCCAAAAAATTGAATAAGATAGAAAAACTGTGCCAGCCGAATATCTCAATCATATGCACCTCAAACACAACAAAAGCAACTATTTTGCTCTATAAATCATCATCATCATGTCATGCCGCCAGCACGGATCTCCCTGACCTTCTCTCTGACCTTCTTTATCGTCCATCGCTCCCTGGAAGTCTTCAAAGCTATATCCTGTATCAGCACAGAGCTGTTGTATATAGGTTCTAGCTGGTCGTCCTGCCTTCACTCGTCCATGTGAAGAGGTCCACAGGAGTATGTCGCTTATGAGTTCGTCCTTACTTCTCCAGCAGTGTCTCACATGTCAGGTTTGTCTAACTTGGATAGTTTTTATGATGGGTGGTAGGTGGCCATACAGTTGCTGTTTTGTGGGTTGTTGCCTCCAGAACGTGTTTAATATTGCTCGCAGCATTCTTGTGTAATTGCCGTCAAGCTTTTTCTCCACACGTTTAGTTAGCGTCCATATAGTAGTATGTACATGACCACTGCAAGGAAAAAACTGCGTTTTATTTTATCGGTCAGGTCTGACTTCCATATGACCAATAGTCTATTGGTAGCTGTCCATGCCTTTGCTAATCGTGTGCTGATGTCTGTTTTGGTTGGTGAGACACAGCTTCTGTGGTAGGTGAACGTGTCCACTAGTTTCTGTGAACTACCATTAGTGTGGAGATGTTACCTCTTTGATTAAAGCACATGTATTCCGTCTTGTCTGTGTTGACATGGATGCCTATACCAGTAGATGCTCGTTCCAGACTATGTAGCATGGTTTCGGCTTGAGCATGTGTATTTGCCAGAAGTGCTATGTCATCGGCGTAGTCCGCATCTGTAATTGTTTGTGCGCGGTATCTTCTACTTCATTCTTTTGCCACCGCGAAACCGTTATATTTCATTTTATCAATAGACATTCAAAACCCGTAGTCTAGGCAGATGATAAACAGGTATGGGGCTAATGTGTCTCCTTACAGCGCACCTGCTACAATGTCGAAATAGTCTGTGTCTCCATCCCGGGAGCGGACTTTTACTTTCGTGAAAGAATTAAGAGCCTGGGCGACATTAGAATGGATTGACTGTATAAAAAAAAAGAAAGCTTACTACCAAATTGAAAGATACTGAAGGTTTGAATAAACAGAAATCTGATGACTGAAAGAAAAAAGAAATAAAAATCCTTCTGTCTTGTATGGTTGTTAAAAATCTACAACAATTCAAATTATTATGATACCGTGATGAACAGTTCTCAGCCTTACTAAGAAAGAGATAACCTAGATACATGAAATATTACAGACATCATTTTACAAATTTCTTTAACTCTTCAAAAGGAAAAAGAATCCAAGCAATTTTTTTTAAAAAAGAAAGAAAAGTTCATACTTGAACTTTTTTGCTTACTTTTGAATTTCTGTTATTTTTCTAATTTTTATTAGTACAGATACTGCACTCTAATATTAGACAAAAAAGAATATATATAAAAACGTGTGTGTGGAAGTAATAATTTATTCTATTGATATTTGAGGGGTTCAGAGCAAATACGTTTAATAGTTGTACAAGAACTGTATAAAATGGACATTTTTAGATTGAAATCTTCGTATCTGAGGTTATCAGTGGGATTCGTGTGTAAGGGTATAGAGATTATGGTACTCTGAATATGGGACGTCAATTTAAGTTTATAATCTCAATGATTCATCCACAGCAAATACCCAATAAAAATAATAAAAGAAGCTATTTAAAAAGCAGTATAAATCCAATCACCCTAATAATCAAACTCCATGGTGTTTATCTTTAACCATAACGCTCATAAACTCACTCTCACATTAATTAAAAATTTCCAACACCTCAAAACAGACCTTGAAAATCAGCTCTCTATATCATGAACCACCCATCAATGCTTAATGACAGCGATATAATTTATCTTCAATTCCAAATTCATCGAGAAAGAATTTTCATAACAGAGCAACTACGCGTGCAATAAACCCAGTAGCTTTGTTAACGAATATCTACTTTTAATTTTCCTCTGCCATAACTAACACCAATATTATTATCCGACCCCCAAATCTTTCGTTTAGCCAAACACTTTAATCTACCGGAATATACTATGGACAACATCAAACGCATCTTTGTTGACACGGGGTTCTGATCCGTACACATGCGTAAAAAATAAGAAATTACATGGATCCACACATTCACCCTCTAACATAGACTTAATTTAGACATAGAATTTTTTTAGGGATACCAATATTTTTAAAATAAATAACCCAGTATACCTCCCCTAATAAATCTGCAACAATCTAAATAAACAAGGCAGATGTTAAATCATAGCACACAAACACAAACTTAAAACTGATATAGAAACGATAATATTTTCTTAAATGGACACAAACATTTAAGCTACATACATCTCCAAAGACTCCGGAAAGCAAAGTGATATGCCACATCAAACAGAAATAGAAACATAACATAAATTTAGACACCTCATCTTTCAAACACAAACAAGACTGCAATACATGACGACTCAACTCGAAATTACTTCCTGTTGACGACACCCCACTAATTTCTTGGTTATTTTTGTATCGTAAGAAAATAGGAAAAGGTTTCCGCGAAATAACACGAAAAACACTTTTATTTTTTAAGAGCTTCTATTCCAACAGTTTTAGATATAAGTACTGTATTGTTTTTTCAACATTTTTTAAAGATATTAAATATTATTTCTTTTTATTGACCATTCCATCTTTAACCCATATATATATATATATATATATATATATATATATATATATATATCCTTCGACAGGTCTTGTTTTTCATTCTACAAGGTGTCTTACCAATCTTCTTCTTAATCAAACCCAGTTACTTGTAGTCAGTTTGTTCGAAGCGCTACTGGTACTATGTAACCCAGTATTACCTGTTTCATCGTCAGGTCACCATGACTAAACCCGTACCCACCACCGAGTTTATCTGGTGAGGACGGTGGCTAGCCACTTTTCAGAGTGAATAACAAGACCTGTCGAAGGGTGCATGAAGCTATTTGCTCGGCAACCATCTGACACATTATTCCTGGGATTGTTAAACCCCTTATTCTTTGTGAAGTTATCCAACTAAGAGAAGAAAAGCTGATATAACACCCGCAGTTGACATGATTACTGATTATCTTGATTGGGTTTGTCACTGAATAATTATCATGAAGACTTAGAGAGTGTTATTCATTTTGTACAAGTGCTGGTCACTATAACACCTTGATATTCCTTTACGATCTTTTTATCTACAAACCTTTGTTTAAAAATGTCCCAAAGTGATATAGGTGAGGTGACGTATGCAGACCTGACCAGTCGGAAGAATGCAGTTAGATATCTACCTATGGGTGGCAGGAACCTTTTCCTAACATCGTTGTTGTGTTCTCTCATTACTGAGACTGGCCCCGTTGGAAACTCTGGTACCTGAGCGCCCCTATTTAGGAGAACACTGCTCACCCAAACTACTGGAAAAGTGCTAGACACGGTGCGCTAAATATTAACAGTCACCTAAACACTGGTTAGTTCCCTGCAGTTCACAGTGGTTCATTCTGTCTGCAAAAAAAGAAACCATTTTCATATGACCGGATCAAACTTAACATCTGTTGGAATATTAGAACTCTTCAAGATCATAGTTCTCCAAACTGTCCAAAAAACAAAAGAACTTAAGAGGTTACAGATAGATATTGCTGCTCTCTTGCAAACTCGACAACCTGAGGAGGATGAGCTGACAAGTCAATCATTCGGTTATAAATTCATTTGGGTTGGAAAGTCAAAGGGTGAACGGTATGAAGGATTTTCCGTTAAAACAACATTGACAAAATATTTGAAGTTTCCTTCAAGTGTTAATGATCGCAAAATGAAACTACGTATCCAACTCCAAAATGGACAGTATGCGAGTTTATTCTCTTTACACCTTAACCTTCCAGGATGATAAGGTGACTGTGTAGGGAACGAATAAATAAATAAAAAAACTAAGTTTGAAAAAATAAATAGATAAAAAGAAAACAATTAAATTTGAAGAAACTCCCAGAGGTCTCTAACGGAAAAGGAGATGACGCATGCGTAAAAGAAAAAAGGATTTTCCCCTTGAAAAAACGAAACGATATTATCTTTCTCTTTGAGGCAGTGTCCGTTGAACCAACAGCACCATTTTGCTGTCTGGTGTTTTGGGCACCACGCTACGTCTTGGGACGTAGCGTCGGTTAGTCCCTTCACCAAGTAAATAAAGGAAAGTATGGAAGAAATTTTTTCGTCTCTAATCTATTTCTATCTTTTCTTTTTGTATATTTCTTTCGGGACTTTCTTTTGGAAAGGCATTGCACCGGCTAGTCAACGTGGGGTAAAATAATATAACCAAAATATGGAGTCAGATATCTTACGGCAACACAGCCTTGCCCTTAGCCCCTGACCTTCAAAAAGCCTTCAAATCTCACAAATGTCATGACTTTTTATGAAACCATTCATACTGCTATTGTATCAACACCAAATGAAGATAAGTTGATCATCTTAGGTGATTTTAATACGTACTTTGGCAGGGATTTTGAGGTATGAAATGTGCTTGCTCAATGTGGCGTTAGTAAAGTAAATGCTTTGAAGCTACTTGAGCTTTGTTCAGAGCTCAGTTTGTCTATTTGCAATACTATTTACTAGCAAACACTTAAATATATGATTACTGGAACCCTCCCAAGATAAACACATGGCTATATGATAGAATTCGTCATAACCCACAGACATAATGTTCGTAATGTCTGCTATGTATGTAATTTGCGTAGTGCAGAATCTGGCATAAATCACTATTTGGTCCGAAGAAGGTTTAAAAAAGATTGAAAAAATAAAGAATCTTATGCCTGGAGTGACAGTCTCAAAACGTGTCAATGTTAATAAACTAAAACAAAAAGACACTTTTGCAAACTTAACTAAATGATTCTATTGTTTAAACTTTAATAGTACATTGGAAAACTTTATTCCACTGGTGTGAAGGCACTTGGATTAGAGTAAGGAAACATAAAGACTGATTTGACGATAACGAACCTGCTGTCTGACAATTACTGAAAAGAAAAAGAGCGCTTTATGTAAGTACACTGCAGAATAAACTTTCATTCCAGCATTCTACCTTAAAGAAATATAAAGAGTTCGGATGTATATTTCAACATGAACTGTGGAGGATAATGGTCAAAGGTTTCTTCTGAAATTCAGAGAGCTTTAGACAAAATAGATCTTGAATTATTATTACTTCATACTGTAGCCTCATCAGGAAGACGTTCAAATACTACTGGATTATGTGAACTCAATCCGATCATCTATACAGTTCACTATCAAGAAAGAACATGACAACAGATTATCCTTCTTAGATATAATGATAATTCGCACAGAGCAAGGATTCAGGTCATGTGTATCGAAAGCAAACCTTCACCTGACTGTACCTAAACTTTAACTCCCACCATTTATGTAATGTAAAGAGAGGGATCATCCGATGCTTACAACACCGAAAAAAAGCCATCAGTATAGATAGTGAGGTGTATCAAAAGGAAATAAAGAGTTTAAGAGATAAACTCCATCGCAACAGCTACCCAGAGAGTATAAAATCGGCTCCAAGAAATCTAGATTGAATAAGAGACAACGATACATGAAAACTCATTACAGTCTGTCTGCCCTATGTCAAAGGCCTTGCTGAAAAAATCGAAAGATATGCAGTCCATATGATATCAGAACAATATTCAGGAGTGCCACGACTCTTCAAAAACATCTCTACCAAATGATCAAGAACTGCAGTTGCGGTAGAGACATGCCACCCACTAAAAGTAAAGCTCGAGGAATACCGAAAAGAAGTATGTAGGGGGAAAATTGAAAAGTCGGGTTTGACTGACCATATATGAAAGGAAAAGGGAAACCCTCAGTCCTCGTGAGATTAAGCTAAAGTAATTGACGGGGAAGAACACGGGAAGATTAGACGTCTCAAAGGAGCGGTGCACATGTTAGGCTACAGTGACCCATGGAGCAGACCAAGTACAGAGATAAATACAATTTGAGAACAATTAATCAAAGAGGCTCGATAAAAAAATTGCAGTATGAGCTATGGTAAAAAAAAACTGGATGGAGTCGTTAGGTTTATAAGTCCTAAAAATTCACTCTGAATCGTTTTGCAGGGACACATGGCGCAGTGATAAGGCATTTGGTTGGAAGGTTTTGCTAAGTGAAATGATCTGGAGGTTGAACGTTCAATCCCAACAACAGGTAAGACTAATAAAGAATACTTACTATAACTTAACACTTGTACCTGGTCATGGTTAACTAAATTGGAACAGTCTACTCCTGTGGTTCAAATAAAGGGTTTAGTTTGTGATTTTGTGTTCGGCATGAAACACCTGAAGAAGGCCGAAGGACATATCGCTCAAAACGTTATGATTATAACAATAAAGATGAGGACAATAGTCCGAATATTCTAATTAATAATAATATCAAGTTTCATCTCAGAAATTTAGACAAATAGGATTTTAAATTGTTCTTCAGGCTCATTCGTGACGTTTTTGTCCATTAAGTTATTTCATTGCTCTTCTGAGTTCAAGATACAACACCACCTCTATCAAAGAGCTAAAAAACAAATCTTCCATCAATGACAACAGTATTCACTAATATATTTGATAATCCATCAGAGATTATTGGAGGTGCCCGTGGTGTTATGGTTATCATCGTAAGAAATGGACATGGTGACATGAGTTCAAATCCTGGACGAGACTGATTGCATTTCACATAGCACTAATACCCTTGGGAAAGGTATGAATCCAATTATTCTCCCTCCAGCTAAGGTTAAATAGTAGGGCAGACTGGGTTCTTCAGCCTTGTTGAGGAAACTAGTCTAGGAGAAGGAAAACTCTGAATTTAAACCTGTTAAACTTTGCTTAAAAACTGACCTTGAGTCATATCCTGCCCGAGTGGAGGGGTTGGGTAAATAGGATCAGAGATTATTGCTGATGTTTTGGAGAGTTTTCTTCTATGTGAGACAAAATTTTAGATGGACCGATTGCCAGCTTTTCCTGAAATTAAGCGAGCAATAAAACAAATTAACACTAGGAGAGTACCTGGATTAGATGGCCTCCCGATTGAACTGTTGAAAGGGAATGTGAAAATGTTTAGCATGCTGTATTCAATCATATCACAGAATGTTTGAATGGGTGTTCTTTACTAAATGATTATGTTAAAGATGCTTTAGGGTACAGGAGCAAAGGAGAAAAAGTAACTGATGAAAACTACCATGGAATCACTCTTTTAGATGCAGTTGGCAAGGTTCTTTCCAGAGTCTTGCTAAATCGATTGCTTTGGAACATCTGTCCTCCAGTCATTTCAGAATCACAAAGTGGTTTTAGATCTGGCAGGGGAATAACCGACATATTTTCGGCCCGGTAGCTTCAGAAGAAGTGTATTGAACGAGTCTTTCTGCATTAGGTTTGATGCTATTAACATAGATGTACTTTGGACGATACCTAGAAAAATAGGGTATCCACCAGTATTTGTGAATGTGCTTAAGCATTTGCGTAAAAGTATGAGGGCTAGAGATGTTATGAGTGGTAGATTGTCGGATGAGATTCCAATAGATAACAGGTTTGACCTGGGAGATATCTTGGCCAGTACTATTCTTGATAGTCTTTTCTGTGATGCTAACTCATGCGTTTTAAAATTTTGAGCGGTGCGTCCTTTTGAAACTCAAAACTACTGGTAGGGTTTTTGATTTAAGATGGTTCATCTTCAAGTTAATGATTTTTCAAATACTGATTAGAAAGTTCCAATATGATGATGAGATTGACTTTTTAGCTCACTTAGGAAAACCTGCGATATATTGTGGATCCATTTGCAGCCTCATGAACTACATGCAGTTTTGAAATAAGCTTGATTAAAACGAAAGAAATATTTACACCCGGAACATATATTAGGCCAATTATAACCGTTAACCGCTCTAATTTGGCTATTGTTGAAACTTTTAAGTATTTGGGAAGTACATTGACAAATGATGGTTCTTTAGGTACAGAAATTCACCAATACATTCAAAAGGCATCTGTGGCCTATGAGATGCCAGAAAAATGCATATGGACTGATAGTCAGATTACCTATAAGACGAAGATGAATGTTTATAGATCTAGCATGCTGAGTGTTCTTTTGGATTCATCTGAAACGGGAACATTGCTTCATAGGCATCTGAAAATACTTGAACACTTTAATCACAAATGTTTCAGATGCATTGTTAACACTAAGTGAAATACCAAAACGCCTGATACAAAGAATGCAAAAGCATCCAGTCTCTAATCATAATGGCCCAAATATAGTTTTCAGGTCATGATGAGCATATGAGTGAGGATAGACAACTGAAGCAACTCCTTTACAGTCAGCTGCATGCTGGTGAACGTCTGCAGCATAAGCGTTGGAAGAGGTGTAAGGATTGTCTAAAAAACATTCTTGTGAATATTAAAAATAGATCCTGACAACTGGAAAAAAAGTAGCATTGACGAGGTCTGAATAAAGAATCCATGTGGATAATGGCTTTAACTATCTTGAGAAGGAAACACATTGACCACGGAATCATCAAACGTCAACTTTAAAAGAGAAATACCTGTAATATTGGTAAGAACTTGGCTGAGGTGTCAAGTATTGCTCACTAAGTCTGGATATGTCTATTATTGGAAATCCCATGGTAGATGATTGGTGCACACAGGTTTCTCTCCAGTAACAGACAATGTTTCTCTCCAGTAACAGACAATGTGACTAGCACAATGTGTAATAAAACTTGTGAGATGTTTTCTTGTCTCATGGGATACATGGTAGCGGACAAGTACCAAATTTCACAAGCTGATCGAATTTATCTCAAGGGGAAGGCATCGTTCCTTCAGACTTTGTGAATATGCAAGAGGATTGTTGAGTCATGGAGATGTACTGCTGGTGGAGGAGTAGGATTATGATGGATGGCAGTGATCTGTTGATATATATATATATATATATATATATATATATATATATATATATATATATATAATTGATTATAATAACAAATTGTGAAAGAATAAAATCAGCTTTTTAAAAAAAATTGTGAGGTGTACTCTTATTTATAGACATTAAAGTAAATATATTTATGTATAATTCTTGTTCTTGTAGAAATCTTAAGAAAAAGGGAACAAAACATAATCTAGAAAATAAAACCCAAAAGAGTACAAACTGATTACATTATAAAGAAGGTCAACACATACTCTACCCAGACCAGTCAGCTGTGGCTGTAGAATACACCAACTACATCTCTGCAGAGGGTTAAGACCCCACAAACGTCCTGGATATGACTCTAAACAATTTGGTGGTGAAACTCCAGTAATACTGGAGTTTTGTGGAATTTGGAGTGCCCCCTTCATTGCATTGCTCCCAGATCTGCCCTGGCTCGGTGTTGGAGCACCTGACAGGATCAAATAGAACTGTTTGACATTTAAACTGAGTGCAAACAAAAGACTTATGCTAAATTGAGTTTTTAGATATAGAACTGTTTGATCATTTAACTGTGTGTAAACAAATGACTGATGTTTAATTGAATGGTTAGTGATACATAACAATACTTTGAATGATTAAACTGTGTCCAAATGAATGAGTAATGTTGAATTGAATAATTAGTGTTATATAGCAATACTTGTAACCACTTCAGTATATGCAAATAAATGATCAATATTGAATAGTATTATAAGTCTCAGAGAGCAATAGTTGAAACCATTTAACTGTGTAGAAACAATAACAATACTAGTATACAAACAATTTTTTTCTAATTCGTTAAAATAGGAAATCATTAATAAACTATGTGCAAATAAATAACTGATGTTAAATTGTGACTGTTATATAACAATACTTGAAACCATTTCACTTTGTGCAAACAAATGATTAATTGTAAACAGAAATGCTTAGAGTCATTTAATTATGTGCTAAAAATTGAGCTCAGGCTGATTTTAAAATATCATCAACAAAATGTGTTTACAAATCATATATATTTGATATATATGTATATTGAGGATTTGGCATTGAATAAAATACAATGGTTGATATACCATAAAACAAAACCAAACCAAACTATATTCTACACTTGTTATTGTCTTGCATATTTTGTTCCTATAGCAATATCTTGGACTGTGGCTATTATGGTATGTTAAACTCTCATACAATGTCCATGGCTGGAAAGTATTTGGTTTGCAAAATTATTGATACAAAAACTGGCAGATTTTGGTACAATTTTGATGCAAGTTTCTACTCACTACTTTTGTCATTAATATGATTTATGCTGCTATATCCCAAAGTTGTTTTTTTTTTAGATAATTCAAAGCAGTAATTGAGCTAATAAAAGAATCAGTAAAGATTTAGTTTAGTGATTATCAAATTTAGCTTCTGTTATGTGTTTTCTAAATATAATTCAATTGGTAAAAATATTCTTTTTGTGGGGAGGGTAAAAGGCTTTTCATTTAACAGAAATATTAAGATGCTGAAAATTGGGGATTCAATATTCAAGAGTTGTGTAATGCTAAACTGGACTTTCTGTGTCTGTATTTATGATACAAAATAATCAATTTAATTTCACTTGGCTCTGCAACTGGATTAGTGTACTATTGAACTGGTTTCTGACTTTGTGTCCTTTGCTTTTATGCAAAGATAATTTTGAAACATTTCATTATTTATTGCAGTTATATTTACTGTATATTTTACATATTCCCGTTAGTAGGTCTCAATAGAAATATTAGGTCTCTAAAGAAACAGCCCAAAACAGATGAGGGGGTGTCCTCGTGGTGTAATGGTTAAAGTGATGGACTGCGGAATCGTAGTAAGCGAGTTCGAATTCCAGTCGCGCTATTACGATCACTTTCGGGCAAATACCCTTGGGAAAGGTATGAATCCTCTTATCTTCCCAGCTATGGGTTAAATAGTAGCACTCCTGTTCTTCTACAAGAATTACATTGGCATTAAATAACCTACAAAGAGTTGATATGCCATTAAACAAAGAAACCCACCAAAACAGATGAGTTAAAAATAATTGTTATAAACAAAATTCTGCCAGAATATATATTCATATATATATAGAGAGAGAGAGAGTGAACAAATGAAGATAAACAAATTGTTTAAAAACATTTCATAAATCAAAAAATGCTCAAATTCTGGCCAGAAAACCACAAAAAAAATGTTTCATTTGATTACTGAACTCTAGTTGATACATAAAACCTCAAGTGATGAAACTATAATATAAAGAAGCAAGGTTTTAATTTCTTTTAATTCATATATATATATATATATATATATATATATATATATATATATATATATATTGTCATCCTCAGACAGACTGTTTCATTCTATCAGAACTCTTCAGTGTGGCTAGACATGAAGGACACTCGGAGCCGGGATCGAAACCCATCCAACTTTACATTAGACTAAGTCTCAGACCGCTTGGCCAACAAGTGTACCATGTTGGCTAAGGGAAATTTTATTAAGGTATTAATTAGCAACAGATATCATCATCATCATCGTCATCTTGTCATGCTGCCAGTATGGATATCCCTGACCCTCTCTTCCAACCCCTCTTTATCGTTCATCACTTCCGGGAGGTACTCAGGGATACATCCCGTATCCTCACAAAGCTGCTGTATGTAGGTGCGAGCAGGTCGCCCTGCCTTTGCTTTGCCATGTGAAGGGGTCCATAGGAGTGCATCACTTATGAGCTCATCCCTACTTCTCCAGCAGAGTCCTGCATGTCTGGTTCGTCTAACTTTGATAGTTTTCATGATGGGTGGTAGGTAGCCGTATAGCTGCTGCTTAGTGGGGTGTTGCCTCCAGGACTCGTTCAATATTGCTCGCAGCATTATATATTGAATTATGATCCTGACTTACTTTTTTTGTCACTTCAAGTCTCATGTATGACCACAATTATTATAGTGATGCATGAAACTTGAAATTGCAGAAGGAATTAAATGATAATCATAATTTGATATAGGTTGTAAACCTGTTTTTCTATGAATATATAGATCATTTTCCAGCTTTTTTCTTATAAAATCTGTGACAATTATCATTAATTATTACATATATACATACATGCATATATAACTTACATTTAGCATAACAACTATCATTAAAGGAAATGGAATCAGTAACCTGAGTTCAAATCCTTGATGAAACTTTCTTTCTTTTTCTCTTTGTTTAATGGCATATCAAACTTTGCAGGTTATTTAATGCCAAACCTATTCTCCCAGAAGAACAGTAGTGGTACTATTTAACCCATAGCTGGGCGGATAAGGGGGTTCATACCTTTCCCAAGAGTATTTGCCCGCAAGTGACCGTAATAGCACGACTAGAGTACGAACTCGCTAACTACGATTCTGTAGTCCATCGCTTTAACCATTACACCATGAGGACACCCCTTGATGAAACTGTGTTTCACTTTATGCTAATACCTTTTCAAAAGGCATAAATCCATTTATTCTTCTGTCATATGTTGATAAATAGTAGGGCAACTGGGTACTTTAACCAGTCTAGAAAAAGGAAAACTCTGAGTACAAAGCAGTTTACACTTCTTAAAAATGGACCTTGTGCTGCATTCTGCTTGTGGTGTAGAGGTTGGGTAAATACATACACAAATATAAAATGCAGACACACACACACACACACACACACACACACACACACACACACACATATATATATATATATATATATATATATATATATATATGATACAGAGGAGTTCATTTCAATAGATCTCTGATTAAATTCAAATGTAAGTAACGTAAAATTGGTGACCGTAGTTGAGAACAACCCGAAGGCGCCCTTTGTTGTATAGCCATGACCACTATACATACACATATGCATGCATGCAGAATCATAACAACGACACAATAAAGATGAGTGACACAGTTCTTTAGAAAAATACACCTCTCACTTTATTTGAAAGGGTTCGAAAGGGTTACTAAAGGTTTTACTGTGAGAGGGAGTTGGAGACCAAACAGAACTGCAACATATTGACCCCCACTCTAATGGCCATAACAGCGTTTCTTCCCTGTTCTCCTGGGCTGCTCAACCGGGGGCCTGGGGGCCCAGCCTCTCTGGGAAATGTTCTCATTCCAGCATCTTCTCTCCAACTGATCTGATCTCCAACTGATCTGATCTCCAACTGATTGAACTTCCTGTGCACCTTTTTCTTGTGGGCATCACAAATCACACTCATTCAACCCGTCCACGGTCAAAGTTATATTCTGATATTCCTCGACCTGATGCACCTGTTATTTACACAGGTGCATTTCCTATTTTGACAGCTTGGCTGGGTCAGAGGTCAATATGCAACACCTTTTTTAATAGCTACTACACCAAGGTGTAAGGGAGGGCTCTACTCAATTCCCTGGATTGCTCCACTTTACCATTGATCTGTACCTTATAATGCTGAGTGTTAAGCCAGGAGGCATCAAGTACCATTTTTTGAGTCTTTGGTGTAACTCACCCTGAGATTGAACCCCAGTCTCCTGGACCATTGGCGAAACTGGTAAAAGAGGCAACATGCAGAATGATCATCTGATAAACTGAGTACAGTGCATAGCAAAAATTGAGAAGATTACTGAAAAAAGAAGTTAATCTTATTGGAGAAAAATAAATGGAAAACATTCTGAGAAGTCTGCCATTGATTCTTAATTAATAGTTAGAAATTAAAAATGAATAATTTAAAACCCCATGTTTGATTGCATAACTAACTCACATCATTTATATTAGGATATATAGATTCATAGAAAAAAAAACCTTTGTGAGGAAATATAAGATTTCTCATGGGGAAAACATGTATTTATTAATTAGAAATATTAGAAATAAAATGTGGTGCAAAATCTATAAAGCATGCAAGAGAAAAGCAAACAAACCAATGTACATGGTGATGGTGGTGGTGGAAAGTGATTCATATAAAAAATTACTAATATTGTTCCAGATTTGGTGACTTCCCACAATGCAATGCATGGAAAAGAAACATTATAGTTTTTGATCCGGGTATGGCAAGAAACTTTTTTCAATGGTGAGATTCCAGTTCTGAAGCTCTGAAGAATATGAAATCATTCCTTTGTTGGCATTACTTAAAAGTTCACTGAACAGGTGTGGTAGTTCCTATTAGAGTCTCTTCAATAGGGGAATGTTAGAAATCCCATCCACAGGATTATGTTTGAAATGATTGGAAACTTTACATTGGCTCTTAAAATATTGATATTGCAAGTATGTATGAACTGTTTATTTGTTTAAAATGATTGTGAACATTATTAATATATTGACTTTAAAAACATTCATCTAAATTGAAGTGTTTATCTGTTTAAAATGTTTGTGAACATTGTTAATACAATAGATCTGATAGCATTAATATTGAGACAAACTCTGAAGTGCTTACCAATTTAAAATTATTATGAACCATATTGATACATTGGTTTTTAAAATGTGATATTTCAACTAATTATGAAATGTTTACCAGTTTAAAATGATTGAAGACACATTTTTGTTAGTAAAGTTGGCGACCGTAGTCAAGGGCAACCCGACTGCTCCATTTTCGATAGCTACTACACCAAGGTGTAAGGCAGAGCACTACTCCTTTCTCTGAATTACCCCACTTTACCCTTGATATGTACTTTATAATGCTGAGTGTTAAGCAAGGAGGCATCAAGGAGTCTTTGGTATGACTTGACCTAGGATTGAACCCAGGTCTCCTGGGCCATTAGCAAACACTCAAACCATCATGCCAATGTCCAGTACATACATTTTTGTACTGTATATAATTGAAGAACAATAACTGTTAAACTGATTTTGATATAAATTAACCCAGCAAAGTTTGACAAGGCATAAAACCAACCAACCAACCAACCAACAAATATATTTCTTGAAATATTTCTGCATCGCCTCATTGGTTTGTTTAGGTACCGCTTGCATGCTTTCCTTACTTTTTATTTGCCGTCTATTTTCAATGAATCTAATCTTTGTTACTTGTCTGAATTTCAGAGACAAAGGTTGATGATTTTTATTATTCAGGGGTTTTGGACAATTGTCTTCATCTTTATTGTAATATTCACAATGTTTCTGTTGATGTGTCCTCCAACCTTCTTCAGGTATTTCTTGTCAAACTTGAGAGCCTACATTGAACTTCAATCCACATCCTTTATTTAATCCATGATGATCACTCACTCTGATTTCTCAGGTAAGTAATGGGCTTGGATTTTCCAGAGGTATCTTTGTCGTGTGAAGCCCCTAACAGAATTCATCATGACTAAGAACCATATATACTCCTTCCCTTGTAGCTTTGGTAAAGTATATGAAGGTGAGACATGCTGCTCACAAAGGTTAGGCCAGAAGAACATCGTATGAGGTGAAATTGAAAAGTCGGGTATAGTCGATCATATATGGAAGGAAAAGGGAAACTGTCTGCCCCTATGGAATGAAGTTAAAAAAATTGATTGAGAAGATCATTGTAAAATTAGATGCCTTAAAGAATCAGCCCCTTATTTTAGGCTACAGTGACCTGTTGAGTAGACCAAGTATAGAGATGAATACAATATGGGAACCAATAATCAAAAAGGTTAGATGAAAAAGAAAATCGTAATATGAGCTCAGGTAAAAAATTATACATAATTGAAGTAATCATATTGATGTATGAACATTAATTTTATTAGTTTTGGGACTCAAAAAATTCATTCTGAACTGTCCAGCATGACACATAGCATAATGGTTATAGGTGTTGGTTCTCTACATTTCTACGTGACAATCATCTTGAGGTTGTAGGTTCAATCCAGGCTGCAGGTGAGTAACAATACAGGAATACTTAACACTCGCACCAAGTTATAGTTAAAAGAATCAGAGCAAGTGACCCTTGTGGATTAAATAAAGGATGTGGTTTGATGTTCTGTATGACCTCACGAGCTCAACAAGAAATGCCTGAAGAAGGCTGGAGGACACATCGGCTGGAATGTTATGAATATAACAATAAAGATAAAGACAATAGTTCAAAAACCCTGAGTGATACTAATCTTTGTTTTTATACAATATTCAGGCAATTCCACCATGAAAAGACTGAAAAATAAATGTAACATAGCAGCAAACTAAAAAAACTGGCACTTAAAAAATAATAAGGAATAAAATGTCACCAAATATTGGCAGCATCTTATCTCCAAAGAAAAAAATTATAGCAAGTTTAATAATATCTATATTATAATAATATTATAATATATATTATGATAATATATTTATATTATGTCCTATCAATTTAGTAAAATTTCACTGCATGTGTGTTATTTTTAAATTTATACTGTATAAACTAATACCTTGGAAATTTTAAAGTGTAATTTGTAGCAGTCACCATGGAATAAAGATCAATTTGGCATTTTTGGTCCTTTAATTATGAGTCACTTATTAATATATATAAAAGATATAATACCTATTTATAATCTTCATCCATTGATTTGATGATTTCTTTTAACTAAACCAATGCTCAGCAATTGCAACCCACACATGATCTGTGTATAGTGCTGAAAGCTTATGTTGGCCAGCTACATTCTTTGGATGAGCTGATAACAGAAGTATTGTTCACTAAAAGATCACAGATTATCTGAACAACACAGCTTTGATTTTGAATTCAAGGATTTTTCTTTCTTTTGGACTGATTGCCTTACCAAAGCTAAAGAACTGCTCTACTATTTACTCATATATATACATATATATGTTTGATTAAATAGTAAAGGTACATTTTGTCAGTATAATTTAATTAAGTTCCTTTCGAGTTTCCTGATATGTGTCTTGGTTTCAGGTTGGAATTGGTGGATGAATTTACCAAAATTATTCTAAGCGTTTTTGGACCCTTCATAGTCCATCATCAGCTTGCATGTGTAAAGAGTATTTTTTAATGAGTTTTGAAAGTTTTAGGGTTTTTATAACATAACAAAACTATGCAAATGCAGAGTTGAATAAAATTGAGTTGCTGATGAATTTAAAAAACAGAATGCTATTAACGGAAATAGAATACTATCAAGAAATACGGAATATCAAAAAGAAAAAAAATTCTAAAGGCATTTCAAAACATTGTCGCTGTTTTCAAAATTAATTCTATTGATTTTAGGTATTTTTGTTTTTATATGTAGGGCTTCTAGGATTTGTAGTCATAGTTTATCAATTTTGAGTGCAATCATAGTGGTGTTTTTAACTAGAATTTTTCGAAACTTGGATTTAGGAATAGAATGAGTTTTAAGATGTAAGACTATGGAACTAGAATCATTAATGTGCATTGTAAGTCATCTGGAAAGAGTTGTAGTGGTAAGACTAACATGTGCACTACCACTATAACTAAAAATGTTGTTTGGTAGTGTGTACGTTGGTCTTTCAAAACTCATTAAAAAACACTCTTTACACACGCAAGCAACCCCTGATGATGACCTGTGAAGGGCCTGAAAGCACTTGGGACAATTTTGTTAAATTCATCCACCAATTCCAACCTGAAACCAAGACACTTATTAGGAAACTTGAAAGTAACTTAATTAAATTATACCAACAAAATGTGTCTTTACTATTTAATCAAACATGCTTAAAAGAATGACAACACATACATATGTATATATATGTGTGTGTATGTGTATATATATATATATATATATAGTCCAGAAGAGATCAAATTTAATCATGATGAAATAAATTCATTTAGGTTTTTTAAATTGACAGAACAACTGGTTTTGGTCCTCACTAGTCACAGCTGTTCAAGGACAAACGATTAAGAAAAGACAAGGAGCAGGGACTTTGTAATGTTGGAAAAAAAAATGCAAATTCTTTAGAGAGGGAAAGGGTAAATAAAATGGTTATCAAATTCAAACCCAATAAATATTCCCTCTGTTTACAGAGGGCCAGTTTATGGGTGAGAACATGAATGGTCTCAAGGACATTATGATGAAAGTCAGAGTGGGACTTGCTTTAGATAGTAAAAAAGTCCGCACTGTAAGATAAGGCACAATTATAGTTATTTATTAGGTGTTCCGCGATGGAAGACCTGTATTTATTGTTTATCCAGTCAACTATATATATATACATATAAGGTTCTAGTATATATAAGGTTCTGGCGTCAATATTTGAGTGCCAAACCATTCTGTTAAACAAATGAACCATTAGATAGCTTACATTGGTGATTTTGTCCACAATGCTAAAAGCATGTGCATGACTGATCAGACTTTTTGAATGAGCTGATTAGAGAAGAAAGAGGCACAAATGATGTATCACAGATCCTCTTAATCGTATTCCTCAGATTCTCAATTAAGGGGTTTTCCCTTCTCCTGGACTGTTTGCCTTACTAAAGGTAAAGATCTCAGTCTGATCTTCTATTTTCAATGCTGTCCAATGCTTCACTCTAACAATTCATGTGAAATCTTTTTTCTTCTGATTATAATTTTCCCTATATGTTACAAATATCTTGTCAACTGATTGACATTCAGTTTTTCTCAATATTCACTGAGTGAAGTCATTATTTAAAAGAACTTGCTAGTTGTTATTTCCAAATTTTTGTGGTCAACCATGATATTGTTGTAGCCTCCAAGTCAAATTCACCTTGTTTGAAGTTTGCTTGCAATTCATGACATGTTCTACTTCCCATCAAACCTTTCCAAATAATCCATCAATCTTATTTGGTTTGACTGGTGTCTTACTGAATCTGAAAAGAAACTACAAACAGTGTCAAACATTATTGTATTCCCCAACATATTTTGTTTTTTCTTTTTTACCAAAACAGGATAAATGAACATTGAATAAAGAACTTCTACACAAAAATCTTATAGTTTACAACCATATATCCTGTCTCTTTTATAGAAAAAGACACTCAGTTTTTCATGGCATATCCAGTCTCTAGTTAAAAAAAAACCCTCAGTTTTAACCAAGGTATCCATTCACTAGTTTTTAATGAAAATCTAACAATATTCAAGCGTATATACAGTCACTAGACTACAGTTTTAACATGTGTATCCATTCTTTTGTTTTCAATAAAAAAAGCATAGTTTTCACCCATGTATCCTACTTCTTAAAAAAAATGCTAACAATTTTCCACAGTATAGCCAGTCTTTAGTTATAAAAAATCCACAGTTTTAACCATTCTCTAGTTTTTGATAAAATCCTTGCAGTTTTCAAAGTAATATACTAATAAATAAGATACTAAGATAATAAAGAGTATGCAGTTTTCAAAGTTTATCCATTCTTTAGTTTTCAATTTTTAAAAAATTGTAGTTTTCAACTGTGTATCCTACCTCTTGTTAAAAAAAATGAACTCATTTTTCCTCGTAATATCCAATCTCTAGTTTAAGAAAAAATTACAGTTTTAACATGTGTATCCATTCTTTAGTTTTTAATAAAACCTAACAGTTTTCCCCAGTCTATCCAAACACTTGTTAAAGAAAAAGTTTTTAACAGTGTATTCTGTCTCTAGTTTTCAAAAAAGTGGATGTTGAGAACTTTTGTTGATACCTAATATTAAAATTAAAGGAGTCAGAATTGGCATTGTTTTTATGAAGTAGTTTCTAGAGAATTTTTGGATGGTAGGAGTGATTGATTTCCTTTGTCTGAGTTGAACTAAGGTCAAAAGCAAACATAATATCCATTCTAGCAACCAAATATGTTGGCACACTTGAGTTTCACCAAACAAGATGATTATGATTAATGAACAACTAAAGCAATAATTAAATCTAGATAAATCAAAAGAGTGATCAGTTTTTTTTTTTTCATCTCCTGAAAAATTCAGTATGATAAAATCAAATCCAGAACAATTTTGATAACATAATAAAGAGTATAAGGCAAATCTAATTATTATTGACTTGCATTTTTACATATGTCTTATATTTAAAATCAGTTAAAAATATAATCTTTTCAGTATGCTAATCTCAGATTTGTTGATTTAAAAAAAAGGGAAGAATAAAATCATTAATCTAATCAAAGCACCAAAGATGGAGCTCAGTTCTCAGATTTAAGAAGCCTCCTTGTACAAGGGTGATTCAAAGTTTTGCAATATTTGCAAATATTCTAGTTTCTGGAATAAACTCAAGGAAGTTGATTATCATTTATTCCAACCCATGTCTTAATTACTGTTCTTACAACACTTCAACAAACAAGAGGAGGTGAAAACTTCAATGAAGGACTTCTACATCTCAAAGGAAAGGAACTGGTATCAGTGAGAAATCAAAGAACTGAATCCACCCTATATAGGATACAGAATCAAATGTGAGATCTGGTTGGTATATAACTCTTTCCTTTCACCACTCTTCTACATGTCCATGAATTTACCCAAGCCCTTCACCATGAGCAGGATGTCATACAAGGTCGATTTTTGGTAGATTAAAGCTGGGTTGAATTCAGTGTTTTCCTTCTTATAGACTGGTTGGCTTACTAAGAGTAAAGAATCTAGTCTGCGCTACTATTTACCCAAAGATAATTGGGGAAAATTGATGGATTTGTGCTTTTCCTAAGGGCATTAGTGCAAACTGAAATACAGATAGCTTCATCTAGTATTTGAACTCAACTTCCCAAATCTATTTCCTCGATATCAATCATTATGCCATGAGTGCCCCCTTTGAATTCGGTGATTCCGTAAAACAAAAAAGGCTAGAAAAAGAGAGGTAGAAATAAATGAGAGAGAAAGAATAAAAGCAAATGGGGGTTAGTAAAAATTCATATGAGTGCAATAACTTAAAAAATAAACCAAAAGAACCAGAACATTCTTGTAATAATTATTATTATTATTATTATTATTATTATTATTATTATTATTATTATTATTATTATTATCATTTACTCCAAAAGAGTTTTTCACATCAGCATTAGCTGATGGTCTTTCACTGAAGTTTGAGTTACAGCAAGTCTCCTTAAATCTCCAGGACTTTTCTCAGTATTCTGGCCATTCTCAATGATGCTGTTATTTGGATGGTCTCCACTCGTCTGCCAACTTATAAGTCCTCCAGTCCCTTTAATAATCCTTTAGTTACTGTACTAAAAGCACCAATCACAATAGGTATAATTGTCACCTTCATGTTCAATAGTTTTTTCAATTCCCTAGCAAAGTCCAGGTACCTATCCTTCTTTTCACATTCTTTCAGTTTTATTCAGTGGTCCACTGGACAGCAAAGTCCCCAGTTTTGCAAATTCTCAATTTTTTGTTGATTATTATTAGGTCTGGTTTTCAGGCCAAGATTAGGGGATCCGTCTGTAAGTCAAAGTCCCATAAGAGTTTATGTGAGTCATTTTCTAGGACAGATTCTGGGTTATGCATATACCATTTGCTTGTATGGTCAAATTTCAATTTCACCTTGCCCACCCAGTCATGCCTAGTCTTATACTCCTTCTGTGCTAATTTGCAGCATTCGCTTATTATGTAATTGATGGTTTCATCTCTGTCACTACATAGCCTACATTTGCTATTTTGTTGCATCTTATCTATTCTCACTTTGGTAAGATATGGTTGAGATTCTGTTTCTCTCTTAAAGTTTCCTTTTCTTAGCTAGGTCCAAGTTTTCTCCAGTGAAATGTTGTCTATTAGTCGTTTGAAATGCCTATAGAGTTGTTTTCCTTCCCATTTTTGTTTCCTAGTTATTGTCATTCTGTTGTCCTTTACTTGGATCCTTTTGGATCAATGTGGTCTTTCCTTTGGTCATTCATCCGAATATGTGTACTCTTTATAGGCATTTGTTCATTTCTAGTGCTAGTCGGTTGTGAATGGAGGTGAATTTCTTGAACCAGAAACCATGTATTCCATCATGGCCTGGTGTTTTCCAGTTTGATATTTTTCAAGTGTCATTTTGAGTAAATCAATGTGTATTTCCACTATCAGGCCTTCTTTGAGTCCTTATAGTTCGCTTGTCATATTGTTTATCCATTCAGCTTTTTCATTATGTCTTTTTGGTTGTTATATTTTAATCCAAAATCGTTTGGTTTCTTTTGCATCCGGTTGTTGGTATGTTTTTGTGTCATCTCCTCCCAGTTTTTGATAGAATTTTCTTTCGTTGTTTTGGAATGACCTGTTTTGTCTGTATTGTTTTACCCTTTGTCAATATGTCTTTAATCTTTCTTCTTTCGCCAGTACTTTCTGGTTTATTTCCAAAAGTTGTATTGTTATTTTTTCCTGTGTTGCCTTTTCTTTTCTCTTCTTACATATTCCAGCGTCATTCCTTTGTTTTATCATTTTGGCCTGTTTACATAGATTTTTTTATCTGCATTTCCAGTTGAAATTTCCATCCTGGTTTTGATTTTTCTTTTCTGCTTTTTGAGGAGATCCCAATTTTCTTGCAAACTAATTTCACTCCAGCATAAATTAGTTCATTTAATTTGGTTATATTATTCGTTGATATATATGTCAGTACTTGATTCACTTTATTCGTCTCTGCCTTAACTGTTCTCCATTCTATGTTTCTTAATGGTGGTAAGGTAGCCATTTCACTATTCAAAATTCTCTTTAAATCTTCTAGATTTGACTTTTGTTCTTGTGATAGTGTTTGTTCTCAGTGGTTTGGTTGTGTGGGGTTTCCATTCTCTGAAGTTGGTGGTTCATTTCAGTTGGGCTGTTTTTGTTTGTTAATAGGTATCAGGTACAGTTACCTTGTTGATTATTTATTTTCTGTTGTATTTCTATAATTTCAAGGTCAGAAAACCAACCTTTCTTTATTATTGTTTTGACTTGATCAGCAAGTCTTTGACTAGTAGTCTGAAAATTAGAACATTCTTGCCAGATCTCTATCATCTTTTCCTATATCCTCTTTGTGTAAGATTACTCCTGAAATAGCCACGTTGTGCAAGTTGGTTATCTTCCCTAGTCCATGCTTTCCATTTAGGTCTCTGGTTGGTGTGGTTCCTTAAATCCTCATTTGTGTACCTGAAAAAAGAACAGCTATTTTCACTGTGAGTTTTTCAAAACAGTTTTAACTGGTTGTTTTTCATTAAAGTCAAAGAGACAGCAAGTCTTTTTAGGTCTTCAGGACTCTCTTATTTACCAGTGATTAAGGGAAAATAGATACCTTTTCCAAGGGTATGAGCACAAAATGAAACCCAAATTGCCTTGTCCAAGACTTAGACTTGAGTCATCGATTCCATTTATGATGATAATCATTACACTAAGCAGACCTCCAATTAGCTTTGTTTCCTTTTTTTAATGACATATTAAACATTGTGTGTTATTGAATATCAAAGCCATCCTTGTAGAAATACAGCAATGATACAATTCAACTAATCGCTGGAGTGGGGAATAATGGGGTTCATACCTTTCATAAAGGCCTAAGTGCATATAATAGCATAGCTGATGTTTGAACTTACTTCTGATAATGCCACTTTTCAGCACATTAGCCACCTATGCCATAAGGACTCTACCCACTCCCATTGGGGTAATGTTGCTAGTCTGTCATTTATCTTATGTAATTTCGATAATAGATATCTGAGTAGCACCAATCTGGGAACTTCCAAATGAAATTGGGTTTTTCAAGTCTAGCAAATCTCAAACCTATTTTTGTGACATTTTTTGTTCTTGATAAAAGTTCCACAGAAACAACTTCTTCCCGAGGACCTCAGAAAAGTAGATTGAACTCTCCTGTGAGTGTTTTTCAACAGCATGTAGACCTTGAGCTGTTCAAATCCAAGGTCCTTAAGTATCTCATCACTCCCTATCCATCTTTCCATCTTTCTACCTTCACTCATCCCACGCTCTTCCATCATTGTTCTTACTTATTTGGTGCATCTCGTTGTTGTCAAAACTCTTTACTGAGTAGTGTCTACTTTGGTTTTGCTTTTGATGAAGTTTAGTAAAAACGAAAAAGCAAAAGAAGACATAGCTATAAATAAAGACACAGAATCTAAATAGTTTAGTTAAAGTTATCAGAAGAGGTTATAACACTTTTCTCACTCACTGGTCTCATGAACTGATTTGGTCGTGGGAGCACTTACTCATGTAATTTGTCTTACAGAACCCAATCCTACCACTGGTCTACAACTGGTTTGAATTCAGGGTTTTCCTTCTCCTAGACTGTTTGCCATATAAAGGTCAAAGAATCCAAACTGCTCAATTATTTACCCTTAGCAAGAGGGAGAATAGTTGGATTCACTTTTTTCCATAGGGTATTATCACTACGTGAAATGCAAACTGCTTCATTCAGGATTTGAACTTAGGTAATAGAATCCACTTTCAATGACAATGACTGTTACACCATGAGGGCTTCGAACCATTTTTTTACAAGTGCCTCCACTTAAGTTAAATGAATAAAAACATACTGGAAATCATCTCCTTTGATTTCCAGTATAAAAAAAAGCTACACATTTTTGTCTATCACTAAAACTATTTTGTCATATCCTTTATCTCTGACTTTTCCAATCTGACACTCAACCAGTACAATATAGTAATTATGTACTGAGTATGGTCATTCTGGAATAAGACTATCATCTCTTTTATTTAGTTTTTTCCACCACTTGTATTTTCCCCTTGAAATATATCTATGTTACTTAAAAACACATACTACTGACATGAAAATACTATCTGTGAAAAGGAATTTCTAATTGTTCAGTCCTTTGTTAAAACAAACTTTAATAACTTTTCACTTATAAGATTATTATAGGATTATTAAACACTTATGTTTATTGTAAACTAACATGATTATTGTACACGTACAACATAATTATTGCACAATTATTATATATAGTTATTTTACACTTATCATATGACTATTGTGCACTTATTATTTGATAATTATATGCTTATTATATATAATTATTGTGCACTCATTATATGTACATTGTACACATACAACATGATTATTGTAAGTTTATTATATGATTATTGTACATATGATGATAGTATACTTAATATATGATTATTGCACAAATCATTGGCATAATGGTTAGAGTGTTTGCCCATGGCCCAGGAGACCTGGGTTCAATCCTAAGTCAAGTCATATCAAAGACTCAAAAAATGGTACTTGATGCTACCTTGCTTAACACTCAGCATTATTAGGTAAAGATCAAGGGTAAAGTGGAGCAATCCAGGGAAAGGAGTTGCTATTGAAAAGGGAGCCTTCGGGTCACCCTTGACTACAATCGCCAACTTTACTTATTGTACATTTATTATATAATAATTGTATCCTAATATGATTATAGTATACTTATAATATTGTATGTTAATTGGACATTTTTGTCGGGATTATTGAATGCATATTATATGATTATCGTACTCTTATGATATATGTTAATTGTACAATGACAACATGATTATTGTACACTTATTAAATGCTTATTGTTCTCTTTAAATGTCATATAATGATGTAAACTTAGAAATTTTATTTTAAAGTATTTGGTTTTTATCTTATTTTTCTCATTTTAATCCTTATAACAAAATGATCTTTACTAAAATAATGTTAAGCAAAGATTTGCTTTGGTTTCCTTGTTTAATTGCATGCAAACCTTTTCGGGTTATTTAATTCCAAACTCATGCTTGTAGAAGAACAGTAGCGGTAAAATTTAGTGTATTGCTGAAGGGATTTATGAGTTCATTCTTTTCCCAAGGGTAGTAGTAAGAAAGAGAATGCAGTTCCACAACTGGATCTAACCATGCTTACTATGATATTGTAGTCCAGTATGTTAGTCTCTAAGCCACGGGGACCACTTGCCAAAAAGATTTTAAGAAAAAACTAACAGTATTTCATTAAGTCTTATGATTGATTCCCTTACCTATTAAATGTACAATCATCAAAAGCACTCCACAATCAAGCATGCTGGCTGAAAAAGATACCCTGCATCCTTTGCATATCAGAACACTAAAAACAACCCATACAATGATAGTTGCATTGAAAACAGATAAAGAAGACATCTTTGCTACACATCTTTCAGCAATGTATGAATATTCTGAGGATAGATAGGTTAGGGCACCCAGAGGGGTGTAATGGTTAGCAAGCTAGATTAGCAGACCATTGTTAGTCAGTTTAAATCTCTATGAGTGCCCCTTACTTCTGGCCTTGTACCACCATAAACTTAAGTTCTGTTGGTTTGTATATGTCACCTGGTTCACAGACAACAGGTAGACTGGTACAGTTGTTGAGAGGTATCCAAAAGACAAAAAAAAAAAACATCAGAAGACCTGTGTGATGATAGGAAGACAAAATTGTCCTTCAATTCAGACCAACATAAAGGAGAAGGGTGAGAGTAAATGGAAGTGCATAGGGACCAGTGATGTAGAAAAGATCAGACTGCCTTCCCAATAGAGGAATGGTATTTAAACAATTAAATTGATAAATTTTAAGGATAAAAACAATTATATCTAAAGAAAGATAAATTTACAATCTGAAAAGAATTAAGTATTACATTCTACTAAATTTGATGTTCTCACAGGAAAAAGAGAGAAAAATAAATATTGTTGAATAAAATTCAATAGGAAAGAATGATGAGTTTATGTAAAAATTTATGTCCTGTAAAAATTTCTGGTTGTGTTAATAGCAAAACAATGAAAGAAAATCAAAATGAAAACAGAAAAGATTGTTAATCATGAAACAAAAGTTTTCCAATAAGACGGTGAAAAGACCTTTTGGGTAACTGGAGAGGAAAAAAGAATTAATGTATTTAAGAACACAACAAGGTTAGAACAAAAAAGTATAAACATATCAAATTGATTTGTATAGAGTAAGTATTAAGCAGAAAAAGAAAATGAAGAAAAAAGTTATCAGGAAAAATATTGAAAGCAGAAAATGGTGTTTATGGGGATGATTTATTAAATTAATTAAACCATATATAAAATGGAGTAGGCGTTCTTTCCTTTTCCTTAAAAGACAATTATGAGACAAATTATCAGAGATTCATTCTTAGACACAAGAGAATATCAGAGGGCAAATTGCCAGTATCTGATATGCAATTTAATAAATAAAAAAATTCACTTCGCATTTCATCTGGATCTAGCATAAGGCTGGAAAGTTTAGTTCAATAATATATCATCATCATCATCATTAAGGCATGGTAACAGCACAAATTCTTTTGACTCTAATTTGCCATCCCTCCCTATCATCTATTGCTCTTCCTAAGTTTTTTAGAAGGCATGCAGTGTTTGAACAGAGCTGATTAATGTAAGTTATGGGGTACACTTAGCATAATGGTTATTGTTGTAGGAAATGGAATTGGAAACCCAAGTTCAAATCCTGGACAAAGCTGTTTGCTTTTCATCTTCACACTAATGCACTTCATAAAGATATGAATCAATCTATTCTCCTCCAGCTATGGGTAAAATTGTAAGACAGACTGGATTCTTTAGCCTTGATAAGGCAACCAGTCTAGGAGAAGAAAAACTCTGAATTCAAGCCAGCTTTACTTCACTTTAAAATTGACCTTGAGTCACGTCCTGCTTATAGCAGTGGGGTTAGATAAATATATACACTAATTGCTAATTTGTTAAATAGATATCTTATGATAAGGAAGAGGTTTGAAACACTGGCAATGCAATCATTGAGACCAAAAAATTAATTGAAAAAAAAAATTAATCAACAAAAGAAGATTTGAGGAATATGGAGTTCCCCTTCATTGCTATCACTCCCAGGTCTATTTTGACTCAGAGTAGTAATACCTGTTGGTTTCTCAGCTATGGTTCAAATAGAACTAGTGTCCTAGGTATGACACTAAACAGCATCTGGTGATGAGGCTGCAGCCCTAAAGCTTTGTGGAATGTGGAGTACCCCTTCATTGTCATTATTCCCAGGTCCACTCTGGTAGTTCCAGTTAATGTCCCATTTGTTTGAAAATTATTAATATTGGATAAGAATATATAAAACTACATTACTGTAAGCAAACAAATTATTGTCATTAACTCTTTGGCAAGCAGATATAACAAAAATGTTACTCTGCCTGTGTACCATTAGCAACAAAAATATCACTCTGCCAGCAAAAGCATTAAATGGAATAATTACTTTAAACAGAATATAATTTATTAGTGTTTGGTTGTGATATTTAATACAAATAATTTACAGTTATAGGGTATCAAAAATAATGACTTAAAGCTATAATTATTTTCTAAAGTAGGTTGGTTAATGGATTTTAACAGTAAGTCAACTTGTCTGGGGTTATTTTATGCCTAGAGGTTAGGGAATAATGTATGCTATATGTCGATGTTTACTTTTGTAGTTAATGGTTTTAATGATATGTTAACATCATCAAGAGTCATGTTGAAGGCTTACTTCATGCGATATTGATTAAATGGTTTCAAGTCATCATCATCATCATGTCGCGCTGGTAGCACGGATATCCCTGACCCTCTCTCGCCACTCCTCCCTATCGTTCATCGCACTAGGTAGGTCTTCAGGACAACATCCCGTATCCTCACATAGCTGCTGAATGTATGTTCATGCTGGTCGTCCTGCTTTTGCACGGCCATGTGTGGGGGTCAATAAGTGTACATCTCTTATGAGTTCGTCCCTGCTTCTCCGGCAGTGTCCTGCATGTCTGGTTCATCTAACTTGAATAGTTTTCGTGATAGGAGGCAGGTGGCCGTACAGTTGGTGTCTTGTGGGGTGTTGCCGCCAGGACTTGTTCAAGATTGCACGCAGCATTCTTGTGTAATTGCCGTTTAACTTCTTCTCTAGCCGTTTTGTTAGCGTCCATGTAGTGCACCCATATAGCAGTATCAATGTGACCGCTGCCTGGACGAAACTGCGTTTCATTTTATTGGTTAGGTCTGATTTCCATATCATCGATAGCCTATTGATAGCTGTCCATACTTTTGTTAACCTCGTTTCGATGTCCTTTTCGGTTGATTCGACACTGCTTCCTAGGTAAGTGAATTTGTCTACTAGTTTAAGAGGGGTTCCTTCTAGAGTGGAGATGTCCCCCGTTTGATTATAGCACATATATTCCGTTTTGTGTGCATTAACATAGAGGCCTATGCCTGCGGCTGCTCGTTCCAAACTATGCAGTAGTGTTTCGGCTTGGTCGGGTGTATTTGCCAGTATCGCTATGTCATCATAGTCGGCGTCGGTAATTGTTTTTGCGGGGTACCTTCTGCTTCTTTTCTTTGTCAGCTCGAAGCCATTCTCTCTGATTTTGTCAATCGTAGTCTAGACAAATGATAAAGAGGTACGGAGCCAGCTTGACCTCTTGTAGTACTCCTGCTACAATGTCGAAGTATTCTGTGTCTCCAGCTGGTGATCGTACTTTTACTTTGGTGTTTCTATAGAGAATCGTTATTGCTGCTACGGTTTCTTTAGGTATGCCGTATGCTAGTAGGATTTGTTCCATCTTTCCTCTGTGAATGGAATCGAAAGGCCTTGGTAAAGTCGACAAATATTAATGTCGCTTGTAGGTTTTTTGCCCGTACACCTTCAAGGATTCTATGGATGGTTAATATTTGTGAGGTCATGGATCTATTTCTTCGGAAGCCATTTTGGTTTTTCCTAAGTATGTTGTCGATTTTGGGTTCTATGCGGTTTCGTAGTAGGGCATTGTAGATTTTGGCTGCTATGGATGTAAGTGTTATGCCTCGGTAGTTTTTGGCTAATCCGAGGTCCCCCTTTTTAGGGAAGGGGAGTATGCATCCCTTCATCCATCTATCTATCGGATTTTGATTGTATACTGCGTTGCAGTGTCAGAGCAGTATGTCGTCGAATTGTCTGGTCTTCCATACTTCTGGGGGAATCTCGTCCAGCCCTGCAGCTTTCCTATTTTTAATTTTTCTGAGAACCGAGTTGAGTTCTTCTTGTGTGAACGGTCCTAGTTTAATGTCTAATTGTTTACTAATTATTCTGGTGATTGGTTCATGTGTTATTTTTGGTGGGTTTCCTGGTAGGTTTTCGAAGTGCTGTTTCCACAGTTTTATTCTTTCTTGTTGGTTTGCTGCTTTCAGTTTTGCTTTGGCTGTGTTCTTTTTTCTACTCACTTCATTTATTGTTTGCCAGGCTATCCTAGATTGTCTATCTTCCACCGAGTCTCTAATCTTATCTATCTGATTCTGAATGTATTCTGTCCATTCCTTTATATATATGCCTGCTAATTGATATTGTGCCGTTTTTAGTTTTAAGGCATTTGTGTTTGTAGGGTTTTTTCGATAGTTTTTGGAGGCTGTTTTCACTAGTGCACATTTTTCTCTCACCGCTAAAGTTTCCCATGGGACTCTATATTTAGTTTTGAGTTTTGTTGGAATGCATTTCGCTGCTGCCTCGAAGTGCGCATTGACGAAATTTTCATATTCGTCGTTTGGTGTACTTTTTTTTCCGTCTTTTCTTGTAGTTTTTTTAATCTGTTTCTTAATTCTAATACGTATTTATCTCTTATATCTCTGAGGTTCAAAAGGGCCCAGTCATAGTGTTTGGTGGTCGCTGTTCGTTTGGCGTTTTTTTGTAGGCTTAACCGTATTTTCGCCGTGACTATTCGGTGATCGGTGGACACACCCTCGAAAGAGGAGTATGCCTCGCAATTCATTGCACTATTTTTCCATTTCTTATTTATAAAGACATAGTCTATCTGACCTTTAGTATTGTTCGCGTACATGTATGTCCATAGTTTGCCCTCTCTTTTTTGGTAGTTTGTATTGAGGTATGCTAATCTATTTTCTATCATGAAATCTGTTAGATGTTGCCCATTCCTATTTGACATGTTGTGGAGGCTGTATTTGTTGTTTCCGTTTTTCCCGATTTGGGCATTCATGTCTCCACCAATGACAAACATGTTGTGTTTCGAGATGCTACGCACTAATGAGGATAAATCATCGTAGAAGGTGACTAGTTCAGTTTCTTCACTAACATTGGTGGGGCTGTAGCAGGAGATGATTGTTGCTCTGGGGTTGCCGTTAAAAGTAGCTGCCATCATTCTAGGTTGTATTTTCTCAATGCTATTTAGCCTTTTTAATGCTCTAGGTCCTATAAGCAATCCTACCCCTCCTACTGCGGCGTTGACAGAGTTTTTCCATGCGGATACAGTGACGAGCGACCATCCATTGCCAGTTTTGTGATATTTGATATCTTCGGTGTGCGTGCATCTGTGTTCTTGTATGCATATTATGTCAATCTTATGTTCTACGGCCGATGCGATTAGCTCTGGTAGTTGTCCTATTCTATTCAAGGTTCTTACGTTAAATGTCACTATTTGTAGTGTTTGCTTGCATTTTAGTAGTTTTGGTCGTTTGAGCACTGTAGCTGATTTTTCAAACACTGAGGCCAGGGCTCCAACCTCAGCAGGACGCGCCCTTTTTTTACCTGCGCGAAGAGCGATGTGGTTTGTGTATGTGGTTTGAGTGTGGGTCATGGTTATCTTTCGATGGCTGTTTTATTCTCTTCTATAGAAGCCACTCTTATAGAGGAGCAGCAGTAGTTCCCCGATCAAACAAACGATCCTGAGCATAAAGTCGTCAAACTCACGTCCAGGACCTGTTTAGGCATTGAGTTTGCTCGTCAATGGGTTTATTTAAATACCTTTACATACATCGTGCTGCTTCCCACATGTACGTAAAAAAAAAAGGTGGTGGGGTAAGTTTTCTTAAGTTTTAACTTAGTTAAAATCCAAGATTAAGGTACTTTCATCAGACTTTTACTGGTACTGAAATTTTTTTTTTTTTTTTTTTTTTTTTTTGCTGCGGTATTTGGACATTGTCCAAGGCTTTTTAGTTTTTTTTTTTTTTTCTTCTATACTACCACTGGGAGCCGGGGAAGCTTTAGGAATTATAGAGTTTTTACAAATGACAATTTTTTTTTGTGTGTGGTGGCATAGGCAGCTTTAGGCTTTTACTTTTTCTTCTAAACTGCTGTTAGGCCTCTAACAAGTTTTAGCTTTTAGATTTTAGAAAAGATTAAAAAATGTTTTGCCGTGTTCGCTGACATTTGGACAGTCATATATTCAATTTGGGTTTATAGTAAGCGTGTCTTTACATTTAAAACACACAGTTTAAGCAATATTTTACAAACAAAAATACAGCATAACATTTTGTAAAATTCAGCATTTTAAATTCATAGGACTTAAAGACATACTGACCAATATTGAAACATTTTTCCTCTGTTGGCACATGAGTTCAAATCATTCCTCCTCCTTTTAGCGTTTATTTACTATTGAATTTTAGATATGTTTGGAGACAGTCTACTGTTAGAAATAGGGGTGGGGAGGGCTGCTAATTTCATCATTTTTTTTTTTTTTTTTTTTTTTTAATAATTCTGTTCAACATCATTCATTAGTTTGCAAACAGGTAATGGTTTTAAGAATTGCTATCTAACATTAACAGTTCTATTCGCAATAGTTAAATATTTTTCAAGTATTGCTATCTAATGCTAACAGTTCTATTTGCAACAGTTAAATAGTTTCAAGTATTGCTATTAAACACTAACAGTTCTAGTTGCAACTGTTGAATAGTTTCAAGTATTGCTATTAAACACTAACATTCTAGTTGCAACTGTTGAATAGTTTCAAGTATTGCTATTAAGCACTAACAGTTCTAGTTGCAACAGTTAAATAGTTTCAAGTATTACTCTCTAACTTTCAAAAATCAATTAATATAATTCATTTGTTTTGCACACAGTTAAATGTTTTCTTGGAAATGATTGAATACTTCTATTTGACCCATAAATAGGATCCTAACAAGTACTACCACTCTGGGTTTGAGTGGAACTGGGGGTAATGCCAAGGACTGGATATTTGACATTCCTCAAAGCTCCAGTACTAGAGCCTCTGATGGTTTAGTGTCATATCTTGGACATTCACTGGGATGGGTGGTCTTACCTCACTGCAGAAATGCTATCAGCATATTCTATAGCCCGTGGTGTAATGGTTATCGTTGCAGGATATGGACACGGCGACACAAGTTCAAATCCTGGACCTGACTGATTGCATTTCACATAGCACTAATACCCTCGGGAAAGGTATGAATCCAATTATTCTCCCTCCAGCTATGGTTAAATAGTAGGGCAGACTAGGTTCTTCAGCCTTGGTGAGGCAACTAGTCTAGGGGAAGGAAAACTCTGAATCCAAACCTGTTAAACTCCGCTTAAAAAATTGACCTTGTGTCATATCCTGCCCGAGCGGAGGGGTTGGTAAATATGATCAGCATATTCTATACCCCCAGCTGACTGGACAATACTTACTGAGGATTATTATTAGTTACTTGAAACTATATATAACTGTATGTAAACAAATGATTATCATTAAATAAAAATGATTAGTTGAAACAAAAAACTGTACAAATTATTTCTGTTAGTTAAAAGTACTTGATATGAGAAAAACTTCTAAGAAACAACAACAGAAAAAAATGTAAATATGAATGTACAATGAATGCTATTCACTAACCTATAGGCATATAATAACCTGAAACTAGTTTTCATGCCATTAAAATGAATCAATCAAATTGACAATTCTAAGCAATTCTTATCTGGTAAAAAAAGCAAAAAATTCAATTTGAAATTAATGAATAATCAAATTTCCAGTAAAATAGGGAAAAAAATGATGCATAAAAATGAGAAATGTTAGTTTTTTCAGTTATAACTTTAGTTTATAACTTATATAACAAAATATGTTTCTTTCAGCTGTTTTCATTCTTATGGCAGTTGCATTTTTTTATAAAAAAAATCCAGTTGCTCAAACATTTTTTCATTGGAATCATGAAATTGCTGCATTGTGTTCCGATTGAGAAATTTATTTTAAGCACATCTGCTTATTTGAATAAGAATTTTCTTTTGCATTTGGAATATGTACACTTTTTGAAAACTAAAATTTCAAAGAAGATCTGAAAATGATTTTCATTCTGCCCCACTTTGAACAGCTTTAATGATTTCTCTTTTAATTCATTTTCTGTATATTCACTTGCATTAAAAAAAACGAAATTTCCATTTAGCAATGACTTAGAAAATATTTCAATGAATTTAGTAATTCATTCAATTATTGATTATTGTCTGGGCAATAGTAACAAATGTGAAAAATACAGTTGGCTTCAAGTTAATACTATTGGTGTGTATAAAGTGTTGAAATTAGTGTCTGTCTGTTATTTCTGTGGTCTGGGTTAGAATTTCATTACTACTCTTCAGGTTTGGTTTGGTTTGGTTTGGATTGGTTTGGATTCTTTGTTTAATGGGATATCAACCTTTGTGGGTTATTTAATGCCCATGCTATCTTTGTTGAAAAACAGTGATGATACTATTTAACCCATAGGGAATAAAGGGGTTCTTACCTTTCCCAATTAAATGTAATAGTGTGAAACGAGTTTAAACTCATTAATTTTGAGGTTGCTGTCCAGCACTTTAGCCATTACGACATGTTCAGTAATAAGACACTGTAACCAAATGAGAGGTGAAGAAATATGATATAACTAATCATATGTGAAATGAAAGCAGTGCACATTATCCCCTTCTGGATAAGATCCAGAAAATAGAAGGAGAGGCTTGGTGTAAAGTATACAGGTTAAAAGAGACAGCATATATCAGCTTATCTGTCAGTTTCCTAAACCAAGCAAGAACAGATTTTAATACCCAGTGTTTTTTTGTGGGAGGTGGGGGGCTGGTTTTTTAGTTTTATTGTGTGTCAACCCTTGCTGGGTTATTTATTGCCAGAGTAAGTCTTTTTTGCAAGCAATCAAATAGTATTAAGTAACTAATGATAATAATCCTTTGTCAGTGTGTTTAGTGCAATTTTTGTCCTCTTTTAAGAAATGGAATTAGCAACTGAGTTCAAGTCTTGGACAAAGCTGTTTGTATTTCACTTTGTGCTAATGCCTTCTGGAAAGACATGAATCCAGCTGTGGGTAAATAGTTGGACAGGCTGGGTCCTTTAACCTTGGCCAGATAACCAGTCTAATAGAAATTGACCTTGTGTCACATCCTGTATGTGGAGGAGGTCAGGGTAAATATGAATCAATGATAATAATCATTTCTAAAAGAATAGAATGGTCAACAAAAAACATTTTCAAAATGGTATCAAAGCACCAAACATCTTTTTTAACTAATTTGAGGGGGCTGAAACTGAAAATGACCTTACTTTTTCTCGCTTAGCAATGGTTTTTGCTGAACATAAATGCTTCATTTTTGGAAAAAAGCTTTTTTTTTTTGTTTTCTGTATATATAATTTTGACTGATAGCAATATTTCTCAAAGTAAAATGGTAGAAACCTCTCAATTTGTATTTAAGCCTACAAATATTAGTCTGCTGATTGAGAAATACTATTTTTGCAATAACAATCAGACCCTAAGTCTTTAAAAATAACCCAACTGAATATATCAAGACCTACAAATATTTTCATCAAATCTTTTAATCAACTAACAGTAGAAATAAAACCTTTGGGAACATAAGAACTATGATAAAATATTTTCCTTGAAAAGTTTGGATAGTAGTATGACTCATATTGTTAGTATACAATAAAGACAGACGAGTATCTGGGGTATAAGAAAGATATGCACATGTGCACACAAGCTTTATTAGCTGGTAAAGGGAGAGAATACAAATAGGGCACCAAATATATATGGCGTCCCCAGACTAGTCACGTGATTCACTGCCGAGTAGGAATGTAGTTCAGTGATTTGCCTCACTGAACCTAGTATATACATTTGGGACTATTTTAGCTGATAATTCCTACATTCCCTTTCTTGATTGTCATTTTGAATGTTATTTAAGTCCCTTTTGATACTCCAGCAGTTGTCACTCATCATTTGTTTGTCCCTCTATCTCTGGTAGCACTTTTCAATTGTTTTGATGTCCTGATGGAATCATTCTCCTTGCTCATCACTCATATCACCACAATTATTCAGAAATTTATCAAACAGCCAAGGTAAAAAATGAACCTTAATACTCATATTAGTGCCTATCTCTTGTAGAATTTTCAACAGCTTTTCCACTAACTCCATGTTGTTTTTGGCCTGGTGAATGCCTAAGAAGATTTTCACCATGGTAACAAACTATGTCCTAGAGTGTAATTCCAAGCCATTCATTGAATTAAAAAATTCATCATCCTTATTGAGTTTCCTCATGTTATGGTGAAACCATTTTCATCATGTTCATCATGTACTTAGCGATATGTATGTTTGTTATTTTCTTTGGTGAAGAAATGTGTTCTTGCGTGTGTGTGTTATTCTCTCGCTAATTGTTGTTGTTAATAAAGGAGGATGAAGAAGTAAGAAGACAAAGATGCCATTTGGTTTTATATGAAGGTTTTTAATGGCAGCATGGAATAAAGAGTTTACGTTTATGCTGCAAGTCTCGTAGGAAGGAAAGAAGTAAGGAAACAAAATGAAGTTGTTATGGAGTGGAGAAAGCAGTTCGTGTCGTTGGACATGCAAGGGAAATATGTTCGCCATAGTGTAGCAAAAGTCGTGTTTGCTGTTTGAGAAGAGAAATGTTGAAGTCACCATGAGTTTGTGGTTCTGGTTGTTTCGGGGAGAAGCGTGAATGTCTCCAGAAAATGTTGCCCAGAGGTGAAGTTGCTCGGTGTCGGAGCGGAATATTGCATTGCAGTCGACATAGCCAATTTTGGGGGTGATGTAAAGTTGTTCCTGTGTGTGGCGTATTGAATTCATATAATTCATATTCAACTGGGAACCCTTGGTCTAAGAGAAATAGATGCAAGGGGTCCATAAATAAAGACTGCTTCCCTCATTGTGTCAATGCTGCTGCTGCTATTGAAGAACAGACAGTAAGACGTCTGCACTGAATGAAGTTGTTCAGCCAAAAGGGTGTTTGAAGGTTTCCTCAATTTGTGCGGCCCAGAAAGATAGTTCAGGCTGAATAGGATAAGTCATCCTGATTGGGTGAAATTATGCGTCGACCCTAACGGTCGAATTAAATTACGTGCCAAACAAAAATACGAAATTCCTTCTGCTACATGTACAATGGAATAGGTGCATTTAATTGGGATGGCTTTAGTTGGAGTTTCTTTCTAGCAGTGAAAACAAAAGCTCTTAATGTACTTGGTTTCCTTCCATAGTGAAGGGACAAGAGTGATGTCATAAATTTATACATATCAAACAGAAGATTTTGGGGTTTCATTTTTTGATGTCAACTAAATTATCAGGTTTACTAAAGTGTAATTACTGATAAAGTTTATCAGTTTTAAATTTTGGTGATAAACTGGAAAAATGTGGTACTTCTATTTTAAAGTTTTTGACTCAAAAAATCTTTTTTTCTTATAAACAGAGTTTATATCAGACTACCAGAAAGTTAATGGGTTTCTATAACCTTTATTAACTTTTGTGATCAGCCAAGATCATAAATTGATCTTTTTTCCAAAAATGAGCAATTACCATACAGAGAAAATGGTTGTTAACAATGAAAAACTAAGGTCATTTTTGGAATCAGCACTGTCAAATTAGCTAAAAAATGTGTTTTGTTTCTTAGCACCAAAAATTCAGTTGACCAGTGTTATATCAACAAGCAATTATTCTTAATGCAAATAATTTACACACAATTATATGATTTTCAGTAATGCTATTTAATACTGATAATCTATATACAGTTATATGGTTACATATAAATTGTCATACTTTATAATAATCATTTATTTGGATAGTGTTATATCGTTTCAACAATTCATATCTAATAAAAATAATTTACACACAGTTATATGGTTTCAAGTAATTCTATTTCTGATAATTTATACTGAAGTATACGGTTTCAAGTAAACATTTCTATTTAATAATCATTTGTTTGAACAAAGTTATATGGTTTCAAGTATTCCAACCTAATACAAATAATTAGCTTAAAGTTTGGTTTCCAGTTATCTGATCTAATATTAATAATTCTTAAACTGATCACTTTCCCTTATAAATTGAACTCTAACAAATACTACCACTGTGAGAGAGAGTAGAAGTAATAGCGATGGAGGGGTGGCTCAACAATCTACAGGTATTTGGAACCAGAGTCTCACTACTGGATACAGTTTACTTTCCTACCCTGGACACACAGGTTTCTTTACTCAACAAAGAAGGTATTAAAGAATGTAGCAAAGAGAAAGATCTGAAAAAATCTCCATTAAAAAAGTGGAAACAAAGTGCAAGCATAACTGGAAAATAAAATAACTGTGATCACATGATTTAAACCATTTCTTTTTACAGCCATTTTACTTTAAACTGCTAAGAAAAAGAACCCCTCTTTTTGCAGACAAATAAAATTTCATGAACTGTTTTATTGTTTTGAAACAATTTACAATTTATTGAACAATTTTATTTAGTTTTTAAAATTATTATTTGTTTGCTAGTTTGATGCTTTTTTTATCATTAAGAGTTTTTGGACTATTGTCTTCATCTTTTTTTCCACAACGTTTCGGCCGATATGTCCTCCAGCCTTCTTCAGGTGTTGGTCGAACTCGGGAACCTTCGTGGAACTTCAAACTACATCCTTTATTGAAACCACGGGGGTCACCTGTTCTGATTCTGTTAGCCATAACCGGGTACAAGGATTAAGTATTCTTGTATTGTTACTCGCCTGTAGTGAGGATTGAACCTGCCACCTCCAGATGATTGTCTCCTTAGAAGCTTAACCGTTACACCATGTGTCCTGCTGGACAATTCAGAGTGAATTTTTGGGACTTATAAACTTAATCTTATTTACCAACCCCTCCGCTCGGGCAGGATATGACACAAGGTCAATTTTTAAGCGGAGTTTAACAGGTTTGAATTCAGAGTTTTCCTTCTCCTAGACTAGTCGCCTCACCAAGGCTGAAGAACCTAGTCTGTCCTACTATTTACCCATAGCTGGAGGGAGAATAATTGGATTCATACCTTTCCCAAGGGTATTAGTGCTATGTGAAATGCAATCAGTCCCGTCCAGGATTTGAACTCGTGTCGCCGTGTCCATATCCTGCAACGATAACCATTACACCACGGGCACCTCCTAACTTATAAACTTAATGTTCTTATTTGACTAGAATTACTACTATTATGTATGATTTTTTACCTGTGCTCATATTCAGATTTTTTTCTCATCTAGCCTTCTTAATTATCGGTTTCCATACTGTATTCAACTCTATACTTAGTCTACTCAGCAGGTCATATGTGCTGATTCCTTAAGGCGTCTAATCCTCCAATGTTCAGCCGAATCAATTATTTCAACTTTATCCCATAAGGGCAGATGATTTCCCTTTTCCTTCCATATATGGTACACCATACCCGACTTTTCAATCTCGCCTCATACTACTGCCTTCTGATGTTCTTCTAGCCTTACTTTTGGTGGGTGACCTGTCTCACCTTTGTATATTTTACCACAACTGCAGGGGATGGAGTAAACACAGTTCTTGGTCATGTTGAATTCCGTTGGTGGCTTGACCCGGAAGAGATACCTCCGGAGAGTTGAACCACAGGTGAATACTGTCCTGATGTCATATGGACTACATATCTTTTGGATCCTTTTGGCTAGTCCTTTGACATAGGGCAGACATACCGCGGTGAGTTTTTGGTTATTATCCTCCATCCTCCTATCTAGGTTTCTTGGAGCCAATGTTATGTGCTCTGGGTAGTTGTTACGATGGAGGTTATGTCTCAGACTAATCACTTCTTCTGGATATGCATCAGTATCGCTACTAATGGTTTTTGCTCAATGTTGTAAGCAATGGACTATTCCTTTCTTTACCATATATGGATGATGGGAGTTGAAATTGAGTTACTGTCCAGTGAAGGTGGGCTTACGTACACAGATGACCTGAATCCTTGCTTTGTGTATGTTACTAATACATCAAGGAAGGGTAATTTGTTGTCTTGCTCTTTCTCCATAGTGCACTGTATAGATAGTTGGATTGAGTTTAGGTGATCAAGTAATATCTGAACTTCTTCCTAATCAGGCCAGAGAATGAATGTGTCATGTACGTATCTAAGCCACATAGATGGCTTTAGTGATGTAGATCCTAATGCCATTTCTTCGAAATATTCCATGTATATGTTAGACAACGTTGGTGACAGTGGCGAACCCATAGCCAGTCCTTCTTCTTGTCGGTATATATCAGATCCCATCCCAAAGTAGGTTGTCTCCACACTGAAGGTCAACATTTCCATTAGAATATCTATTGGGATACAAGTGCATTCTTCCAGCAAGGGGTCTGCAGTCAGTTTATCTCGTACTACAGCAAGTGTCTCACCAGTAGGTACCTTTGTAAACAGACTCACTACATCCAAACTCACCATCAGGTTAGAATGAATAGGGGCATCACTGATTTCTCCACAAATTTGGCTGAGTTCTTAACATATAATGAGGACTTGCCAGTTAGTGAGTTGATGATCTCCACAAGGAAGCGGCTCAATGGGTGACATACTGAACCGCGGTTGCTGACAATGGGTCTCAATGGAATACCATTCTAATGAATTTTTGGAAGGCCATAGATGTGTGGTATCTTACTTTAATGTTGAATTAGCTATCTGTATTTTGTTTGGGGTATGAGATCTTTATTCTTACCCAGGGTCTGTGACAGCTTCCTTTCCGTCTTCAGGGTCGGGTCCTTCTTTACTTTACTATAGCCACCATTGCCAATCAAGTCTGCCAATTTGTGGGAGTATTCCACCCTATCCATTACCACGGTAGCATTGCCTTTGTCAGCTGGGAGTATTATGATACTGTCCCATCATGTAGCAATTTGAGAGCCTGTCTCTCCGTTTTTGAGATGTTAGATTTCGGAGGCTTTGATTTCTCAAGTGCTTGTCTCACTTTCCATCTTAGTTCATCAGCTCTTGCCTTGGGTATTTTTAAAGCTGCATCCTCAATTGGTGCAATTAGATCTAAGTAAGGAATTTGCTTGATGGTAATGGCAAAGTTGAGACCTTTGTTTAGCTCTAATTTTTCCGGAGTTGTTAACTGTCGCTTACTGATGTTGACAATGGCTTCCACTGGTGAGTAATGGGATTGGATTTTCATATTGGTGGTTTTCATCTTCTCCAACTTTGTAATTTGATGCGCCTTGACCATATGGAATTCCTGTTCGTACAATTTATCCAGATATTGTTGGATTCAGGTTCTGTCGTATATCATTGATATTTTTTCCAGGAACAGGGTGAGTTTGCTCGAGATTTCTAACCGGAGTTGATGTTTCTTCCAACGGTTGTTATGAATTCAATCTCGGATTAATTCCTGCTCTAATCTTTTAGTTACTTACTGCACCCTCCTGGAATGAACTGGGATTTTTATTGTTAAGCCTGGTGGTACTAGCTTGATGTTTTTTTTATTATAAATTTTCTTTTTAGGTTATTTTAAATTACCTTTATCCCATAATAGTGTTTTTGGTATGAAATGTACACGGTAATGTGACAAATATTATGGAACAGAGATAATAGCATTTTCTTTATTAATTCTTTGATATTACATGATCTTTTTGTTAGATTGGGTTGCTTGGGAGTAGAGAAGATATTTAGTCAGGTTTCTATGTAAATTAGAAACACACAAAAACATGCACATGCACGCGCACACACACACACACACACATATATATATATACATATATATACATTGAGCTCTTTACCAGGAAAATTTAAATGTTCAAGAGTGAATGATTTTTTGTCCTGACGGAATTATTCCCAACTCCAGTTTAACTGGACCGAATACTACACTAATACACACACACACATATATATATATATATATATATATATGTACAAGCAGAAGTACCTTGACCAGGTCTGGACTAAAAGGATTTTATGAACACCAGTCAGGGGAAAAAAGAGGAGTAAGCAAAGAATTAAGAAAGTGTGCTTATTTGTGGTTGAAAGATTTTGTCTATTAAATCAAATAAAAATATTCTTTTATTTATGAATTGTTTTTCATTTTATTCTTCTTTAGTTTACATTTAAAATGATATATAAAAACCCTACACTGGAGAATGGTTTAAATCATTTTCATTATATTTTTTTTATCTCCTATAAATTTTTATTTTTACAGTTAGTACTCAGTTTCAGAGGAATTTTTTAGTCAATAATTTTCATAAAAACAGCGTAGTTTTAAGTTTTTTATTTATTCTTGCAAAATTTAATGATCTAAGAATTCTTGCATTAAGATATTCTTTTATTTTAGGATTGTTTTTTTATATTCAAAATATCATTTAAAAACCCTAAACTTGTGAGAGGTTTGAAACAATCACAATTTTATTTTTCTGAAGACTTTTTTTCAAATGTGACAAAAAATTTTGTTCAGTTCTTAATTGCCTGTTGAGTTACGTATTTGCTTAATCTATTTTCTTTTTTACTCTATAAAAATGTAACAATAAAAAGAAGATAAGAAATAAAAATATGTCTAGTTTTTTGGTAGAAAATTTGGGAATTAAATGAAAAGCATTCATTTATTCTATAAGTGGCTTTTTTCTTTATTTAAAATTTTTTTGAGTTACACTGATTAAAAATTAACATATTTTGCTCAAAGAAATATGAAAAGTAATCAGTTAAAAAATCAATTTTTATTTATCAATAAGCAATGCTTTCATTTATTTCTTAGTTATTTCTTTCTTTTTTACACTCTAAAAAATGTGACATCATAGGTTGGTACAATAAAAAGAAGCTAAGAATTAAAACTGTTAAACTTTTTGCTTTACAATCTTTTTTTTGGTTTACATTCAAAATAGTATTTAAAAACACATACCCATTGCTTTCAAACATTTTCATGATTTTTGTTCACCCCAAAAATTAAGATTTTACAATTAGTAGTAAATTACAAAACAATAATTTTCAAAAAGTATTCAATTCAAATTTTGCCGATGGATTCCATGTGATATTAATGGCAAGTCTTAAGAAGACTGGATGATCCTTCCACATTTTTTACTTACTTATGAAGAAATGTAAAGAGTTCTACAAATATATTGATTTTAATTATTTAATTATATCAATTAACTAGTAAAAATCCAAAACTAAATTTTGTATTTTTCTTATAAACATATTAAAGTGTATGTGCAATTTCAATACTCAATATCTCTTTTCAGAGTTATAAATCAACAATTACAAACCAAAACAGACCTGATTCCTTTATATATATATATATATATATATATATATATATATATATATATATATATATGCATACAAGTAATTGTGCTTTAATTGTATACACCTTAAGATGTACATATCAGATTTGATTAGGGAGAATCTGCTTGTTGTTAACTTTGATATGTTAGTGGTGAAGATGATGACATTGAGTGCATAGTACTTAATAAACCTTATCTTTAGGGTTGATTTCACAGTTTGTCTTAATTTACAAATGAAACTAAAGGGATAGCAGGTAATTTTAGATAACCTATGATTCATTTTGAGTTTTCAAGGGGAATGAAAGAGCAAAATTCTCTTTGTTCTTTCCACTACTGATTAGCTGAATAGAGCAGTGATGTTTGCATTTAATCAATCTGCACAACCAAAATTGGTGTGCAGTTGTTTAATGCATGCAAATAAACATTTGGTATGACTTATTAAGTTTTCAGAGTGACATTCCAAGTAATTCCCCTTCATGCCATCCCTCAGAGCAATAGGAATTACTTAGCCTCGAGCAGAATAACTACATTACTTAGTTTCAAGGTACCAGGAAGCCAGGTTGCACCTTCTCATTGCACTTAATGGTAGAGGTTAAGGATCAATCTCTGATTGCTGAGTAATTTGTACCACAATATATATATATATATATATATATATATATATATATATATATATTTATATACTTACATGTATACACCATATATATATATATATATATATATATATATATATATGTATTGATAGATATCTAAATTCTAACGTCTGACTCACGCATATATATATATATATATATATATATATATATATATATATAGTAGCATCCATAAGTTAAGGAATGGAACAACAACAAACATTTAAATGATTTTTACTGGAAAAAAATTGCCTGTATGAAATTTTCACCAAATATACTTGTAACATATATGCATTTATTACATATAAAGTTTTCTAAATTTTCTTTTACAGTAAATTCATAGTCAACTGAAAAAACAAAAATATACATTTTGCCCTGGTCAAAAGTTAAGGAACACATCATAAATCCTTGTTAGATCAATATGTAAATTAAAGAAAAATTCAATATTCAGTGAATTTTCCTTTGCATTGGATTACCTCATTGCAACTTCGACCATATGAGCCAATTAACTTCTTACACAAGGTGGTAGTGATACTTTCCCATTCTTCATTCAGAAAACCCCATAAATCATCAATATTTTGAGGATTTCTTTTCTGAGTATTCTCTCCTATGATTTTTCATACATTCTCTATAGGATTCATATCTGGGCTTTATAGTGGCCACTTCATAACAGCTATTCCTTCCTTAACACAGTTTTAGCTTTGTGTCAAAGTGTATTGTGTTGTATAAATATTGGAGTTTCAGCCGTCTCTTCGCATAAATGAGGAAGAGCATGCTGGCGAAGAAGTTCTTTATAAACACCGACATTAATATTACCGTGAAAACAAACCATGGGTCTTACTCCCACTAAAGAAATCATCCCCCACACCATTATGCTCCCCCTCCAAATTTCAGTTTTCTTAACACATTGAGGGGATAAGCATTCCCCATTTTTATGTCTTACAAACCTCTTACTATCAGATCCAAACAATTTGAATTTATATTCATCCCGAAAGTGAACCATTGAGGCCAAAAGACCTCCAGCTTTGGTTGGGCTGGGCCACTTTTGGGGGGGCGAGCTGCATTATTGACATCTTTGACACATTTGTTGTTTGTTGGTTGTTTGGGCTTTATGGCATATCAACCTTTGTAGGTTATTTAACACCAAATCCATTTTTATGAAAATAGTTCTATTTCAAACAATTCAGTTTAGCATAAGTACACAGTTTAAATGTAAGTACAGTTCAATTGTCAAAAACATTTCTATTTCAAGCTATTCAGTTTAGTCAAGTAGTTCTAATTCAGCTCATTCAGTTTAGTATAAGTACAGATTTTGTTTATACTCAGTTAAATGTCAAACTAAACAGTTTAGTGTAAGTACAGTTTCAATGTCAAAAACAGTTCCATTTCAAATAATTCAGTTTAGCACAAGCACACAGTTTAAATATAAGTATGGTTTGTCAAAAACATTTCTATTTCAAGCTATTCAGTTTAGTCAAACAATTCAGTTCAGCATAATTATGCTGTTAGTTCTATATAACACATAGATAGGGCCCTATCAGGTGCTTGGGAAAGGTATGAACCCCCTTATTCTCCCTCCAGCTATGGGTAAATAGTAGGACAGACTAGGTTATTCAGCCTTGTTGCAGCAACTAGTCTAGGAGAAGGAAAACTCTGAATTCAAACCTGTTAAACTCCGCTTAAAAATTGACCTTGTGTCATATCCTGCCCGAGCGGAGGGGTTGGTAAATAGTACCATGCCGGCCCAGAGTGGACCTGGGAGCAATGGCAATGAAGGGGTACTCTGCATTCCCCAAAGCCCCAGCATTACTGGAACCTCATGATCAGATTGTTTAGTGTCATATCCAGGACACTCTGCAGAGGTGCAGTCAGTGTATTCTACAGCCCCAGCCGACTGGGAAAGACACATTTGTATAGCACTGGACCTTGCTGTCCATTTTAAGCTATAATCAAGCATTCATGCCTGGACCCATGTTTGGGTCCATGTCCAGCTCAGCTCATCAGGTCTGCATTGCATTAAGTGGGCTAATGATCAGCATAGGCCAGTACAGCTTGAGCTTCAACTCATGCCTGATCTTCACCTCCCCTAAACCCCACTCAAATCAACCTTTGGGTCATTGACTGTATGTCAAGTCTTGTCTGGTGGGAGGCAGAGGCAAATATACACTAAAGTGAACTATATTCCATTGTCCCTCTGTCCACATGATATGCTCTGTGGTGAAGTCAAGATGAACCTTTTGATTTTTGTGTGAAATCAAAGGTTTGCGACATAGAATCCGAGCAACTAAGTTTTCCTCATTTAACCTTCAAGAAAAAGTTTTTTAAAGATTGGCTTCCCTATTTGCTCACAGAATGCATGAGAAATAGATGTTGCTGTATTGAAATGGTCTTTTTTAAAGACATTTTAACAATCATCCGATCTTCCAGTTTGGTAGTCATAAGAGACCTGCCAGTTCTCAATTTTGCCTTAAATTTACTGATTACATGATAAACAATGCTTTTTGACCTTCCTACAATACCAGCAATTTCAGAATATGATTTACCTTCCTCATGATTTACTAAAATGAGCTTTTTTTCTTCTTGAGTTAGACAATTATATGCTTTCGCCTCCATCTTGCTCAAAAATAGTTCCCATAATAACAGTTGACTATAAATCAAAATTAGCAATCAAATTGTTTAAAAATTAGCTAAATTACTATAATTCAACAGTGTTCCTTAACTTTTGACCATGGCAAAATGTATATTTTTTTGTTTTTTTAGTTCACTTTTAATTTACTGTAAAAAATAATTTACAAAACTTTATATGTAATGAACACATATATGTTCCAAGTATATTTGGGGAAAATTTCATAAACTTTCGTGCAAATTTTTGAAATAAATATCATCTAAATATTTATTGTTGTTCTGTTCCTTAACTTATGGCCACTACTGTGTATATATATATATATATATATATATATATATATATATATATATAAACAATGCAGTTTGCTATATTTATAAAAAAAAGAGTGATTGACGAAGGTGATCTAAGTTAGGATAGTATATGATGCTAATTGACAGTTTTCTTAACTTCAATCTCTCTCTCTCACTCTCTCTCTCTCTCTCTCTCTCTCTCTATATATATATATATATATATATATATATATATGTATATATATATATTGGTGATAGAGCATATGTAGATCTTGGTCTAGTGATTATATAAGCAAGGAATTGACAGTTATCAAGTACTGTTAACTGTGTCTGCCCAATCCTTATTTCTTTCTATCTATCTATCTATCTATCTATCTATTGTATTTGCTTAGATTATATTTTTACAGTTATGTAGGAGATATAATAGAATATATTATGCTTGAAGTTATAACAAAAAAAAATTTTTTTTAATCATTACTCTATCGGCAGCTCAGGCAATTGCCTTGGGTTCGCCATGTGATCTTTCTTATTATAATTACATCTAAAAAAGGCACTGAACATCTGCTTACACAGGGTGCTAGCATTTGTAGGGCTGACCCTGTTGCTTAACAGCCACTTTTGGCAACAATTAGAATTAGCTTTGAGTCATATCCTCTTAATAAGATTTTTATTACTATGAATTCCAAATACATTTAAAAGATACAGTAAATTCTAGTGTATAAGATGACATGGGATATAAGTCAACCACAAGAGTTTTAGCTAAAAATTCTTGGTTAAACAGTAATTCCCCTTCATGACTTCCCTCAGAACAATAGGAACTACTTGGCCTGGAGCAGAATAAGTATATTACTTAGTTTCAAGTTACTCGGAAGCCAGGTTGTACCTTCTCATTGCACTTAGCGATATAGGGTAAGGATCAATCCCTGTGGAATTTTTTGATGACCAAACATACAGAAGACTACTGTGGCATTCTGGTTAGTTTTTAAAGTCAGTGAATCAGCTGTTGGAAACATATTGTTAATATAATACTTAATTTGTGTAATAGTTTTATCATTCTATATTAATTTCTGTATTAATTTGTTTGATATGTTCATGAAACATGAGTTTATATTTGAAATGTTTGGGGTAGTCTGCTGGAAGTACAGTAAGTGGTGTATATGGATTGATTGGAGTATTGTTTCATTTGGCTCAGTCAACTTGGGCTGCAGAATACACTGACTGCATCTCTGCAGAGGAGTAAGACTCCCCCAATGAGTGTCCTGCTCATGACACTAAACAATCTAATGGTGAGGCTCCAGCAATGCTGGAGCTCTGAGGGAATACAGAGTACCATTTTATGGCCATCACTCCCAGCCCCAGTCTGGCCTGGAGTGGTAGTACTTGACAGAGTCCTATCTATGGGTCAAATAGAACTGTTTGACATTTAATCTGAGTGCAAACAAATCACTTATGCTAAATTGAATTGCTTGAAATAGAATTGTTTATCATTTAACTGTATTTGTTTGTTTGTTTGTTTGTTTAGGTTTTATGGCATATCAAACTTTATAGGTTATTCAATGCCTAATCCATTTTTATACAAATAGAAAGTTCTCTTTCAAACAATTCAGTTTGGAATAAGTACACAGTTTAATTATCAAAAAGATTTCTATTTCAAGTGATTCAGTTTAGTGAGTTCTACTTCAAACAATTCAGTTTAGTTTAAGCATAGTTTTTATTTACATGCAGTTAAATGTCAACAGCTCTATTTCAAACAATTAGCATAGAAAAACAGTTAATTTTCAAACAAGTGAGTTTAGCATAAGTATGTAGTTTGAATGTCAAAACAGTTCTATTTCATCAATTCAATCTAGCATAAGAACACTGTTTAGTTCTATTCGAGTCATAGATAGGACCCTATCAGGTGCTACCACGCCGGACAAGAGTGGATCTGGGAGTGATGTCAATGTATTCTCCAAAGTTCCAGCATTACTGGAACCTCACCATCAAATTGTTTAGAGTCATATCAGGACACTCGTTGGGGGGAGGTCTTACTCCTCTGTAGAGATGTAGTCAGCGTATTCTACAACCCCAGCTGACTGGGCAAATTGAAGTGTGTAAACAAATGACTGATGTTTAATTGAATTGTTAATATTAATTAGCAATACTTGAAAGCAATTAACTAAGTGTAAACAAATGATTAATAGAAAATATAATTATTCGTATTAGATAGAAATAAGTGAAACTATTTAACTGTTATCTACAAAATGTATAGAAATCATATATATATATATATATATATATATATGAAAAGGATTTGGCATTAAATAACCTATAATGGTTGATATACCATAAAACCAACCCAAACCAATTGTTCCACTGGTTAACCACTCTATGGTAAAAATTTGGATTTTAGCCTTGCCATATAATTTGACCCCTAAATTTTTTCGGGCCCCAAAAGCTGAATGTATGTAAAAATTTATGGTAAGGGAAAGAGCACTATCATTGACTTTTAATATTATCAGCCTTGGGAAATTATGATGATTATGCTTAGTATAAAAGCAGAACCAACATTATCATTAATTAGCCAATTGGTTTGAAAATTATTCCAAGATAGTTTTAAGACTACTGCCCTAGCAACAATATTGTTATAATGTAATATCTTTTTGTTTTATGGTAACTTATATATAAAAATCAGATCATTAATATTTATGTATATTCAAAAAAGTGCTTCCTTATTAAAAGGCAATAAATGATTGATAGGTGTGAATTGGTTTCTTTGTTTAACAGCATTTCAACCTTCATGGGTTATTTAAGGCCAAAGCCATCCTTGTTGGAAAACAGTAGTGGTATTATTTAACCCATAACTGGGAGGCATGATAAGGGGTTCATAACTTTCATAAGGGTATTAGTCAGAAAGTGAATGCAATAGTATGACTGGAGTTTGAACTCCCTTACTATGATGTCACAGCCCAGCACATTAACCACCATGCCACAAGCACTTCCAAACAAATGGTTGAAATTTTGGTACTAATTTGTTTTCGGTTACTAAAATTCTCATTATGTTAAGTTATCTAAACATTGTGAAAATAACAATAAGAATGAAGACAATAGTCCGAAAACCCCTAATGATAATAACTCATTATGTTTGTTGATATGTTTGTAACTGTAAGTATATGTTAACCAAATCCTTCGGCCACTGGCAGGATATGAAACAAGGTCAATCTTGAAGTGGACTAAAGCTAGTTTTAATTCTGTAGTTTTCCTTCTCTAAGACTGGCTGCCTAACCAAGATGAAAGAACCCAATCCATTGTTAGAGGAATAAGAGATTGAATAATGCTTTTGCAAAGGGCATTAACCCAAAGTAAAACACAAACTCTTTGAGGATTTGAACTCAGGTCGCTGTTTCTATTTCCTGCAATGATGGCTATTATGCTCAGTGTACCTCTATAATTGTGTACAGCTGTAAATAACTTAGAAAAAAGCACACCACAGCGAGCAATTAGAGCAATATGCTTAAAATACTATAACTCAGAACAACAAGTCTTCTACATCAATTTGAAGATTAATGATAATTGGCATCAGAATTCTAAATATAACTTGCTACTTCCAATTAGATGATTGTTTAATTGATTGATTAATTTTAATGGCATATAAACCCATTTGGAGTTATTTTGCATCTAGTGGTTAGGGAATTGCATTCATTAAATATTTACATAAACATTTTTTGTGCAGTTGTTCTTACACATGTTTCTACATGTTTTTACACATGTTTATATAGTTTTTACCAGCTCATTACCTAGTGGATAGAGTGTTCACCAATGGTCCGGGAGGCTTGGGTTCAATCCCAGGTCACATCATACCAAAGACTTTAAAAATTGTACTTGATACCGCCTTACTTAACACTCAGCAATATAAGGTACGTATCAAGGGTAAAGTGGAGCAATCCAGAAAGAAGTAGCACCCTCTTGTACACCTTGGTGTAGTAGCTATTAAAAGGGAGACTTCTGGTCGCTCTCGACTATGGTTGCCAACTACAACTATATAGTTTCTGGTTTCTTTGTTTAATGGTATATCAACCTTCATGGGTTATTTAATAATAAAGCAGTCCTTGTAGAAGACCAGTTGTGGTACTATTTAACCTATATTGAGGAGGATAAGAGGGTTCATACCTTTCTCAAGGTTATTTGCCTGAAAGTCAATGTAATTGCAGGACTAGAATTTGAACTCACTTACAATAATCCTACAGTCCATCACTTTAACCATTATACCACTGGGACTCCCCATATTTATATGATATCAAGTTTTCATATCTAATACAAATAATTTGCACAAAGTTGTATAGTTTCAATTATTTCAATTCAATTCTAATTAGATGATTTCAAGTAATTATTTCTATTTTATAATAGTCATTTGTTTGTGCACAGCTATATCATTTCAAATAACTAAAAGTAATCCTTTATAAAAAATTATAGCTTCAAATAACAATTCTTATCAAAAATAATTTGTAGTTATATGATATCTTGTGTCAAATATAAAAACATCTAAGCAAATCTATTTGACTCATATATAGGACTCTAGTAGGCACTAACACTTTGGGTCAGAGTGGACCTGGGAGTAATGGCAATGAAGAGGTATTCCACACTCTCTTGTGGTCAAGAACGGAAGCTTCATCATTGGATTCAGTTTAACATGATACCCAGGACACCTCTTTGGTTGGAGTGTTACCAATCTGCAGAGGTGCATTTGGCGTATTCTACAGCCCCAGCCAACAGGGTGGAGAGGATACAGTTGGTACATTCTAAGCCCTGTAGACAGGATGATGCAATTTATAATCCTTTTCTAAATTCTAAATAGAAGTATCAGTATCATCATGAACAGCAGTTACTAAAAAAAGTAAAGAGGTTAACGGGTCATCAAGTACTTTATAAATATCATTATCAAATGAAAATATTTTTTATTTTGCTACATCTGAAAACAAGGTCAGTCCTGCATTTCAAATTCTATAAATTTTTAGATCTGTACCATTATAATAATTAGCTGAAATCATTTACTAAAAAAAAATTGCTTAAATCAATAACATTTCAAATTAACAATTCTGCTACTTAAAAGTTGTGATTAAAAACAAAGCAAATAAAAATAGGACATGGACTAATTTATGTTAAAGGCTGTGATTTTTTTTTTTACCAAATTCTAATGATTCTTGTAGAAGGTTAGATTTATCCGGCTTCTCACCAAGATTTAACATGAAGTGATTTTATATTGAAGGATCATAGATAAATCAAGACTCATCTGTAACTGTGACAAAAAAAATGTTTGATCACCTTGACATTTCTCTTTTTCGGGTGTGTCAGACACCAAGTGATAAACTTAAACCTGTAATCAGGTAGTGTCTGAGGGGAAGTTCCCCTGGGAACAGGCAATCAACTTAATATTACTCACTCAGTAAGCCCTGGATATGCTAGGTAAGTAATGATTTTTGTGGATATCTCTGTTAAAAAGGCCAAATACATAATGAAATTAAAGATGCCAAGACAGTTCCTGTTACAAAAAATAAAGTGTAGTACAGTGATGTGCATGCTTCAAGAAGTGAGCAGTACCAAATTTGAGTTAGCATTCCACATGACCTCTTTATTTGCAGGGCTTTGATTGTCCCGATTCTATCTTCTGCAGAGGGGTAAGAACCCCTAACCCTCCAAAAAAAGGGGTATCCTGAGTATGATTTTAAACTGCATCAGCTAAAGCTATAGTTGTGGATATTTGGGGGAGTATAGAGTACCTTTTCATTGCTATTACTACCAGGCCCACTCTAACCTTCAGTATTAGTACCAGATAGCATCCCATCTATGGGTCAATGAGATCAGTTGGCAAATTATTTATTAGATTTGAATGCTTGATATAACCATGCACAAAAAAAAATCTTAAGAAACATCTACACAAAAGATGTTAATACCAACACACTGTGTACATAATTCCCCAACCTCTTGGCTTAAAATAACTCAATACGGGTTGACATACCATTAAAATCAATCAATTAATCAATCATGTTTAATGCTGATGGCTTTGTGCCATATGAATTTTTGCATGCTCAGTTATTATTTTAGGATAGACTTCAAACTTGAGCTGGGAACAGACCTCAAATCCTAAGAGTTTATATATAACCTTCCTACTTGGTGGAATTCTTTTATATCAATTCTTCCTTACCCCAAGATAAAAATCACCTTGATGGGTTCCTATTTGGACACTAAAGAGGAAATCCAATAAGAACCACTCATGAGACCTGTGACACTTGAAGACTACCATTTTCAAAGTTCTTGATCTTCAATTTGACAGTTTTGCTTTTCTTTTTTTTGTTTATTTTACAAATTTGTAGCACTGCAGAAAGTCAGTGGGGATGAAGAGATAAAGGCAAGAGATGATGAAAAGAGAAATAAAGGTCGGATGCAGGGACACAAAAAACTATTTTCACTTTTTTGTTGCCCAAAAAACAGTTATTGTAGACAGCTTAATCAGCAAAGATAGTTTCTTCAGAGGATTTCTGGGTGAGAAAGTTTGATACTCAGACATATAATCAGAAACTTTGGCCGTTAAAAAGATCCTGAGTAAGACTTTAGCATCTCATGTATGGGTCAAAGAGATCAGTTTGCAAATTATTTTATTAGATAGGAATACTTGATATAACCATGTGCAAAAAAAAACTCTTAAGAAACAGCTATACAAAAAATGTTAATACCAACATTCATTCCTGTACACTCAAGCAAATGTAATATTGCCAACATATTCATATGTGTACACTCAGAAAATTAAATTCATCCCTCATATGTTAATGAGTTTTATACACAAAATACATTAATTTTTGGAAAACAACATAGCTTACAAAATGCAAAAAAAATAGATGCTTGAATGAGGTTAGTGCATAATATTCTCATCTAACTGCTAACTGTTGTTTCTAACTCACTTTGTTGTTGATTCCTTCTGAACTGATCTCAAAAACAGAAAGATGAGAAGAGGTATTTTCAAGATGGGAAGAGGTAATTTCAAGATGGATAGAGGTATTTTCAAGATGGGGAGAGGCTATTACAAGATGAGGAGAGGTATTTTCAAGATGGGAAGAGGTATTTTCAAGATGAGGAGAGGTATTTTTAAGAAATGGAAAGGTATTTTCAAGATGGGGAGAGGTATTCTTAAGAAAGAGAAAGGTATTTTCAAGATGAGAAGAGGTATTTTCAACATGGGAAGAGGTAGATTTCAAGATGAGGAGAGATATTTTCAAGATAGGTAGAGGTAATTACAAGATAAGGAGAGGTAATTACTAGATAAGGAGAGGTATTTTCAAGATGAGAAGAGGTATTTTCAAGTTGGAAAGAGGTATTTTCGAGATGAGGAGAGATATTTTTCAAGATAGGAAGAGGTATCTTCAAGATAAGGAGAGGTGATTTCATGATGGGAAAAGGTATTTTCAAGATGAAAGAAATATTTTCAAGATAGAAAGAGGCATTTTCAGGATGAGAGGTAATTTCCATGATGGGGAGATGTATTTTCAAGATGAATTTTCAAGATGTATTTTCTTAGACAAATCATTCTTTCTCTAATGCCAGAATTTAGATTGCTTCTAGTTGTTCTCCCAGTAACTAACAAATTGACCCTTCTCTAAAATCACCAAGTTTCTTGTGTCTGTCTTTCACACATACTGTGAGTGTTCTCATGATAGACCTTACATTGTTCGTTACACAGCTGGGAACCAGACTAACTGTTGGTGGGAGGTAGCCACTACATTACATATTTATTCAAACCAAATAGTCTCCTTCCCTCAGTCGCTTATTAATGCATTGTTCTATGACACTTGTATGAGTAAACTTTATTTTAATCAGTGAGAATGTTTCTCATTTAATAATATCTACACCCAGCTTATTTATAATAATTTGATTTGGACATGTTTAATTGAATTCTTAAAAGAAAAAAAATTCTTATCATTTGTTAAAAGCCAAAATGTTTCATAGTATTCAAGGATATAATTCAGAATATCCCAAAATGCTTGGACATTTATTCACTGAATACAATTAGAGATGAAAATAGAAATTTTTCTCTTTTAGAAAATTTAATTAAAGAAAGAAGACATGATGTAAAATTGCTGTTGTATTAAACCTGAGACAAATAAATTATCATTATTTCTGATTTCAAATAACCTTAAAGAAACCTTCATTTTATATTTTTCTGATTCAATATCAGAAAATGAAAAATACATAACATTATTCATGAATGATTGATTTAGACTAATATAATTTGAAAACTGATAAATTGTTTTAATTCATAGATCGTTGAAAAGGAATTTCCAAATTCATTCATAAAGCAAATGGTACTGAGGAATAAAAAGTCATCTTTTGATAGAAGCAGCAAATATTTTTCTCTTAATGTTGGCAAAGAACCTGAAAGGAAGATTTCACACTAATTCTATTTGGTTGATCAAACTTTACTCATTGTGTTCAGTTTCATCAGTTTCAAAATAATTTACAAAAGATGCTGTAAAAATAAATCCTTTATCTACTTCAATGAAAACTACAACAAATTGGACCTTGCCAGGGAACCAAAAGAGTTTGGGAACATGAAAATGATGGTGATATCAGTCATATTTAGAGCGCATGGGACAGTACCTGTAAGAGATTGTGTGAGCTAAAGATCAGAGGAAGAATCAAAGTCATCCAAAAGTCAGCTTGAATACTTAGAAGAGTCTTGGAGATCTCACGACTTCAATGAAAAACAATCAGCTACAGTTGACGCAAAAAACTCAAAAGGAGTATTGTTCGTATTAATAAGCATGTTTTCTGTCTTTGTTACTAACATTATTTTAATTATAATTATTATTATTTTTATTATCATTATTGTCTGTGTAAGGGTAGTACCTGTTCAATAGAAATCTTTCTTTCTGGCAAAGTAATAAAGAGTTGAGGGGGAAAAAAAAGCAAAAAACCAAATGGGAAGGGCTATAGCTTCTAAGCACATTTGAGCAAGCATTTAAGTAAAAAGTAATAGTATTTGACAGAAGTCTACTATCATGCATTAATCCAAGACTAACGACTCCTGAAGGTAACAAAATTATTGCTCAAATTTTGGTATTAATAACCATGTTTTCTGTCATTGGTTTTAATGTTATTACTATTATTATTTGTCGGTCTAAGAATAACCAGACAGAAATAATCCTTACAGGGCTTAATCTTATAATTACTTGTTCCTACTTGTCAATTGCTCGGAACTGAGAATACCTATGAATTTCAAAAGTAGCATAAGTGTGGACTTAACTAAGTTAAAACTTAATGAACATACGGGTGGGAAGGACAAGAATTAAAAAGAGAAAAAGAAGTCAGAATGGAAAAAAAGGAAAAAAATTAAAAAATAAATTCTTCTCAACCTTTTTTTTTTTGTAACTCAGAGTTCTCCTTAAGAAAACCAGGTCATGTCTGTGTCAGGAATGCAAATTTTAAACAACCCCTGGGTCTGGTATAGCCACAGTATGCCAACCATCATAAAAAATGTTGAATAAAAATATGACTCAACTTGGGACCCAGGCAACAGGCCAGGGTGTCATGATTGGCAAGTGCTCTCCTGAATGCCAACATGGGAGATCCAGTCGTCATACTGTGAATGTTGACTGTTCTTTTTTCAAGTAGACAAATGACGATCTAAGGAACCATACAAATCAGAGACGCAAAAACAAAGCATGAACTAGGGAAGACAACCAACTTGCATTACACTGCTATTTCAGGAGCAACCCTACATAAAGAGGATGTAGAAGATGAAGGATAGAGATCTGGCAAGAAAGCGCTAGTTTTCAAACAACTAGCCAAAGACTTGCTAACCAAGTTAGGACAATAATAAAAAAAGAGGTTGGTTTTCTAACCTTGAAATACTAGAAATACACCAAAAAACAAATAATGAACAAGAGAGTAATACAATATCAAACACACCAAGTATTGAAAAACACATACAGTCTAACTGAAATGAACTGCCAACTTCTAAAAAAGAAACACACACAACCAAACAACACAGCAAACATGAACACAAGGACAAAAAATGAATTTAGAAAACTTAAAGAGAATTTTGAATGAGGACCCATAATCTGTCTATGGATGTGGTAGAAAATATTAACGGCACAAATAAGGGAAGAGATTTACTACTCACTAACAAGTTGCGGATTATTCCCTGAGGAATTGAGAAGATGCCGCAAAGGATCCAGAGGCACAGCAGAGTTACGCTATAGAGATCAGCACATCGTCAACAAGAGTAAAACCAGACAGAAAAATCTAGCTATGATCTGGATTGACAACAAAAAAGCAAATGATATGTTCCCACAAAGTTATATAATAAACTGCCTCAAAATGTACAAAATATTGCATGAAGTCATAAAATGTATCAAGAAAACCATGAAAAACTGTAAAGTGGAATTGACAGCAGGAGAGAGAATCTAAGCTGAAGCAGAGATCCAAAGAGGTATATTTCAAGGAGATGCACAATCACCATTACTATTTATAATTGTGATGATGCCACTTAACCCTATGCACAGTTAGAATATAGTCAGGACATAAGAATGGAATTTGGTATAGAAAAATGTGCCATACTAGCAATGAAAAGAGCAAATGACATCTGACTGATGGAATGGAACTACCAAATCAAAACAAGATTAGAACGCTCGGAGAAGAGAAAACCTACCAATACTTGGGCATCTTGGAAGCTGACACTATCAAACAAGTGGAGATGAAAAAAAAAAATTAGAAAGAGTATCTCAGAAGAACTACAAAGCTATTCGAGACAAAACTATATAGCAGAAACCTTATCAAAGAAATGAATACCTGGGCTATACTCCTCATAAGATATTCAGGACTATTCTTGAAGTAGACCAGAGATAAACTTAAGCAAATGGACCAAAGAACAAGAAAACTAATGACCATGCATAAGGCATTACATCCCAGGGATGATGTTGACAGACTATATGTATCAAGAAAGGAGGGAGGAAGAGGACTTACCAGAAGTGAAGACAGAGTTGATGCATCGATACAACGACTCGAGGACTACATTGAAAAATGTGGAGAGGGACTGATTACAGCCACCTGAAACAATAACAAGCAGACTAACAGAACTGCAATAACTAGAAAACAAAAATGGGAAGAAAAACAACTCCATGCGTGTTTTAAATGGGTAATAAGCAACATCTCACACTAGAAAACGTGGACGGAACTAAGAAAAGGAAACCTTAAGAGAGCAACTGAATCTCTTCTAATAGCAGCACAAAACAATGCCATAACAACCAATCATATCAAAGTGAGCATAGATAAGACGCAACAAAATTGCAAATGTAGGTTATGTGGTGATAGAGATGAAACCATCAGTCACATAATAAGTGAATGCAGTAAATTAGCACAGAAAGAGTATAAGACTAAACACAACTCGGTAGGCAAGGTGATCCAATAGCAGTTGTGTAAGAAATTGAAATTTGACCATACGAACAAATGGTATATGCATAACCCAGCATCTGTCCTGGAGAAAACACATAAACTCCTTTGGGATTTTGAAATACAAACAGATCCCCTAATCTAGGCCAGAAGACCATACATTATAATAAGAAACCAAAAGAAAGAACTTGCAATATTATGGAGTTTGCTGTCTTGACTGAACACCGAATAAAACTAAAAGAAAGTGAAAAGAAGGATGAGTACCTTGACCTTGCTAGGGTACAGAAAAAACTGTGGAACATGAAAGGGACAATTATACCAATCATGATTGGTGCTTTTGGTAAAGTCACCAAAAGATTATAAAAAGGACTAAAAGACTTTGGAATAAGAGAACAAATAGAGACCATCCAAACTACTACATTATTGAGAACAGCCAGAATAGTGAGAAGAGTTCTGGAGACTTGAGGAGATTTGTTGTCACTCAAACTCCAGTGAAAGACCATCAGCATCTGCTGATGTGAAAAACTCTCAAGGAGTAAAAAATAATAATGTTTGTTTATTAATTAAACAATGACTATTATCTAAATTTAGTAAATGAATTACACAGGTAATTTGTTTGTATTGGTGAAGGCTTGTGTAAAACTAACCACACTGTTTAGTTTGGTTATTGTTGTTTTGTTTTTTTGTTTTATGGCTTATTAATCTTCATGAGTTATTTCATGCAAAATTCATCCTTGTAGAAGAACAGTAGTGGTGAAATTTAACCCCAAATTAGATGAGGCAAGGATGAGAAGGCTCATATATTCCCTCAAGATTATTAGTCCGAAAATGAACAAAGCTGCATGACTGAAGTTTGGAACAATGATATTGCAGTCCACCACATTAGCCACTATGCCAAGGGGACTGTTTGGATGAGCTGATAACAGAAGAATGGTGCATCACTGCTCTAAAAAGAATTTAGATGAAAGAAAAATTAATAAGAATTAACAATTAATATATATATGACACTTTCATTTAAGTGTCAAGGAGTTGGCTGGCGAAATTAATTAAAGGAAATTAATTAATTTTATTAAATCATGATAATAAGTATTTTATTAAAAATAAATTCATTTTTGGGTGTCCAAGTATTTTTTGAGAACCGTGTATAAAATAAATATCAAGTGATTAAGTACGAAAAAGTTTGAGATCCGATCAGGGCTTGTTGACCTATAAATCTGTCACCAAAAAATAAACATCCGCACAACTGCGAAAAGCTGTCAAGAGAGCCATCGGATTTCAAACTTTAAACAAAAAGATGTATTTTTAAAATAGCGGACAATTTGGGTTGGTGTCACCAAGTTTGGCACAAGGCCTTGAATCACTAAATCATTGGTCAGCTAACCACGGGACTGCTCCTTGTGGCCCCCCCCCAATGACTGTGGCTGATTGGCCGATTGTCTAAACCAATCAGGGGCAAACCGGGGGGATTGTTACGATGATAGCCATTGGTCGGCAGTCCCCATTGGCTGACCAATCAGAAACTGATTATTCAGGATTCGGGCCTGTAAATGGAGGACACCCAAAGCGAAAAATTGAGTTGGTTCAGGAATTCGCCGCTAAAAGAACCAAATCCGTTGCCATTGCACTGCCTAATTGCAGTTAAAACTCCGCCAGTCAACTACTTTCACTCCCAGTTTGTGGTGTTTGACTAAAAATTATCTAAACAACTGTGTAAATAAACGTTTGTTACTGTTTATAACAAACGCCTTATTTTCGTCATTTTTAAAATTTGCTTGGCAACTTTTTCATCTCTCCAACACGAATTCCAACCTTCATCGACTGGACCTCAACCATCTTCTCTTTCCTCGGATCTGAAAGCAACGTGGGCGTGGAAAGAAACAGAGAAAGACCAGTCGACACATGTGGTAATCACGAAACCAGCGGCCAACTAGGTGTCGTGAAGCTATAGTACCACATATACAAGAAATTATAATTATGGATTATCTTTACAGAAGAAGTTGAGGTCCCTTTTTCTGTCATTTCCTTCAACTAAAATGCTTTAACTGACAAATCTAATTGCATATTATTGATAGTTTTTCTTAAAAACATTTTTTATGTCAGATAATTATTTCAAGGTTTATTTGTAATTCTTTTTGTCAGAAAATTTTACTAATTCTTTAAAACATTTTTGATGTTTAATGTAATTATCAATTTAGACTTGTGTATATACATACACATATAAATACACATTATACCAAACAAAAATTTCGAAAAAGATTTGTTTGTTTTAGCTTCACTTATATAAATATGACCATATAAAAATATTCTTAAAAAGGAAAGATTTTGATATGAATAAAAGGAAACTGCTTCAGCCTTTAATGTTTCATGCGAAAATCATAAAGGTTTTTATATTTAAGATAAAAATAATAGATTCTTTAATGTTTGAGAGAAAAATCATTAAGTTTCTAATATTTGGTATAAAAATCATGAATCATTTAATGTTTGATATAAAAATCATTAAGTTCTAAGCCAGATTTAACTCCAGCTCGGCGATTATATTCACTTTCTAATTAATATCCTCAGGAAAGGTATGAAGCCTCCTTATCCCTCCCTCTTATCTGTTGGTTAAATAGTATCACTTCTGTTAATCAACAAGAATGGCTTTGGCATTAAATAACCTATGAAGGTTGGTATTCCATTAAACAAAGAAACCAATCCAAACCAAATTTCAAGAATCTTTAATATAAACAATCTTTCTTTGGACTCCTTCAGACAAAAGTGTAAAATTAATTTACTAAATTGCTTGTAGACTAATTGAAAAGTTTGGAAAAATTTTGTTTGGAAAGATTTTCTATGAGATTTTGTTTATGAGGATTCTGTTTAGGAAGATATTTTTTTAATCCCAATTCCTTAATTTTCTTTATTTTCTAAACTTATTTTTCTTGATAAAGTCTAATAATTTTGTTGGTTACTCTAAAATGCTAAAGCTATCATTTGCTAATGGCATACCACTTAATAGTAAATGGTTCTTGTATTATTTTGACAGTTTTTTTTACTCCTTTTTGTACTTCTCTATTCTTGGCAGTTGAACTGAAAAGTACCTATTAAGGTAAAATTCTATTCATCTTAAAGGGATTTTAAAAAATCTCAGCCCCTACAGAAATGAAAATAAACTAAAACCAAGTAAGGCAAGTTATTATACAAATTAATTAAGCAGTTGAATACACTTGGGTCATTGCTTTTCCAGTTTGATTAAACCTTAAAAAAAAAACAACAATAAAGTTCCTTTTTTTTTAAAATGGTCATTTGGTTCTTGGTTAGGCTGATAACCTTTCAGCAGCCCTTGTAAATTGAAACTGGAGAAGTGAATAAGTTGATTTATAGAGATATTGGTATTTTTCTATACTGGAAAAAAGTTGTTGCTATTAAAGGAAATAAATAAATGTTGGTTTTTAATGGTAAAGGATATATTTTATTCTCTCTATCAAGGGTTTTCTTATTTCAGAGTTGCAAGATATTTCCCAAATGTACAGTCATATAAACTTTAAGGATAGACAAGGCAAGCTTGAGTTACAAAATGAATTATGGATAAAATTATACACCAAAGAGAATAAGAAAAGAATGAACAAAAATATAAGAAACTTGTCATGAGTAAATTAAATTTTGTGATAAAGTTTCAAGAGTGAATAACATTACATTAATGCAACAATTATCATGGTAGGAAATAGAATCAGTGACCTGAGTTCAAATCCTGTTCTAGGCTGTTTAAGTTTCCCTTGGAGTTGGGAAAGGCATGAATACACCTGTTCTCCCCACCCCCAGCCATGTGTTAATCATAGGGAGCACTGGATTTCTTTAGCCTTGGTTAGGCAACTAGTCGAAATGAAAGAAAACTGAATTCAAACCACATTTACCCTGATTAAAAGTATTCTGCCAGTGGTGAAGGGGTTGGGTAAATTGGTACATTAGAATATGATCAGCTGCTGAAAAGTTCTTTATCTGACCAAGAATGGGATGATCTAGAACCATTAGAATTACATGCTATTCTGTATATTGTTACTGAACTCTAATTTACTTTCTGATAATACTTTAATGCTTTAAAAAAAGGCAATAAAATTTAAAAAGAAAATCAAATAAATAAAAAATCAGTCTTCTTGAGGCCAAGAACTTTGTGCCATGTTCAGTGACTTTTCCAGTTTTTCGTTTTCTTTTAGTTCTACTAGTGATCTGAGAGAATGGCAAAGTCTACAAGATGACAAGTTCTTTTAAAAAAGAAAAGAGCTTTATTAATACCATATCTGCTCTTTTGGCTGGGATTGGGTGATCTGTTTTTATATCAAAATTCCACTGCAGTCATGTCAGTGGAGCTTACTGACTGTAATCTCACTGAGGCATAAGTCCCCCACCAAAAAAGGAAAGTTTGGAGCATGATGCTAAACTGCATCTGGTGATTAGGCTCTTGTTGTGGTCATTCTGGAGATTGTGAACTACCCCTTCATTGCCATTACACCCAGGTCTGCTCTAACTGTTAGGGGTTATGGATCAAGTATATCTGTTTAAAATTAATTGTACTCCCCTCAGCACTCTCTTTAACTTATTATTATTATTATTATCATTATTATTATTTTTATTATTATTATTGAGGCAAATACCTATGATGTAGTGGCAAATGTACTTGACTGTGACATCATAGTACGCGAGTTAGAACTTCAGTAGTGCTTATGTTCACTTTCAGCTTAATACTCTTAAGAAAGGCATGAACCCTCTTATTTCTTTCCCATGGGTTAAATAATACCACTACTATTCTTCTACAAGGTTTAATATGGCATTAAATCACCCACAAATGTTCATATGCCTTTTGACAAAGGAACCAAACCAAAATAAATAGATAAGCAGTTCAGCAAAGTGCAATTTTTTGTATTTCATGTTGGCTTGGACTGACAGGTATCATGTGACTATCTATCCATTTTTTGATCATCCCCACCCTCCAAGGATCTCACTATTATTAAAATTACTCCTTATGAAATTTTCACACCATGGTTAGCTGGAGATATTTCAATGGAGTCTGAGTATCTTCAAGTCTCCTCTGCTCTCCAGGACTCTTCTCAGTATTTTTGCCAATCTCAACAATGATGTTATCTGGATAGTTTTGATTCTTTCTCTAATTTCCAATTCCTCCAATCTTTTATCCAAAGCTTTTGAAACCATTCCTAGTGCATTAATTACAATTTTTATCACAGTCACTCTTAGGTTCCTCAGCTTTTTTTAGTTCTCTGGCAATGTTCAAGTATTTGTCTATCTTTTTGCTGAGGTCTGCTGATCTCTTTTTATTGTTAATTATCACTTAGTGTGGTCTTCTGACCAGGATTAGGTGATCTTTTTGAATCTCAAAATTACAGAGAATTTTATGCATTTCATTCTATAGAACAATTCACAGATACATTTATCTTTTTTGTCTCTCTTAGATAATGGGTATTTCTGCGGTGATATGTTACAATTCCAGAATCCATCTTGAACTCTTTTATCTTTGTTTTTTGAAGAGTAAAGACATGTTCTATTTTTTGATTCTGCTCTTTAAACAGTAGAGATGTTGCTTCTTGCTGTGCCAATAAAATGTAAAGCCCACATGGCTTCGACCATCAATCTCAGGTAAGCTTTTTTTTTCATTTTTGAACTCATTTTGTATACTGTTTGTTCATAAAACAATATCTGCATATTTAATCTGTTGGGTTGTGTTTTTGTATTCTTGTATAATATTACTTGTATGGGTATTATGTACATATTGAATGTTTCTGTATGTGTAAATGAGCTTATCTTGTCTTTCCTTCCATTTATTTAGTGTTTGTATATCATTGAATATACTAATGCTAATATTGGTATTTAATGAGTTGGTTCTGGAATAGATATACCCTCTATTTCTAAGTAATCCACTGTTGTCTTTCTTTCTGTTGTGTTCAGTGTTAGTAAATCACAGATATCTTAATACTAATATTGGTCCTTGGTGATTGGAGACTCAACTACGTATCTTTCTTAGCTCCAAGCATAGAAGCTTTTACTTTTTCACACTTGTAAATTCAGTTTACTTTTCGGTTTTCCTGATCAACATGGAAGCGGAAAGCAGAAGAATATTTAGTTTGCCCCTGAATATGGCATCTGCAATTTTGAAATAAATGGAAAGAATTGATTTTTGAGACCTATTTGCTAGCAGGTGCTTTAGGTAAGTTGTATTCTCATGTCTGTAAATTAATTAATAATATTGAGTGAAATATTATTGATTCTGTCAGATTTTGAGCGGGAAAGCACTTCATTGATTTCCTATCAATGCTAATTCTATTGATCTAGCAGACCAAACCCAGAGATACAGTTTTCATCCTTAATTAGATACTTGCAACAATTTTGAACAATGCTTAATCATTAGAACAGACAGATGTGAAAATGGACACAAACAGTTTGGTTGATTGAGAGTTGTTTTAATTTTTTTTGCTTTGTTGTATTTTATTTATTTCAGAAGATAAAAAAGAAAGGATGCTTAATTTCATAAATGAATATGATAAATAAATTTAATGATATATATTTTTTTTATTCTCACAACGGAAAATATTTCTAACTGCTCTTACATCATCATTTTAGAAAAGACTATTCAGACTTTTTGAAAATAAGAAACAAAGTAAAGAATGCCTCACTGTGCATAATGCTTAATAAGCTGGGATAGAAGACTATGGTTAGCAAGTTCAGTTCTCCCTGGGGGCCTTCTACTTTTAACCAGTGGGGTGTCTGGAAATATATGCTTGGGTAATCAAATTTTGATAGTGGAACTAAAGATCATCATCATTATCATCAAGGTATGCTGACAGCATGGATTCGCTTGAATCTTTCTCACTATCTGTCCCTATCAGCCATAGTTCTTGGTAAGTTTTCTAGAGAGTATCTAGTGTCCAATCAGAAATAGTAAATATAGTTTTTTGCTGGTTGGCCTATACTGGCATGTCCATGTGTAAGAGTCCATAGGGAAATGTCACTTTTGAGTTCATTCTTACTTCTTCAATATCTTGTTGGTCTTACTTGGATGGTTTGTAAGATGAGAGATAAGTGCCCATACAGCTGCTATTATGCAGGGTGCTGTTTCCAGGATTTGTTCTAGAGAACACGCATCATCATTGAGTAGTTCCAATCAAGCTTTTTATTGAAGATTGAATTAAACACACGAATTTACCTTTAAAAAGTAAAGGCCCCTGTCAACAAGGCTTGGATATATTGACTGTCTCCCCAGCAGAATGGTCAAGATTCCTCACTTACCTAGAAATGTTTGTCCTGAGTATGTCACAAAATTGCATCTAGTAGTTAGGTTCCAGTTTTAGAGCTCTGAGGAGTGTGGTGTACGGCTTCATTAGCATTACTCCCAGATTCACTTTGACCTAAAGTAGTGTGCATGTTAGTGTTTTGGTTTAGTTTAGTTTGGTTTGGTTTGGTTTGGTTTTATAGAACATCAACTATTGTAAGTCATTAATACCAAATCCATTTTTATACACATAAACAGTTCTATTTCAAACAATTCAGTTTTGCACAAGTACACAGTTCCAATGTCAAAAAACAGTATAGCATACAAAAGCAGTTATATTTCAAATAATTCAGTTTAACATAAGTTCACAGTTTGGTTCTATTTGACCTATATCAGGTGCTACCACTCTGGTTCAGAGTGGACCCGGGAGCGATGGCAATATAGGGGTACTCAGCATTCCCCAAAGCTCCTGTATTACTGGAACCTCACTATCAGATTGTTTAGAGTCATATCCAGGGGAAGTCTTAAAACTCTGCAGAGAAGCAGTCAGTGTATTCTACAGCCCCAGCCGACTGGGCAATGAATGTAAGTGTTCCATTTATGGGTCAAATATATGTATTTGCCAATTATTTATATTAAATTGGAATATTTGATGTCAAGTGCAAAAAGCTCTTAAGAAACAACTCAAAAGTGTAAATATAAATGCACAATGTATGCAATTCTCTAACCTCTGAGTCAAAACAACCCCACAGCCCTGACTGCATCTCTACTGATGGGTAAGAACGTGCAACAAGTGTCCCTTTTTATATGACAGTAAAAAATTTAACAGTGAGACTCCAGTAATGCTAAAGCTCTGGGGAATGTGGAGTATTGCCATTACTCTTTGGTCCACTCTGACTAAGAATAGTAGCACCTGATAGGGTCTCATCTAGGGGTCAAATATTTAAACAAATGACATGCTAAATTGAATTGTTAGAAATAGAACTGGATGATCATTTACCTATGTGTAAACAAATGACTGATGTTTATTAGCAATACTTAGTACCATTTACCTTTGTGCGAACAAGTGATTAATTGTAAATACAACTATTCATTTTAGATAGAAATACTTTAAACTGTTTAACAATGCAAAAAACATTAGCTCAGGTTTATTTTAAAAAAAGTTATCAACAAAATGTGTTTACAAATCCTATTTAATATATATATGTATAAAGAGGATTTGCCATTGATATACCATAAGACCAAACCAAGCCAAAAAAATATCGACAAAATGTCTTTACAAATCATATTTAATATATAAAGAGGATTTACATTAAATAACCTAAAATGGTTGATAAGCCATAGAACCAAACCAACAAAATAACAAAATAACAAACATAGAACCAACCAACAAAATAACCCTGGACACGTTTATATGCCATTAAGATCAATCAATTAATCAATCTTAAAATCAACTGAATTTTTTTTTTAGTGTTCATACTTACACTAATTAAACTGATATAATTTTCAAAACAAATGTTAGCAAATTCAAAAAATGTTTATATCATTCAATGATAATAATTTCTGTTTGCATTGTAAAAATATTTATGAGAATATCATCTTTTGTGAGTTCAGTTCTCACTTGGTGCCATGTAATTCTAACCTTGTAATAATTTCTGTTTGCATTATAAAAATATTTATGTGAATACCATATTTTGTGAGTTTCGTTCTTTCTCGGTGCTATGAAATTCTAACCTTGTAAAAAACTAAGCTAAACATAAAAGAAGAAAGGAGAAAACGTTTTTATTTATTCTAAATGAAAAATAAAATTCAAACACTATAAGAGGATTGTAATCTTCTTTGAAATATACTCTTCCACTCAACACTCAGAAACAAAAATTGCAAGAAGCAAGAGAAATAAGAAACCAGCAAAATTACACCAAAGTAATAAACTTTAGTATATACTTGAATTTTTCTTGCATTTTGAAGACCTAATTTTTAGCATCAATATATGAGTTATATTTTTTTAAGACCGAAATTCAAACAAATGGAAAGACTAGGAGTCAATCTTTGGCTTTAAAAATTAATTCTACAAACCTTATGATTTCATGACAATAAATGAACTTATATATGTGTACAAATACTGGCAAAAATTATAAGTTACATCTTAATTCTAATTTTTTTTCTTAGTGAATTTCATAACTTCCTCCTCATATTTCAGTATGTTTCCTTTTGCACAACTTGAAAAAAATTAAACTGTTAATTCAAATATTTCAATGTAGTTTGAGGTATATTTCATGATGTCAAGATATTTGGCTATTAAAAAGATATTTTGTTTCTTATCTTTGATAAGTTGATTTACTGCTAAAAACACATTAAACATCCTATAAGTGAACTAATTCTATACTTTTTGCAAGATCTATCAATCTATCAATCAATCTACAAAAAATAAAGGCATTTAAAATGTTAAGCTAAGGCTACTTGTAGAGATCTGCAAGTCTTTTATCAATAAACTGATTTGTATATCTAGGCTTATGATGGTATTTATTTTAGGAATTATTATAACCAGATTATTCCATAAATTTTTCCTTGAAATTGTACTAAGGGTAGCATTACACGTTCTTATTGGTCAATTGTTTATTTACTGCTACATATGATAAAAAAACTATGTAAATGTTTTCTAAGTGTACTGATTCTATAACTTTCACCAAGGGAAGTATAAGACATTCTTATCCATGACTTGTTTATTTACAGCTACATAATGATAATAATAATAAACTATGTGAACATTTTTTAAGAGTACTAATTCTATAACTATCTCCAGGGATTGTATCACACATTATTTTCTGTTATTAGTTAATTTACCGCTACTTGATGCTAATACTGACAACAAAATTAGGTGGGGGTAAAATAATTTAGTATTTTAAATGAGAAATAAAGTAAATGATTTTCACAAATGGGCTGTCATATTATATTTACCCATAAATTTAAAATACATATGATTACTCTAATCATCTCTTTTTAAGTTACCTTGCATTCATTCTGGGTCATTCAAAGTTAAAGTAGTTCAGTTCCAAGGAGCTTTCCTACCAGGCAGCACCTGCTCCCTAAAAGGAGTAAAAACTGTCTTTTTTGCCCATTGCATAAGGAGGATGTTGCGGGAACTGGAGCTATTTTTAGCACCACCCAACTGGAGGCTTGATTCACACTGGATCTCTACTCTAAACTGACCTTGAGTCACATGTAGTGTAGTCACTGATGGCTGCTCTGTCAGAGATGGCTAATTGTCAGAAGGGAGAAGAGAAAGACAAAAAGACAACTCCCATGAAGTGTTTGGAACTCTGTTTATTTTCTCCATTCTGTTTCTGAAGTCTCAGAAGTTGATGGAAATGGATAATGAACACAAAGTGCAGGGTAGCTTCTTCATTGTTGTTGAAACTGACACTTTCCAAACCTTTGAAAGGTTCAGTTGCTCTCCATATATGTAAATGGTTGTATCCTCATACCCAAGTTATCAAAAGAGCAAATTGAGAAATCTCATCATTTTTATTGGGGTTCACAGAGCATCCAAATCCTTCTTCTGCCTTTGGGTAGCATCATCCAGCCTTGTCCCAAAAGCCTTGGCTTTCTGTCCATTGAGCTAGATCTATCATCTAGTTACACTTAGTCACCACTTGCCGACAAAATGTTAACTTTGGTTAACAAGTTTTTCTTCCAGTTGATTTTATTGTTAACTTATCTATTTGCACCCTGGTACTATTCACTTACACACATCCTAGGTTAATTAAACAGTTGAGATTTAAAGTACATGCCTTTGTTATTGTAGGTAATTTTGAACCCTTCAACCTTAACTAGTGCCTCTGTCATGGAAGTCAGAGACCAAGCAATACCACAGTAACACATTTGTGGTTTTATGCTTAATTAGGATAAACTTAGAAATTACTTAGATATCTTATTATGGTAACTCAGCATCTATTTTGTTCTTATTGTTGTTTATTAGGGAGTTCAGTTGGTTAGCCATTATTTTACTTCCAATGGATCTCCCTGTTGGTGGGGGTTAGAATATGTTGATTGTATCAATTATATAATTAAGGAGTGATTCTTTATATCAATCATTTTTCATTACTTATCTTTTATCATTCAGTTTGGTAAGGCTTTGAGTCATTGGTTGCTGTCTTACGTCAGTGCGCAAAGGATATGACAATCGCCATTTGTCATAATAAACCCCCAGACAGGGAATAGGGCTGGAGTGGGAATGACGTCATGCCCAGAAGAGATTGTCCTGAGAATCTGAGGATTTTGAAAAGATATCAGTTGGGTATTCGATCGTTGAAGATGAGAGTTGGCTTTTCTACCATTGCGGCGGCGGTTGAATTTTTCGGATCTCGACCAGCTGAGATGAATTAAGGTCTTAGACATCATATGATGTGCCACACTTTGTGGTGGGGTCAGCATAGTATGGTTAGCATAGGCTTTTAAGAATTGTGTCTCTCTCATCATGTTGCCATGGACCAAAGCCAGAAATTAATAAACCTGTTCGTATCGGAAACAACAGATTCGGCCTGTATTTGTATATGTATTGCATACAACATGATAATGTTATTTTGGTGCGCAGTGACTCGCTATGTCTTTTGCAAGAAGAAAAAAAAAGAAGATATAGATTGATTTTGAACTTTGGTTGTCCACTTGACGATTCACGGTACTTAAGTCAATTAAGAATGATGGAAATCAATTTTAGGCAACTGTTGTTTCCGGTGGGAGAGAGAGAACATAAGATGAATAATAAGAACCTCAACTCCAAAAAACAAAAAATTAAGAAAACAATGAAAAAAATGTTCGACACAAGGCCCCAGAAAAGAACTTAACTCCAAAAACAAAAAAAATGTGGCAACCCAGCCAAGAAGAGCAGAGAAAAGAAGAACACCAAATATTGAAAGACAAGCAACAGGTAAGAAAAAATAAGAAAAAATGTTCGACACAAGGCCCCATAACGAAGGAGAAGACAACGGAAAGAAAAGAACTCAACTCCATAGACAAGAAGAAAATGCAGTACCCCAATCAAGAAGAGCAGAGAAAAGAAGAACACCAAATATTGAAAGACAAGCAACAGATTAGAAAAAAATGTTCGACACAAGGCCCCAGAACAAAGAAAGAAAAATTAGAACAAAAGAATCGAGATAAAGACATGAAAAGAAAGAAAAAAAAAAGAAAAATAAGGTACTTGTTCATTGTATAAATTTTATGTCTTCCTCTGCCGTTTTTAAGTTGGGTGGTTTGTACCCGATAGAATTTATTTAATTACATAAAAAAAGGAAAAATGATAGGTACATTGCTCAAATTAAGAAAAGTGATTTTTTCCTTCCGTGTATCCTTGAATTTCCTGGTTCGCGTTGATAAAATTTAGCTAATTATGAAAAAATTTGGTTGTATCTGTCTTTCAAGGTTTTAAGAGTCACGTCTAATAGAATTTAAACTATTATAAAAGAAAATTAGAAATTGGTGGTAAAATCCTGTATATTTTACACATGAGTTGATACAGTTTACTGCTATGTTTTGGGACTATGAATCATGAAAGAAAGAAGGAAGAGGGAGGAAAGAGAAACAGAAGATATTGTTTTTGTGATATTTCAAAAAGTGGCAGGTTATAAAAACAAGTTTCGAATAGGGGGACAAGAAGATTTCTTTTAGACCTTTCATGAATGAACTTTGATAGTAAACAAAATTTTTGTGAATGAAATTCCGTAGTAACTTGTGGATGCTATCGTAACGCATAGTAATTTGACATTGGGATTTTAATCCGAGCTCCCAAAGGATCCGGACATCGACGATATGTTGTCTGGAGAATTCTCATATACCTTATCCGTAGTTAGGTCTGTGGGACGGATTCGATGTTTGGAAAAGTTGTGGAAATTGTAAGCGTTCTGTGAAGTCTCCCTAGAATGGGATCGATATTTTGGGTACTGGTAGAAGCCATACCAGGTTTTGTGAAGGTTTCCACCAAGACAGGGGTGGAGAAATTTGAGGTACTTGTTAGTGGCTAGGCCAGAGTTTTTTGAATTTCCCTAAGAATGGGTTTGAGATTTTATGTGGCCAGACCGGGTTGTGAAGGTCCCCTTGAAATGGGATCGAGAATTTGTGGTTTTGATAAGAGGCCAGACCATTGTGTTGAAGAGGGTATTTTGAAACAGGGGATAGGAAATTAGAGAGTATGTGTGCAAAATCTTGACGTGTCTCGTGGTAAGTACCGAAAATTTATGGACGCGGTTTTGAATTGTTCTTGGGGGTTAAATATAGTTGACCAAATAGATAAATAAATAAAGTAACCTCGGTAACTATTGAAAAAGAGAAAGAAGATGGACCGAGGGGCTGTGAAAAAAGCAGCGAACAGAGTAAAAGGTTTGGGTTGCTTAGGAAAAGAACCCCCAGGATATTTTAACTCATCTTTGGAAGTAAGCAAGAAACTAGTATTGTGTTGTCGTGGTCGGAATAAGAAAAAATGAAGAAATGATGGCTGGATACGAGCCATGCTTTTGTAGAGATACTTGTCGAAAGAAAAAGAAAAAAGGTACTCGTTAGCTATTGAAAAGATTTGAGAATGACCGATTGATGATGGTCAAAACTTGAAAAAAGGGACGAAAACGGGAACGGTTTGTGTTTGTTGGAAATAAAAATAGGTTCCTGGGAAATTTTACCACGTTCATCTTGGTTTGATTACGAGCTATGCTTAGTTGTAAAAGACGCTTAATGGAAAATGTACAGGAGCATGGACAATGATAGTGTGCGTTATTAAAATATATATATATATATATATATAAATTAATGACTGAGATTACGAGAGAAAAAGGTTAGATGTAAATAGTTACAGATGCAGAAGGAAAGCAAAAAAGACAGAAAATGAGAAATTGATTCGTGAAAAATAAAAATAAAAATAAAGACCTCATAGAAAAAATACATGCCAATTGGTAAAGTAAAATAGACATTGAATCACAAGAAAAGAAGAACCAGAAAATATTTTTAAAAATTGAAAAAAAGAAAATGAAGGACGATACAAACACTTTTTTTTACTGACATTTAGTTTTTGGACTGTTGAATGATTTATAGCGTTGTTTTTTATATGCTCTTTTGAATTGTTATTCTTGTTATTACTGTAATTCTATTGGTCAAGTCGACATGAGGAAGAGTGTTACATTGCATAATTGTTACTAATTACGAAATCGGAATGGAAGAAAATAGAGAAAAACAAAAGAAAAATCCTTTCACATCAATACATTAGTTTAAAAAAATGTTTTGTTATCTTCTGTAACAAAATGATTTTATTTTGTGGGGTGGAAAGGTGTGTTATATAATTAAGGAGTGATTTTTTATATTAATCATTTTTCGTTAATTATATTTTATCATTCAGTTTGGTAAGGCTTTGAGTCATTGGGTACTGTTTTACGCCAGCGCGCAAAGGATATGACAATCACCATTTGTCATAATAAACCCCCAGACAGAAAATGGAGCTGGAGTGTGGATGACATCATGCCCAGAAGAGATGGTACTGAGAATTTGAGGATTTTGAAAAGACGACAGTTGGGTATTCGACCGTTGAAAGATGCGGTTGGGTTTTCGACCGTTGAAGGCACAGAGTTGGATTTCTACCGTTGAGGCATGCGGATCTCGACCGGCAGAGATGAATTTAGATTTTAAACATCACAAGATGCACTACGCATTGGGTTGGTGTCAGTATAGTATGGTTAGAAAAGACTTTTAAGAATTGTGTCTCTCTCCTCATGTCGCCATGGACCGAAGCCAGAAATTAATAAACCCGTTCGTATCTGAAACGACAGAGTCGGCCAGTATCACTATCACTGTAATTATTAACATCACCAAAAAATTATACAACGCATCTCCTGCAGAGTAGGGTTTATGGTATTGAGGCTCTGATGAGAATGAAGTCACCTTTACATTTCCATTGCTTACACATCGAGTCTGACACAGTACCTGGTAGGGTCCTATCTATGGATCAAATAAATCTGATTGAAACCTTGGTATTAGATACTTGGAATCATATAACTGAGAAATAATTATTTACATGGAGAATACCTACTTGATGCCAAAATTTTTTATTCAGATTTCATTATCATTATTTGCTCGGGTAGAAATTACCGCCCTTGTCTGCAAAATAGTTCTGCTAATGGCTACTTGGTGGTGTGACCACATTTGATATAAATGTCATCCCTCCAATCTTTAATCCTCCCTGGCGCCTTAAGCACACCTTTTTGGGGAAATGCCGACGGGGCCCGAGGAAATTTGGGGAATGACAGGCGTGTTTGGGCTTCGGTCCAGCGCCCGAATCCCCTTTAAAAAGTCATGGTGCCGTACTCACGCGTTTTGTAGGGCACTTGACAAATCTCTTGATGTAAATGCCAAAACGCAAACTTAAAGGCCCTTATGATCTCAACAGCAAATTGGCAAACACACGAGTGTTTCTGTCCATTATGGACAATGGCGTTTTGCCTCCAACATCCTCGTCTCATTGAACAGCATCGGACAATATATTTCTTTGTATAAAACTTTTTCTTCAAATGAACGAATGCGAAAGACTTCTTCAGCCACATAAGGGCATTTAACACACTCTTGATGAATAATTTTGTATCTCGTTGTCACCCTTGCGTTCATTTTATTAAGTTTGCTTTGGCAATAAAATATATTGTTGTTAAATCGCGATAAACTGTTCTCACAGTCATACCATAAGAGGAAAACATATTCTTTGTTAAACTTTACAAATTTTTCAACAGTTAACCCTCGAAATACTTGAAACCATATAATTGTGTGCAAGTTATTAATATTAGATAAATATGCTTACAATCATAAGAGAGTCCTCGTGGCGTAATGGCTAAAGCGGTAGACAACGGCCTCGAAGTAAATGAGTACGAACTCTTATCACGTCATTTCACTCACTTTCGGACTAACACCCTTTGGAAAGGTATGAACGCCCTTATTTCCCCAGCAGAGGGTTAAATAGTATCACTGCTGTTCTTCTTCAAATATCTTTGGCATTAAATAATCCTTGAAAATTGATATGTGATTAAACAGAGAAACAAAACTAAACCTCGTAACCAATTGAGTAAATTATCAATATTGAATAAGAATACCCGCAACCATATAACCGTATGCAAATCATTATTATTCGGTAGAAATACTTAAAACCATACAACTGCACATTGTTAATATTAGATATGAATACTTGCAATCATATAACCGTATGCAAATTATTAATATCAAATGGGAGTTCTTGAAACTATATAACAGTGTGTGCAATCAAATTATTTGATGGGAATAGTTACTTGGAATCATATAGTAAAGTAAAGTTGGAGACCGTAGTCGAGGGTGACCTGAAGGCCCCCCTTTTCTATGTTAAGCAAGGAGGTTTTAAGTACCCTTTTTTGAGTCTTTGGTATGACTTTACCTGGGATTGAACCTCGGTGTCTGGGGCCAATGGTAAACACTCTACCTACCAAACCAGTGCCTCCTTGTTTAACACTCAACCTTATAAGGCACGGATCAAAGATAAGCGGAGGAATTCAAGGAAAGGGGTAGCGCCCTCCCCTACACGTCGGTGTTGTAGCTGTAGCAGAAAGAACTAATTTCAATTGCACGTCAGACCACCATTAAATCACGTGGTGATTTATATTTTCAAATTTATTGTCTTGGGCAGGAATTACTTTTGGATGTTGAAGTTTCGATTTTATATTTTCAACCAATGAGGATGGTTTATGCCATTCTGCTCGGATCACTTTCCCGGCCAATATAAAAGGCTGTGTAATGCTCTCTCTTCTTCTCAGACCCAAGCAGCAGACAAACTACATCAACACAAAGAGTGCACTCAACATTTGGGCCACTGTTCCTTTAGGAGACCATTTCTTTATCACTTATTCCTTCCTCCTTGACCAACTAGACCTTGAAACCTCAGGTTGAATGGTTAATTCCTGCTCTGACATTTGCAACTGCTTTCTTCTATTTGTACGACTCACAGTACAAGGGATTTCGTCTCTAGCTGACATTAAAGTTTTTGGAACTCACCAATATTCTCGTCCACTCATTTATTTTACTTCTTTCTTAATATAACAAGGCAAAAACCCGACAATTGCCTCCCTGTTATATAGCTATTGAAAAAAGAGCTTTCGGGTCACCCTCGACTACGGTCGCCAACTTTACTGAAACTATGAAATTGTGTATAAATCATTAATATTAAGAATATTCATATAAAACTATAATAGTTTACAAAAGATTATTATTTGTTACTTGAAAGGATTAAATTGCTTATAAAAAAGACGGACTTTGGCATTAAATAAGTCAAAATGGGTTAACATACTCTTAAACCAGCCAACTTTCTATGACTATTTTAATTAAAAACTTTGCGTGTAGTTTGGTGCTTGTAGCTTCGGGGTAAAATCCTAACTTTTGAAAATAATTAAAAATTGTTAATTTCTTTATTAAACAGGATGATAAATAAATTTATGCACGATTATCTTTATAAAAAATCAATAAGCTATTAAGATAACATATTGGTGTAAGTTAGAGATGCGTTGCAGAAGTGCTTTGGAGAAGGAGGGGTATTTAAAAAACGTTAAATAATTATTGACTTCAACTTGAATGCTTGGTGAAATGACTACGAGGTATTGTCAAGATTTGTTTTTGTTAATGAGGAAGATATCCACACGAAAGGGTCGCTTGCTTCTTCTGTTGTGGTGTGATAGTCTATGTAGTTCGAAAGTCAGGCAAGGTACACAACGAATCCAAAAAAGAATACTTGTGTTCTTTTGTTTCACTTAATCTGTGGAAATGACATAAGTTTAGAAAGGGGCCATCTTACTTTTACTATTTCCTTTTCTCTGAACACCCTTTCTCTGGGCCTTTGGGTTCAAACTAGCTTCAACTCTAAATCTATTTTCTTACGGACTCATTTTGCCTCAGTAACAAGAAAACCCGACTGTTTAGGAAAAGTAAAAAACAAATAGGAAAAGATAGATGGATAAGTTGGTTTCTTTATTTAATGGCATATCATGCTTCGTGGCTTGTTTAATGTCCTTCTAGAAGGACAGTAGTGGAAGCTGGGAGGATAAGAGGATTCATACTTTTCTAAAGGGCATTAGTCGGAAAGTAAACGCAGAAGCTTGACTGGTGTTTGAACTTGCTTACTACGAAGCTGCGTGTTATTGCCCAGTCAGCTGGGGCTGTAGAATACACTGACTGCACCTCTGCAGAGGGGTAAGACCCCCACCAACGAGTGTCCTGGATATGACACTAAACAATATGATGGTGAGGTTCCAGCAATGCTGGAGCTTTGGGGAATGTGGAGTACCCCTTCATTGCCATCGCTCCCAGGTCCACTCTGGCCCGGAGTGGTAGCACCTGATAGGGTCCTATCTATGGGTTAAATAGAACTAACAGCATACTTATGCTAAAATGAATTGAGTAAACTGAATAGCTTGAAATAGAAACGTTTTTGACAATTAACAGTACTTACACTTAAACTGCGTGCTTATGCTTAACTGAATTATTTCAAATTGAACTGTTTTTCGACATTAAAACTGTATTTACACTTAACTGAATTATTACATATAACTGCTTAAATACTTTGAAATGGAAATGTTTTCGACAATTAAACTGTGTACTCATGCTAAACTGAACTGTTTTTAATAGAACTGATTATTTACATAAAAATGGATTTGGCGTTAAATACACTACAAAGGTTGATATGCCATAAAACCAAACCAAACCAAACCAAACCAAACCAAGCCGCGTGTTAGCACTCTAAATACTACGCCACTGGAACTCTGATTGGTTGGTTGAGTTTTATGGCATATCAACCCTTCTAGGTTATACAGTGCAAAATCCTGTACACACACACACACACACACACATATATATATATATATATATATAGTTTGTAAACGAACAGTTTGTTGGTAATATTACTATTTAAAGAGCCAAAGCACATCTGTTTCACACAGTTGAATGGTTTCAAGCATTGCTTTCTTATAATTCAATCTAAATTTAATAATTTGGTTGCATACAATAAAATGGTTTCAAGTAGGGTAAACGATTAAATAGTTCTATTTGACCTATAGATGGGACCCTACCAAGTACAACCACTCCGGGGTTGAGTAGACCTGAAAGTAATGGCAATGAAGGGGTACTCCACATTTGCCAGAGTGCTTGGTCTGGAGTCTTATCATCAGATACAGCTAAGTGTCGTCTTCAGGACACTCGTATGGGGAGGTTCTTACCCCTCCGCAGAGATGCAGTCGGTGTATTCTACAGCCATAACTGACAGGGCTGCATAAAGTCTCTACCAAGCTAGATATAAACAGACCGAAACAGATAGATAGATAGATAGATAGATAGATAGATAGATAGATAGATATGGAAATACTGATATTGATTGATTTATTAATAGATCGACATACACATTGTTAAGGACATAGTTTATCATTAACTACCGGTGTTTTTCATTAGTCTTTGTAGATTTTCCAGGGTTTGATTGCTTTCTGTTTGTCGTAACTCATTTCAACAACGAAAACGTAAGTATTTACCTCGACATTCACCGATTGAAGATATGATAAAGTTTTCTTTGTCAATTTATGTATCAAAATCAGAAAAAGAACATAAAAAGTGGAATTTTCACGGGCATTGAATTAGGAATTAATGCAATTTTTTCATCTTCATAATATTCAGGATTAACGACTTTTAATGAAAACCTTGGAAGATAATCACAACTAATATCAGTTATAACAAGTTGCTTAGGCTCTCATGACCTACCAGGTGTTCCCCAAAAGCATTTGCTTATTTTTTGCTAGATTTTTTTTTTCGGTTTCAGCATCAAAACTAATAAAATTCAAGATTTGGGCATTCCATAATAGTCTTATAGTTAACAAGTTCGTCTCAAAGAAGCGTTGCTTTTGAATGGTGTGATTGTTCCGCACTAGATGTCATATACAAGCAGACTTGGGAAACGTGATTAGTATAATAGTTATTGTCGCATGAAATGGAATCAGCACCTGAGTTGAAATCCGAGGTTGTTTGCGATTCACTGAGCACTAATGCCCTTAGTAAGCACATGAATCAGCATAGTCTTCTTCCAGCAACGGGAAAATAGCAGGGTAAACCGAGTTCTTTTAGCCTTGGTTAGGTAACCAGCCAAGGAGAAGGAAAATTTTGAATGCACAACCATCAATGCTCAGGTTAACCTAGACATTGAGCTTCATCAGGCCTGTGATGGGAGCGGTTGGGTAAATGCATGGTTGCAGACCTGCTTCAAATCTAAAGTAGGCTTAGTTTTCTTTTTTAACTTATGGTCAAGCCATGTTTAAAGAACAGGTTTTCTCCAAATCCCTCAAGTTAAGCAGTGATGAGTTTGTTCAGTGCTTAGATTGGTGACCACTTTAAAAGATCAGGTACTATAAACGTCCTACAGTCTGTGTGCCAGAATAAGTAGAGCTTAGTAAATAAGAAAAAAAAAACTTGGATTTTTTTCACCTTCATTTTCCGCTTATTATTGGGTTAAAGAAATGCAGTTTAGATTTTTTTTTTATCTTTCTCATTCATTTGGTCCATTTACTGGTAACCAGCATTGCTTACGCCTATTCAGTGCAATTAGATATTTTGAATGGAAACAAGGAAAGAAACAAGACAATTATAACGAGATAATATTCATTGTGATGAAGAATCCAGAGAAAACCGGCTCATCTTGGAAGAGTTGTAAGTGCAAGGAAAAAAAAATGCCTCTTGTCTTAGTGTTCCTGTAGGTATGTGCACTATGTAGAGAAACGTGTCTCTGGGGTAAAGGTTCTCCGAAATAGGCAGATCTTAATAGTTGTCAAAAAAGTTTCCACTGTAATTGAATTACTTATGTATGAAGTTATGAAGTTGCGACCGGGATCTGCGCGTTTAAAATGCGAGCAAAGTGTATAGTAGAAATATGAGAAAAATGTATTCTAGAAATATGAGCAAAGTATATAGTAGATATGTGAGAAAAGTGTATAGTAGAAATGTAAGAAAAGTGTATGGCAGAAATGTGAGAAAAGTGTATTGTAGAAATATGAGCAAAGTGTATAGTAGATATGTGAGAAAAGTGTATTGTAGAAATATGAGCAAAGTGTATAGTAGATATGTGAGAAAAGTGTATTGTAGAAATATGAGCAGTGTATAGTAGATATGTGAGAAAAGTGTATTGTAGAAATATGAGCAAAGTATATAGTGGATATGTGAGAAAAGTGTATAGTAGAAATGTAAGAAAAGTGTATGGCAGAAATGTGAGGAAAGTGTATTGTAGAAATATGAGCAAAGTGTATAGTAGATATGTGAGAAAAGTGTATTGTAGAAATATGAGCAGTGTATAGTAGATATGTGAGAAAAGTGTATTGTAGAAATATGAGCAAAGTATATAGTGGATATGTGAGAAAAGTGTATAGTAGAAATGTAAGAAAAGTGTATGGCAGAAATGTGAGGAAAGTGTATTGTAGAAATATGAGCAAAGTGTATAGTAGATATGTGAGAAAAGTGTATTGTAGAAATATGAGCAAAGTGTATAGTAGATATGTGAGAAAAGTGTATTGTAGAAATATGAGCAGTGTATAGTAGATATGTGAGAAAAGTGTATTGTAGAAATATGAGCAAAGTGTATAGTAGATATGTGAGAAAAGTGTATTGTAGAAATATGAGCAAAGTGTATAATAGATATGTGAGAAAAGTGTATTGTAGAAATATGAGCAGTGTATAGTAGATATGTGAGAAAAGTGTATTGTAGAAATATGAGCAAAGTGTATAGTAGATATGTGAGAAAAGTGTATTGTAGAAATATGAGCAAAGTGTATAATAGATATGTGAGAAAAGTGTATTGTAGAAATATGAGCAGTGTATAGTAGATATGTGAGAAAAGTGTATTGTAGAAATATGAGCAAAGTGTATAGTAGATATGTGAGAAAAGTGTATTGTAGAAATATGAGCAAAGTGTATAATAGATATGTGAGAAAAGTGTATTGTAGAAATATGAGCAGTGTATAGTAGATATGTGAGAAAAGTGTATTGTAGAAATATGAGCAAAGTGTATAGTAGATATGTGAGAAAAGCGTATTGTAGAAATATGAGCAAAGTGTATAATAGATATGTGAGAAAAGTGTATTGTAGAAATATGAGCAGTGTATAGTAGATATGTGAGAAAAGTGTATTGTAGAAATATGAGCAAAGTGTATAGTAGATATGTGAGAAAAGTGTATTGTAGAAATATGAGCAAAGTGTATAGTAGATATGTGAGAAAAGTGTATTGTAGAAATATGAGCAGTGTATAGTAGATATGTGAGAAAAGTGTATTGTAGAAATATGAGCAAAGTGTATAGTAGATATGTGAGAAAAGTGTATTGTAGAAATATGAGCAAAGTGTATAGTAGATATGTGAGAAAAGTGTATTGTAGAAATATGAGCAAAGTGTATAGTAGATATGTGAGAAAAGTGTATAGTAGAAATATGAGCAGTGTATAGTAGATATGTGAGAAAAGTGTATTGTAGAAATATGAGCAAAGTGTATAGTAGATATGTGAGGAAAGTGTATTGTAGAAATATGAGCAAAGTGTATAGTAGATATGTGAGAAAAGTGTATTGAAGAAATATGAGCAAAGTGTATAGTAGATATGTGAGAAAAGTGTATTGTAGAAATATGAGCAAAGTGTATAGTAGATATGTGAGAAAAGTGTATTGAAGAAATATGAGCAAAGTGTATAGTAGATATGTGAGAAAAGTGTATTGTAGAAATATGAGCAGTGTATAGTAGATATGTGAGAAAAGTGTATTGTAGAAATATGAGCAAAGTGTATAGTAGATATGTGATAAAAGTGTATTGTAGAGATATGAGTGCCTGTGTACAGAACGTCCGTATTCTATCGAGGGTCGAGATGAAAAAGAGAAAACTCTTGGCACCAAAGATCTTTTATATTTGCCGCGTTGCTTATAGTAAGAAGAAACTTCACGCACCCTGGAATGAGTATTTATTTAGGGTAGGTGACGCTACATCATTTTCAAGAACTAAAGCCCTAAAGAACAGTAGGTTTATAAGTTGGTTCATAGTTGTGTTACATAATAGGCTGGTGAGATCTATTATTAAATGTAGTGAAGCTTTCGAATTAAGTCAAACCGTTAAAAAGGCTGGAGATATACCAAGAGTCAACTCAGTTTAAATGGCAGATACTGATCCTTGAAGGCAGTTAACCGTTTGGCTATCATTAGATAATTGTAAAGTCAGGAGACTAAAATCCTAAGTCAGATTTCAACAAAACTATTTAACTGAGAACTGTGTTGTTTATACGGTCCGGCGCTCATAATCATCATACTCGATAAGATATATGCAATGAATAAAGACATGTGTGCACACGAGAAAAGAAGGGAATAGAGTAACCTATAAAGATGGAACTACTTTGTGTCTGAAGAAGAACGAGATGGAAATCCAATAAAAATGTATATATATATATATATATATATATATATATATCGTGGTGAATCTAGGGCTGTGCAGGTTTTTGTTCATACAATAAGGAAGGGGTAACTTGATGTTATCAACGAACTGCTTTTTGTAAACTCTGTTGCATTTTTTCGGGGCCACAGTCTCCACTAATAATTTGGACAGATGAAGGACTGGCACGATGTCTGGGACTTATATCTCAATAGTGCTAAGCAACAGCACTATCAGCAGACAAATGACGGTATTTCTGATCCAAATATTGTGGATTCCACTACGAGATAGCTAGCGCAGCCAATTACAATATTTTTTTAATTCCTTTTTTCACCAATCATCAATGTTTTAAAGTGCTAATTACGACCAGACCTCTCTTGTGAGTTTGCCACTTAAGATTTACAAAAAATATTGTGAAGATGTAAACAACACACCTACTGTTAATAAAATTGATAATGGGTGTGTCAGATTTACTGTAGATGTGTGAAAAATCAAGCCTAGACAATAACCAGATTTATCTGCAGTAATCGAAGATGGGAACGCAAATGAAATTTCACTTAGGACCCCATAAAGATCTTCAAATAAATCTGATTTATTTTTTGATATCATTTTTCTCTATCAAAAACAGCCATCTTAATCATCTGACCCTGAAATTAAAAAAAAATGATAATTTTTCACGTTTCATTTATATTTCATTCTGACGGCAATAGAACGATCGATATGGTCATTCATATTTCAATTTGTACGTTACAAGTAGAATAAAAATAGCCAAAAACAAAAAAAAACAAAAAAACCCCCAAAAAACAAACAAACAAAACAAACAAATACACATTTCAACATTTCAGCAGAAAATTTATTTCATTAGTAAAATTCTTTAAAATAATTTTCTTTTATTTAAAACATTTATTTAACATAACTTACCATGTCCGGTTGAACATAATTTGGTATTCATATTTGATAACAGCACTGTTATTATTAAGCTTTTATAGAACCCAAAATAAAATGCAGAATTTCTTATATCTAGGTTCAGATGCCAGTGTAGTAAAAAACAACAAAAAACAAAATAAAAGAATGAGTATCAGAATTCGGCCATTTCCCAAAACCTAAATTTTACAAGGGTGAAACAAAAGTTTTATAATATTTTGGTACCTACCAATTTTTGGCATCCTATAGCACATGACCAGAGCAGTACAAGTCGTGACAGGTACCAGCTGTCGTTGGTTACTAGGAGGTGTACTGACACAGTGTACATTGTTTCGCTCCGAATGTGATTTAAAAGGCACACGGATGAACGTGCAACATAGTTTAATTCAGAACCTATGCTTTTCGAGTTTAAGCCGGGCGATAACACCGTGGACCTGAATAGAAACATTTGTTGAGCAAAATCTGAAAACGGAGTTGATCAAAGTACAGTAACTGGGTAGTTCAAGAAGTTTCGGTCGGGTTGCGAAAACCTCAGTGATCAAATTGGTCAGGTAGGCCTAAAACCAGGGATTCTGAGGCCGTGCTCCAAGCCATAGAGACAATACCATCTAGGAGCACAAGGAGAATATCATGTGATCTCAGCATCTCAGTGTGGTTCGTTATTTTCACGACCTCAGCTAGAACATCAGGAACAGCTGAATTGTGCCTTACGTACTACCAAAATATTGCAAAATTAATAACGTGTGCACCGCTAATAGCTTCATACTGTTTATGAAGATAAAGACTCAATAGATATTAAGTCACATAAAGTAAAATAGTGAAGTTGGGGGGTATTCTGTTATGTCAATCTTCTAAGTGAGGAATAAGTGAAAATATATTTTTTCTATACTTCGTGTCATGAAAGAACCCTAATTTTTAGCCACAATAAACTGTTTTTATCTTATTTCGTTTCATTTTATCGGTTAGGTCTAAAATGAAACGCAGTTTTTTCCAGGTAGCGGTCGTATCGATACTGCTATATGGATGCACTACATGGACTCTAACAAAACGGCTGGAGAAGAAGCTAGACGGCAATTACACAAGAATGCTGCGAGCAATCTTGAACAAGTCCTGGCGGCAACACCCCACAAGACACCAACTGTGCGGCCACCTGCCTCCTATCACGAAAACTATTCAAGTTAGACGAACCAGACATGCAGGACTCTGCTGGAGAAGCAGGGACGAGCTCATAAGTGATGTACTCCAATGGACCCCCACACATGGTCGTGCAAAAGCAGGATGACCAGCACGAACAGACATTCAGCAACTATGTGAGGATACGGGATGTAGTCCAGAAGACCTGCCAGAGGCGATGAACGATAGGGAAAAGTGGCAAGAGAGTGTCAGGGATATCCGAGCTACCAGCACGATAAGATGATGATGATGATCTTATTTCGCGTGTAATGAGCAATGGTAAGCTCTGACATGTTTATAAACATATCTCATATAATGTTTTTGTAGTGAACAATTAAAAGTTCTTTCATTGCACGAGTATACACGTTCATTACTCGCGTATACGCGTTCATTACGCGAATATATACGTTCATCGCGTGAGTATATACGGTATGATAAAAAATTTGGAGTTTAATACCCCCTCCCAAAAAAGAACAGCTAAGAATCGTGAAAATAAAGATAAAACCATAATTACAACTTTTGTTCGTCTTCAAGAAAGGCATATCAAGACAATAAAATGTCCGGCAAACAAAACGCATCTTCATCTGATCGAAAATTTGTGGTAGCCATTAAAAATGAACGGACCCGTGACAACGCTCCAAACTATAAGACTGATATGTCAAGCACAATCAGGGAAAGCAAGAAGCAACACGAGAAAAATATTGCCTTTCGTTATTTAAGTCCATAACTGTTTATCATTGCCCCTTTTTCAAGAAAATCGATAATGAAGGGTCTTTTAAGTTGTAATAAGGTCTGTCTGTCTTTGACTCTACACAAGAATGTTGAGAGCAATATTGAACAAGTCCTGGCGGCAATACACCACAAGACACCAACTATACGGCCACTTGCCTCCCATCACGAAAACTATACAAGTTAGACGAACCAGACACGCAGGACACTGCTGGAGAAGCAAGGACGAACTCATCAGTGATGTACTCCTATGGACCCCCGCATATGGCCAAGCAAAAGCAGGACGACCAGCTCGAACATACATACAGCAGCTATGTGAGGATACGGGATGTAACCCTGAAGACCTGCCAAAAGCGATGAATGATAGGGAGAAGTGCCGAGAGAGAGTCAGGGATATCCGGGCTAGCGGCACGACATGATGATGATGATGATGATGATGTCTTTGACTCTATATTTTTCTGTCAGTCTCTCTATCTCTCTATGCATTTCTTTCTACCTGTCTCTCAGTCTCTGTCTCCTGTCGATCATAGCAAACATTTTAGCAATATTCCAACCATAAAAATCATATTTGAATTTGAATTCTAAGTTATTAGATGCTACCAAATGAAATCCAACATCACCTGCCGGAAAAGACTAAAACACCACCGCCACAAAATAAAGTGATGCGGTAAATAAACCAATTAGAAGAAAAAAGACAAAGAGTTCAAATATTTTCATTGAATCGTATTAGAAACAACGAGTTTTCTGTGGAAGATGAACCTTCAGAAAATTGATATTTACCAAGCTTAGGTTTGTCCTGAAACAAGACTTGTAAGTGTAAGGTTCCAAATGAGAATTAAACTCTCTAATGTACGAATTCACCGTGTAACAAGTTCGTTAATGGTTTGTCTAAGGTGAGCTATTGTGTCCTGTAGGAATTTATTCCGTACACATTGAAGAAAAGATAATATCCATGAATCTCTAATCAGTTGGGAAATTTGCAAGAGGTGTAAAGGTATTATCAAAAAGTATTGAGACTGAAGCTGTACATTCTAAAATTTAGCACACACACACACACACACACACACACACACACACACACACACACACATATATATATATATATTACAAGGTAATATCTGCAACCTTAGTTTGATGCTTTAGGAATACGTAAAGCAGGAAAACCAGAGTCACAGATGCTACTATGTAATATATATATATATATATATATATATATATATATATATATATATATATTTCTACGTGTATAAAAGCTCTATTATTGATATTGAGCATTATTTAATAATACTGCAATATTTGGTCCTCCATTAACTCTCCAAGTGACCTATTGAGAACCATAAACCTCTACAATATATATATATATATATATATATATATATATATATATATATATATATATATATATCATCAAGTGGTGCTAACAGCATAGACTTCCCTGACTCTCACTCGCCATTCATCCGGATCATACATCAGTTCTAGCAAGTCTTCTAGATTGCATACTGTGTCAATACAGAGCTGATTGGTTTGGTTTCTTTGTTTAATGACATATCAACCTTCTTGGATTATTTAATGCCAAAGCTATCCTTCTAGAAGGACAGTAATGGTACTATTTAACCCATAACTGGTAGGCATGATAAGGGGGTTCATACCTTTTCTAAAGATATTTGTCAGAAAGGGAACGTAATACAACGAGAGATGTTTTAATTAAAACATCCATCAACTATATGTTGCGGGAACAATGATGAAGGTTTTAATATTTCAATTAAAAGTCCTGATGAAGGGTCACTAAAACCAAAAGTTTTAACGTTGACTTTCCATTATAATAGATTCATTGCTTTTGAATTACTTTTTTTATCTATTTTTCTTCAATAATTATATATATATATATATATATATATATTCAGGGGTCATTCAATAAATAAGAAAATTTTGGCCTAAGGAGTTGGGAATAGGAAGCACTATTTTCAAGGAAATCAATCGTGATGAGTCCTTCGATGTCCTTGAAAACAGTCAGCAAGACCTTCTTTACTGACTGCAGCACTAAGAATGTTTTCTTTACTGGAATGTGAAGAAGTCATTTATTGCCATTACTCTCAGGTTCACTCTGACCTGGAGTGGTAGTACCTTTTAGAGTCTCATCTGTTGGTCAAATAGAACTGTTAAATCCTTGAAACCATTTAACTGTGTGCAAATAGAGCTATTAGTACTAGATAGCAATACTGGAAACAATTTGTCTGTGTGCAAACAATAAATACCTATACTTCAAACCATTTAGTTATGTGCAAACAAATTAACTCTAGCTTGTTTAAAAAAGTGACCAACAAATTATTTGTTTACAAATCATATATATATATATATGTGTGTGTGTGTGTGTGTGTGTAAACAGGATGTGGAATGAAATAAGCTGCCAGGGTTGAAATACCATAAAATATAACCAACCAACCAACCAACCAATCAACTTAGCTCAACAGAATTTTTTCTCATTATGCGAACTGGAAAATCATTTTGAGCGGAAGATTTAAAGAAGTAAATGATGCATTACGATAAAGTAAGTTTCCGAGGTACTCTGACCAATGAAAAGTTTATTGGAATAAGTTTCTTGAATACCATAGGGACTATCTTAAAGAAAATTAATGTTTTCTTCATTGATCATCTTTCTCTTGGTGATTACAGCTTCAGTCTCAATGTTTTCGCACACATCTTGTATATTTTCTGATTCCATCTTTCCTGGTCTAGATATAGAAAACACAAAGAGTTGAGTAAATAAAATATATGAGGAAATGTAATTACGGTATATATTTGTGTATAGGTTAAATTTTGAACAATTAATTTGGGGCAAAAACTTGACATCAGATTATGAATGAGTAATAACTTTTGTAAGATTGAAATTTAAACAACACTGGAAAGATTAAGGCTAACTGTTAGCTACAATTATTAATTCCATAAATTAATGATTCTGTGACTATAAATTTAGGGTTGATTTATTGACAAGATCAAGTTTTATATGAATGAATACAGTGTGACAAAAACATAGAAACAATCACAGAAAAATTTTGATATTATTATCTTTTTTTATCACTTACATCAGTTTTCTTAAGGAATGGGTCTTTTAGGTGAAGGAACAGCTTTTTTTTTCAAAGAGGTTATAATGTTATATACACATTTGCAGCAAAATAACAGTAGCTATCTTTCAGAGTCTTTGCTTTTTTACAACGGTTGAGTGTAAAGCAAATTAGCACACTGAGTTGCGAGAACAAAGTGTAGCTCATTATTGTAGTAGAGGATTTTTTAGGATTGAACTGGAAGCAATTTTGGCATGTCCTATAATACAACAATTAGACTTTTTTTCACCTTCCATGCATGGGGTCTTCATGGTGCAATAGTTAAAGTACTGAACTGCAGAATTTTAGTAAGCGAGTTTGAATTCCAGTCACGCTATTACATTCACTTTCAGACAAATACCCTTGGGAAAGGTATGAACCCACTTTTCCTCCCAGCTACGGGTTAAATAGATAGCATCACTGCTGTTCTTCTGGAAAGATGGCTTCAGGACTAAATAACCCTTTGATATGCTATTAAACAAAGAAATATATACCTGAACCTTCCATGCACACTAACCCTCACAAAGACATTCATAAGCAAGTGATTACAAGAAAAGGTTCCAATCAGTTGTACATTCCCCACCCTAACTTGAGAAATATCAGGGTATGAAAGCAGATGTCATTTTCAAAACATGTATGTCTTGCCTGTTTGGAACACTGGCACAAGATTTTGTCACTCCTTTTCACCCTCTCCATTAGACAAAGTTAAAGATGTATTTTGATTTTTAATGAGTAACCAAAATATAATCACCTGCAACCTGGACTTTAAAAGACCTTTAGAATCTGATGCAACAATGTTATGCACATATTCTGCAAGTGAAGTTTCAGTTCAACACATCCCAAAAGGTGAAGATATATTAGGTCAATTCTGTTTGAATAGTGAACTTCCATACTCTTGGCAGGAAATAACTGAATCTGAACCCACTAAACTTGGATGGAGAAATAGGGAGAAGTTATAACTGGAAAGGAAGGGTAATTTTAATTTGACATGTGATTAAACACTTGACTTTGCAACTATTACAGCTTTATAACCACTTTGTGAAGTCTAGCAGTATATTATGATCCCACCAAACTTGGTTGGTTTGTCCATTATATCATGGGAATGACAGATGAAAAAGCAGCCTCATTGTGCAATTCTCTGTAGTATTCACAAAATTTCAGCCAATGTAAACAAGACCAGCAATGAAACATTAATTCAGTGATGTAAGAGTTGATATAACTGATGATGTGAAAACACTGAATATAGAATTGCATATGAAATTCACATGCAAAATCATTGTACAAAAGCTCAATAATGGAAAAGTGAATTCAATGATGTTGAATGTTTGATTAATTTATGAGACAACATCTAATTCAAATCCAAATGAAAAGAATTTCTTACTAACATTGTTTGAAGGGCAATGTCAATAAGAAATAGACTGCCTGCCTGTTCACAGGGCTAAGAATATTTTGGCTGTACCCCTGCAGATGTGTAAGACCTCCCCCAACCCAAAAGCTTGTCCTAAGTATGATGCTAAAATGCCTTGTCCACTCTGACCTGAAGTGGTAGTATCTGTTAGGGTCCCATCTATGGTTCAAATAGATCTTTTTGAAAATTATCAATATTTGATTGGAATACTTCATACCATGTATATGCCTGGTGAGGCTCCAGATCTGGAGACCTGGGAAGTATGCAATACCCCTTTATTGCTGTTACTCCCAGGTCCACTCCCACCCAGAGTGGTATTAACTATTAGGATCCCATCTATGGGTCAAATAGATCTGTTTGAAAATTATTAGTATTAGATAGGAATTGTTGATGCCATAGAACAGTAAATTATTTGTATCAAAAAGTTATGATTATTTATTAAGGATTATTATTATTAGTTACTTGAAACCATTCGTGTGCAAACAAATGTTTATTATAAAAATAGAAATAATTACTTGGAACCATGTAGTTGTTTAGTTTGATTTCTATGTTTAACCTTTGAGGGTTATTTAATACCAAAACTATCCTTGTCAAAAAAATAGTTGTACTGTTTAACTGATAGTTTGTGGGAATAAGGTGATTCATACTTTTCCCAAGGATATTAGTCCAAAAGTGAATTTAATAGCATAATTGGAGTTCATATTCACTTACTATAATACTGCAGTCTAGCACATTAACTTCTAACTCATGGAGAATATAAGTTATTAGAATCAGATAAGAATACTTAAACCTGGAAATTATATTTGATAGAAAAATACCGGATGTATAACTGTATGCAAAAAAACTCTGAAGAAACAATTATATGAAAAAATTTAAATATAAATAAACAATGAATGAGATTCCTTTACTCCTGGGCATAAAATAACCCAAGATGGGTTGACATATTCTTAAAATCAATTAACCAATCAATCAGTTGAGAAAACTGGCTAATTTTTCTATTAAAATCAACAAATGATTTCTAGGTGATATGCATTTTTACCAAAATCTGTTTTAAGAATTTAAAACTTCTAAAATCTGACAACATTATTATTATAAAATAGTAACTGATGTTTACTACTTAAATTATCAGAAGGTAGCATGTTCACATCATGTTGTAGTCATTATTGGTATGCTAAGTGATAGGGAAGATATTTAGTTGAATCTCCACTCATCAAGAGCCACTAATAGCATTAATATGAATATGAAATAATAATACTGAATAAAATGGAAGAAAAAAAATTAAACTTAATTATCCGTACAAGAATATTTAGCATCTAATATATAAAATACATATACCAATGGTATTAAAATGAAAAAATACCCAAACAAGTCCCAGCTGCTACAAATATATATATGCATGAATAAGCTGCATGTAGAAGAGGACAAAAATAGAAAAAGGATTACTTGGTGAGGTTTGGTTTGATTTCTTTGTTTAATGGCATATAAACCTTCTTGGGTTATCTAATACGAAAGTCATCTTTGTCAAAGAACTGCAGTTATACAATTTAACTCAATGATGGTATGATAAGGGGGTTCATACCTTTCCCAAGGGTATTTGTCTGAAAGTGAAAATTATAACAAATGTGAAGTTTTAACTTGCTTACTTCAAGGCTGCAGTCCAGCTATTAAACCACAGGGACACTCTTAGATGATCAGGGAAAGTAAAATATTCACATAGATTTACTGTGCCCGGGTAGGGTCCAAGACAACATCTATTCAGTTCAAAGAACAAAGGTGGAAAAAGATAAAGAATGTGTTTCTGTGACTGTCGTGTGACACTGCATAAGTGCCCCAGTGGACATGCCCGTTGTCTAAGGGAGATAATTATCAATTGTCTCTTGACATACCCAATCCTCTACAAACCACTAGTTTGTTACAATGTTTATTATGAAATAATGACTTGGTAATGATTAATGCATTTTCAGATTTTTCAATAATTACTATACTTACACTAAGTATAATTGATTGATTGATTTTAATGCCATGTCAACTAGTCTAAGATTATTCATGCTTTGGGGTTTCAGAATTATATTGCATATTCATATCTATATTTTTTGTATAGTTGTTTCTTAGGGCTTTTTTTTATACACAATCCTATTAAATATGAAAATTTTTAAATGGATCTATTTGACCCTTAGATGAAACCTTAAAAATACTATTACTCCAGGCCAGAATGGATCTGAGAGTAATGGTAATGAAGGGGTATATTACACTCCTCAGATTTCCTGAACTGGAGCCTAAGTATTTGATGCACTTTAATGTCATACTCGGTACACCCTTTTGGGAAGCTATACTCCTTTAAGTTCAGTCAAAGTCACATGAAATCTTATTTTTTAGAAGAAATCATAAAATCTCTTTTTTTAATCCATTCAGATATGATAAAATGTATTCTCTTGAGTATTCCATACAAAAAATATGAACAACGTGTCTGAAGTAGGCCTTTACCATATGGCCCCACAACCTGGCCATAGTTAAAAATGTTTAAAGGTTAACTGATCAGCTTATTTTTTCCATTAAATATAAAAGCTAAAGTAAACAAAAAATGCAGTAAATATTTCCTTGTAACAAAACACCCTTTCTTGATACGTATACATGTGGAATATTCAGTTGTAGAAAAGTTGATTGTTTTTGGAAAAGGCAATTGACTGAAGCAGTAGTTCAGAAGGGACAATCATTTGAGGTAAAATGAGGTTAAAACTCTGGTCACATGATCAGTGGCTGGCAGATATGCCCCCAAAGGTTGATTAATGGTCTTGAGCTGAATATTTAATTTAGCAGAAGTTAAGAAACACTGAAAGTTAAAGATACGAGTAAATCAGTTTAAATAAATACGAAGCAATCTCAGAAGAAAACAAACCTTTCACTGATTAATTAAGCTTAATCCTCTTATTTATCAAATTGGGTTGGCTCCAGAAAAGACTTTGATGGACTGTTTGTTGATTGGATAATGATATTTCTTTCTTCTCTGATTGGTTATAAAAGAAGACTGACAAAATCTAAATTCTTCGACATGGTGATTGTTTTTTTTGTATATGTTTGGATTAACCTGATAACTGCAGAAGTACCAGCTCACATTCTACTTTGAGCTTGCTACCTAAGAACCATTCATATAAATTCATGTAATGCTTGTTTTGGTTATTCTTTTTCCAGTTGATTTTATCTTTCAACCAATCAAATGCATTGAAATAGCCATTTACTTATTTTCAAATAATTATTTTACTCGTAGGATAATCATTCTTACTGTAATTCAATTTATCAGTTATTGGTGTATTTTCCCTGGTTATAGTATGCCAAACCATCAAGGACTATTTTATGTTGACAGGTTAGAGAATCATGTTCATTGTGCGTTCATATTTACATTTTTTGTTTAGTTATTCTTGAGAGTTTTTTTTTTACTCATTTCTCATCAAATACAAATAACTTTCAAACAGACCTCTTTGTCCCATAAATAAGACTCAAACAAGTACATCAACTCATTTCATTTTGCTGTTAGGTTGGTTGATTAGTTGGTATTTATGGCATTTTGTAGGTTATTTAATACCAAATCCATTTTTATGCAGTCAGTTCTATTTCAAGCAATTCAGTTTAGCATGAGTACACAGTTTAATTGTCAAAAATATTTCTATTTCAAGCTATTCAGTTTATTCATACAGTTCTAATTCAAACAATTCAGTTTAGTACAAGTATAGATTTTGTTTACACACAGTTAAAAGTAAAAAAAAAGTTCTTAATTAAACAACTCAGTTTAGCATAAGAATGCAGTTTAAATGTAAGTACACAGTTTAGTTGTCAAAAATATTTCTATTTCAAGCTATAAAGTTTAGTCAAACAGTTCTAATTCAAACAATTCAGCTTAGCATGCATTTTAGTTCTAATGCTACCATTCCAGGACAGAGTGGACCTGGGAGAAATGGCAGTGAAGGGGTGCTCCACATTATCTAAATCCCCAGCATCACTGGAACCACAGCATCTGATTGTTTAGTGTCATATCTTGAACACACATTGGGGGGTGAGGTCTGCAGAGGTCCAATCGTTGTATTCTACAGCCTCAGCTGACTGGGCGAGATATTATGTTGTTTTTTTATCACATTGTACATATTTTATGGTTGAGTTTTGTTTAGTTTTTATTCAGAGAGTGGATAAATAAATTGGCTTAGTTTTTGAGTTGAGTTTAGATTATTACAGTTCTATTTCGTTTATGCATAGACAAAGAAAATTGAAACTAAAAGTTATATCATCCTTGGTATGACGATAAACTGGATCTGATATTGAGACTCCAGTTCTAGAGATATGAGGAGTATGGGGTATCCCTTCATTGCCATCATTCCCAGGTCCACTCTGACTCAGAGTGTTTGTACTTGTTTTAGTCTTATTAATGGGACAGAGAGACTTGTTTAAAAGTTATTTGTATTTGATGAGATTGGGTGAAAAAAAACTCTCAAGAATAACTAAACAAAACATGTAAATATGAATGTACAATGAACGTGATTCTCTAACCTGTTGACATGAAATGATTCTTGATGGTTTGACATAATATAAAAATCCCTAGATGAAATTAGTTTGACTCATTCTATTCTAATCTGAAATATTTTCTGTAAACTCATTCAAGCCAAGAACTCTTTCAATTCATGTTAGTCGATTGATCGCAAACCACTTTTGTGATCCGGCCTTCAGAAAAAAATTAATCATACAAACCAAACACCAGCCTTCAAAAAACTTTCAAAAGTACTTGGATCATTGACAAATTTTTATTTAGAGACCATAAAAAAATCATCTTTAGATTTTGAGGAATATTCTTTAGACACCAAGGGATCATGAGAAAATCTCAGAATCCATCTCAGTTTCTCTTTGCTCTGTTCTTTGAATGATAAAGACGTGCCTTTTATAACCTTGTTCTTTGCTTTGTAGAGACTCATCTCCTCTCCCAGTGATTGGTGTTATCTAAGCCCACAAGACTATGACCACCAAAAACTCCAGTAAGACTTTTTATTGTTTTTGTATACCTTTTACAGCTGCTCCTTCATGGAACAGAATGTGCATAGTCTATCTGTTGGGACACATTTGTGTATTCTTGTCAATACACCTTGCTTCTTTGTTATATATGTATAAATGCGCTTGTATTTCTTTCAGTTTATTCAGTGTTAGTGTATCACTGGATACTAATGCTAATATTGGACCTTTGTGAGAGGGGATGCAAAATTTCTCCCTTGTACCAACCAACCCCAAAATACTATACATACAGTATTAAATAAGGTTTAAAAGCATGAAACTCTCAAGATTGATAGATTTTGATGTCATGTTAACCCTTCCTGGGTTATTTTATGCATATGGGTTAAGGAATCACTTTCATTATACATTTATATTTGCCTTTTTCCTGTAGTTCTTTCTTAAGAGATTTTTGCACACACAGCCATGAGATATCAAATATTTCTATGTAATACAAATAATTTGCACACAGTTGTATGATCTCAAGTTTTCTTAATACTACTACTAATAATGTAGTTTTAAGTGATTATTTCAACTTAATTTAGTCACAGACAAAAAACTATTGAAACAACAAAGGAGAGAAAATAACCGCCAGTTGGAATTCTCATTTGAGAAATGTTACAAAACCATAACAAAAGACAGGTGGAGAAAAGTATCTTGTATGTCATACCTTATCTAAATTAAGAGGAGCTCCCTTTATGATCTCTGCACAGAAGTTCAAATTAAAGATAAGGATAGAAAAACTGAAGCAGGGTAGACTAACAGGTGTGCAAGTCAGACCAGTATATATTTCTGTAGAATGATTGATAGATTGATTTTAATAACATGTCAACCTGTCATGTGTTATTTTATGCCTCTGGGTTTGAGAATTGCATTCATTGTTCATTTTTATGTACATATTTTGCATTGTTGTTTCTTTAGTGTTTTTTGCACACAGTTATATGATATCAATTATTCCTATCAAATACAAATAATGTGTGTGCAGTTGTATGGTTTCAATTATTCCTAGCTGATATAAATGATTTGCCCAAAGTTATAGCTTGTGGACAAAGAGGGTTCATGCCTTTCTGAAGGAAATCAGTGAGAAGTGAATGTGAACTATTTGAGCTAAACTTTGCATTTAGTTTGCCAATTTCATTTTGGTTAGACCACCTGAAATTATATTCCAGGGACATAAAAAAGTCTGCCCTGTTGGGTTTTATATTAAAAGTATATTGGTACTTTGCCCATGTTGGTATTTTTTAACAAAACAGGGATTGTTTTTGATTGTCATAATGCCAAACATTTGCTGTGTATTCTGAGAAGTAATCTCTGCTTTTCATTCTTTAGATTTCACCTACTGCTTTACAGCATAAAGTCTACAGAGAAATTCGTTTTTTAAGGTGACATGCGGAGTCTAAATGCCTGAGATATCATCTCAGCTGTGAGAAGAAAATAAAAACGTGAAATGAACATTTTATTTCTTTTTCTCTTTTGCTTTCTCTCTGTGAATCAGACATGTACAATATAATACTTAGCAAGAAAAATAAGGAGAATAGAGAATGTCTCTTCAAAAGTCATACCAGTAGTTATTAGAGCATTAAACACTATGAGCAACAAATCAGAGCAGTTCCTGAAAGTCATTGGAATAACCACACAAACTGCGTTCATACAAAAATCTGTAATACTTGGTCCAGGAAAAATCTAGTACTTGATATCTAAGAAGAATGAATATGACCAGATGTCAATGATATACATCCCATATTCATTTGTATGAAGCAATAATAACTTTATGCAAGAATAATAATAATAATCATAAGATATTTCTCTCATCTGTTCTATGAACCAGATGTTGCATCTCAATGGGATATTCTCTCTCATCTGTCTTATTCATCTTGAATATAAAAAAAAACATTTTGAATTGAAAAAAATCTCACCACTATCAAAACAATTTCCACTGTAAATGCTTGAAGCAGAGACAACCTTTGCCATTATTAGTTTCCGGAAGAAGACCATGATGTCTGAAATACTTGTAGCCCACAAATATATGAAATAAGATCCTAAAATATCAAATTCAAATTCATTTGCAAATATGTATATATATATATATACATGGACAGCTATTGATCATATGGAAATCAGACCTGACTGATAAAATGAAACGCAGTTTCTTCAAGGCAGCTGTCGTATCGATACTGCTGTATGGATGCACTACTTGGACGCTAATTAAACGGCTGGAGAAGAAGCTTGATGGCAATTACACAAGAATGCTGCGAGCAATATTGAACAAGTCCTGGTGGCAACACCTCACAAGGCACCAGCTATACAGCCATCTGCCTCCCATCATGAAAACTATCCAAGTTAGATGAACAAGACATGCAGGACACTGCTGGAGAAGCAGAGACGAGCTCATAAGTGATGTACTCCTATGGACCCCCACATATGGCCAGGCAAAAGCAGGACGACTATCTCGAACATACATACAGCAGCTATGTGAGAATATGGGATGTAGTCCTGAAGACCTACCAGAGGCGATGAACGATAGGGAGAAGTGGCGAGAGAGGGTCAGGGATATCTGTGCTAGTGGCACGACATGATGATGATGATGATGATGATGATATATATATATAGGAAAGGATTATGAAATAATTAGAAGCAAATTATCTGTTTGGTTAAATACTAATGGTAAGTATTAATTTACCCAACCCCTCCAACATGGACAGGATGCAATACAAGGTCAATTTTCGAGCAGGGTACAACTAGTTTGAATGTAGAGTTTTTGATTTGTGATTGCTTGCTATACTAAGATTAAAGAGCTCTGGCTAGCTTACTATTTACCAACAGTTAGAGATAGGGAAGATGGAGATTCATGCCTTCCCCAAGTGTATTTGAGCTATATCAGATACTAACAAACTTGTACAGGATTTGAACTTGAGTTGCAGTGTTCGTTTCCCATTATAAGTAATGTACATCTACGTATAGTATAATATTATATTATTATTTTGAATATAGCCAGACATAATATTGTTTTTGTATATACATACATATGCATGTACATATTCACATACACACATATATATATGTGTGTGTGTGTGTGTGTGTGTGTGTGTGTGTGTGTGTGTGTGTGTGTGTAAAAATACCATCGAATCAGTGGTTTTAACTATCAATTGTGACTTCACAGGTGAATGTCAACATTTTTTCTCATTGTTATTTAGACACATTACTTCATTTTTTTGCTTGTATTTTCATTATTACATATATTTATTAAATATATACTTACCTGGCACAGATAAGTTCAGATGCAATTTGAGCTGAGCATCAAGTGACCATCTCTACCCTTGGAAAACACTTGCCTTCTTGTCTTAAAAAGGTCAGGATAAGATTTACAACCTAATGCCTGAAGCATACTAAAATAGAAACACAAAGCTATTTTGACACAGCCCTCAAACTTACATTCATATCTTCACTTAAAATTTGACCTTGCTTTCTATCCTGCCTTTAGTGGTGGGGCAATGTACATAACTAACTATTAATTTATTGTTTTTATTTGTTACTTGTTTGTTTATTAATTTTTTTAATTTCCCAGACGTTGTTTAATTTTAAACTGGATTTGCTGATAGAGTCCACTTAACATACTTTCAAATGTCTCATTAGCAAATGTGTTTCCCTGTTTATAATGTGAACATCATTCCTTAAGGGTTGGTTAATAAATCATTGGCTATTGTTGGGTAGGTAAGATATGTTACGCCTCATAGGATAGGTTTGGTTTCTGAGGTAAAATATGAAAAATTATTAAAATTTGTACTTGTGACACAAGGTCAATTTTTAATTTAAGCTGGTTGTGTAACATATCAAGAGATGCACATGTGTAAATAAGTGGAAGAACATCAGAAGCAGGTGGGCATTAAACCACAATATAACCAGGTGCATGAGATGGCTTGAGTCAGTTGGGGACAAGATGCCGAAGTGAGAGCCAGCAGCAGACAAAGGGCTTTGGGCTCTCAGTGACCCACGGTTGAGCAACCCCAGCCAAGATGAGAAAGAAGTGCTGCTATGGTCAGAAGAACTTGGGTCAATATGTAGCAGTATGTCCCCGTCTCCAACTCACCTCTCACACACAACCAACATCAACTCTTTTGAGAATAAAGTGTGAGAGATATATTTTTATAAAGAAGTATATTCGTTCATTCATTGAAGTTCATCATTATTGTTGACTATGTTTCCACTTATATTTGTATTATGTATATGTATGTGGCTATACAACAGTTGAAAATTAGTGTGTTCCCTTCTAGACTAGTTGTCTAACTAAGGCTAGAGAACTGAGTTTTCAATTCTATTTACTGACAGGGTAGACTTGATGAATCCATACCTTTCCCAAGGGCAATGACATGGAGTGAAATGCTTACAGCTTTGACCAGGATTTGACCTAAAGGTTGCTGATTCCATTCCCTACAACAAATCTATACCTTCAGCTGGCTGTTCTGATTTTATACTTTTGGCTGGCTGTGATTTAATAATTTGGGCTGTTTCGGATTTTATACTTTGGGTTGGCTCTTATTTTATCCATTGGACTGACTCTGGTTTTAGATTTTGGGCTTGATCTGATTTTATACTTTAGGCTGGCTCTGATTTTATACCTCAGACTGGCTCGGATTTTATTCTTTAGGCTTGTTCTGATTTTATACCTCAGGCTGGCTCTGATTCTACACTTTAAGCTGGTTCTGACTTTATACCTTAGGCTGTCTCAGATTTTATTCTTTAGGCTTGTTCTGATTTTATACTTTAGGCCGGCTCTGATTTTATACCTCAGGCTGGCTCTGATTCTACACTTTAAGCTGGTTCTGATTTTATACCTTAGGCTGTCTCAGATTTTATTCTTTAGGCTTGTTCTGATTTTATACTTTAGGCCGGCTCTGATTTTATATCTTGGGTTGGTCAGATTTTATACCTTAGGCTGGTTCTTATTTTGATAGATTACTAAAATGCACTTAAATTTAAAAACCTTATATTTTGTTGTAAAGTTTTAGTTAATGAAAGAAAAACACTTAGATAAGTAACATTCAGACTTGTTGAAATTTTTTCATGAATAACTTTTGAGAAGTATTTCTTTAGTCTTAATTTTATTTGTTCTTTTTTTGCAATGTCTCAAACTCTCATTTTATGATCGTTAGCAAACAGACCTTTCAGAAATTTTCAGTCCTGTAGTAGAATGTGTAAGAGGCTGATAACAATGTCCATTATTATTAAATTTTTTGGCAGACTTTTGTTAAGGAGAGAAGAGAAAAATGTTATAGAGGAATTGAGAGAGAGAGAGAGAAAGAGAGAGAGTGAGAGAGCAAAGACATAGAGGTGAAGTATGAAAAATACTGAACTTGAATATATGAGTTATAAACCAGCGATTTGAATTAAAAATGGGTAGCAACTAAAGAAGGTGGTGCCAAGTCTCCTAAAAACAAAAATGGCCTAAGCTGTACCAGTTATAAAGAAAAAAGGAGCTGCTGTAGTGACACCAATACAAAATGACTTTTGTTCATTTCTTTGTGCACTCAGAGGAAATGGTAGTGTCTTAGACTTATTGTTCAACACTACCAGGAGTCTTGGAGGCGTCTACACATACCAAAAATGGAGGATTTCATGATTTTTGATTCCTTCTGCTAGCAACATGCTGTGTGTCTCTAGAAACGAAAAATCGATTGGACAGTTTAACAAGGAATAGTGCATTTATTTGGTGAATAGTTGAGACTTAGTACTCTTACATATGTAAATGATCATTCTCAATAAAGAGAGTGTATGATTCAATATATATATATATGTATCTATTTATTTATATATATGTGTGTGTGTGTGTGTGTGTGCGCGTTTCTGTGTGTTGTGGGAGTGTTAATATTTGTATTAATGTGTCTGTTGTGTTTTGCAGTAAGAACAGTAAGATATTTTGTAATCATGTAAGAATTATGAACTTAAAGACAATGATGACTAGAATAAAATATCCTTTAAAGTTTTTGATGAGATTATTCTGCAAACCATTTTGTAAGCTTTTAAAACAGAGTTCGCCAAACTTTTAAGCCTAAGGGTCACAAAACTAAACTCATTAAAGTCTAGGGTTTTGATCTTAATAGGACAGAAAAAAATGCTAAATTCAGAAGATAACAATCAGAATTTATCAACTAGAGATTTGATGTTTGCAATCACCAAAAAGATGTAATATCAGGGTCAAACGACAAAGTTAATGGAAGTTGTGCTTCAGACAAGAGATGATTTGACACTTGTGAACACTGTGTACTCTTGGCATGCTTCATTTTGCTAAAAAACTTGTTCACAACAGTATGTTGTGTTAAACAGGTTCATTACTTACTGGGTGTGGGTGATAAGGTTGGAGAATCATTGAAATGGAATCATGTGGTTCTTATAGAAATTGAGTATGTGGCAAGCAAGAAACTTGGTCTTCAAATCTTCTGAACACTAAAGATCAATGAGTTACATCAACTGTGGTATTGATACTTCTTCACAGCCAACATCAAAAGATTAAGAGAAAATTTTGAAAGTTTGGTGTGAGGGCCACATGGATGGGACTGTAAGTTGCAGATTGGGGAACTCTGATTTAAAATATTGTTATATCATAAATGATAAACAATGACAGGCTATTCCGAGAGGTAAGAATAGACAACACATTACATAGGTGTATTAGAAGGCAGGTTTATTCAAATATAACAAGTAGATTAGTAGTAATATTACTATCCTTGCAAGAGTAGTATTAAGTCCAAGCAATGGTCGATCATGCGAGTTCCACACTGAGGTCCTTCACTTAGAGTCCTGCACTGAGTGATCTGCATGTACTAAAATGATTGTTAGTACTACTATTATTGCTGGGGTTTGGGGAAGATAGGTCATTCTATTAAAGCGCAGTTTCTTCCAAGCAGCAGTTGTGCCGATACTGCTATATGGATGCACAACATGGACACTAACTAAATGTATGGAAAAAAAGCTTGATGGCAACTACACAAGAATGTTGCAAGCAATATTGAATAAGTCCCGGAGACAGCACACCACAAAGCAGCAGCTGTACGGCCACCTACAACCCATCATGAAAACTATCCAAATTAGATGAACCAGACATGCAGGACACTGCTGGAGAAGTAGGGATGAGCTCAAAAGGCATGTATTCCTGTGGACCCCTTCACATGGACATGGAAAGGCAGGACAACCAGCTCACACCTACATAGAGTAGCTCTGTGCCAATACAGGATGTAGACCTGAGGACCTGCTGGAAGTAATGGACGATAGGGAGGGGTAATGAGAGAGGGTCAGGGATATCCGTGCTGATAGCGCAACATGATGATGATGATGATGATGAGGAGGATTATATCAAATATAAACTGAAAGGAAAGAAAATAGTAACACCTTGAATTTATATTTCAATTTTCTCAAGATGAAATGAACAGCTAATAAATCATGATATAATATAGGTCAGTATATGCACAGGTTCTAAAATAAAGGGTATATCACCAGCATTCAGACTACATGCATTCTAGAGTTGTAGTACCTGTTAGGGTTCCATCTATGGGTCAATGTGAGATGTTTAAAAGGATTGTGAACTCCATGAATATCTTATCTCTTAAGATATTTATATTGCAACTAAGTAGGAATTGTGAAGATAAATGTCTATACCAAAGATAAATGATGAATATAATCACTAAACTGACATTGTATCACATAGAAATAAAGTGAGGCACTGATGACTGAACAATGATCACCAGTGGATGGAAGTGGTTGGCCTCCAGATAATATCAATAGAGGTACCATGCTGTTAGGATGGACGTTAGATGAAAATACCTTAGTTGAAAAAACACTAGTTGAAAAGAAAAATAGTCAGATGAACTTCAGCAAGAGAAAGACTTTCAATTATAGCTTGGCCAGAAGTGTTATGAGTAGTAACATTTTTTTGTTTGTCTTATTTTCTGTTAATGTGTTATTTCAGCTGAATCAACTATTTATGTTTTTCTTAAGTTGTTTTTCAATTATTCCTTCTCTTTTTATGGACATGTGAGAGTTACAAAACATAGGCATAGACAAAACCAAAAGGGTTGACAAGTTGTAGAAACTAACCAACCATCATTTCCACATGGATCTGCTTAGGTGATAAGCTTTGGATACCAAGATTATTCAAAGGGTTAAATTGTACATTTTTTCAACAATTGCAGAATGAAAGAGAAAAAATAAAACAGTCAAGGATTTAAAATTTTCTGTGTAATCATTTAAAAGTATGTGAATTTAGTCTAAACTGTGTAATTCATGTCCTTCTACTTTAGGCCACCAATTTACAAATGTTTCCTCTTTTGCACAAAAAACAATTTAAAGAAATTATTTTGCTGTTATATAATGTTCTATGTCCAATGTTTGTAAGATGGTGTATTGTAAATTGTAATTGAATAAATAAAATATATATATATATATATATGTGTGGGAAGGGCATTAATAACCTATGTCACATAGATATGTTAGAAGGAGGTTGTGAGTGAAAGGAAAACAATAAAGAAGAAGAATGAAGAGTGAAGATGAGAAGTGGAGGAGAAAAGGGGAAGAATAATGAGTAGAAGGAGAAGGAGGAGGATTAGAAGATGGAGGAGGTAGAATATGAGAAAAAGAAGAAGGAGGTAGGGAGATGAAAATGGGAAGAAGAATAATAGAGGCAGGGGAAGAGAGGGAAGATGAGAAGATTAGAGGAAAATGGGAAGAAGAAGAGGAGGAGGAGGATAAAAAAATAGAAAAGGAGGAAAAGGAGAAAAATAAGTAGGAGGAGAGTGGAAGAAAAAGAAGAAGGATGAAATTGAGAGTGAGTGGGAGAGGAAAATGGAAGAAGAATAGGAAGAAGGTAGAGGAAAGGGAGAAGAAGGAGGAGGAGAAGAGAGATAGTACTAAACATAGGCTACCAAATATAAAACTTCAAGTGATTTAAATACACACCTATATGATTTACATGACATCATCAATATTTAGACATTAGGTCTGAAGAAAATTATTTTATCTGATTCAATTGCTATGATTTCTCTAAAATAACCTTTGAATATGAGCAAGTGCTGTTGTATTTTAGTAGGTCATTTTTTGTTTGTTTTTTTCGTAGAAGCTTAGAAACTTAATATTTTTTCATCAGTAGATCAATCCAGAGAGAGAGAGAGAGAGGGAGAAAGAAAGAAAGAAAGAAAGAAAGAAAGAAAGGAAAGAGAGATAATATTAGATTTAAAGATAATTTGCAATCATCAAGGGATATTTTTTTTATTTGATTCTATCTCTGTTTTCAATCTTCAGTCAGTTTTTGTCCATTTCTCATTTCTGGCAGCCATTTTAAATTGTGGAGATGTAAAGATTATCTTTAATATTGGAACTAAGTCAGCATCTTATACTTCCAGAAAATAACAAGATTTGTCTCAGAATTTAGTCTTTCATTGACTTTATGTAACTTTTTTTTTAGATTTTTATCTAATCAAACTGAAAATAGTGGTGTCTAAAAAGTTCTTTCATCCAGAAATATTTTGTATAGCATAACGCACAAAATAATGGAAAAAAGTACATATAGTTTTGGACTTTAGTGAAATGCCTACGTAAAAAGCTAGATAAGAACTATGCAAGGATGATGCATGCTGTTTGGAACAAATCCTGGAAGCAGCACTCTATAAAGCAGCAGCTGTATGACCACTTTCCTACCATCTCACAAACCTTTCAAGACATGCTGAGCACTGCTGAAGAAATAAGGATGAACTCATAAGCGATATTCTTCTATGGATTCCTACACACAGACATACCAGTGTTGATCAACCAGCAACAATCTTACATTCATCAGCCCTATGCATACACTGTCTAGAGGACTTAGCAAGAGTGATGACTGATTGATACAAATGGCATGAGAGAGAGTCAAGGAAATCCATGAGGTCTGGATGATATATATATATATATGGTTTAGTTTGGTTTCTTTCTTTAATAGCATATCAACTTTTGTGGGGTTTTAAATACTATCACCATCCTTATATAAGAACAGCAGTGATACTATTTAACTCATAGCAGGAAAGATAAAGTGTTCATCCCTTTCCCAAAAGTGAATGTAATTGTGCGACTTGAGTTTGAACTCACTTACTCTGAGGCTACAGGGAACTCTCCCGGTATATATATATATATATATATATATATAGGCATATGTGTGTGTTAGTATTTCTATCTCAATGTGGTATAACTGTTAGCTAGTTGACTTATCAGATCACTTTGGGAGGTGCCCGTGGTGTAGTCGTTATCGTCGTAGGAATTGGACACGGCGACACAAGTTCAAATCCTGGATGAGACTGATTGCATTTCACATAACACTAATACCCTTGGGAAAGGTATGAATCCAATTATTCTCCCTCCAGCTATGGGTAAATAGTAGGAAAGACTAGGTTCTTCAGCCTTGGTTAGGCAACTAGTCTAGGAGAAGGAAAACTCTGAATTCAAACCTGTTAAACTCCGCTTAAAAACTGACCTTGTGTCATATCCTGCCCGAGCGGAGGGGTTGGTAAATAGTATCAGATCACTTTAGTCTACAACGGGTAACTTAAACATGTTATGAGGGTAGTGTAAATATATATTTGCTTATCATATTATCAATGGTTTCATCTCCATCACCTCATCATCTACACTTGCTATTCTGTTGCATATTATCGATTTTCATTTTGATATAAGTAAAGTTGGCGACCGTAGTCAAGGGTGACCAGAAGGTTCCCTTTTCAATAGCTATTACACCGAGGTGCAGGGGAGGGCACTACTCCTTTCTCTCAATTGCTCCACTTTACCCTTGATATGTACCTTATATTGCTGAGTGTTAAGCAAAGCGGTAACAAGTATCATTTTTAAAGTCTTTGGTATGATGCAACCTGAGATTAAACCCAGGTCTTCTGGACCATTGGCAAACACTCTACCCACTAGGCCAATGAGCCAGTGATTTAATATAACTGGTCTTTATTGTATTGTTTTGTGCTGTTGTTCAAAGAGATTCATTTTCACTTTTTCATAGCCATGTCCATATCTTCTCATGTGTGATCTCACCAGTTGAAATATCTATACAGTTGTTTTTCTTCCCATTTCTACTTTCTAGTTTTTGTTGTTTTTCTATCTGTACTTATGTCGCCACCGCAGCAATTAGCTGTTGTATTTTAGTCTTTTTTGCTCATTTTAATGCGGTCCTCAAGTTTTTATATTGATACATCTATGCAATCTTCAATGCATGCAAGTCCTCTTTCTTATTCTTTTCTTGATGCTTACAGTCTGTCTGTGTCACCTCTAAGATGTAACACCTTGTGCATAGTCATCAATTTTCTTGTCTTTTGATCCATTTGTCTGAGTCCAGTTTAGGAATGTTCCCTTTGATGAGATTTCTGCAGCAGAGTTTGGTTTCCAGAAGTTTTCTCGTTTCTCTGAGGTACTCTTTTCTTATTTTTTCCTCATAGTGTCTGCTTCCAATTAGTCTTTGTAATCACTAGTTTTAAGGTAGCTTCAGAATTTGATTTTATAACTGCATTTTGATATAAGTTATGATCCTTTATTTAGCAATTAACTTTGTTTACTAGAGTAGTTGTTAAGCTCTATCAGCTTTTCAAAACTCACTCAGCGGCAACCAGTTGAATAACTACAATATAATCAAAAGAAAGCCTGAAGTTACCGATCCAAAATATCGTAAATATAAAAAATAGAAACAAGAGAAATGGTCAATTTAAATACTAAAAATGTGGGCAAAAAATTTTCATGTAAAACACCAACAAAATCTATAACAGCCGCTTTGAATTCCTTTGCTTTCCTTCTCCTAGACTAATTTCTACATAAAGGCTGTAGAACATGTTGTCTTCCTTTCTATCTACCTACAACATATCTTTACCAAGGGTCTATTCTGTGAAGCTTAGAATGCACTGACTGTATCCCTTACAGATTTTTAAGGCTCCTTGCCAAAGTGGTTCTGGGTATTACACTAAATGGCATCTGATGGTAAGGCTCCAGTTCTGAAACTCTGGGGATTGAGTAATATGCTTTCATAGTCATTACTTCCTGGTCTACTCTGACACGGAGTGGTAATATTTATTAGGGTGCACATCTATGGATCAAATAGATCAGCTTAATAATTATTCATATTTGATAAAACCATGTGCAAGAAAAACTCTAAGAATCAGTTTAAAAAATGTAGATATGAACTACAATAAATACAGCTCCTTGAAATAACCCTGGACAGATTGAGATTCCATTAGAATTAATCAATCATTCACCAAGAGTATTGGCATGAGGGGAAGTACAAATAGCCTCATTCAAAATTTTAACTTTCTTTGACAATAACTACAAGGTCATCTGCATTATAAGATAATAGCACATCACTTCTTCGCTAATCCTGTAATCTGGTTTGGTCATAAGGGTATTACTCATGTAGTATGTTTTGGACAGGAGTAACTTGATGGAGCCTATCCCTCTCTAGATCTACAACTAGTTTGAATTGAGTTTTCTTCTTCTCTGCTGGTTGCCCTACTAAGGTTAAAGAGCCCAGTCTTCCCTACCATTTACCTATAGCTTGAAGGACAATTGTTGGAGTCATACCTTTCCCAAGAGTATTAGTACTCAATCAGGATTTGAACTCAGGTAACTGAGTAACCTTTTTATGACAATAACTGTTATGCCATGAGTGCCTCCATAAATGGCATCAGATAACTATAATATGGATTTTGTAGGAAAAAATCTAATGATATGACATTATCAAACTAATGTTTGATTTACATTCCAAGATAAAATAGAAAGAGTTAAATCTATGCAATGGTTGTTAATACAAAGAAATAAAAGTTTACAACAACAAATAGATATAAAAGACAAACAGCTCTTTAGAAGGTTAGATAATGATATGTTGTAAGACATTAATTATGAAATTTTCAGTTTTCTAAAAGATAACAAATGATTTTCATGTAAAATCAGGTTGTCTAAAACGTAATGCCTCATTTTTGCATAGAGATTAAGAAATTATTCAAATGTAATAAAAGATTAATTTGTCAAGAACATATTCTTTGACAATGGTGAAAGCTCACTATGAATACAAATAGAACACCATATGACTTAAAAGAAAACAGTGAACATGTGACTTAAAAAAAGGAAAATAGTGCATGACTTAAAAGATAAAAATAGTGTGAATATAACCTAAAAGATGAAAAAAGTGTAAAAGTGACTTCAAAGATGAAAATTGTGCAAATATAACTTTAAAAATGTGACTTGAGAAACAAAAATAGACTGAATATGGTTTGAAAAATGAAAATAGAGCACATGTTAATTAAAAAATGAAAATACTGTACATGTAACTTGAAAAATAAAAATAGGCCCCTTTTGATTGGAAAAATGAAAATAGGGCACGTGTGTTTTGAAAATAAAAATAGAGCTCATATAATGTGACATGAAAATAGTGCACAGGTGACAAAAAAGGAAAATGGAGTAAATATTAACTGAAAAATTAAAATAAAGCACATATGACAAGAAAATTGAAAACAGAGCACATTTGACTGGAAAAATAAAAATAGTGTATGTATGACTTGGGAAAAAAAATTGTCTTTATATGATTTAAAGATGAAAACAGAGTACAAGTCAAATAAAAAATTATAAACGAGTTTATGTGACAAAAAAATGAAACAGAGCACATATGACTTGAAAATAAAAGTAAAGAACATGTGACTTGAAAATGAAAATAATGTTCCTAAGATTTAAAAAATGAAAACAGTGTACATGTGACTTAAAAATAGAAATAGATGACATGTGACTTGAAAATGAAAAGTTCATAAGATTTGAAAAATGAAAATAGTGTACATATGACTTAAAAAATAAAAATAGATCACATGTGACTTGAAAACGAAAATGGTGTTCATAAGATTTGAAAAATGAAATCATGTGACTTAAAAAATAAAAATAGATCACATGTGACTTGAAAACAAAAATGGTGTTCATAAGATTTGAAAAATGAAATCATGTCACTTAAAAAATAAAAATAGATCACATGTGACTTGAAAACGAAAATGGTGTTCATAAGATTTGAAAAATGAAATCATGTGACTTAAAAAATAAAAATAGATCACATGTGACTTGAAAACAAAAATGGTGTTCATAAGATTTGAAAAATGAAATCATGTCACTTAAAAAATAAAAATAGATCACATGTGACTTGAAAACGAAAATGGTGTTCATAAGATTTGAAAAATGAAATCATGTCACTTAAAAAATAAAAATAGATCACATGTGACTTGAAAACGAAAATGGTGTTCATAAGATTTGAAAAATGAAATCATGTGACTTAAAAAATAAAAATAGATCACATGTGACTTGAAAACGAAAATGGTGTTCATAAGATTTGAAAAATGAAATCATGTCACTTAAAAAATAAAAATAGATCACATGTGACTTGAAAACGAAAATGGTGTTCATAAGATTTGAAAAATGAAAATAGACTACATGTTAATAGTAAAATGAAAATAGAGCATATATGACATAATAAAGAAAAATAGAGCACTTTAGACTTAAAAAACTTAGATTGACCACATTTGACTTAATAAAGTGAAAATAGAGCACATGTCACTTGAAAAATAAAAATTGTGCATTATGTTATTAAACAAACTTAAATAGATCGTAAATAACTTGGCAAATTTAAATGGAGCATATGTGACTTGACAAATGAAAATCGTGTATATGTGATAAGAAAAATTAAAATAGATCTCAAATAACTTGACAAATTTAAATGGAGCGTAAGTAATATGACAAATGAAAATCGTCCATTATGTGATTAGAAAAATTAAAATTGATCACAAATGACAAATTTTAATGGAACATAAGTCACTTGAAAAATGAAAATAGTGTAAATATGTAGGGAACGAATAAATAAATAAAAAATTAGATTTAAAAAAATAAATGAATAGATAAAAAGAAAACTATTAAATTTGAAGAAACTCCCAGAGGTCTCTAACGGAAAAGGAGATGACGCATGTGTAAAAGAAAAAGGCATTCCTCTTGAAAAAGGAGACCATATTATCTTTATCTTTCAGGCAGTGTCCGTCGAACCAACAACACCATTATGCTGTCTGGTGTTTTGGGCACCACGCCTACGTCTTGGGACGTAGCGTCGGTTAGTCCCTTCACCCAGTAAATAAAGGAAAGTATAGAAGAAATGTTTTCGTCTCTTATCTATTTCTATCTTTTCTTTTTGTATATTTCTTTTGGGACTTTCTTTGGGCAAGGCATTGCACCGGACAGTCAACGTGGGGTAAAATAATATAACCAAAATATGGAGTCAGATATTCACGGCAACACAGCCTTGCCCTTAGCCCCTGACCTTCAAAGCCTTCAAACCCCACACATATGACATGATAAAGGAAAATAGACATGATAAAGGAAAATAACTTAATAAATGTAAATAAAGCAGAAGTGACTCAACAAATGTAGGTTTTAAATGTGACTCAACAGAGGTAGGTTTTAAATGTGACTCAACAGAGGTAGGTTTTAAATTAAAATTATTGAGTAGAAAAAGAATGGAATTACTGTGTAAAGTTGGTATTTCAAACTTAATGACCCAAATGGATAATTACATCTTGGGGAAGAGGCACAGTTGGTCAAAAGTGTGATGAGGCTGTGGACATAATTTGAACCAGTTATAATACTAATCTGCCATAGTCTGCTATTTTTTCATTTATTCATCAAAATGAATTTATGTTTGTTAGTGGAATATGTGAATTAGTACAAAATATAGGGGGAGAAGTTTTCAGTTTCGCAATTTCCTTAATATCATTTTTACTTTTGGTTAATTCCTATTGTTATGTTTACTCTTTTGATAAATTCCATTATTTTCCATTTTATGGTATTTCATGCATAAATTCTGATGAATTTTACAATAGATATCATTAAAACAGAAGAAACAAAGTTTTATCACTTTTAAAGAAATAGCAGATATGATTTTATTAAAAAATAATTCACCCTCTAATATCTTCTAGGATTTTCTACTCGTGTGTTTTTTCTGTTACCTCAGGTTTACCAATCCAATGGGCTGACAAATCCACTTTTTTATGTTATGAAACAAAACGAATTTCTTCATGTATGTGTTAGTTGTCCCGTCATCAGAAATATACACTCCACACCAACTCTACCATTTTCTCATGTTCTCTTGTGAGAGTTAATTTTCAATAATCTCAGTCAGTCCTCCATCACAATAGGTCTTTGAAACAAACCGATGTAAATTTCAATGATCTTCTTTTGGTTTTGATTTCTTTGTTTAATGGCATATCAACCTTTTTGGGTTATTTAATGCCATAGCCATCTCAGTAGAAAAACACCAGTAATACTTTTTAACCCATTGCTGGTGGGGATAAGAGGGTTCATATATTTCCCAAGGGTAATAGTTTAAGAATAAATGTAATAGCATGACGGGTGTTCAAACTCGCTTACTTCAATGTCGTCATCTTACACTTTAGCCATTTCATTGCAGGGACTCCCCATCAGACATTCTTATTCAGAATGTTTTTAAATATACATTAACTTTGGTTATGTCTTCTTTTCAGTTTTTGATGTTAAAGTGAAAGCGACTGAAATATTAAAGTACATTCAAGCCTTCTCTGGAGAGAAACAAATTGCCAAGTTGAAGGAAAATATTAGTCACAAAAATTGTTCTTTGGTGTGCCATAGAAAAGTAGTTTGTGGATCATAAGCATACAATAGTCTAAAATGACCATTTTGTACATATCTGAATTGAACATTGCAAATATGTAAAAAAATATGATAAACAATAAAATAGCGGCATGTCTATGGGCTAGTATTTTACCAGGAATCCATTTATGACCTCTGAATATCCCTATGTGGGAAAAATTTAATATTTATGAGACTTTTGACACACACATGAAAGCACAGAAAAAAATCAAAAAATTACATCTAAAACCAGTTTTGGAGGAGTATGGATAACACATTGCTGTATCAAAGAAAATAAAATGAATACATAAAGTTCGACTCAGATTTTGGCTTCTCACAATGGAATTATACATATCATGTAAATGATATTTATACTGGAAATTAACTTTGGTGGCAAGATATCAATTTAAAGAAATTTCGATTATGGATTATAGCTGAAGCTGCACTTAAGGAAAAAGAAAGCATATGTATCCTTGTTATAGAACATATACCTGAATAATATGTTCTACCCAGGGACATATTTCCAGATAAACTGAGAACATTTCAGTTTATTTTACTTGAAAAGTTTCCATTTTTGAGGGGCATTACCTTAACATCATGTTATAAAAAGTAAAATTCTACTTTAAAAGTCATAACAATATATTACTAAATATTTCAGTCGAAAAGATCAGAACATTTTTGGAAACCATGAGTGTATTTTGTGTTAAATTAGCAAATACCTGTACTTGAAAATCATTTTAAAGATTGCACCACAATTTTGCACTCATGAATTTTACCATTAATTTTTTTAATAAAACTGTCACCTTGAAATTATCATAAACTTTTTTTTTAAAAATGATAGAAACGGAATTTAAAAAACGTAGTTTTTTCCAAAATTCAAGATTAAGAATATGCAAATGTTCTATGACACAAACAATCTTAAAAAATAACTCATTATATTGGGCAAAGGTTGATACACAAACTAGAGAAGAAGGCAGACAAGACATTTGTTACTCAAAAGGAACAAATTCTATTTGGGGTTAGAATTAGCTGTTCACTTAGATAATTGACTTGACAAAACCCACCTACGAATCTGTAGCCCAGTCCAGTTTCTAAAAAACCTTTTCCATTCATTTAAAAGTCAGTCAATGATCAACCTCAACATCAACTCCAGTTTTGTATATCTCCAACCTAAAATATTCTCATGACAGAAGTATCAATAATGCTGCTGTTAAAAAAATCCCCCCAAAATGAAAGAAACTATAGTTGTGCTAAAAAACCTTCATTAGATGAGAACACTCTAGCCAAATGTAGTTTAGATGCCAAAGTATCATTAACCAAAAATCCAGAGTGAACCAGCAGTATTTTAGAATGCCACCAAACTTTGTTGGTTTTCTGTCTCATCATGAGGATGGTGTATCAAGATGAAGCTTCATTTGAGACCCCTAGTGTAAAGCAACGTAAATAGGCTGCTCCTATTTTCTTGGTTCTATTTAGAAACCTCTGCACAGTGAGTTAATAATAAACCTTTTCCTGTTTGTTATTGTCCATCGAGTACATGTTTTAAATGAAGTGTTTTCATCTGGAATCTAAATACTGCTTTACAGCTCTGGATGTTATGGGAGGAATAAAGCCCACTGCACCTAGAGAAATGATAAGTGATGGTACCACTGCTACTACAGCAGCTGTTGCAACTGATGATGATGAAAATATCAAGAGGGATGAGAAATTAATTCTACAGGAAATATAAAGCAGTTCAAATCCCCTGGATCAATACGTATTGATAATCAATTATGATTGACATCATATTAGTTGTATTGTTTCTGGTGCAATTAACATTTGGTATAAAAAAATAATTAATTTTTTTTTCTTCCAAGTAATTCCTTGATTCCATTTGTGGAGTTTGAGCAAAAGGAATACAACTTCAAATGTGACAGTTAATCGATATTTTTCAATGTTAATTAAAAAGTTCCTACAAATTTTAAATTGTCCATTTAAAAAAAGGAAAAATTCTGAATGACAAGAAAAGGAATTAAATCCCAGATTGAATAAAAATATTCATCAAAATAAATCCAGAAAGAGGAGATCCATTAAATCTGAAAATCCAATTGCGCTTATCAAATCAAAACCTTAACCAGAGAACAAAAATCCAGAAAAAGTCTTCAAAAATATATTGACAAGACTCTAAAACTAGTGACAGGTGGAGGATGAATGAAAGAAACTTCTATGTTTTATTTTTAACAAAAGAGAAAACATGTTGTGAAAATGAGGAAAATTATCCCAAATCACTTACAAACTGATAGATAGATAGATAGATAAAAGACTGTTATAGATAGTTTAACATGAACAAGCTGAGATAGATAGATAGATAGATAATGAAGGGCTGTCATAGATAGATATGAACGGACAGAGGTTGGTTGGTTGGTTGGATTTTTGTAGGGTATTTAATGCCAAATCCTCTTTATGCTTATATCAAATATATATGATTTGTCAACAAACAGTTTATTGGTAATATTTTTAAATGAGCCAGAGCTCATTTGTTTGCTCACAGTTAATTAGTTACAAGTATTGCTATTTGTCATTAACAATTCAACATCAGTCATTTTTTTGCACATTGTCAATAGTTATATATAAATGATTTGTAAGTGAATAGTTTGTAGATAATCTTAATTTCAAATAAATTAGAGTCGATTTGTTTTCACACATGTATTGTGATTGTTTGTACACAGTTGAATAGTTTCAAGTATTGCTATATAACACAAATAATTCAATTTAATGTTAGTCATTTATTTCTTCACAGTGAATTGGTTTCATGTAGTGCTCACATTAATAGTTTTATTTCTACAAAGTTAAATAGTTTCCAGCATTGCTAATCCACCTAAATAATTCTATTCAACAGTATTCGTTTGCACACAGTTAAATGGTTTCAAGTATTTTTATCTAACATGAATAATTCTATTTAATACGAATTATTTGTTTGCACAAACTTAAATGGTTTCAAGTATCTAATACAAATAGTTTAATTTGCTGATGGCTGCAAGTATTGCTATGTAACATCGTTCAATTTAACATCTGTCATTTGTTTGCACACAGTTGAATGGTCAAACATATCTATATAACCCATAGATGGGACCTTAATGCTGGCTCAGAGTAGACCTTGGAGAAATGGCAATGAAGGAGTATGCCACATTCCCCAAAGCTCCAGGACAAAATCCTCACCATCAGATGCAGTTTAGTGCTATACCCAGGATGATAGATAGATATATAATAAAAGACTGTAATAGATACGTAGTGCATTCAATAAGTTTCCAGAAATTTTGTACAGTATGTTATTGCTATACATCTTATAAGATGACTAACCAATTTTTATGATTTCAGGTTCAAATGAATAGCTACAGAAGCAATTGGAATACATCCTACTAAAGCCTGATTGTCACAGCTGGTGAATGTCAAAAATGCAATCGGGACGTGAGGACACTTTAGAAGAACAATATATAATAAAATTGTGTTTTAAACTTGGAAAAAATGCCACAGAAACGTATGGAATGCATTAGACTGCTTTTGGAGCATCTTGCATGAATCGAGCATCAGCTTTTGAGTGGCATAAGAGATTCCAGGAAGGTAAGAAGTCTGTGAGGGATGATGAGAGGTGTGGGAGGAGTTAGGAAGTCAATAGACCAGAGTTGATTGGCCAAAGGGTTAGGGTTAGGATTACTATGTTGAGGTTTTAAGAGAGTTCAGCAAGAAATCCCGTCGGAAGAGGCCAGCATTCTTCAAATCGGGTCAGTGGCATTTGTCAGGACAATACACCAGTCCACAATTTTATCCTTGTCACAGACTATTTGATCAAGATGGGCATCAAGACAGTTTCTCAGCCTCTCAATAGTGCAGACGTTGCTCCCTGTGACTTATGGTTATTCCGTAAGCTCAGATGCTATCGTTATGAGACAATTGAGGAGATGAAAGTGGCTGTGACGAAGGTCATTGACACGCTCACACAGGAGGACTTCCATGGGGCCTTGCAGAAGTTGTTGGAACGGTACAACAAGTGCATTGCAGCCAGAGGAGATTACTTCGAAGGGGATTTGAGTTCCATGTGTGTACTATCAATAAAAGTGCCCATACGAAAAAAGTCTGGAAACTTATTTAATGATCCTCGTAGACATTATTGTGACACAATGCGTAGCAATTCGTTTCCGTTTGTATTGGTGCCACTCAGACGATCTCTTTGTCTGTTTTGGCGCGAAAGCCACTCAAAGGACCGAGGACGCGATCTCCTGCGAGTCTGGAAGTAGAAGAGGGAAGGGAGGTCCGTGAGAAGACAGAGAGAGCCAGTTGACAGAGCATGAAAGAAGAGACTAGTCGGCTTGAGATAGCAGTGCAGGGGAAGGACGGTCAGCAGAAGGAGTCAGTGAGAGAAGTCAGTCAAAGATGAGTTAACATTGTTAGTGGCTTTTGTAGAAGTTTCGTGCAAAATACACGGAGAGCTACACAGTGTCCCATAGACTTCCTCCTTCTTGCGCTTGGAGCTAACCCAAGTCCGTGTTTGTTCTTTTCTCCCACCTTCTCGGTTATATTTTGTGTGGCCGTAAAGAAATGTGTAATACCCCTGGTCGGAAACCACTTGATGAATCACTGGCCATGTGTAGTTTGATTCAAGGAAGCTAAGATAGCGGAGGTTGGCCGCCAGGGGTGTTGTCACATCTGGCGCCGTGGACCAGGATGGAAAGAAAACCGGACGGAAAAAAGAGGAATCACGACGGCCGAAAATGATTCTAGAAAGGAAAAAGAAAAGAAAAAGAATCGAGGGAGTGGATGAGTCGGAAAACGAACGGACAGAAAAAAGCCCCAAAGGACCCTGTGAGCAGTGGAAAAAGAAAAAAAGAAGATAGACGTGTGCGGAGAGACAGGAAGAACAAAATAAAAAATAAAATAAGATAAACCCTCCACACAAAAATACTTTTTTAAAACTAAGAAAAGAGAGAAACATACAAAGGTAAGGAGTCCACTATCAACCCTCCATTCAATCTCTGCACTCGGCTATAAGAAAAAAAATTTTTGATTAGTAAGGAATTTTAAAATCTAGAAAGAAAAAAAACTAAGTAATCTATTTCGTTTTTGTGTGTGTGCGTGTGTGTGTGTTTAACCCCCTTATAACTGCTGATTTTTTTTTTTGTATTTTTGTTGGAAGAGAAGGGAATAATTTATTTCCTTACCCACTTCCCCCACCTATCTTGGCCGTTAAAATTCGAAATGATTTTTTTCCTAGAAGTTTTATAGTTGGTTTTTTTTTCGCTTAAGTGATAGAGACCGTGGTTTGAAAAAACAATTTTATTTTCCTTTGTGTAAACAGAATTTGTACGTGTACTGGACTGAGTTGAGTTGGCGGAATTAAAACTGTTAGAATAAACCAAATGGCTTGAAATAGAGGTGTTTTTGACAATTAAACTATGTACTTGTGCTGGACTGGGTTGTTTGAAATAGAACTATTTGCATAAGAAAATGGTTAAATGAAAAGAAATTAAGGAAGATACATATAAGAATAAGGAGAAACATTTAGAGAATGTGATAAAAGTAAGGTTTGCTAAAAGAAAAAATAGCGATGTAGTTTCAAACCGACTGGTCAATGTAGAATCGTTTCGAGTGCAGAGGGCAGAGGTGAATCGAGAACTCCCACCATTTAAAAAAAATAGATGGAAAATGAAAAAATGGCGGAAAATGAAAAAAAAAAAGGAGAGAAGGAAGAACAGATAAAGAAATGAAAAAAAAAAAGGAAGGAGAAAACGAAGTAAAAAATGAAAAAGAAAATAGAAAAAAAAGGAATGAAAAAAAGAACAGAGAGAAGGAAAAGAGAAAGAGACTGTTAGGGTAAGGAATTTTTTGTCATTGCATCTATGCCTATCTCGCTGAATAAAAAAAAGAGTAAACTGTTGGATTTTAAAAAGAAAAGAATTTTTTTTGGTGGAATTTGAAAAAAAACAAGCTATTCTTTGTTTGAACGGTTGGCGGCAAACGCTATTATTTCCACCCCAACGCTGACTACCCCTCGTGGTGTAATGGTTAAAGCGATGGACTCAGGAATCGTAGTAAGCGAGTTCAAACTCCAGTCACGCTATTACGTTCACTTTCGGGCTAATACCCTTGGGAAAGGTATGACCCCGCTTATCCTCCCAGCTATGGGTTAAATAGTACCACTACTGTTCTACCAGGAGAATGGCTTCGGCATTAAATAACCTACAAAGGTTGATATGCCATTAAACAAAGAAACTAAACTAACCCCTGGTTGAGGGAAGAAGTCAAAGTGGACACGAGAGAAGGAAAGAAAGAAGCAAAGAGAAAGGGTCGAGGGGGAAGAGATCCCGAGAGAAACAAAGGTTAGAAAGGAGAGACGAGACAGGTAATGGGCATATGACAAGGATTCCATGAAAATGATTTTTTTTTGTTATTTCATTATTTTCATATATATAATGTAGGAGAATGGACCTGTATTTAGTATTTAGGTTCCCCACACGTTTAATGTTGAGGTTTGATATAGAGTTTGGTGTTTTAGAAAAAAGGTGGAATGGGGCATATTATAAGCACATGGATAAAGATAGTGAATGAATAAAGCATATGAATGAAGATATGCAACATATGAGTAAAAGATATGAAACAAATAATGGTTGTAAAACGGCGCGGACAAAATGAACATTTAAAACAAGGCGACGAACAAAAACAAATTTATATTCTACAACAAATAAACTTACATTGATACATAAAAATATTACTAACTCTACTAACAAAATAATAGTGTTGGTATATGTGTGAGTTTGTGTGTGTGTGTCTAACACAACTAAGCTACAAAAGAATTACATGTTAAAATATCCTTTTTTTTATGGTTAGAAACGGGCAGTTTCTCAGCGACTGGAAAGCGTCTCATAGTCAATGTCTGCGAGGCCCATCCATGGTGTTGCTTTTCTCTACTGTTGATTCACGCTGAAGGGAGTGTGTTGCTGCTGCGAAGAAATTTGGTCAAAGAGAACAAGGGTGTTTGAAGACGACGTATTTATAGAAAATACGCGTCTTGTAGGTGGCTCAAAAACGCAGGACTTGAATTTACGCGCGGACCTAGTTTTAAACATGTCACGTGGTCCTCCTGGCCAATGGTTTCCTGAGACTGAATATTGAGCGTCGGCGATGTTTGTGGGAACAAGTGGCATACCGCCCAAAATAATTTATAGGAGTGTAAAGTCCTATAATATAAAAGCTGTTTAATAGATTTTGTTGGTGTGTGAATTATTTTTGTTGTTGTTTAGTTAGAGTGTGAATTATAATTCTTTTTGTTATGCTTTACTTTATTCTTGTTAATTTTTAGGGTTGAGCTAGCCTTGTCATTAGCTTTGTTTGTTTTTTACCTTCATGGAGTTTCTTTTCTTTTAAAATTTAATTGTTCTTCGCACTTCTTCTCTTCGTCGTGTCATGTCCCCAGGGGTAGGTTGCACCGCGCCTCCGTTTCGAGATCAGGCATCGAGGGGTAGTGAATAATGCAATTCATGATGTTGGAAAGCAGGAAACCAGTGAAACGAGTTTTGATGAAAATTGTACTTTGAAGAAACGGTTAACGATGGGGTTGGGAGGACAATGCCTGGGCGCAGAGTGGTGTCCGGTTGCTCCCCACTCTGGCTGATCATGGCGGGCCGATCTGGAAGACGGCGTCAACTGTTTTTTTAATATACATATGTATCATTTTGAAAATCCATGGAGATTACTGGCTAGTGCTGGGATGGCGAAAAGTGTTCCTAGCTCAACTATTACCGGGTTGGAATGACGGGGCCAGGGGCCACATATGCTGTGATCCCCCCATGAGTGCTTCTCCGATGCAACACATAAACAACTGCTGAGATTGATGATGCTCACAATTGCAGGGAGCCCTCTGGATATGGAGTAGTGTTGAGGGTGGTATGAAAAATGGAGGTGACTTGAAAGTCCTCCAAGGTTTCTGGATATGGAGTATTGTTGGGGGTTGGACGAAAAATGGAGGCGTTTTGAAAGTCCTCCAAGGTTTCTGAATATGGGGGTGAGTTGAAAAGGTCCCCCGAAATTGAGTATTTTTGGGGGAGTGGGTGAAAGAGACGTGTTTAAATGTCCTCTGAGATGAAATATCACAGCAAGGTCAGATATGTTGAGGCCCCTGAGGGTGTTTAAGTCCTTGGTTAGCATTTGACTAACCACGGGGACCATAATGCTCTTAACCCTTAAAGAGACATGAAGAAGGCAGGTTAACAGTCTTTTTCGACCGATTGGTTGGGGATGGTCAAAAGCTCTAATTGAGTGTGATTTGGGGGAGTGAGGGAGCACGCCATCCCATCACATTGCAGTTTTGTTGTAATTTTGTGGAGCAACCTCTATTGTGTGTGTTTTTGTGGAAGAAGCAATGAGGGCTCCGGTTGAATGGTGCGACACCTTGCATGGTGGCAATTATGTCTGTGTTATATTTTTACTTTTTCTTTATATGTTTTGTAATTTATTGTGAATAAATGACAAGGGTAAGGAAAGAAGGAGTGTGACACAAAGCGTAGCAATTCGTTCCCGTTTGTGTTGGCGCCACTCAGACGATCTCTTTGTCTGTTTTGGCGTGAAACCACACAAGGGACTGAGGACGAGATTTCCCGCGAGACTGGAAGTGGAGGATGGAAGGAAGATCTGAGAGAAGACAGAGAGACCAGTTGACAGAGCAGGAAAGAAGAGACCAGTCGGCTTGAGATAGCTGTCCAGAGAATGCGACAGTCGGCAGAAGGAGACAGGAGAAGATGGAAGCAGAGCAGAGAAGAGAGTCAACAGAAGTCAGAAATGCGACTACAGAGGCTGGATTAACCAACGCGAGAATATGTCAGCATTGTTAGTGCCTTTTGTAGAAGTTTCTCGCAAAATACCCGCCCACGATAGTCTACAAATGCATGGAAAGCTGCACATAAGCATCACACAGATTCCCCTTTTTTGCGCTTGGAACTGACCCAAGTCCGCGTTTGTTTGTTTGTTCTTTTCACCCACCCTCTCGGTTGTGCTTTGCGTATCTGTAATGAAGTGTGTAATACACCTGGTTGGATATGAGAAAAAGACCACGAGACGAATCACTAGTCATGAGTAAGTTGGTTTAACGACTTTGAGATAGTCCGGGATCGGCCGGCAGGGGTGTTATCACATTATATATATATATATATATATATATATATATATACGGAGTCTCTCATAGGTAATAGTTACTGTCAAAGAAAATGAACCTGGCGCTCCGAGTTTAAAATCTGGACGAGGCTGTCTGCATTTCACATTTCACTTGGCATGAATCCAAATATTCTTCTTCCAGTAATGGGTAAATAGTATGTTAGATTGAACCCCTTAACTTTAGTATGGCAATAGGTCTTGGAGAAGGAAAATCTTTGTTCAAACGTATTATAGAACTCGTGTTGCATCGGGCTCATGCAGAGTTATTATATATATATATATATATATATCGAAAGAGAGAGAGAGGGGGGGGAGAAAGAGAGAAAGAGGCCGTGGTTGAAATCAGCTTTTAAAATCTTATGGACATCGTACACTAGTTGATTCTAACACCACAGGAAAAAAATTGATGAGTAGAAATAGTTTAATCCTATTTACCAACCCCTCCGCTCAGGCAGTTTAACAGGTTTGAATTCAGAGTTTTCCTTCTCCTAGACTAGTTGCCACACCATGGCTGAAGAACCTAGTCTGTCCTACTATTTACCCATAGCTGGAGGGAGAATAATTGGATTCATACCTTTCCCAAGGATATTAGTGCTATGTGAAATGCAATCAGTCTCATCCAGGATTTGAACTCGAGTCGCCGTGTCCATTTCCTTCGACGCTAACCATTACACCACGGGCACCTCCGTAAAAATAGTTTAATAAAAATAATAAAACAAGAAAAATATGAATTAAAAATCCCTGTATAACAAAATACAGTCAAGACATGAATACCTGGTTTTTTATTAGAGATTGCTGGAAGGTGGTGAATATCGACCAGAAGATTCCTTTGACATGGTGCATAAGTTGTGTGGGTGATATTACAGGATAAGCACCTCTTTTCTAAAGTAAACAGGACACAGGTGTATCCTCAGCAGAAGTGGCGCGTAAGTTGGGTGGGTGGCATGCTAAACAGGAGGCATGTCTATGAGCAATGCATAGGAGGGACATGTGACCACTAGGATTGCGTAGTGGTCCGAAAAATTACATAAGCCAGGGAAAATTTTGACCCAAAAGAACAAAGCAGAAAGGTTTCACAAAAAAAACCGCACTGTCGCCTCTTTATGTGAGCATTTCAACAATCTCCGACTCTCTCTTACTCTACCTACACGTAATTTTTGGGTAATAAAAGAAGAAAAGAAGTAGATTAGTTTTTATACATCAGAATTGCTGTCTTTCTTTGCTGTATACAACAAAAGATGGACAATGGAAGTTTCAGGTTACTTTTGACGAAGTGAGGAAAAATCAGCATTCAGAGAGACACATGAGAGATTGCGTGAAATCTATCGACTTAAATCCTGCAGCTTTCATATCTACTTCTTTCTCTCTCTCTCTCTCTCTCTCTCTCTCTCTCTCTCTCTATCTCTCTCTCATCCTCGCTTCTCTCCATCTCTCAGTCTTGTCTCTCTCACTCTTTTTCTTTATGTCTTTCTCTATGTCTATCTATGTCTCTCTGTATTTCTTTCTTTGTCTCTGCATCGCTTTTTTCTATGTCTCTGTTTTTATATCTCTCTATCTCTGTATGCCTTTTTATCTGTCTCTCTGTCTTATCTATCTGTCTCTCTTTCTGTCTTTCTATTTTACTCTCTCTCTCTCTCTGTGTGTTTGTCTGTTTCTCTCTATTTGTATGTTTCTCTTTGTCTCTATATCACTTTCTCTCTCAATTTTTCTGAATGTCAGTCTATCTGTCCGTCTTTCACTCTCCATCTGTCTTTTTCTCTATGTCTCTTTTTGTCTGTATGTCTTTCTCTCTTTTTCTTTCTCTTTGTTTCTCTTTGTCTCTTTCTGTGTCTCTTTCTCTATATCTGTTACTGTTTTTGCTCTCTCTGCCTCTCTTTCTTCAATCTAATAGAACTGGCATTCATTTAAGCAATTTTCAAATGCTAAAAGAATTGTCTTTATATTTGCATTCAAATGAACATTGTATACCAGCTGCCACCAGTTGAATAAATCAAGGGCGACCAAAAGAAGGCTGAAGAGGTAAACAGCCAAATCGTAATAAATGAAAAGAAAATAGATGAAGGAAATCATTAAAGTACAACAAAGTCAAATGAACAAGGATTCATATTAAAGAATGTTTTTTTCTTGATTTACTTCCTAAACCAGACGATGGTTATCCCATGAGAATTAGCCGTACAAAACGCGTTACATATCATTCGATAGTCCCATCATCATCATCATCATATCGCGCTGGTAGCACGGATATCCCTGACCCTCTCTCGCCACTCCTCCCTATCGTTCATCGCCCTAGGTAGGTCTTCAGGACAACATCCCGTATCCTCACATAGCTGCTGAATGTATGTTCGTGCTGGTCGTCCTGCTTTTGCACGGCCATGTGTGGGGGTCCATAAGAGTACATCTCTTATGAGTTCGTCCCTGTTTCTCCAGCAATGTCCTGCATGTCTGGTTCGTGTCTTACTTTTTGTCAATGTAAGAGAATGTCTTTAACCATATAAAGCCACAGTTTTAAATCCTTGTCGTGAAAAAAAAAAAAAATTAAAATACACTTGAATGATAGGATTCATTTTGTCAGAGCCGAGTTATTTTCCGTTTTGTTATATCATTGCTTACCAAGTTAATCTTTGGACTGATCGGTTTTCTCTGAAAATCCAAGGGATTTTATGAGTCTCTAGCATCTGTGATTGACTAGCTGAAATTTGAGAATCAATATTTCAACAATCCAATCAAATTTCTCCACTCGTTCAAATCAGGGCTGGAATTAATGAGCTAATTTATCCGTGGATGTTACTCCATACTGGAGGCAGTATGCTAGTTCTTACTCACAAACACAAACACACGCGCACTCACATGCGCACACTTACAAATACACATGAGCACATGTACATACATACAAACGCGCGCACATACATACACACACATGCACACCTTCATGCACTCGCGCGTATATGCATATATGCCCTGAAACACACAGTGACATACACACACGTATATATATCCACCTTCTTTCATTCACGGACACACACATACATATAATTATTTTCTAGTTTGGTAAATTTATAAATAAAGTATGTTCAATATCGGTAGTAGAGCATATGTAGATATAAGAAAGCATTGCGTAGACTCAAAGTCAATGGTACTTGTGATCATCAGATCAATAAATTCATACGATCAGTTATATCCAAATGTAGGCATAAAAACAAATTTGAGAAACCGTGCTCAATTAAAAAAAATATACTGGGCTTTATCTCTGCCTAGCCTTAGAAATTTGGCAGTAACTGTAAGGCTAAGCAAAGGGATAGAGATAAAAATAAAGGTGATAAAAAGGTGGTGGGGTTGAAAGCTAATTTTTGTTACCTGAAAAAGAAGCGTGTCTATATTTCTTAAAAACAAAAACAACTTGTTTCCACAAATTAATTTATTTCAATAAAAATAAACTTTACAAAATCAGGCTTTACATATTTTTCCCTATGCTTGTCAAAAACATTGAATAAGGTCACAAAAATAACATACATTCAAGTAACGACGATATTATAACAAAAAATAAATAAAGACGGACATAAAGAAATACAACGACTGACTTGCTCAAAGCCATGTCGTCAGCCACCTACTGTCAGTTTAACTTTTGTTAATAATGAAATACCTTCCTTTAGTATTTTATGTCAAAGTTCATTTAGAAGCCAATTTTTAGGGTTTTTTCTTCTGTCGGCATCTCCTTCTTGGAAAAACCATGTTCTTCTGTATTCCCGTTTAGACTTGTTGAAAACGAAGTTTTCTCTTTCTGTACGTGAACTTCGAGTAGTCCATCGCTTCCACATCTTTCGTTTCAACTCGAATTTTCTTCTGTTAAGCCAACTGAGGCTTTTCCCACATTTTCTGACCCGGCTAACAGCTTTCTTCGTCGGCAAAAATCCAATAATACCGCCTCCAGATCTTAGACTAAACTTTCTTTTGAAGGGTACAGAATACCAAAACCACAAATAGCCTGCTGTAAGCTTATTATTTCAACAAGTAACAATAAAAACCCTGTAAGAAAAAGAGGCTTAGCCTAAGACTAATTTTCCTATCTTGCTTAAACCACCTTGCTTCAGAAAAAAAACTGCCTAAAGTCGAAGACGAATAAACAAATCTCGAAAAGCAAAAGGAGCGAGTCAGACAGAGTCTTCTGCTTGTGCTGAAAAAAAAAAAAAAGAAAGAGAGAACCCTTGTGGTTCTCACTTAAATGATATTAGGGGCGGGGACTAACGGCGCAAATTCAAAACAGCCAATCAGATTCGAGCAGATATTAACTGCCGAATTTACAAATTTCAACACAAATTCCTATAAAGCCACCTGAAAACTTATGATTCCAAAGTCTTTTTCTTTCATTTTTTTGTGACCCGCAGAAAGTTCTTCTTTCTTGGAAATATACCTCGTCATATTTGTGATAGTAGTACAGATAATAATCAAATACTGGATCTGGTATAGCTTTCATATCTACTACCCTTGAAACATGACAAACACACATGCAAATCAACGAGGGACAGAAGACAAATCTGGATGTCACGATCGACAGGTACTCTCTTAATAGCAAACATGGGGGACTTGAACGTCATTCTATAAATGCTGGCTGTTTTAATTTCAGGAACACAAGACCAAAGCAAAATGAATCTGAAAGATATCAAAGGAAAACATGGACTACATTGTTATTTCAAGAAATAAATAATATAAGAAAAGAATCGTAGAAATGTGGGCAGTAACCAGTAAATTTAATACAAGCCAAAGAAATGCAGACCAAGCTAGATTAGTTAGAGTAGTTTTAGAGAAAGGTTGGTTTTCTAATCTCAGGATTCTAGAAATATGTAGACAGGTAAGTTAGGAACATTATACTCAAGAGCTCCCAAAACAACTTGAAACACATGATATCAAAAAGAAAACACAATCCATGATCTCAACTTCAATTTTAACTGAAGAAGAAAGAAACGATGTAGATTTAGTAAAAAATTATGACCGTAAAGAGGCTATATGACCATCTAAAAGGAATCATAACAGGATAAAGTTGAGGTGGAAACCGAAAAGGTAACTAAATTATTAAAAAAAACCCATCCCAACGGACAACATCACCGAGCTAAACGATCTAATTTATTCAGGAGCGAAACTTGTCAGTAATAAAATTGGCATCCTCCCAAGAAACCCATACAGAAAGCCCGAACTTGAATGGGGAATGAGGCTAGAAGGACAAATAAAGAAACTGCAAAATCAACCAAAATAAGTTAGGAACGAAAAATACATAAGGACGCAAAGGAATGAAAAGATCGAACAACAGACAAATCTTACAATACAAATGGAAGAAAGAAATCGAACGATACAGGAAAAAAAAGGGAGACTCAAAAGATTCTGGGACAGAGTCAAGCAATACAAACTATAGCAGCTCTTTGACACTTTTTTTTGGTTGAAAATCAAAACACAAGTCTCGACTGATGTTTGACTGTAAGCTACTTTTATTCTGCTTCAATTCAAGACACCATGGAATACTGAAATAGAAAGGGTTTAAACAACAATTAGTAGTTAATATTCTTACAATAAGGAGTCTTATAAAATACAAAAATTTCACGGAAAAGTTGGCAAAAAAAATTACCTGTATGTCGTTATTAGTATCAAAGAACGACTAGGGTCCAATTCTTAACAAACAAAATTTCTCTCCAAATCTTACAACTGGTCCCAGCTTGGGCGAAAGTCACTTTGCATTCTAGAATTTCTTACAAATATGGGTTCTTAGATAATTGTTTCCTTTACATTGTCCACGTTAATCTAGGAAATGTCTAAACTTTATGGCACTTAGGGTGATAGTTACACAAAGTAAACACGGTCCTTTGAAAATAAGGAAAGAAAATTCTACGTGCAAATGCTCAATAAACAACCGGATATAAAAAAAACAAAATCGTTTTGGGAAGAGCGGGAACATAATAGAAAAGCTGAAAAGATAAATAACATTAAAAAAAGAACTACAAGGAGGGGAGTTGTAGAACACCCCAAGGTGAACATTTATCTGAAATCTCTGAGGGTATAAGTAAAAAAAATAGCAATTTGGAAAATACCTGGCCATGATGGCATACATGGTATGCCAAGAAGAAACAAGCATACTCGAATGGATGACGAAGGGGAAGATTACCCTGATCCAGAAAGACCAGCAAAAACGAACCATCCCCAGCAAATATACAACGTGTCTGAGTATGATGTGGAAAATCCTAACCATACAGATAAAAAAAGAAATATATTACTCTATAGTATGCTGCGGACTGTTTCCAGAGGAACACTAGCGATGCTATAAAGAAATAGATGACCTTGTATAGATAGATTAGCACTTACTCAAAGAGGTCAAGAGAAGGGGGAAAATGTTGCCATAGTAACGATTGACGACAAAAACGCCCATGATTTGGTCCCGCAAACTTGGAAAATAAAATGTTAGAAAAATGTACGAAATATCTGACAGTGTCATACTACTTCATAATGAAAGCCAGAGAAAAATGAAAAGTGGATTTAGCAGCAGGAGGAAAAACCCTATCAGAAGGAAAAATAAAAAGAGGCGTCTTCCAGGGTGACTCAATGTTATATAGTCATATGCAGATTCATGCATATACAGAATGGAATTACAATGAAAAAAGGATAAAGGACGAGCGAAGTTTTCTTTAGAAAAATATGTACCTCTCACTTTATTGTAAGGGTTCGAAAAGGTTATTCAAGGTTTTATGGTGAGAGGGAGTTGGAGACCGAACAGAACTGCAATATATTGACCCCCATTCTTATGGCCTTCAGCGTTGTGTCTTTCTCGTTCTCCAGAGGCTGCTCAACCGGAGGCCCAGAGGCCCACTCTGCTGGTTTTCTTTACTACATCTTATCAGCAACTTCTCTGGACCCCAACTCATCAGGGGCTCCAAGAGCCCCCTCGACCTGGTGTGGCATTCCCTACCAAATCTCGACTCTATAACTCGTCTGATCTCTGTCTTGACCGAGTTATATAATAGTTCAACGCCCACTCAGTCGCCTACTCAATCTTTGGAATGGCATGTTTGATCGTCATCAAGCGGAAATAACTGTCATGCAGTTCAGAGGTCACTCTCTTCCGGTGCATCACTCTGTAGTGGCACGGTGGGACCTTCACCTTGTCCCATATTATCAGCCGAGCTCACCTGCGCGATTTCTTTCGATTACTGGCCATTGGGATGTGTCACTTCCTTCCGGTGCATCACTTTGAAATGGCATGATTGGCCGGGTCGAAGGTCAAAATACAACATCAATCTCTCCACTGCTATTTGTCATTGTAATGATGCTACTCAATTATACACTAAGGAAATGTGCAGGAGGTTACAGATTTACAAAATCAGGGTGAAAAAATAAACTACCTCATGTACATGGATGATATGAGAATATTTGCCAAAAATAAAAAAAAAGAACGGCAAACCCTTATACAAATAATAATAATAATACACAGCCAGGAAATTGGGATTGAATTTGGAACTGAAAACGGGCCATACTGATAATGAAAAGTAGTAAAAGATAAACAACTGAAATAATAGCACTACCAAATCGGAAAAGCATCGGAACGCTTGCGAAGAAGGAAAATTACAAACCCATGGAGTATTGGAAGCGGGCACCATCAAACAAAGAGAGATAAAAGAAAAAGTAAGAAAAGAGGACCTTAGAAGAACAAGAAAACTTATTGAAACTAAACTCTGCTTCAGATATCTCATCAAAGGAATTAAAATTTGACCAAAACGACCAAATGGCATATTTAGAAACCAGAATCTGTCTTAGAGAATGTGACACATAAAATTCTCTGAGATTTTGTTATTTAAACGGATCATCAAATCCCGGTCAAAAAAACAGACTTAATTTTAATTAAACAAGAAAAAAAAAGAACTTGCTGTCAAGTGGACTTTGCCGTTCCGGCGGACCACCGAATGAAAAAAAAATTTTAAAAAGCAAATGAAAAGACTAATAGTTGGATCTTGCCAGAGAACTGAAAAAAAGTTGTGGAACATGAAGGAGACGGTGATACCATATGTAGTTGGTACGCTTGGAACGCTTCTCAAGGACTTGGAAAAATGGTGATGATGAATGCAGACCCCATCATCATTGAGATCGTCTAGAATACTGAGAAGAGTCCTGGAGACCTGAAGAGATCTGCTATCATTTAAACTCCAGAGAAAGACTACCATCAAGTGCTGGTGTGAAAAATTAACAAAGAAAAAAAAGAGAGATAACTTGCAAAATTGTCCCGGTTGACCACAGAATAAAACTGAAAGAAAATGAAAAGAAGGATAAGTACCTGGACGTTACTAGGGAATTGAAAAAACTGTGGAACATAAAAGTGACAATTATACCAATCGTGATTGGTGCTTTTGGTACAGTCACCAAAGGATTATTAAAGGGACTGGAGGACTTAGAAGTCGGAGGACGAGTGTTAACCATCCAATCTACTACATTATTGAGAACGACTAGAATATTGAGAAGAGTCCAGGAGACTTGAGGATATTTGCTGTCACTTAAATTCCAGTAAAAGACCATGAGCAAACGCTGATGTGAAAAACTCTAAAGGAGTATAATAATAATCACTCAAAATTGTGCATAATGACCCTTGCCTTTTCAAATTTTAGTTATCCTGTTTATGGATATATATTTGATACATAGGATTTGTAATCGCATATTTGGAAGGTAACAGTTTTACAAACCAGAGGTCATTTGTGAGCACACAGTTAATAGTTATCGTTGGGTTTATCTTGGTTAATACAAGATCTCATACTGCAGCAAGAACAGTGGAAACCATCGATCAGTTTGGATAGGAATAGCGACCACATCCTTTTAACAGTCAAGATCTAGGCTCTTCTGATATCCACTTTTTTGGTCCCCTCAAAGAATTTCGTGTAAAACAAAGTTTTCAACATGAGAAAATGGTTAAAAAAACACAGACCAAAGATTTCTATGCTGGAGAAATACAAAAGCTTGTTTTTTCATGAGAAATATGTATTTTAAAGAATGGAGATTTCATGGAAAAATAAGGCAAATTGTTTTCTTCGTAATATGAGTCGTTATATTGCAAAATTCGCCTAATCTATTGATTGACTCTCGTATATATATATATATATATATATATATATATATATATATATATACTATGTGCTACGAAGACATTAGAACAACTATTAATGGCCCCAGAAAACAGCTCTTAGGTTATCCAGCATATTCTCTACAAGGATTCAGAATTTATCCGGCTCCCTATACGGCCAGAATATGAGACATTCATTATTGTTACATTCATGAAAAAGAAGTCCTCTTGTGTGAGCGTGTCAATGACCTTCGTCACAGCCTCTTTCATCTCCTCAATTGTCTCATAACGACAGCTTCTGAGCTTAGAGAATAACCAAAAGTCACAGGGAGCAAGGTCTGCACTATAGGGAGGCTGAGGAACCGTCTTGATGCCCATCTTGGTCAAATAGTCTGTGACAAGGATGGAGTTGTTGACTGGTGCATTGTCATAGTGGAAATGCCACTGACCCGATTTGAAGAGTGCTTGCCCCTTCCGACGGAATCTCATCCTGAACTCCCTTAAAACCTCAACATAGTATTCCTTGTTGACTGTCTATCCAGTGGGAACCAAGTGCACGTAGATCATGCCAGTGCTGTCAAAAAAAGGGATTATCAAAAGTTTGTGGGTGGATTTGCTCTGTCTGGCCTTCTTGGGTCTGGAAGAGCCAGCATGCTTCCATTGGGAACTCTGTTGATCTCTGGGTCATAGCAGTAGATCCAGCTTTCATCACAGGTCACCAGAGCATCAAGAACTGCGGGATCTGAATTGATCAGCTCGACCATCTCCCTGCTGTCATGACAACGTCTTTCTTTCTGATCTTCTCTGAGCACCCTTGGGACAAACTTCGCGCAAATCTTCCGCATCTTCAGTTCCTCGAGAATAATTGTGTGTACAGTTCCCACACTGACATCAAACTGTGCACTTATTGTCTCTATAGACATACGACGGTCCTTATCCATGAAATTCTTAATTTGGCCAATCAACTCTGGTTTATTGACTTCCTTACTCCCCCCACACCTCTCATCATCCCTCACAGACTCCTTACCTTCCTGGAATCTCTTATGCCACTCAAAAACTGATGCTCGATTCAAGAAAGATGGTCCAAAAGCAGTGTGAAGCATTTCATACGTTTCTGTGGCATTTTTTCCAAGTTTAAAACACAATTTTATTATATATCGTTCTTCTAAAGTGTCCTCACGTCCAGATTGCATTTTTGAAATTCACCAGCTGTGACAATCGGACTTTAGTAGGGTGTATTCCAATTGCTACTATAGCTTTTCCTTTGAACCTGAAATCATAAAGATTAGTCAGTCATCTCATAAGATGTATAGCAATAACATACTGGATTTTCAAGAGTCTACGACAATTTTAAATGCCTGTACAAAACAAGTCTGGAAACTTATGGAAAGCACCTCGTATATATATATATATATATATATATATATATATAGCTTTCGCATCAGAATGTCTTGCTAAAAACAAGACAATCTTTTTAAAAATTTTTATAAGATCTTTCTTGGGCCGTAATAGATAACGTGATGAATTACGATATTATAGCAAACGAGTTTCAACTCCAGTCGTGATATACTGAGTTTACTTTCCGACTGATATCCTTAACAATGGTATAACCCCCACTTACTATCCTGGGTATCAGTAAAATAGCACCACTGTTTTTTTCAATGAGGGTTTTGGCATTAAATAACCCATTAATAATATGCCATTAAAACATAAGATTTCTTAAATTTGAATTTTTAAATTCTAAAGCAGCAATTTTTTTCTTATTTTCATCAAATTTGTTTGTGTGCTATTGCGGTTTTTTGGACAAAATTTTTCTTGTTTAAGATCGTTTTATTGATTATTATTACAAGTTTTTCTTTCAGTGAAAATTATTAGTATAAGATTGGAATATTTGATACCATATAACTGTATTCAAATAATGATTTTTGTTATCAAATAGGAATATTTATCTGAAACCATATAATTGTGAATAAATTATTAATTATGAAAGACTAAAACAAGTTTTTATTTTATGACAATTATTTATTTTTCAACATAATCTCCTTCCTTGTCACTTAATTTAGTGGTGAATATTAATGACATAGATTGAGCAGTATACAGTGAAAATTCCATATCAAAATTTACTGAATAACTACAGGCTATGAATTAATTGATTCACTTTCTGTTGTTTTCTTTTTCTTCTAACCACTTCTACCAGGTGTGGAGGAGATGAAGTCGGCAATCTTTAGTTTTCTTGAGGAATAGTGTAGGTTTTTATGGGATGGAGGTGCTAACCCCATGCATCTCTATTTTTTAATTCAGTGTTTATCATTCTCCTAGACCGGTTGCCTTACTAAGACTGAAAAAAAAAACTCGCCCATCGTTTAGCAAGTTAGAGAAAGATTCATAGGTTTCCCAAGGGCATTAGAGAGAAGTGAAATACCAACAACCTCGTTGAAGAATTTAACTCGCGTCGCCTATTTTATTTCCTATGATAATAACCATTATGCCATGAAGACCTGTATATATTTACTGAACCTATCCTTCATGGACAGTATGTGACACAAGGTCAATTTTTAAGTGGAGTAAAACTAGTTTGAATTCCATGTTTTTTCTTATAGAACTGTTGTCTTACTATGGCTAAAGAAGCATGCCTGCCTTGCTACTTACCCATAGTTGGGTTTGGAAAAGAAGGATTCATGTCTTTCCTTAGGGCATCAGAATAAAATGAAATACACACAGCCTCAGCTAGGTTTTGAACTCTGTCGTCTATTTTCAAATGAAGACACACATCACGTCATATTTGCTTTTGGCAATGGAAATCTAAAACTGTCATTTGACTTTGTAGTTTTCAAAAAATATATATTTTTACAAATATTATGTTTTAGTTTTTATGTGCCATAAACAAATTCTTCAAAGAAAAAATTCTTCAGTACTAAATATTGAAAACAAATTTTATATTATAATTTTCTCTAAACATTCTTCTTATGAAAGGCAAAAACAAATATAACAATGAAATTATTCCTAAAACAGATTTTCTTTTAAATTTTTCGTCAAACTTGCTTATATAGTTAAAAAAAAATCGACGCTTTTTCATATGATGACATCTGTGCAGAGACAATAAATGTCACTGTTGCAAAAGGGGCATATCCATTGACGTTCACGAGTCAATCCCATAATCCATATTAGTCTTCCGCCTCCGTTCTTTTAATAAAGGTATTTTTGTCGCCGTTCTTTGAACAATTAACACATGTCATTTGAAAAGAAGAGATACTTTGTCTCACCACCCGGCCTAACCTCCACGGGATTGAGACATATGTCCCACATGGCTATGACCATCAAAAAACTCAGTTAGGATTTTTTACCATTTTTGAACCTCTTTTATGTACTGCTTGTTCATAGAACAATGTGCGCACATTTTATCTGATTGCACACATTTATTCATTTTTGTTAAGACTTGGTTTGGTTTGGTTTCTCTGTTTAATGGCTTATGTACCTTAATGGGATATTTAATGCCAAAGCAGTGGTACAATCCAAGTTATTGCAGGGAAAGAATAATGGGATTTATACTTTACTCAAGAGTCAAAATCCGAAAGTGAACTTAATATTGCAACTGGAGTTTTAACTTGCTTGCTTACAGGCCGCAGTTCAGCCATTTAACCATTTATCACAGAGACTCCCAGTTTTGTTAATTCTTCTTGTATGTATAATATGCATGCGGACGCTGACAAAATGGCTGGAGAAGAAGCTAGACGGCAATTACACAATTACACAAGAATGCTGCGTGCAATCTTGGACAAGTCCTGGTGGCAACACCCCACAAGACACCAACTGTACGGCCACCTGCCTCCTATCACGAAAACTATTCAAGTTAGACGAACCAGACATGCAGGACACTGCTGGAGAAGCAGGGACGAACTCATAAGAGATGTACTCTTATGGATCTCCACACATGGCCGTGCAAAAGCAGGACGACCAGCACGAACATACATTCAGCAGCTATGTGAAGATACGGGATGTTGTCCTGAAGACCTGCCTAGGGCGATGAACGATAGGGAGGAGTGGCGAGAGAGGATCAGGGATATCCGTGCTACCAGCGCGACATGATGATGATGATGAAATGTTTCTATGTGTGTAAATGAGTTTATCTGGTCTTTCCTTTCGTTTATTCAGTGTTAGTGCATCACTGGATATACTAAAGCTAATATTGAACCTCAGTGAGTGGGAACTCGTTTAATATTCTCCCTAGCACCAGTAAAGCTGATACATCTCTCTTTCATTACATAAATGCTGTGGAAAATGCATTGCATTGATTTAAACAAGCACTACTGTGATTTAACTAAAAACTCTTCCTTTCTCCGAAAATGTATTTTTGGTTTATTCAGCTTCGTTTGGTTCATTTGTTTTAAAGTATATTACTCGCTTATGGGTTATTTAACGCCGAAATTTCATTCATTTCTAAATGTTTCATTGTAATCATCACTATTCTTTCAATGCTGCTTTGAATTTTTTCGAATGACACTTTTTAATTACACTATAAAAATCATTTCTTCGCACAGTTATATGCTATGAACTATTTCGATCCAACACAAATAATCAGCACTCTGTCTGACGCAAATAATTTCCAGACAATTACATGGTTTCAAGTAACTAATAATAATCATTTTTAGTAAACAATAATAGCTTCAAATAACAATCCTAAATAAAATTGCCCCGTCGGCTGGGGCTGCAGAATACACCGACTGCACCTCTGCAGGGGGTAAGACCCATCCAACGAGTGTCCTGGATATGACACTAAACAATCTGATGGTGAGGCTCCAGTGATGCTGGGGCTTTGGGGAACGCAGAGCGCTCTTTCGTCGCCATTGCTCCCGGGTCCACTCTGGCCTGGAGTGGTAGCACCTGATAGGGCCCTATCTGTGGGTTAAATGGAATTGAACTACATACTTATGCTGAACTGAGTTGTTTGATATAAAACTGTTTTGACATTTAACTGTGTAAAGAAAATCTTTACTTATACTAAACTGAATTGTTTGGAATAGAACTGTTTGACGAGACTGAATAGTTTGAAATAGAGGTATTTTTGACAATTAAACTGTGTACTTGTGCTAAAGTGAACTGCTTGAAATAGAACTGTTTTTAACATTGAAACTGTACTTGTGCCAAACTGAATTGTTTAATATAGAACTATTTTGACATTTAACTGTGAATGGAGAAAATCTATGCTTATTCTGAACTGAATTGTTTGAATCAGAATTGTTTGAAATGGAAATGACTATTTGTATAAAAATGGATTTGGCGATAAGTAACCTTCAAAGGTTGATATGCCATTAAAACCAACCCACAAACCTAAATAAAAACAATTTGCTTACAGTTAAACGGTTTCAAGTATTCCTGTCTAACATTAATAATTCTATTAAATAATAATTACTTAATTGCTCACAGTTACAAGTTGTTCTTTATCCTTAACCGATACGAATAATTTTTAAACTAATTTACTTGACCAACAGATAAGACCTTAATACTTACTACCGCTCTGGGTCAAAGTGGAGCTGGAAGTAATGACAATGAAGTAGTACTGTACACACCTCAGATCTTTAGAACGGGATTGGTTTGGTTTAGTTTAATAGCATATCAACCATTATTGGTAGTTTAATGCCAGATCCATTTTATACATATAAACAGTTCTTTTTTAAACCATTCAGTTTAGCATAAGTACGCTGTTTAGTTCTATTTGACCCAGAGATAAGACCCTAGCTGGTACTACCACTCCGGGCCAGAGTAAATCAGGGAGCGATGGCAATAAAGGGGTACTCCGCATTCCTTATAGTTCCACCATTATGTACAGAACAATCGTTAGGGGCGTCTTACTCCTCTGTTGAGAAGCAGATGGTGTATTTTGCACCCCTAGCCGACTAGGCCAATCATTGATGGATTATTACCCATCTGCAGAGATGCAGTCAGTGAATTCTACAGCCCCGGCTTACTGGACCATTTAGAACTGGACCATTTGCACTGGATGATAAGGCGTTCTTGGTGTAAAGAGTACCGTCGTGGGAAATCGATACGGTGGCCCGAGTTCAAATCTTGGGCGGATCAATTTGCATTTTACATACCGCTAATACTCTCGAGAAAAGTATGAATTCAACTACTCTCCCAACTACTATGGGTTAATAGTAGGGTAGACTTAGCTCTTTAACCTTGAAATAGCAACTGGTCTCAGAGAAGGAAACCTGAATACAAATCTTTTAAATTCTGCTTAAAATTTACCTTATGTCATATCCTGGTTGTGCGGAGGTGGTTAGCATATATATATATATGTGTGTGTGTGTGTGGGAAGTGTACTTTCCGGACAGGCAAATCAAGTATTGCTGTCTAAGACATTCATTTATTTGATAACAAAATAAAAGTAAATTTGAAGACGTCTTTCTTGTTTAGTGATTAGCCTCTCATCGTTCGTTGGTTACATCTTACAATTAAGAGAATCATTGAAATGGCAAGAAAGAAAAATAATTTGAAACTTAATTAGAGTGCAGCATGACAAACATGAAACTTTACTGCGTGCCACTGGTAAGCACACACACACACACACACACACACACACTTGCACACATCGCCTTCATTACCAACCCTCCACCTCATCTTCGGATACACAGTTGCACATGGGCACAAACGCAAACTCATCATCGTCACTACTTCTATCATGACCACCATCATCATCACCACTACCAAATCATCATCACTGCCCCCACCTTTATCCTCAACAATAACACAGCCAACCCCACAACCATTATCCCCGCCACCATCATCATCTTTTTTTCTCAGTTCACAGTGAAACGTCGAACATTCTCAAGTTCTATACGGCACGGGAGTAATCGCTTGAGAAATCTTGATCCTTGACCTTCTGGTTGGATTCACAGTTGGTGTTCTAGATATTTGCCTATCCAAAAGCTAGATAATACAGCCTTCCGCCACTATTTTACCTACAAGTGAAAACTGGAGAGATGGGTTCATGCCTCTACTTTCGGTTTTTCAATTTTACCTGTTTTTTTTTTTGTTTTTTTTTTATTATTGCAACATTGCTCTCTTAGTGCCATTGTTAACGTCATAGAAAAGGGAGATCACGCTAATACCAGTGGGAAAGGCATAAATTCTCTTCTCCCTTCAACTACAGGTAAATATCAGGATAGCCAGGGTTCTTTATTCACGGGAAGGTGAAGGAAAACTCTGAATTCAAATCAGCTATATTCTGCTTAAAAATTTGCATCGTGTCTCATCCTGCTTTTGGCGGAAGGGTTGGGTAAATACGAAATGTGATAGAAGTAATGAGTTTCAGTAGAATTTTTAAAATTAAATAAAATAATAATTTGAATAACACAAAGAAAGTAACGTTATTTTTATAAGTTAATAGAGGCTGCAATTCACAGATAATGACAGGAGAGTATATTCTTATTTGGCATAGGCCTTAGATTTTTTAAAACTCAAACGCAGATCCTTGATACCTGAGTTTTCTTTCTTAATTCTTCTTATATATATATATATATATATATATATATATATATATATATATATATATATAATGCAATTAGGAGAAAACTCAAACCTGGTTAAGTTGTCATTATAAATTTATTTCGGCGAAGGATATCGTTATAATCTTCGTCTCATTAGATGATTCCAATCGTTTAATTTAAGGTTGAAAAACAGCAAATATGGATTCAATAATACCCATACATCGAGCTCTCTCATAGATATATATGAAATTCCTCATATATTCTATACGGGAATAATCCATACCCATTGTCTTTGAACGCTGACTGGATATATATATATATATATATACAGTTAGTTTACCGACCGTAGTCAAGGGCGACACAAAAGGTTCTCATTTCAATAGCGATTATACTGAGGTATTGGGGTGGGCACAACTCCTTTCCCTGAATTGCTGCACTTACCCTTGATACATACCTTATTATGCTGAATGTTAAGCAAAGAAGTATCATGAACCATTCTTTGAGTTTTTTTCAAAACTTGACCTGCGATTGAACCCAGGTCCCTCTGACCAGTAACGAACACTTTAACAAATATATATATATATATATATATATATATATATATATATATATAAACCTATTTGATCAATACATGGAACCCTATCGGGTATTTTCACTATATATATATATATACATAGCGATAATAACTGTTAGAGTTCCATTTATTTATCAAATAGGTTTGTTTAAAAATGAATCGTATTCAATAGACCCTTGTGAAATTTAAAAAAAAAAACTCTTAACAAACAAATACTCAAGAATGTAAATAAGTGGGTACAATGTATACGATATAGGTATAAAATATCCGAAAATGGTTTGATATACGAGTAAAATCATTTTACCAATCATCAGCCCGTTTGCATAATGATTCGTGTCCGTCCGTAGTCCGGGAGACCAGGGTTCAATCTTCGGTCGAGTCATACCAAAGACTCAAAAAATGGTACTTGTTGCCTTTTGGCCTAATACTCAGCATTATAAGATACGGATCAAGGGTAAGTGTAACAATACAGGGAAAAGAACAGCGCCCTCCTCCACACCTCAGTGTCAACACTGTTAGAATGTTAGCCTTCGGGTCGCCCTTGACTACGGACAGTCAACTTACTTATATATATGTGTGTGTGGTAATTACTTTTATATCACACTTATATGTTAAAATGTGATTTTGTACAAAGCATTAAACAAGTGAAATTATCTTTAGGCAGAATGAATCAATCAGTTAAGTAAATTAAGTATCTGAATACTTTGATTGCAGAAGAGCTTACTCTCATATTCTTTATTCTAATGACAAAGCCCTCAAGAATTCGATGCTTTTTTTATCAGTAGTGCGCTTGCAGTAGCGGAGACCATTGTATCGACCACTGAACGTTTTCTTCGCACGTTTGTCCTATCTGATTTGGTTTGGTATGGTTCGATTGCATATCAATCCTTGTAAGTTATTGTTGTAACCTAACAAAATGTTACTGAATGAGAAATAATCAAAACAGAGGTAGAAATGAAAACTTTTAAAACATTAAAAAAATACAATACTGACCAGCGGCGTGAAGAAGGTAACCCACTGCTAGTGATGACAATATTTAATGCACTATTACCCCCTCAAAAGTGTCCGTTTTCATGGGGATTTGGATATAGCTATTAATGTTCATAGATACGGTATATAACAGTTATCAAATACCAAATCCTCTTTATACATATTTATGATTTGTAAACATATAGTTTGTAAGTAACATTATTAAACAAGCCTGAGCTCACTTGTTTGCATACAGTTAAATGGTTATACATATGATGTGTAAGTCAGTAGTTTGTAGGTTATGCAATTTTTAAATGAGTCGGAGCTGGTTTGTTTACACGCAAGTATTACTATTGTTTGCACTAGCTAAATATTTTTGAATATTCTAGTCAGTTTAGGCACACAGTTAAAGAGTTTCAAGTATTGGTAATCTACAATAATAATTCTCTTCAAGATTACTTATTCCTTAGCACATAGTAAAATTGTTCCAAGTATTTCCAAGTATCACTAACAATTCAGTCATTTGTTCACACACAGTTAAATGGTCAAACAGTTCTGTTTCTGACAATAAAACACAAGTCACTTGTTTGCACACAGTTTAAATGGCACGCAGTTTTATTTAACCCTTTGATAGGTCCCTATTATATACTACCACTCCTGATCAAAGTGTACCGGGGAGCAATGACAATGAAGAGGTACTTCATATTACCCAAAGTTCCAAGGTTGGAGCATCCCCATCAGGTGGTTTAATATCAAATACAGGACTCTCGTTTGAGAGTCTTAACCCTCAGAAGAGAGGCAGTCGGTGTATTCTACAACCCCAGCCGACTGTGCTGTTGTCGTATCTGACTACCATAGTTCACCGTAAATATTATTAGAGTGTGAGAAAACAATTCGGTCACTCGTAACAGAGGAAATGCTTTACAGTTTTATATTTCACCGCGAATAATAATGCAAGAACAATTTACGACGGATTAACAAGAATATTTTTGTGCCTGTGGATGAATACTGAAATTAAATGAAATACTGAAAGATTGCAAAAAGAGTGTATTATAGAGAAATGTCCAAATGGGATTGAAATAGTCTTTTTAAGAGTCCTTAATATAATGTGTATAAGAAAGAACAGAAGTGTTGAAAGAAGACTTATAAGTTTAAGGCATTCTATCATGTGCTATGTGACATGCGATTGTGAAGGACACGAGGATCCAGTCCACATGGACAGGAAACATCTATTTCAAAGCATTGGCGAGATCAGAAAGATTTGACTTTGCCGTGCCCTTCTTTTATATGCTACTTTGGCCACGCCACTTAATGATTATTAGCAGTATTATCTAACAGACACGGGAGGTAATCTTTGTGTCAGTTAGCGCCAAGTAGGAAAACTCTTCAGCTGGCAAGGCATGTAAAGAGAGGACATTGTTAGTTTGCATTAGATTTTTTAACCGAAAAACAGACGTTGATAATTCAATTATTTCATTTAGCAGAATTCCCATTTGAATTTAGAATAGAAGAGAATTTGGGGGCTCATCTGGCTAATTAAACCTGTCTCAACAGAATAACAAAAGGAGAGAATTACAACTCAAGTAAAACATTCTTTCTATTTGCAGTATAACGTAATGTTTCCAGATGTAAATTATGTTTATGACTATGAAAAATACGATTAGACATACTATATAAACTCATACAACGATTTTTAAGTCCAATTTTTCGCCACGAAAACAAAGGGTTGTTCAATACGCGAAATATATTTTTGAAATGTCAAAATTTACCTTTTATCTAGGCCTAACCTTGCCGTAAATTCGATCCAAATTGTATTCACATAGATTATAGGTTTATTATTATTATTATTATTATTATTATTATTATTATTATTTGTTTACTATTTATGACACTTGTGTATTGTGTATCAGTGGTGGGAGTTTAGTATGTTTAGAATATCCTAGTAAACATGGTAGGCTACATGAAGGTCGTGACGACATTGTTTATTTACGGTACTGCATTGATTTTGATTGTATTACAGTTGTTTTGAAAGCATAGATAAGCATTGGAATGTTTTCTCTTTATGTCGTTGGATGTCGAAGAAATATGTCTGTAGATTTGCATAGCCAAAAGTTTAGGGTATTTCATTACATGGTAATACAAGATAAGATTCCTTTTTGTGGCTAAAAAGTAGGGGCCTTTCATTACATGTAAAATAAAAAGAAATCCTTTTTGAGGCTAAAAAGAAAGGGTCGTTCATTACATGTAAAACAAGATAAAATTTGTAGGGAACGAACAAATAAATAAAAAATTGAATTTAAAAAAATAAATAAATAGATAAAAAGAAAACTATTAAATTTGAAGAAACTCCCAGAGATCTCTAACGGAAAAGGAAATGACGCATGCGTAAAAGAAAAAAGGCATTCCTCTTGAAAAAGGAGACCATATTATCTTTCTCTTTCAGGCATTGTCCGTCGAACCGACAACACCAATTTTGCTGTCTGGTGTTTTGGGCACCACGCCTACGTCTTGGGACGTAGCGTCGTTAGTCCCTTCACCCAATAAATAAAGGAAAGTATTGAAGAAATGTTTTTGTCTCTTATCTTTTTTCTATCTTTTCTTTTTGTATATTTCTTTTTGGACTTTCTTTGGGCAAGGCTATGCGCCGGCCAGTCAACGTGGGGTAAAATAATATAACCAAAATATGGAGTCAGATATCTACGGCAACACAGCCTTGCCCTTAGCCTCTGACCTTCAAAGTCTTCAAACCCCACAAATTCTTTGTCGTGACAAAAAAGTAGGGGGCCTTTCATTACATGTAATATAAAATAAAATTCCTTTTTGAGGCTTAAAAGAAGGGGTATTTCATTACATGTAATATAAGATAAAATTCATTTTTGTGGCAAAAAAGTAATGGCCTTTTATCAAATATTAAATAAAATTCCTTTTTGAGGCTAAAAAGAAGGGGTCGTTCATTACATTGTAATAAAGATAAGATTCCTTTTGTGGGTTAAATGTCGGAGTCGTTCATTACATGTAATAGAAAATAAAATTCCTTTTTGAGGCTAAAAAATAGGAATCGTTCATTACATAGTAATAAAGATAAAATTCCTTTTTGTGGCTAAAAAGTCGGGGTCGTTCATTACATGTAGTATAAAATAAAATTCCTTTTTGAGGATTAAAAAAAGGGATCGTTCATTACATTGTAATAAAGATAAAATACCTTTTCGTGGCTAAAACTAGGAATCGTTCATTACATGTAATATAAAATGAAATTCCTTTTCGTGGCTTAAAAGAAGGGGTCGTTCATTACATGCAATATTAAATAAAATTCCTTTTTGTGGCTAAAATGTAGAGCCCTTTCATCACATGTAATATTTTTAAAAATTCCTTTTTGAATCTTAAAAGAAGGGGTCGTTCAATACATATAATCTATATAAATAAAAATGTAAATGTTTGTTACTAACCGATAATCTCCAGTTTTATAGCACTAATTGGTTTAAAATTTTCAGAGACTATTTTATTGGGAATTCAGGGGTGTTTTTATATACTTATTATCCAAAGATATTACAATAATTTAAAAAAAATATTTTTGATAAGTCGTTTTTCTCCGAGAAAAGTCGAACGCGAATAATGATGGAAAATATTACTCCTATTTTCCAAGAATTTGTAGGGAACGAATAAATGAATAGAAAAATTAAAAATTACAAATAAAAAATAAAAATAAATAAATAAAAAGAAAACTATTAAATTTGCAGAAAACTCCCAGATATCCATAATGGGAAAAGGGCATGACGCGTGCGTAAAAGAAAAAAGGCTTTTGTTTTGACAAAGGGAGCAAAGTATTTTTTCTCTTTCAGGCCGTGTCCGTCGAACCAACAACACCATTTTGCCGTCTAGTGTTTTGGGCACCACGCATACTACGTCTTTGGTAGCAGTCCTCTCTCTATCGGTCAGCATTATGCTGAAATATACAAGACCCACGAATGAACTGTAAACTAACTCTTACCGGACTTTGACAAAACTTCCAAAAGAAAACTAACCCTTATGGAAGCCCGAAATACCAAATGCGGACACATACATACATGAAATGAATTTATAGCGTGGGGTGAAAAGGTTATTGTTTAACGCTATATTTTTTAAGGCAACAAAAATGAATTACGAGACTATTGCTTTAACAACACACAACAGCGAAAATACTTTATTAGCAGCTTTGTGGAGGTTTGTTCTTGGTGCTGCAAGACTCGTGGTGTTTAGGCTTGTTGGTTTTGGAGACGCGATAGCTTAGCGGGATGTTGGATGGCAGCGTGTCGTGGGACGTGTGAGGGAAGTATTCAAGGCCACAGTGTAGTTTTGTGTGTCTGGTGTTTCGGGGAGAGGCGTGCGTTGTCTCCATTAATGTGGACCAGAGGTGAAATGAGAGCTAGGTGTGTCGAGAGCGAAGTGGCGCTCGGATCGACATAGTAAATTTTTGTGGTGCTTGTGGAAGGCATGCTGAACGTATCTAATTCATATTCAACTGGGATTCCTTGGTCTAAAATATATTAGACGCAAAGAATCCATAAATTAGAAGGTTCCCTCGCTGAGTGTCCATGTTGCTGCTGCTAGGGTTAAAGCCACAGTGATATGTCCACACTGGGTGGCTTGTTTAGCTAAAAAGCATCGCTAAGCAGGGGCGACCAGAGACACGTCCGTTCTGGTCGCCGTCTCAAGCCGAAGAGAGTGTGTTTGGCCGCTCACCCGTTTTGCTAGCCGGAAATGAAGGTCCGGGCTGAATAGGATATGTCATCCTGATTGGGTGAAATTCAGTGTTGAATTAAATAGCGCGCCAAAACAAAATACGAGATTTTCCTCTTCTCTACAAATTAATGTATTTTTGACACCTTAAACTGGGAGATTCAAACATTTCAATGTATTCAGCCCCCCCCCCCCATAATCCACGGAATGGTTGTTGAACCCAGTAAATAAAGGAAAGTATGAAAGAAACGTCTTCGTCTCTTATCTATTTCTATCTTTTCTTTTTGTATATTTCTTATGGGACTTTCTTTGGGCAAGGCATTGCGCCGGCCAGTCAACGTGGGGTAAAATAATATAACCAAAATATGGAGTCAGATATCTAACGGCAACACAAGCTTACCCCTAACCCCTGATTCCTCATCCACTCGAACCTCACAAATTTTACGTGCTTTTTTTTTCTGCTTTATTGGTTGACTTAAACAGAGACACTAAACTTTAAACCATATTTCGTCAGTTCAGTAGTAACGAATTGTTTACAAAATATTTTCTTTTCTTTTTCTTTTTTTGTTTAAATTCAACGAAAGACATTCTTTAAAACGTTTTCTTCGTTAATAAACTTTAAGCTATATTTCGTTGGTTCAGTAGTAAGTAAATTTCTTTTTATTCTAAAAACTTATTCTTAAATCTTTTCTTCACTATTGATATCCCATTTATTTTGTTGTTTAATTAATATTTTATGGTGTGCCAATTATCATGTTGCGAAATATTAACCCGCCCAAGCTTTGTAATGGTACACGTCTTTCAGTAAAAAAAATTAATGACCAACATCATAGAAGCAAAAATTTTGACAGGGCCTTTCAAAGGTGAAGATGTCCTCACACCATGAATTCCTATGATTCCTACAGATATGCCATTTCAATTTAAGAGATTGTAATTCCCAATTCGATTGGCATTTGCAATCATGATCAACAAAGCACAGGGACAATCTTTAGAATTGTGTGGCTTATATTTACACACTGATTGCTTCTCACATGGGCAATTATATGTTGCCTGTTCCAGAGTCGGCAATCCAGACAATCTCTTTATTTTATGGGATACACATTTTTCTAGTCTTAAAATAAAACAATAAAAACATAGAATAGAACATTCTAGAAAAATAGGATCGGAAGTGAACTAACAGAAAATATTTAGGCTCGAAAATAAAATAGTAAAATAAAAATCTGATTGGTCAATAAATGTCTACGCGCCAAAATTTTAGGACGATTCTTTGATTCACCTGTAGGATATAAATAACACAGAGTTAGGGAGCCAAACACACAGATTAACTCACAGACTTACACGAAGACTAAAACACAAGCCAGTAAAGCAGTAGCTGATACTATGTCTGGCAAATTCCTTTCCTTCTTCAACTAAAGTTCATGGCTTCTCTTCAGATGGCCGAGAATCACATTCAAAAGAAAAACCCAACAAACTTTCTTTCATCAACGCGACACGCTATCGCCACAATCATAAAACCCACTATGAACTTAATGTAAGTAAGAACGACTTATTTACGGACTCCGTTAACATGCACATACACATATCTTTAAACAAATTTATTTTCTCCTTGCCAAACGTTATTTTTCAAAAGGCCATTTACACATCATGTATTTTGTTTGTTTTCATATTTTGTTATATGCATATTAAATTGTTTGTTGTTTAATGTTCGTTGTGTTCTATTCCATTTCTTTTACGCGATTGTAAAGTTTTGTGTTGTATTTGTGGTGGGAATAATTCAGAGAGCAATACCCGTAAATTACGGATGCACATCTACTGAAATAACCAGATAACACACAATCCCCACAATCTACACGGAAACTGGGACTACCGAGAATATTGTGTATCCACAAGTATTGGAAAATTAAACATATTAGAAACATGCATTTTTTTTCCTCATTTAAACAAACTGATCCACAGCAACGCGTGGCCGAGTACAGCTAGTACAAGATAAAATTCCTTTTCGTGGCTAAAAAGTAAGGGGCCTTTCATTGCATGTAATATAGAATAAAATTTCTTTTTTGAGGCTTAATAGAAGAGGTCGTTCATTACATGTAATAAAGATAAAATTCCTTTTCGTGGCTAAAAAGGAGTCCTTCATTGCATGAAGTCGTTCATTATGTAATGATATAGGGTACATGAACGTTAATATGTTCTGGTGGAATCCTTATAAATAAATAATGGTTAAAAAGGTACTCCTATAAACTTTTACTCCGGCATTTAGTGTGTGCCTTCTATATCAGGCTTTGTGCTAATATAATTTAAGCTAGGTATTAACCCTTTGGTGTGGAGAGCAACTAGAGTCGCTCAATTTAACTTTTATCTACATGACTTATGAATTTGATCTTGTGCAATAGACTCTTGTTCGGTGTACTCCGGTCCCAAAATACCTTATTACTTCTAAAACTTAAGTAAAACACTTGTTTTTGAAGTATCGGTAAAAAAAATAAAATCTTATAAATATACTTGTGCCTTTCGTCATACAAGACCCAAATTTTTTCCCCTTCGAAGTTTTAATTGCTTTTCAAAATATATTGTAATCCAAAATATATTGTATTGTATATTGTAGCATTGTAATAGTGAAACTCCAATGATTTATTCAAGATTTGCAAGCATCTTTATTTTATGGTCAAAAGTACATTCCAGCAATTCAATTTGTTGTCATATGCCCAACACCAAAAGCTTTCGGATACCTTGCCATGCTAAGCAAACTAATCTTGTGTGTAATTTATACTGAAGGTAGTTCAAGTCTTACAGTACATTTTACACGTCTTCTGAGAATTTTATTACCACTTCTGATTACAAGTGACCCTTCTGACACGTATACAGGGTGCGGAAACAAAATGTGGAATAATTTTTCAACTCTTTTTTTAGTCTGATTAGTTTAATTTTTGAAAAAACAAAAAACGCGATAAATCTAAATTTTCATGATTAGTTCCATTATTCAAGCACCTTTTCGTTGAAATTCAGTCCAATATGAGTGAGCAAGAAAAGATACGACAAATAATATATGATTTGCTTAAAACCAAAGCAAAGCCAAAAAAATTTCCGAAATAACTGGAGTTTCTTTATGGCCTCCATTAAGCCCAGTCCTTAACCCCCTTTGTTTACGTTATATGTGCCATTTTAGAAAATAAAACAAATGCAAATTCCCATCCAAATATTGGTTCACCTAAAACAGAATTTGTCTCCGCCTTCCACCAGACAGGACTTGACACAAGGTCAAATGAACCGAAGGTCGGATTATAGTGGGGGTTAGGGGAGGGGAAGGTCGAACCCAAGCTGAGGCTCGAGCCCTGCTGGTCTATGCTGGTCATCGGCTCGGTGCAATACGAGCCGATGAGCCTTGCTGGACATGGACCCAAACATGAGTCCAAGCACGGATGCCAGATTATAGCTTAAGCTGGACCAGCACTATACAAAGGTGTCAGTAATGCAGCTCGCCAGGCCGAAAGTGGCCCAGCCGAAGCAGGGGCTATCCGGCCTTGAGTCTGCCTTAAATGGACAATGTCCCGTATGACACAAATGCCAGCCAACAGCAAATTAATGCAGTTGGCCTTATCTCCGGTTCGCTTAAGACTGCTATTGAGAAGGAAAAGAATAAAATGTCTGATGAATTTATTTTGATGGCATGTAAATCATTTCGAAGGTACGTTGATGCAATAATTAAGAAATATAACGCCCATATTAATTTACTGTTTTGTGTCTATCTTCTTATTTTGTTGTTCATTTTTTAAAATCAAAATTAATCTTATATAATAATAGAATCGATTACTAGAATAGAGTGGGTTACTAGAATATTCCTAATTTTACTTCCGCACCCTGTACAAAATAGAAAAAAATTAATTAAACAATTGAATATTGCTCTGGCAACTTCTGGAACTTTTTAAGCATATCCTTAAATTCTGGACGAGGCTGTTTTGTATTTCACTTCACGCTAATGCCCTTGAGAAAGACATGAATCTATCTGTTCTCTCTCCAGTTGTGGGTAAATGGCTAAGTAGACTGGGCTGTTTAGGCTTGGTTATGCAGTGAGGGAGGTGCTCTAGTAGAAGTGAAATCTTTGGAACCTGGTGTTTCTAACAGATTAGCCTACCCTGTCCAAAGACAAGAACATGGTTGAAAAAGATAATCAGATACTACCCTCTGATCTCAGCCTAAAGGTTAAGGAATTTGGTTGTCCATAGTCTTGTATCAGATAAATCAAAACATTCTAGAGTACTTCTTTATCGTATAACAGTTAAAATATTTGCCGTGATTATTATTACTGGATGACTGAAACTCCATATTATAGATGCTAGTTCAGTATTTTTCACTTTTACAAATTTTTTATTAAAAGCTTTCTTCTAAACCAAAGAAACCAGAATATTATTATTTCCAGTAAAATACTACACTATAAAAATAGATATCATTAGGTATTATTTATTACCAAACTCTAAGGCATTTAAACTGTTATAAAATAAATTAATAATAAGTATACTCCTCATATATATTTATGTCATTTTTCTTTTTTGTAGTCGGACACAAGCCCTTGATTTTTTAAATATGAGAGCATCTAGATACGATGGAGCATGCAGACACTTATACGTGCAAAGAAAATATTTCTTCAAAATACAACACCCCTGTTTCAAAATTAATATTTGAACCTCTGATACAGCTTGGTTTAGTTTCTTTACTTGGTGGCATGTCAACTTTCATTGGTTATTTAATGTCAGTGCTATCTTTGTCGAAAAATAATAGTGGTACAATTTAACCCATAGATGTGGAAGATAAAGGGGTTAATATCTTTCTCAAGGGTTTAGTCTGGAAGTGATGTAATAGAGTGAGCTGAGTTCGAACTCGCTTACTCTGATATCGCAGTTCAGCACGTTAGCTACTATGTCCCAGGGTCTTCACCCTTTTCATGTGGAGGATATAAGCTAGTGCAAAAGGTTAGTGGTAAGGTGTCTAGTAAAAGTAAGTAAAGTTGGTAACCGTAGTCGAGGGTGACCCGAAGGCTCCCTTTTCAAAAACTACTACAACAAGGTGTAGGGAAGGGCACGACTCCATTCCCTGGTTTGCTCCACTATCCTTGATTTATACCTTACAATGCTGAGAGTTAAGCAAAGCGGCATCAAGTACCATTTTTTGAGTCTTTGGTATGACTCGACCTGGGACTGAATCTAGGTCTCCCGGACCAGTGGTGAGCACTCTACACATTAGGGCAAGGAAGGAATTGTTAAATACATATAAATTACAATTCTAAAATGCACCTCTTAAGTCAGGCACTCTTAAATGTTCGGAAATACATTTTGAAATTTGCTAAGAATATGGGCATAGGCAAAAAAAAAAAAGAATCACCGGTTGATATTTCAAATATACTGGGAATATAGTCCAACATAATCAAGAAATTAAGATCTCAAAAGAAATAATAAACATACAAATGTCATTCAGTAAAAATGGTGAATTTTGCTTAAGGAATTGGCAATGGATAGCACTATTTACGATTGCATCCTTTTCAAGGAAATCAATTGTAAAGAGTCATTTCATGTTCCAAAATACAGTCAACATGATCTTCTTTACTGACTGTTGCGTCCGGAACTTCTCCTTTACCCGAGAGTGGGTGTGTTTCCACTCCATTGACTGTCTTTTCAACTTAGGCTCATAGTGGCAAACTTATGTTTTGCTAATTTGTAAACATTTTTTGACTGAAATATTCTTCTCTGTGCACATCACACATTCCTCAATAAATTTCACATGGTTTGCACTTCTCAGTCAATAAAAATTAGATGACTGACCTCTGTTCAAGCCTGGAGCACTTTATTTGATTTGCCACCATTTTGAATACCTTGAAAACAAATACTTTGGAGAGATTAAAATAAATTTTACTTTAAATCAATTCCAAGCCATGCAGTGTTGACACTTAAGAAAAAGAATTCAGAAAAAAAATGTTCCTATGCTTAAAAAAATTTTATCTGTTGAATGACCCTCGAATTGTATTGAATGTAAATAGTGTAGTGGGTTTATATATTATCAAATAGAATATGCTTATTTTTTGTTTTTTTCATACAGATCTAATTACCGTTGTATAGACTCAAACATTAATTGGTTGTTTTAGGAAAATAATTTTTATAAATAAATCTGCATTATCATCGTCATCATCATTTCCATCTTTTGTCTTGATTTCAAGGAGGAGGATTATTTCCTTGCTCATTCCATTTCAGTTTAATTATGTTACTTGGGTATAAAGTTGGTGACCTTGAACTTTGCCTCAATAGGAAATGTTGCTTTAACTCTTAACTGCATTGCTGCACTTAGGCTTCTACAATGCTAATATTGATTTTATTTTCCCAGTAATAGGTTTAGCTCAACTTTCCATAAATGAATTGTCAACATATACAGAGAAACTTTTAGATAACTAGATAATAGCATTATGTTCAACTCTATCACATTACGTTATTTAAGAGAAATGCTACAAACCTTTTCCATAGTGTTTTCTGAGCAGTTTTCATGATGGTGTTCACAGATAGCATCAAGAGTTAAAGGGATGTAAAAAGCAAGAGTTACTCACTTATTAGCTAATATGATGTCTCCATTTTTTCTTTCTTCATCCATATATATTATCTTTATCATTTGACAAACCAAATGTCTTTTCTTTCTTTTTCTCTTGAGGGAAAAAGGTGTCAGACATGTCCTCGATATGACAACCTGCAAGAAGGAAAAGAAAGCATTTATTTCTTATAATGAATTTTTCGAGAAACTCATCCAGGGACCTGAACTTCAATCCAATAGAATGATTACTTTACTGATGCAGATGGAATCTTTAATTATTATGCTGAAAAAAGTATAATGACAATTGATTCAAGATGGAGGATTAGCTGGATAGATATAGTCTGCTTAAAAGGTGATATTTTGTCAGTGCAGATATTTTTTTCAAACTTTTGCAATCTTTACAAATGGTTATTTTACTGTGGAATAGAAAAGTATCCAATTTATATCCTTAGAAAATAAAGCAATAGAGGAAACATAATAACACCAATGGATAGAGCAAGCTTTTCTAGTGTTATCAACAAATGAATGCTAATTGCATGGTCATGGTCCATAACTAAATGTTTGTAGTGTATTTAGCAAATGACTGTCCTTAACATGGTTAGCAGCACTTACGGTAGGGAGACTGTAGGCTGGAAAGAGAAACACACAAAACACAATTAGACTTAAAGTGTTATGGCCTTTCTTGTTTTATTTCCACCCTGTTCTGTCCCTGAGCTGGTGGAAGTAGAAAACTGTCAATGGATATTTAGTGTTTTTAATGGTTAGTTTCCATAACACTTTAAATTAATTGAATATACAAATAAATAACGAAACTTTTTTTGAAAACACAACTATGAAAGGTTTATTATTGTAGCAGAAGTAAATGAGTCAGAGTGAGAAAAGGTTCTTTTTGATATCGCTGGTTAGTATGTTGGTCCTTGAGTTTGTAGGAAGTGTGTGTCACTGTAGCAAGTAGCAAGTATGACTGCCACAAGGCTGGTTCTTCTGTTTGTGGAGCTAGTAGCAGCATGTTTTTCTGTGAAGGTTTTCCATGTAGAATGTCCATAGCAGAGGATGCAAGAGAGGTCTGTCTTGGCTGCAAACTAGGCGCTCTCTGACTTGTCATGACTTCCAAACTGAGCTAGAAAAAATAGTTCAAGAGAGGAAGAAGGAATCAATGCGCTCTGTCCCTGATTGGTCAGTGTGTGGCCGAATCACTTGGCAGGGACATTGATTCACGAGAGGAAATAGAGCTGTGACTGCTACAGATATAACGTCATAACTTTTTCTTTATTCATTTCATACCATAAATTCCTCATTCCACGTTCATACCCCAGCCACCAAAAGAGAAAACACAAAATCCATTATATATATATATATATATATATTAAAATCCATTATATATATATATATATATATATATATATATTTCTATAATAATATATATATATAATTATATATATATATATATTTTTATATTAAAATCCATTATATATATATATATATTTCTAGATTAATATATATATATATATATATAATTATATATATATATATATATATATATATATTTCTGTATCAAAATCCATTATATATATATATATATATATATTTCTATAGTAAAAAAGTGTTAGTTTTTGTGCAAAAATAAACTTGAGAAGCTGCAAGTTTTGTATCTGTATTTTTGGCCAATCAGCACTTACCCCCTCATTTTAAAACTTCTTGAAGATTTGCCGACGGCAATATGTGATTCGAAAGATCAAAACCCAAAATAATTCAAAAAAGCTTTTCTCTCCTAGATTGTTAGAATACATCTAATTTCAAGCCTTCCTCAACCTTATAAATTGTGATGAAAATAATGCACCTGATATTGAAGGTTAAACGGATTTATTTTGTAGCCTAATCAAACTTGTTTTTATTTCTTTTGAGTGAATTATCTAACATTCTGTTCCTTCAAGGATGCTTTAAATTTCAACATCACTTAATTATTTTTAATTGAACGAAAATCATTTGTTTACACAGACGTGCTCGTACTAATCATCTTTCACTTGCTGATGAAATTTCTTCTCACATCAGCGTATAAATATACTTTCTCACTTACACAGTGACATATTCACACTAAGATCTTTGATACACACAAAATTTATCTACTAGATTAAAGCTAAACAAAACTGTTACTTTAAATGCATGAATTATTCTTCAATAACTAATAATATTTTTTCTTATAAGAAAAACTATGTAACTTCCATTTATCAACAACCTTCTCATTCAATTTAAAGTAATATACTTTATTAATTTGAAGATCAGTGTTTTATTCAATTATTTCCACAATTATTCTCCACACACACACACACACACACGTATATATATATATATATATATATATAGGGTATTACATCACAAACCATACCCACTTCCATTTAGGCTGTGTGACATTTTTCCGTCCCTATTCCCACTTGTGATGGATCATTTTACAGAAGAGTGTAAAGTCGTTTTTCTTTTGGTTGCTTGCTTTTCTTTGATAGGTACCATTTACTTATGTTATGCTTCCAGCTACAAAATGTTTTTTGGGAGGAATCGCCATGACGTAGTTGTTTTCTCAAGGGTATTAGCACAAAAATGAAATGCAAATGTCTTCGTCTTGAATTTGAATTTGGGTCACTCTATCCATTTCCTAAGATGATAAACATTGTTCCCCATGCCCCAAGAGAAAAGTAGCCATAGTGTGGTGGCTAACCAACTGGACAGCAATCATAGTCAGTAACTTAAAACTCTAATCACGCTAATAGGTTTACTTTAGGACTCATACCCTTGGGAAAGCTATGAACCCCCTTATCCCCCAGCTATGGGTAAAATAGAACTTTTGTTGCTCTTCTACAAGAATGGGTTTGACATTAAATAACCTACAAAGGTTGGTATGTCATTAAACCAAGAAACCAAACCAAACCAAACCAAATCAGAATGTGATTTTTTCACATAGTCACAAACACTGTAATTACACTATGTAACCAAATGTTTGTTTTTTTTCTTCAGTGCAGAGAGCATTATTTCCCAATTCGTTAAGCCTAAAGAAGATGCAAAAGACAAAACCTTGATGAGAGACTATATATGGGGAATGATAAATGAAAGTAATTTTCTTTACAGTCTGGATTCTCAAAAAAAAAAAATTATTCACTTCTTAGCACTTATGTTCTTTTTGTATAATTTTAGTAAAAGTGCGTGTAAATTTTGATTAATAGGTTGTTTTTGTTAGACCTTATGTAAATGAAAATGAGCAAGTTTGCCTGTAAAGTAACACCCTACAAAACAGCAGATGTACAGTCACTTAACTCCCATCTCATAAACCATCCAAGTAAGACAAACAAGACATGTTGGGCACTGCTGGGTAAGTAAAAAAAGCTCATAAGTGATGTTCGTCTATAGACTCATACAAATGGACACACTAGCTTTAGCAAACTAGCAAAAACTTATATTCACTAGCTCTGTGTGGACACAGGGAGCCATCTAGATTACTTACCAAGAGTGATGATCAATTGGGATGGACGGTGAGAGTGATTCAAGGGAATCCATGCCGTCAGCGTGCATTTTTGATGATGATGATGATAGCATAAAAGATTAATTGCCTCATTTTATCCTGGACACAAAAGCAAAGATTGATGGAAATAATGGCTATTTTCTTTACTTTTATAATATAAGCAATTAAGAAATAACATATACTATCAAGAAACAAAAATCTTTAACATCATGTTGCTATTTTTAGAGAGGAAGGTCACTTAAGATAATATAATTGCTAAAAAAAACAACTTTAGCATTAAATAAACAAATAAGGGTTAACATGTCATAAAACCAACCAACCTTTATGTGGTTGATTATTGTATCTTTATTAAATCAGAAAATAAAGTTGAATATTTCATTCACTTTTGGGTGATTTGCTGTCTATGAATTTTCAACAGACAAATTACCAACTAACTTGTTGTCAGTTAAATCCTAAAAGTTAAAACAATGCCAGCATATTTGTCAGTTTTTGGAAACCATTTCTTTCTGCTAATAATGTCAAAAACTAAGTACACGCCGTTCAGACAAAAACATAAATGTCCTTTTATAATTCATCCTCAAATACATAAATATTTCAAAAGGAAAGTTTTAGTCACAGTTTGCAGACGTAGACTTTGGTAGAAATGCTGCTGATAGGTTTATCTCTTTTTATGGCTGTGGTAATCTTTTAACAATGCCATTTGTCAGAAAAGAAAGTGCCATCAAGCAGCCATTTTGTTTGTGTATGGAGCAGGAAATTTTTTTATCAATTCTGCATTTGGTCTTCAGTATTTTTCATTTCCTCAAATATTCTTAAATACAGAGTGTCTATAAAAGAAAAAGGTTGTTTAAAAAAAAATGAAGAACTGTTTAACTCTTAGAGTTCTGAACATTGCTAAAGCTGAGGCTACCCATCTGACATTAAGCAGCTGGCTGAAAGATAGCTGAAAATGTAAGAAGTTATAACTGTGGTGTCAAAATGGAGATTAACTGACAAGAAATCAGACTAAACATGTATAAATACTTCAAAGTAAATATTTATCCAACCTGTTCACTATAGGCAGGATATGAAACAAGGTCAATTTTGAAGTGGAGTAGAGCTGGTTTGAATTAAGAATTTTCTTTGAACTAGATTGGCTGTCTAACCAAGGTTAAAGAAAACAGTCTGCCGTACTATCAACCCATAGCAGGTAGGGAAAAGAGATGGATTTGTACCTTTCCCTATTAATTAGTACTAAGTGAAATGAAAATGCTATATAGCCATAATGAAAGAAGAAATCACTACACTCGGTTATAAAGATATAACTTTCTTTATTCTTTCTAGGAGTAAAACCTGTGGTCTGAGAGAGAGAGACAGAGGGAGATGAAGACAGACTGCCATGTTGACCTATAACTTCTTCTCTTGACCATACCATGCTGTGTTATCTTCAAACTCCCACTTAACATTTCTTCTGCTTCACAGCCAGGAGGTACTTAACCAGCGGCCTGCTATGGACCCTTGGCCCCGACAGGGCACCCAGCCACTCACAGGCACTCTCCGTGACTGACCATATCCCTTCTGGTTGCAAATGAGACTCCAAGTCCAAGACTAAAACTCACACAGCCACGTAGGCATCTGCATATATCATTTCATAACACCTATACATTTCCTTTCAACAATGTGACTGACTCCTGTTATTTTGACTGGTGCATCTTGTGGAGAGAATCTCTGATTGACGGCTCAGCCAAGGGTCAATATGCAACACAAACAGCCTTGTCCATGATTTTATATTGGGTCATGAATTGTATTTCGTTTGATGAAAACCATTATACTTACCTTTTCAGGTTACTGATTCCATTTCCTACAATGATAACTATTAGTTTGGGTTCTTTGTTTTAATGGCATATCAATCTTTGAGGGTTAACTAATGCCAATGCTATCTTTGTAGAAGAATAGTAGTGGGGTGGATAAGAGGGTTTATACCTTTTCAAAAGGTATTAGTCCAAAAGTTAGCACAAAAGTGGAACTGGAGTTCAAACTCATTCACTAAGAAGTCTTAGTCCAACACATTAGCCACTACATTATAGAGACTCCTCACTCCCTAAATTTTTGCTTGGCAGAAATAAGGTGACAACTGTTGTATTAAGAGTTTACTTCTAAGTAATGACACAAATACAAGCAACTCACACTCAAAGTTTTGTTGAGAAACTCATGAATATCAATTATTAAAGCTTTTGGCTGTAGCAAAAACTATTTGCCAAAAACTATAGCTTTTGAAAAGATATTTTGCACGATTGAATATAACAAAGGAGATTCTTTTGCTGTCATGCAATGTCATTTCAGAAGAGATTCAGGAAATCCCTACAAACTAGACAATCCATTTCCAAATGCTACAAGAAATTCAAAACAAAGGAATTTTTGTGTCAAGCTAAAAATCCCAGATGACTATCAATATCCCCCCCCAAAAAGTGTGTTCATGCTAGATATTATGCAGCTACAAAAATTCATAGGGAGTTCATATCAGGTCAGGTGTTAGAAATTCCACACAAGACTTTTTGGAAGAATTAACTTTGTATCACATCCTGCTTGTGGTGGAGGGGTTGAGTAAATATTCTCTCATATAGGAATGGTTAACAAGCTCATCTTGAACTGTGAGTTCAATCCTTTGTGAATTCTTTATATTTATGGCTTTGAACTAAATCTAAGCTATGCATAGATTTTTACTGTTTAGGAACAGCAGGTACAACCAAATCTTAATAAATAACAATTTCATGCTGTGTTGGCTCCATTCTTGTTGAGCTTGATACAAAAAATATAAAATGTGAAAATGATGAATTAAAAAGTTTTCCATATTCAAACAAAATTGATATATCAGTAGTAGGAGACTCTAAGCTTGTTAAGAATCATTATTTCTATAAAATACCCATTTAAAAGCCAAATTTAAACTCAATATGAAAATTCCAATTTAATTTGCAAATATCAATTATCAGATAGCTTCAAGGATTCTTCTCTCTTTATACTTATTATTTTCTTATTAAGAAAAAGGGAAATATTTCTGTAATCATCAGTTAAAATACCAGAGGTTATCTCTCTTGATATTTTTGTCAATTTACACCTAATTGGAAACCGGTAATCTCAATGGACTGGAAATTGCTTTATTCTTCAAGTTAATGAATTTTTAAAAAGTATTTGATCTATTTTAATCAAGATGGTGCCATCTCCCCATTAAATAGCAAGCCTCTGAAATTAGTAGACCAGTTCATATATCTTGTTTTCAATATCTTATATACTGAAAGTAATGTTAACATGTGCCCTAGAAAGACATAGAATGCTAATAACAAGTTAATGATTACATGGAAATCTGATCTCTCTGAAAAAATATAACAGGAATTCTTTCAAAAAGTAGCTGTGTCAGTACTATTGTATAGCTGCACCACCAGGTTTTAATGAAATGCTTGGAGAAAAAGTTAGATGAGAACTACTGTTCTAAAATCCTGGAAGCTGCAACATACCAAACAGCAGCTATGAAGCCACTTACTTCCCCTCTCACAAACCAAAATTATGCTTTAATGTGAAATTTTTCTCACTTTATGTCAACAAACATAAATATACAATAATTATAACATTAGCATGATGGTTAGAGTGTTCACCAATTGCTTGGGACACCAGGGTGCAATCCCAGGTCGAGTCATACCAAAGACTCAAAGAATGGTACTTGATGCCTCCTTGCTTAACACTCAGCAATATAAGGTAGGGATCAAGGGTAAAGTGGAGCTAGCCAGGGAAAGGAGTAGAACCCTCCCCAACACCTTGGTGTAGTAGAAAAGTATTGAAAAGGGAGCCTTAGGGTCATCCCCCTCTCGACTAATATATATTATCCCATTTTTTTTTACTTTTATTATTTATCACACATAACATAACATTTTTGTTAGGATATCATCATCATCATCAAGTCATGCTGATTGCACAGATTTCTTTGAGTTTTGCTCACCATCCATCTATATCAACCATCACTCTTGGCAGATCCTTTCTGCTGCATCCTTAGTCCACACAGAGCAGGTGTTTGGAAATTTTTGGCCAGTCAGCTAATACTGGTGTGTCCATGAGAACATCACTGATGAGTTCATCCTTACTTCTCTGGCACGTCTTGTTCATCTTACTGCAATGGTTTTGTGAGAGGGGAGTTAAGAGGCCGTATACCTACTGTTTTGTGGGGTGCTGCTTCCAGGATTTGTTCAGAACAGCATGCAGCTTCCAAGAGTAATTCCCATCTAGCTTTTTATCCAAGCATTTGTTGAAGTTCATTTGGTACAACCATACAGTTATAAGTGACAAGCCAACAACCTGGAAGACTTCTCATTTCATTTTATCTTATTAAAAAAATTAGATTTTAATGAATTTGTAATAAATGCATGAAAAACAATTAGTTTTGATCTGAGTCAATGAGGCAATGGGAATAAGGCTCTTTTAAAATTTGGTGTTTGATCCAGCAATTTTATTTCTAATATTTCCCATTGAAATAGAAGCAGGATCCTATTTACTAAAGAGTCTTATATGCAGTTGAATACAGTTGTTGCAAAAAATAAAATGAATACAAGTCTCATGTATCACTGCACAATATGACAATTCTGTTTGACATCAATGTCTTGCATTATCGGTCTGTCCATATGGCCTTTTTTGAATTGAAGGTTTTAATTAGAATGTTGTATAGCCGCACTCAACTATACAATACACATACATATATAAGCGGAAACATAGTAAAAAATAATGACGAACTTCAATGAACGAACAAACACACTTCTTTATAAAAATATACCTCTCACACTTTATTCTCGAAAGGGTTGATGTTGGTTGTGTGTGAGAGGTGAGTTGGAGACGGGGACAGACTGCTACATATTGACCCAAAGTTCTTCTGACCATAGCAGCACTCGCATTCTGGCTGGGCTGCTCAACTGTGGGTCACTGAGGGCCCAAAGCCCTCAGTCTGCCACTGGCTCTCACTCTGGCATCTTGTCCCCAACTGCAACTGGAACTTGAATTGACTGACCCTAGCCATCTGTGGCACCTGATTATATAATTTTTTGACGTTCACCTGCTTCCTGTGAGCGTACGCATCTGCACCGAATTCAACCTCATCCACAGATCAAGGTGATATTCCGATATCTTCGACCAGAAGCACCTGTTTTGCTGTTCTTTCACTTATTTACACAGGTGCATCTCTAGATTGACGGCTCAGTCGAGGGTCAATATGTTACAAGAAGATAATACTCTATTGTTGCACAGAATATCAGTAACTGTTAGGGCTGCATCTATGGGTCAAACAGAAATGTTTAACCATTTAACTGTGTACAAGTAGATGATTGGTATTAAACTGAATTATTAGTATTAGATCACAATACTTGAAACTATATAACTATGTGCAAATAGAAGAATGAGTGTAAGATAGCAATACTTGAAGCCATTTAACTGTGTAAACAATTGAGCTTGAGCTCATTTAAAAAATATTACATATAAACTATTCACGTAAAAATCATATGTATAAACAGAATTTGGCATCAAATAACCATCAAGGGTTGATATGCAAATAAATGAAAAACAAACACTAAATCATCTACTTTTTCACAGATTATAATTTGTTGTTATTTCAATCTATTTTTGTTTAAGAGACAATTCTAGACTGTACTTTATAAACTAGATTAAATGCAATATACAGAAAACTGTATTTTCGGCAAAATTATTTGGCCCAACTTTTAAATTAATTTAACCTTTTATGTAGATATATGAGAAGTACTCCCAAAATAAAACCATATCAACTGTTTCTAGTTGGCATTTAAAGAAAATCGTAAGTTGGCCGACCAGCAAAGATTTACACATATTAGCTCGGTGTGGACACTAGGTGCTGTCTAGAGGATTCATCAATGGCCAATAAGGACTCTTTGAGAGAGAGAGAGAGAGAGAGAGAGAGAGAGAGAGAGAGAGAGAGAGAGAGAGAGAGAAATAGTGATGATGATAAGGATTGTCAAAATTATACTACCCAACTTTTAAATAAATTTAGCATTTACATCAATGAACAAGGTATTCTCCAAAAATAAAACCATATCAAACCTTTGCTGAATGTGATTTAAAGATAGTTTAGGACTTATGCACTCCAAAAGTAAAACCTATTCATTTCCACAGAAATCACAAAGGATACATCATCATCAAGTCAAAGAGGAATATTCATTGCTTTTATTTGTAGTATTTGAATGATTCCTTCCACAGCCTTTTTCTGGTAAACAATCAAAAAGTAAAGAGAAATATAACTGATTAATTAATTTTAATGGCATGTCAATCCATCTAGAGTTATTTCATGCCTAGATATTAGAGAATCGCATTAATTGTACTATGGAGTTTAAGATGGATGTTGTGTCAGTGTGTGTTCATATTTACATTTAAAACAATTATGAAATAAAGAAGAAGAAAACTTATGTATTTACTCCTGAATGTTTACTCCTTTTTTTTTATAACATTTAAATAAAACCTAGTTCTTAATGTCTCTTTGTATGTCTGCAATCTTTTTCTGTTTAATTGTTGGGCCAGAAGTAAGTTAATGGTCAAGTTTAAGTCAGCCTTGCGCTGAGTTGGAAAAGACAAATATCAAAAATTGTACTTACTTCAGAGTTCCTTGATGTGAATTCCCAAGAAATTCATTCGAGCAAGGGAAAAGTCTCTCCTTTGTGGAAGTGGGATGATAAAAATGGTTGACTGCCAAAAACCCTCTCTAGTTCTTTCATTTTTTGAATCATGAGAAAAATTTATTTATTTTTTTCTTTTATTTCTTTATTTTATTTTGTCTTATTTGTATATTTTTATGTAGTTGTTCCTTAAGAAGTTTTTCACACAATTCAATAAAAAATGACTAATTTTTAATCATACCTATTTGAGCCATACATGGCACCCTAACCAATACTTGTACTCTTGATCATAAAGGATGTGGGAGTAATGGCAGTGAAGGAGTATTCCACAACCTTTAGATTTCAATAACAGGAGCCTTGCCCTCAGATGCACTTTAGTGGCATAGAGAGGACACCCTTTTTTGGGAGGGTCTTAACCCTGTACAAGGGATCCAGTCAGCATATTCTAAGTCCCATTGACAAGCTGGGCTGCTGAAATAGTTTGTGAATAGAAGAGAAATAGAGGATAATATGCTGTTTGGTTTATCTTATTCCTAGCTGCTTAGCTACTCAGCTACCAGGATATTTACATATTCATATATGAGGATGTTCTCCAATTTCTTACTGAACAAAAAACCCACTGAAATCCCTGCCTTGTCAGCAGGACTTAATATATGCAGACTATTCTCTGCAGAGGGGTAAGACAATCCCTGACTAAAAGGGGTGTCCTGAATATGACACTAAACTGCATTTGATGGTGAGGCTCCAGTTCTAGAGAACTGGGGAGTATGGAGTGCCCATTCATTGCCATCGCTTCCAGGTTTATACTGAACCATAGTGGTAATACCTTGATAGGTCGAATTGATCTATTTGAAATAATGAAGTGTTTATCAGTTTAAAATGTTTAGCACATTTTTGTGCTGTATATAACTAGAGATCATAATTGTAAAACTATCTTTGGCATGAAATAATCCAGCTAGGGTTGACATGCCATAAAACTTGAAAACCTTTGCTGAGTAGCAGATGATTTGAAATAGAAACCTCCTAATTCCTATATTAGAAATAACACAGGAATAATAATTATTTCTATTCAAATTATACATTCAATTTTGCATATAATGCAAGGTAAAAAAGCACAAAAATGTTTATAATAGTAAACTTCCTTGTCTTAATACGATGTTAAATTTAGTTTGCAATCAGATCTCAATGAACACAATATAAAAGCTATCAACTTCTCAAGTATACATTAATAGCTAAAAATTAATAACAGTAGTAAATAATTCATATTGATTTGAACCAAGTAATTAATTAATTATCTAGAAAAGCCTAAAGAAAAAATACATGAAAAATACTAAGGTTAATAGGAAAAGATTTTTGAATACGCAGTGGTTGGCATTTGATGCATTTGCTCAGTTTTGTATGTTGCTTTTCCTAGTTTCTCAAATCACTTTTTTTAATCCACACACAGAACAGATACAAGTGTTGTCTAAATTTGACATTGATCGGATGGCTTTAATAGAACTGGAGAAAAAATTCAGATAACATGATGCAAAATCGAACAGAGGTAACACAAAACAAACTCACCTGTGAAACTGTAGTGATCAAAGCTGCAAAACTGTAGGATTGAATTTGGAAAGTGATATTCATTTGACATAGAGATGGGATCCTGGCTGGTATGACCACTTCAAGTCAGAGTGGACCAGTGAATAATGGCGACAAAAGGGGTATTCCACACTCCCCATGCCTCAACACTAGATGCAAATTAATGGCATACACAGAACACCCCATTGAGGGGTGCTACCCCTCTGCAGGGTATGCAGTTGATATATCTTAAGCTTCACCAGGAGAGTAGATATAGTTCAATTGCAGATTATATTATGCAACAAGAACCACCATATTTCATTTGTATACAACTTCAACTAGGAAACCCTATTCACCAGGATATAAGGTGTGTCAAAAAGTACTGAGACTAGTGTTATTTTATTTGATTTAATGGTATATCAACTCTTCCTAGTTATCTAATGCCAAATCCTGTTTAAACATATATAATTTTCAAGTGAATAGTTTGTAGGTAAAATTATTTTCAAAAAACGAGATGGTTGGTTGGTTTTATGGCATATCAACCATTGTGGGGTTGGGCCATTGGCCTAATAAGTACAGTGTTCACCAATGGTCCAGGTAACTGGGGTTCAATCCTAGGTTGAGTCATACCAAAGACTCAAAAAATGGTACTTGATACTGCCTTACTTAACACTCAGCATTATAAGTTAAGGATCAAGGGTAAAGTGAAGCAATCCAGGGAATGGAGTAATGCCCTCCCCTCTACCTTGGTGTAGTAGTTTTGAAAAGGGAACCTTCGGGTCACCCTTGACAAAGGTCATCAACTTTACTTTTATTGAATAAGTTGTTGGTAATATTTTTTAATCAAGCCAGTTCATTTGCTTGTGCACAGTTAAATGGTTTCAGATATTGTAAATGATTAAACAGTTCTGTTTGATCCATTGATGGGACGCTAACAGGTATTGTCACTGAGAGTCAGAGTAGACCTGTGAGTAATGACAATGAATAAGTACTCCATATTTTCCAAAGCTCCAGGACTAGAGCTTTACCATTAGATGGTTTTGTGTTACATCCAGTACACTAATTAAGTTGAGTGTCTTACCACTCTGCAGAGATGCAGTTGGTGTATTCTACAGCCCCAGCTGACTGAGCTGCAAGACTGGATATTAAATTTATTCCAATTTTTGAAATTCAAAATTTAAAACTTAAAATTTAAATACAGTTGTGTACTCAGCTGAGTGAAAGTTTGGATGTCAAGACTGTACTTCATATAAATGGGTCAGTGCCAGTTTGAAAGCTTTTTGAACAAGATGCTTCGATGAAACACAGGGTTGTGCTAATACAACACACTGCATATTCACCAGACCAAGCTATGTATGACTTTGTTCGACTTTCCTAAACTGATTTACCTCAACAAGATTCTAATTTATTGAATGATAGATTTTAACAGTATTTCAACCAATCTAAAGTTAATTAGAGGCTAGGGAATTGCATTCATTGTACATTTTTTTTCTCTTTAAATTTTCTCTTTTTGTGCATTTATTTCTAAAGATTATTATTTTCATTTTTCAAAAACAAATAATATATTAACTGACCTATTTGACCAGTAAATTAGTCCCTAACATCATCATCATTATGTTGTGCCGCCAGCACTGATTTCCCTGATCCTCTCTCATCACTCATTTTTATCATCCATCCCTCCTGGCAAGTCTTCCAGGTTACATCCATGTGAGGGGTCCACAGGAGTACATCACTTATCAGTTAGTCCTTACTTCTCCAGCGGTGTCCTGCACATCTAGTTTGTCTAATTTGGATGGTTTTCATGATGAGTGGTAGGTGGCCATACAGCTGCTGTTTTGTGGGGAGTTGCCTCCAGGACTTGTAGCATTCTTGTGTAATTGCCGTCAAGGTTTTTCTCCATAAGCTTAGTCAAAGTCCACATGGTGCATCCATATAGCATTACTGATATAACCATACAAATCAAGATCAGACTGAACCAGGGAGACAAAATTTTGTGGATATTAGATTAAATATGATAGTATTGCTTTATGGCATATCAAAAGAGGAGGTTCAGTGGTGCTTTTCTCAATAGAAAACTCACTGAAATAAGCAGTGAAAGTTGAGGGTGACCCAAAGGCTACCTTTTCAATAGCTTCTACACCATGGTGTGAGGCAGGGTGCTACTCTTTTCCCAGGGTTGCTCCACTTTACCCTTGATACATATCTTATAATGCCGAGTGTTAAGCAAGGAGGTATCAAATACCATTTTTTGAGTCTTTGATATGTCTTGACCTGGGTTTGAACCCTGGTCTCCTGGTTCATTGGTGAACACTCTACTCACTAGTCCAATGGGCTAGTAAAGTGAATTTAAAAAAAATATATTTTCAAGAATATGAGTGTTTTACTCATTGTTCATTTTTTTCGTTGTAAATACATCTTCAGACTCAATACTTTTTTAAACACCTCCTGTATTTTGGGTGGGCTAGGTGAACACTGCACATCTTGTTACATAATAAATTGGTGAGATCTCTTTTTGTCATGTAACATTTAGATTAAGTCCTGATACATATAAGTACACACACACACATACACACACACACACACACACAAACACACACAAACACAAACACACACACAGAATACATACTTATATATACACAAAAAAAAAACATTTACATAGACCTGAAGTCTTTGCAGACAATTAACTCCAATGGGACATTCATAGACACAAAAGCTGAGATAAGACAAAATCAAAACAACCTATCAAAACAATTATTGCTATTAAAAGAACAGCCAGAATTTACTCATTTTAATAGCTTTAAGAGGATATAAAAGTCTGAAACACAAGTAGCATACAATTATATAAATTATAACAATCATAATAACAGCTAAACATCAAATTTGAAATCAATTGAAAATCTATACATCTTATACATACATATATATATATATATATATATATATATATATATATATATATAAGCATAATGGAAATTTTAGAATTTCATTGGTACAAATGTCATGTGTTGATAATGTAAGTTTGATGATTAGTTCACAAACAAGAAGATTTAGTATAAAATATAACATATACAAGGGTAACTGCAAAACTTAAGTTTCCTATTTATTCATACAAAACTCACGACTGATCAGGAATAATGACAAAACTATTGGATAGAATAAGTTTTCAGCAAGAAAGCACCACTGCCTAAGCATTTTCATCAACAATAGATTTAAGAAGAATAGATTTTATTATTTCCCATAATATCAAAGGCTGATGTTGGTGACATAGCCATAATGGTTGGACCTTTTTCATAATAACCCATATTAACCCTAGTTATAGATATCATCTGAACAGCATTCTCACAAAATGGCATCTGATAAAAAAAGAATGAGGTGTGTCAATAAGTTCCCAATTTCAAAAAATGAATTGCACCAAATGTCATTCATTGACACTTGCAGTAATTTTACAAAGAACAAACAGTGTGTGAGCCCAGTTAGGTAGTGGGTAATGGTTTTCTGCAGTGCCAGCAGTAGCATGTCTTATTCAACACAGCTGTCGACTCATGCATGAAAGAACAATTTGATCGGCTGAACTGGGTGGATTAGGCCATTGAAAAGTAAATTTCAAAGAAAACATCTTTTTGAATGATGCAATCATAAGTCGGTATAAGTTTTTTGAGTAAATTCATTGCAGGAGAAAAATGTATTGGACTATGTAAAAAAAATAGTCTTTTAATGTTGAAAACCTGTTCTATCCATTGGTGTTTTGAGCCACATTCTTTTATGGACTCCAACACAAGTCTACATGACAGTGTTGGCTAAAAAGCAAGAACTTACATACATCTGCTCTGTGCAGACATTGGATATAGTTTGGGAAGAAGAAATAGCAGTAATAAAAGCAATCACTTATATTTCTCTTTCCTGATAGATTGTATACCAGTAGGCTATTGAATGAATTATCCAAATAGCAGTAATAAAAGCAATCAATTATATTTCTCTTTCCTTATAGATTGTATACCAGAAGAAGGCTGTTGAATGAATTATCCAAATAGCAGTAATAAAAGCAATCAATTATATTTCTCTTTCCTTATAGATTGTATACCAGAAGAAGGCTGTTGAATGAATTATCCAAATAGCAGTAATAAAAGCAATCAATTATATTTCTCTTTCCTTATAGATTGTATACCAGAAGAAGGCTGTTGAATGAATTATTCAAATAGCAGTAATAAAAGCAATCAATTATATTTCTCTTTCCTTATAGATTGTATACCAGAAGAAGGCTGTTGAATGAATTATTCAAATAGCAGTAATAAAAGCAATCAATTATATTTCTCTTTCCTTATAGATTGTATACCAGAAGAAGGCTGCTGAATGAATTATTCAAATAGCAGTAATAAAAGCAATCAATTATATTTCTCTTTCCTTCTGGATTGTATACCAGAAGAAGGCTGTTGAATGAATTATTCAAATAGCAGTAATAAAAGCAATCAATTATATTTCTCTTTCCTTCTGGATTGTATACCAGAAGAAGGCTGTTGAATGAATTATTCAAATAGCAGTAATAAAAGCAATCAATTATATTTCTCTTTCCTTCTGGATTGTATACCAGAAGAAGGCTGTTGAATGAATTATTCAAATAGCAGTAATAAAAGCAATCAATTATATTTCTCTTTCCTTATAGATTGTATACCAGAAGAAGGCTGTTGAATGAATTATTCAAATAGCAGTAATAAAAGCAATCAATTATATTTCTCTTTCCTTATAGATTGTATACCAGAAGAAGGCTGTTGAATGAATTATTCAAATAGCAGTAATAAAAGCAATCAATTATATTTCTCTTTCCTTATAGATTGTATACCAGAAGAAGGCTGTTGAATGAATTATTCAAATAGCAGTAATAAAAGCAATCAATTATATTTCTCTTTCCTTATAGATTGTATACCAGAAGAAGGCTGTTGAATGAATTATTCAAATAGCAGTAATAAAAGCAATCAATTATATTTCTCTTTCCTTCTGGATTGTATACCAGAAGAAGGCTGCTGAATGAATTATTCAAATAGCAGTAATAAAAGCAATCAATTATATTTCTCTTTCCTTCTGGATTGTATACCAGAAGAAGGCTGCTGAATGAATTATTCAAATAGCAGTAATAAACGTAACATAAGAGTGAATGTCCAAACCATTTTAAAATGATATAACAAAAAAGACTTAAAATAAACCAATATTTTTAATCTTTTTAAAATTGAAGAAAACAAACATGACAAAAATATTATAAACCAAGATTTTCATAGCGAGCAAAAAAAAGAAAAAAAGTCAGCTATAGTCACAAGAAAGACATTTTTCCTTGTTCACTGGAGCGTATTTGGACATGTCACTATCTTCCTCTTATTCTAGATGACTTGCAATTCTGTAATGTAGTTTATACACATTGTTTTCTTCTTTTTTTTTATTTGTTTTTCTTCAAGTTGAAAAAAAATATGGAAATATATAAAAAGAATAATTTTTCTAAAAATGTATTCTTTTATTTTTGATGTTCTTCAGTATTATCTGTAGTATAAAACTGAAGAACTATATTTTCAGAATATGAATCTTAGAAAAAACAAAAAACAAAACTAAAAGGAACTAAAAAGTTGTTGAAGAAGTTTTACATGTAAATTCAGAAGACAAACCAAAACTGAAGTATTTTCCACATAAAAAGTTTAGGAAATTTTTCAACAAAATGGTTGACAAAAAATTAAAAATTTGTGAAACATTTTTAAGATGTATTATATTTTGAAATATGACCAAAACAATAAAACAACTAAATATTATCACAAATTTAATTTGTTTTTTTAATTGTATTAACACATTAGTTATAGATTAACCATAAAGCTTATAAAACAAAGATATCAAGATTTTATTATTCATGCAATCAAAACAGATATTATTAGAGATTATTTATCATCTAACTGTACAACATTGAAACTCTATAAACAAACATAAATATGTAGCAGTCCAAAAATAAGTATGCCTCTTATATATATTATTAGGTATTATTTATTACCAAAATCTACAGCAATGAAACTCTAAAACCATGCATATAAATATGTAAAAGTAAGTAGAGTTGGCGACTATCATTGAGAGTGACCAAAAGGCTCCTTTTTCAGTAGGTACTACACGAAGGTGTAGGGGTGGGCGTTACTCTTTTCCCTGGATTGCTCTACTTTACTCTAGATCTGTACCTTATATTACTGAGTGTTAAATAAGGAGGTATAAAGTATTTTTAAGTCTTTGGTATGACTTGACCTGGGATTAAACCCTGGTATCCCGGACCATTGGCGAACACTCAACCCACTATATGTAGCAGTCTAAAAATAACTACATCTTTCATATAAGGGTATTCAAGTTTATTTTTGGTAACAGGGTTTCAATGTTATAATCTAAGAAATAATAATATCCCTTTAATGATAAAATACTGGTATCTTTGATTTTGAAGAAAATTAACTTCTTATAAATAATTGTTAAATATATACTTATTAGTGAACAATAGCGAGTCTACGTAACCTAAAGCCTGCTAAAAAATGTTGAAATTTTTACATTTTTATGTTTGATCTATATCACTGGTTTTTGTTTCTTTGTTTCATAGCATATCAACCTTCATGGGATATCTAATATCCATAGGTAAGGAATTGTAAATCGTTCCCAAGTGAATGTAATTGCACAAGAAAAGTTCAAACTCACTTACTTCAATGTATTAGTTCAACATTTTAACCATGATGCCATGGGGTCTTCCTTTCAATAGAATTGATCTGTACGTTTGACAATATTGGCCATAAGTAACTACATCTCTAACAATATTTTCATAATGTGAATTTTCTTCTAAACCAAAGATACCAGAATTTTCTCACTTTGAGTCAAACATTATGCAATCAAAACAGTTATTATTAGATATTGTTTATTACCAAAATCTAAAAAAAAATGAAACTCTGGAGGTGCACTTAATACAACTGTTGCTATCGTAGGAATTGAATTAAAACTGGTGACCAAAGTTCAAATTCTAGGTTGGGCTCCTTGTGTTTTATTTCATGCTAATGTCTTTGGGAAAAGCATGAATCCATCTCTTATTTCCCCCTCAAGTTGGAGTAAATAGTCGGCAAGGCTTAGTTTTTTAGCCTTAGTTAGGCAACCAGTCTAGGAGAAGGAAAACTCTGCATTCAAACCAGCTTTACTCCACATTAAAAAAATGAACCTGTATCACATCCTAACTGTAACTGTCCCCCACTTTTGTATATTAAAACTGATTAGCCATTATCAGCTTTCATCTTTCTTTGGTGAGTTTATGCAATAATATTTCTTTTTTAGGTTCTGTTGAACCTATTGTGAAATCAACATCATCATCATCATCATCAAAATGTGCTGACAGCATTGATTCCCCAACTTTCTCACCATCTGAACCAATTGGCCATTACTCTCTGTAAGTGGTCTTGACAGCATCCAGTGTCTACCGAGAGTTGATGAATGTAAGTTTTTGTTGGTCAGCCCACAATGGTGTGTCTATGTATTGGAATCCAGAGGAAAATATTGCTTGTAAATGGGTTCTTACTTCTCCAGCAGTGCCAAGCATGTCCTACTCATCTTATTTGGAAGATCTGTAAGATGGGAGGTAAGTGGCTGTACAACTGTTGTTTTTTCAGGTACTGCTTCAAGGATTTCTTCAAAACAGCATGTCTTGCTTGTCTTCTTTTGATGGTTTGTGAGATGGGAGGTAAGTGGCTACACCACTGTTGTTTTGTAGAAAGTGAAGAAAAACTTTCGGTCTCTACATACATACATACACATAGATTACAAAAAAGAAGATAATATCAAGTAGTAAAAAAACATTCCTACACACACACACACACACATAAATGTATATATATACTGATTACAGGACATTGGATTAATGGTTAGATTGTTTGCCAATGGCCTGGGAGACCTGGATTCAATCCCCGGTTGAGTCATACCAAAGACTCAAAAAATGGTACTTGATGCTTCCTTGCTTAACCCTCAGCCTTATAAATAACAGATCAAGGGTAAAGTGGGGTAATCCTGGAAAAGGAGTAGCACCCTTTCCCACACCTTGGTGTGGCAGCTATCGAAAAGGGAGCCTTTGAGTCGCCCTCAACTACGGTTGCCAACTTTACTTTACTTACATATACCGATAGAGAGAGAGTTGACACGTCTATTTATGTCTTTTGAAATCATTTTCCCAATATATACATATATAATTTAATAATCTCTACATACATATATACATATATCATTCAATACTCTCCCTCTCTCTCTCTCTCTATATATATATATATATATATGTATATATATATATATATATATATATACTCATATATCACTATATACATAAATAAATTAAAGCTCCAAGTATTTTCAAGTAATTTATATATTTTCTGTATGATGAATTCCATTATTTATAAATTGGTTTTGTACAGAGAATTAAACATGCTTGTTAAATGCAGGGAATGAATTAGATTTCAATCAGAGAAAGTGGAAAGAATTTTGCTTTTTAATTAAATTAAAAGAATTCACATAAAGTAGAGGGAATTAATTTAATATCAAGCAAGGAAATAAAATGTAATCAAATGAAATACAAGGCATATTCAAAAGGTATCAACAGTGAAGCTATATTTATCAAGACAGAAATTAACAATAAATGAAGCATTAATTTTCTTCAAAATAGCCTCCTTGGCACCCTATGTACTTATTCCAGCACGTTTCTCATTGGTTAAAATTTGGAAGACAGAGAAATTTTCCTCCTGGAAAAGTAAAAAGAGTTTCATACGAAGATTTTTATAGGTTTTTGTATGATATTGTTTTCTTTTACATTCTCCACATTTGCTGAAATAAAGTGTTTAATGAAATAATTATTTTAACTCATGTTGTCATCTCATTTTTCTCAGTTTTTAATTCTTGTTGAAATTGAATGTTTTTATGAACTTTGTCTTTCCAATTTATTTAGTATTTTCTTGGATATACTTTTTTGCCAGAACTACAGTTTGCTGTCGTATTTACTATCTGTGCTACATTGATATCATGAAGAAAAGTTTTACTTTTAAAATTTTCAAGTTCAAATTGAAACACTTCATCACACACACACACACACACACACACACACACACACACACACACACACACACATAATGAGTATGTGGGTTTAATATGCAATCCAGTATCTTGTGAAGAATAATTAGAAATTCCCTTTTTATGGTTATATAAGATTATACTAGGATTATTAAATGTTTTCCTGTTGTATGTATATATACAATAGAATGTAAATATATATATATATATATATATATATATATATATATACTCAGGTTTGATTTGGTTGGGTTTTATGGCACATCAACCATTATATGTTATTTAATGCCAAATCCTTTTTTATACATATAAACAGTTCTATTTCAAATAATTCACTTTTACATAATTAATTTAGTTCAATTTGACCCATAGATAGGACTCTATCAGGTACTACCCCTTTGATCTGAACGGACCTGGGAGCGATGGCAATGAAGGGGTACTCTTCATTCCCTAAAGCTCTAGCATTACTGGAACCTCACCATCAGATTGTTTAGTGCCATATCATGGACACTCATTGGGGGTGTCTTACCCTTCTACAGAGAAGCAATCAGCCCCAACTTACAGGGCAATGTATATACATAGTTGACTATATATATATATATATATATATACACATAGGCATGAATGCAGTTTTCTGTAATGTATGAGTAACTTGGTTTCCCTACTGAGAAATGAGAACTTCCAAAAGTTTTCATATTTTTCTATTATGAATGCTTGGTTTATATTTTATCACTTTGTAAGATTTATAACTTGGTTAGAATACTTCTAGTCTTACACTTCCTTTTGAAATTTTATATTTTCAATTTCTATACATTCTAAGTTTTTATCATAAAGGTTTTAGAATAATAACAGGATTTCTACAGGCACAGATGCTCCACTCTTATCTGAAGCAAAATTGCCAAGGAACAACACTTTAATCTTACACAGTGGTCCTATAAGTGCATGTTATGCTACGAGCCACTTATAGGTTGAAGTTTCTAGTGGATCGGCTTGTCCAGATTTCCGTGTCCACATTGCATTGTTCGGCCCACAGGAAAGTTGTGGAAAGCTGATTCAGGCTTCTCTTGGTTTGTGCTGGGTCAGAAGACAGCCAACTTTACCGGTGCTGTTAGCTGGTCAACTACTTCAATAGGTCAGGAACGCTTGTTAACAGTTGTAAATAACATTTATTTATTATACAATGATAAAAAAAATCATGTACAAAAACAACAACAACAAGGGCTTTTAGTTCAGAGATAAGTTGACTGGCAATAATAGTTAGCCTCGAGTTTATTTTGAGCAAAGTAATATTGCTAGGGACGGTCAAGTTGAGGACTCTGGGTAAAGTAGCAGTTGGGGTGAAGAGGGCAGCAAAGGCTATAAGTCTTCCATCTGCAGAACCAGCTTTTAATCTCTCTATTCCCTTTTCAGAATCTTTTTTTATGGAGTCCAGACCCCTGAATACATGGCTCTGATTGGCCAACCAATAGAAACGCTGGACCAATGGCCTCAGTGTGCAATCATCTTAGAGAAACCTCACCCCGAGGCCCATGTTTAACTGGACAGCCAATCAAAAACTATGGCCCTGCATTGCATGTCTTGGGCAAGGGAAAAAGCTCCACCCAGCTTTTCTTTGATTGTTGAGCCACCTGATAATATTCTAATATTGTTTTAATGGCCTTGTGTCTTGCATTTAGCCGTAATTTTCTGTAGATTCTCACTTGGCTGACATTAGAATATTAAATAAAATTTTGTTTTTTCTAACCCGTCAATCAAAATCAAGATTGGCCATTTCATCCCTTCAGTAAACAATCCTGGTGACCTTGTCACCTTGACCCATTTTCACACAAGGTGTTGCCAGGTGTGAGCACATTATTATTATATTTTTCTACACTACCTTACCAAAAGACTATATCTAATCTTCAACAAATTATCCAATTAGTCCTATGTATTTAATTTAATATGGCCAATCAACTTGTAACACTAAGATAGTGTTACAAGATATCATATTGTGATTTTAGACAGATGTACTGATCCAAATGTAAATGAAGATGCTGCTCTCTGATGCTGGGCAGATTAAAATAAAAATGCAATTTTTGTTTTCAGGAATTAAAAATTGTTAAACTTATTGGAATTTAATAGCCTCACATTGAATGAGCTAAAGTAAGGGCCCAATCAGAGCTCTTGTGGAAGTCATGGGAACCTGCTTATAAATCCCTACATAGATGCCAACTCCAAGAATTCAGCCATTCTTTTGCTCACTCTATTTTCTGGACATTTCAGCTTTGACCAGTCAGTCAGTGTCTGACATTGCATGCTAACTGACTGCTTTCTTGCCAAAACTTTAGACGGCATGAAGTAGCTGCTGCTGCCAACAACATATGTGACACTTGACCATAAGAGAAACACTGAGAAATCAACAACCTTGTTGGGAAAGTAAGAAATCCTACTTTGAAGCCCACTACAGACTGACCATCCTACCAGTTATGAAGATAAATTTTCAAACAAGCTAATTCCACAGATGCATGTTATCTACAAAACCAATTCCCTTTCTGTTCTTTTCTTTCCTTAAAGTAAACTATTTGGTCTCAAACAGTTGTGTTTTCTTTTCTTTGAACCAATTTGCTTTGCTCCTGTTTTAATTTCGAGTTTTGACCTAACTTTTTGGAACAAAATTCTCCACAAACTGAACCCTAGCTAGTCTTCAAGATAATGACAAATTTGACTGAGTCACATGGAATTTTTATGAACAGATTTTTTAATATAAAAGTTCCCAAATGTGGTTTATATAAATATTTTGTTTGTTCATGGAGTCAACTAAGTATATCATTAAAGTGAAGTAATGGCTAACGTGCCAAATTATGGCCTTAAAGCAAGTGAGTTCAAACCCTAGTTGCACTGTTATGCTCTCCTTCACACATTTATCTTTGGTAAAGGCATGAACCCCCTTACCCTACAAGCTATTGGTGAAATAATATCACTGCTGTTCTTCTACAAGAACAATGGCTTAGGCATTAAATAACCTATGAAGGTTGATATACCATTCAACAAAGAAGCCAGACGAAGCCATATTTAAAAAAATTTGTTTGTGAAAAAGATTCCATACAAATATGAATCAAATTAATAATTGTCATGTGAGCAAAAGGTTTAACAATTTTCAAATGAGAACAGATTTTGTTTGTATTTGAATTCCAATGGATATTGGACATCAGCTGGCATCAGTTAAATAAATCCAGTGTAACCAAAAGAAGGTCAAAAGGGGAAACAGCTAAATCAGAAAAACCCCAAAGCCACCAAAGGGTATGCAGATGCAAATGTTAAAAATAAAAAAAAAGAAAATAAAGAAGTGAAACAGTGTAATTGAAAAAAAATAAAAAATTTTGAACAAGTTCACTTGATTAAATTTTGGAATCTATGAAACACTTTGATACCATAAAGCTATTAAATGAATATGAATATAGACCAATCTATTCAACTCCTAAACATTTCTTATACAATCTTTGTAAGCAGGGTTTGTGCTAGAGTCTCTTTCCAACCTAGAATTGATGGCAAGTTGCCTCCGCTCTTGTACAGCTATGTCAATTTTCAAAAAGTAGTATTCATATAAAACACAAATTTTGCTGTAACCTAATTACATAAATAATGGATCATACCAACCTATATATGACAAGCTATTACTTATCAATATTCTATCATACCTGGTATAACGAAATACTGTTAATCTTGTAGCCTGCTCAAAACACTGCTGAAACCCACCCTTCTATGGCTCCCAGGCAGGATTGGGCTCCTCTAATTAGGGGTCTGGGCATAGTACTTGCCGATTTTGTTTGTGAGAGATTATGACTTTCAAGTCTACCCACAATGATACATTGATAACCCAAGTTACTTACAGTGAAAAGTAAGTAAAAATTAAAGATAAAATACTCACCAAAATTAATAATGAAATTATCGTCAGTGATCTATCTAAAAGTAAATTAAATCAAAATATCATGTTAATTGTTATGATAGTTCTATTATTAGTTTTTGTTATTAATATTGAGAAAGGCACAAATCTATCTCTCCTCTCCTTACCTATGAGTAAATAGTAGAGTAGACTAGACACAAAGGAAAAGTGAATTTAAACCAGCTGTACTCTGCTTAAAGAAAGTTGACCTTGTGTTAAATCTTGCCCATGGTAGAGGGGTTGGGTAAATGCATACTTCTTAACTGTCTCCTTCTTCATTACCAACTCCCTCTGGGATTGTCTTCTGGATTTGTCTGACTTTTGAAGATTTAATCCTCAAAGGGTTTGCTACTGTGCTGTCATCCAAGTTTTATTCTGGCTCAATAGAGGACATGTGACATTTCCACAGAAGGACATCTTTGAATTCCTGATGGTATAATCTAAATTCAACTAGTTATGGGTAAATATTTTGTTTTAAAGTTATCATAAAAGATCTTTTTAAAACTTGTATCAATATGGTTGAAAGTCAAATACTTAAAGGAAAATGTCATGTTTTTTTTATCTACCATGTCCTACCTTTTTCTCTTGTCTAATGTTAACCCTTAAAAGCCATGGTCACCTGCTGGTCAGATACTCCATACTTGAGTTCTCAAAATTCACAAAAAATTATCAAGCACTAGACACATTTAAACTTTTCTCCAGAGTATGACATCTTTGTTTAAAGGTATCCCATCATTCTATTGAAGCTATCCCATCATTAAAAAAAGCAAAAAAAACAACGGCTGTGAATAGTTGTTCTATTAAGTATTCATATTAGTAGTATCAGGCTTATAGAGCATAAGAAAATAATACTTAACCTGAAATATTGGGCTTAGAGTGTATAGTAAAATGATATGTTGGCTTGATTATCTATCTGATTGTGAAACACTACTTTGCCTGAAATACTGGGCTTATGATACATAGTAAAATAACACTCAACCTGTAATATTGCACTTATAACCTGTTGTAAAAAAAAGAGCTCAATCTGAAATATCAATCAAATAGAATATTGGGCTTACAGTGTATAGTAAAGGATGTCTTCGCTTGAAATATCAGGTTTAAGAGCTATAAAAAATGTAATCTAAAGAAAAATATTTTTGATAATGAGTATTTTGTAGATATATGATATCTACCACAAGATATCATAAACTTATAAGGGCTTGATTGAGATACAAACATTTACTCAGTCAAGCAGAGGCTAGTCGTGAAGACAATTATTACTGCAATGAATTTAGTCTTAATTTGGAGCTCTATGCTTGTGGCCTTATGTCAAGCTAAGCTAAACTTAAAAATTATTGAATACAAAGACTTTCTTGTGACCGAGTCTAAGTGACATCGCATCTTTATTCATCACTTTGATCAAAAAAAGAAAAAAAAAACAGTCCATTATTCCAATATGGGATGGTAGCGCTTGAAAAAATCAGAAAAGATGGAGAGACTTTGAGGAAGATAACTTATTGATGAAGAAACAAGTGGTTTTCAGTCACTGTTTCCAGTTAAATGTCATCATTCTTATTCATTCATCGTTATAAATAGCTGCAGCTTATTGTTGCTATATTCTTTCTAAAATAGAATAAAAAAACAATTTCTTTGTTTTCTTTCCAGACCTTTTTACTTCAATTCTAATTTGAAGAATCTTCCTTTTTTTTTTTTTTCTTTTTTTTTTTTTGAATAAATACTGAAAAAGAATTGTACAGAATTATTCATTCATAAAAACTTGCATATTTTGTTTTTTGTCTTTTTTGGAAGATGGGAATTTTGATTAAGTGGAATTTAGATTTATAACACCTGAGCATTTTTGATTAACTGAAAGTCGTGATTTCAAAATTAAATTTCAAGGAAAAAGAAATCTGATCAGATTCTAGAAAATCATAATTTTATAAATATAAAGAATAATAAAAAAAAAATCTCTAAATTTTATTTTATACAAAAGAAATAACAGCAGAGATAATTTGACAGATGCAGTCCTATCTAAAATTTGTTTTTTTGATTTGTTGTTAAACTAGGAACTAAAAGAATTTTTTTTTTAGGATATTTTGCTGAAAAAATAATAAAAGTGAGGAGAAAGAAAGATATTAAAAGAAATTAATAAAATGGAGGGATCAAAAAAGAGAAAGAGAGAGAAAAGAGAGAATATGAAAGAAGAGTGAAAGACATATTGAGAAATAAAAGATGGAGGGCTCAAAAAAGAGAAAAATAAGGGAAGCAGACAGATGAAGTTAAAGGAAGAGAGAAAAACATAAAATGAAAAAGAAAATGGAAAAGGCAAAAAAAGAGAAAGAGAGAAGAAAGAGAGAGGGAGAGAGAGAGAGAGAGAGAGAGAGAGAGAGAGAGAGAGAGAGGGAAGAGCAGAGAAAGAGACAAAGAAAGCCAGAAAAAGAGAGGAAACAGGGAGGGTTTAAAAAAAAAGATGGAAATGAAAAAGAGACAAAAAGAGAAGGGAGAGTAGATGTAGAAAAGAGATAGAGAGGAAAGAAAGAAATAAAATAGACGGAAGAGAAACAAAGAATGAGAGAGGAAGAAGTAGATAAAGAGAAAACAAAAGAATAAGAAATAAAAAAGATGATGAAGAAGAAGAGAAAAAGAGAGAAGAGATTTGATGAAGAGGGAGAGAGAGAAAGAGAGATAGAGGGGAGAGAGTAAGAGAAATTAAGAGGGGAAGAGACAAAGAGAAATATAAAAACAGAAAACTAGAGAGAAAATAATTCAGAAGACAGAAAGTGGTGGGTGAAAGAAAGAGAAATAGCGAAAGGTTTTCAGAGTAAATTTTCAAGAAATGGAAGTTCAAAATATCCTAAAATATTTAAAGCACAGCAATCTATATATTAATCACATTGTAACTACCTATGTACCTTCATCCACAGAACTTTCTATGTTTCATGCTAAAGGGTGAAAGGATGGATAGACTGAGATATGGGTAGCCGAAATCTACTCCCATTTTAATACATAGGTCAGCAAGCAGTCTGGTTTCAAATTTTATCCTTAGCACACCAGCTCTCTCTGAGATGACTTCAGCTCAGCACATGTCAGCTGTTCTTCATGATGCTCTCTCACTTTCACAGAAATACTGTATCGGAATTTTAATTCATAATTGCCTTACAATTTAACTTTACTGAAAAAGTAACATCAATACATTAAATTGATAAAAACTAGAGTTTAAGCACAACATAAAGTTTAAATGAAAGTTGTGCAATTTCACATAAAGAAAGAGGAATTACTTTAACAAACATATAGTTTATCATGATCTTTCAATGGAGCAAAATATTATTTTTTGTAGTTTAATTATCCAACTTATTTTGTTGTGATTTATATATATATATATATATATATATATATATATATATATATATATATATATATATATATATATAGCTCAAACATTCATACAGCAGCTATGTGATGATATGGGATGTAATCCTGAAGACCTGCCGGAGGCAATGAATGATAGGGAGACGTGGAGAGAGAGGGTTAGGGATATCCATGCTAGCCGCACGACATGATGATATATATATATATATATATATATATATATATATATATATATATATATATCATATTCATCATCATGTTGTGCCATCAGCATGGATAACCCTGACCCTCTCCCACCACCCTTCTCTGTCGTCCATCACTCCCGGCAGGTCCTCAAGGTCACATTGCGTATTGGTACAAAGCTGTAGTATATAGGTTCTAGCTGGTCGTTCTGCCTTTGCTTGTCCATGTGAAGGGTATATATATATATATATATATATATATATATATATATATATAAGAAACAGAAAAAATGCAATGTAATTGCTGAACACAAAAAAGTTAAATAAATAAAAAGGTAGATATAATGAAAAAAAATTTAAAAATTTGAATACTAATTATGTCATATACATTTTGAAATAGAACGCTATCAACTAATCAAATGCTAAGTTGCCCAGTTGGCTGAGGTTGTAGAATACACTGACTGCTTCTCTGCAGAGGGGTAAGACCCTCCCAAACGAGTGACCTGGATATGACTCTAAACAATCTGAAGGTGAGGCTCCAGTTATGCTGGAGCTTTTGGGAATGTGGAGCACCCCTTCATTGCCATTGCTCCCAGGTCCACTCAGGGCTGGAGTGGTAGCACCTGATAGGGCCCTATCTATGGGTTAAATAGAACTAAACTGAATTGTTTGAATTAGAACTGTTTGACTTAACTGAATAGCTTAAAATAGAAATATTTTTGACAATTAAACTGTGTACTTATGCTAAACTGAATTGTTTGAAATGTAACTGTTTTTGATATTGAAATTGTACTTACACTAAACTGAATTGTTTAATATAGAACTGTTTTGACATTTAACTGAATAGTTTAAAACAGAGCTGACTTATGGCATAAAAATGGATTTGGCTTTAAATAACCTACAAAGGTTGATATGCCATAATACGCAAACAATCAACCTATGATCAAATGCTAAGAATTTTCTTCTTTTTTCGTTTCCTTTTTCAGTCAACATGTAGCATCACATATTAAGATCAGCCTTTAGATGGTTTTAAAAAAATGAAACATTACTACACTGGTATATTATACATATATAGATATACACATCTTCCAAATATGATTTTTTTTTTCATTATTTATATTTACATTCAGTCAGATTGATTTCCATATCAATTAAGTCTGTGAATAGACTTTAACAGAATAATCCAAAGGGAGTGCTCCATGCAGGGTTGATTAATATGTGTAAACATATATAAAGAAACTTATGCAGTGAAAAATATCATTAAGAACAAGAAAATTAATAAATAATCTCCATTATCAATTTATTTCATCCATCTATTGACAGAATCGTTGGATGGATTTCCTCTGAAGATTCTGTCAACAGACAGATGAAATAAATTTATAATGGAAAAAACTTATTATATATATATATATATATATATACATATATATATATATATATATATATGTATATATTTCAAACTGGTAAACACTTGATAATCTTATATTTTTCATTATTTCATTCATTCTGTCACACATTTTATCAAATATAAAATTCAATATATATATATATATATATATATATATATATATATATATATACATATAAATATATTAAATTTTATGTTTATCTGTCGATATACATATATATATATATATATATATATATATATATAAAATTTTATGTTTACTTGCTGAGATATATATATATATATATATATATATATATATATATATATATAATTAAATTTTATGTTTACTTGCTGAGATATATATATATATATATATATATATATATATATATATACCAAAAAGGTAAACAATTATTTCAGGCAAATACATCTGACTCATGGGATCCTAACAGATACTGCACCTCTGGGTCAGATTGGATTTGAAAATATGGTAACACTGCACTCCAGAAAGATCCAGAAATTGAAACTCACCACCTGATACTGTTTAGTGTCCTTCTCATAACTTTTTATTCTTATAATCTTGATTGGATCCTTTGTGTCCTAATTTTTATGGTCATTATCCTCCATCTTTGATTCAAAGCTCAATTTGACTTTATAACACTTAGGTAATGTTTTAAAGGGAGACCCATTTTCCCCAAAGATTTTGAATCCTGAATATTAGTTCCATCTCATTACTTTTTTTCACTTTCTCAACAATCTAAGCATTCATGTACACATGATAAGTTTATGTGAGTACTTATCAATTAATTACTCTTTTTGTTCTTTCTAATTAGTCTTCGTTAATAATCTTTGTTATGAGATAGAAATATAATTATTTTCCATGAGGCAAACCAATCAATATTATCCCAACTGGATTGACTCATTATTTGATATTTCAGAATTATAAATTAATAAATTGTCAATAATTTCCATGAATATTTCTAACAGAGCCATTTGGATGTATTATTGATACATTCAGTTTGTTGTTCTCAAAACAGAATTTGGTCAAACAGCAACTGGAAAAGTCAGACATTTATTTATAGTTTAGAATTGAGAAGGATAAGCCAATTCTATCTATGCATAATGCAATGCTTTAGCTTCATGGAGATAAAGTTTGAAAGAAATACAAAAGCTACAATAATTTTCATCAGCTCAAGATTGGGCGACTATCATTGTAGTGGGGAGTCTCTGTGGTGTTGTGGCTAACATGTTGGGCTGCGACATTGTAGTTAGCGAGTTCAAACTCCAATTGCACTATTAAGTTCGCTTTTGGTTTCATATATTTTGGAACGTTATGGATCCCCTTATTTCCCCCGCTATAGGTTCAATAGAACCACTTCTGATCTTCTTCAAGGATTGCTTTTGCCTTAAATAACCCATGAAGGCTGATATGTCATTTAATAAAGAAACTAAACCTATCTTTGTTTCTATGCGGTGTGCAAAATAGATAGTTTCAAAAATTTACCTAAAACAATTAAACAATTGATATTTACAATACATAGTTTTGTAGAGAAACACTCAAAATTTATTTCTTCAAATTACAGTTGACTCATCATTCAAATTTAGATGTACTATGAACTCATTTCATCTTCACAATGCATTTCTGAATGACTGATTTTAATGGCATTTCAACCTACATACGGTATTCTTATGCATAGAGTTAAGGGAATTGCATTCATTATATGGTCATATTTATATTTTTTGTGTAATTGTTTCTTAAGAGTGTTTTTTTTTTTGGTGGGGACATGGTTGCCTGATATCATTTAGATTTGATTCAAATAATTTGCACAATTGTATAGTTTAAAGCATGCCTATTTAATAATAATAGCTATATGGATTCAAGTAATTATTTCTGTTTGATAATAGTAATTTGTTTGCACAGAGGTATATGGTTTCAAGTAACTAAGAATAATCCTTAGTAAACAATTTTAGCTTCAAGTAACAACACTTAATACAAATAATTTACAATTATATAGCATTGAGTATTCCTTATATAAATAAAGACTACTTCACACTCCCTAGATCTCCAAGCTAGAGCCTCACCATCAAATCAGCCCAGTTGACTGGGGCTGTAGAATATACCAACTGCATCTCTGCTGTATATGACACTAAGTAATCTGAGGGTGAGGTTTCAGCTATAATGGAGCTTTGGGAAAAGCAGAGTACCCCTTCATTGCCATTCCTCTCAGGTCCACTCTGGCTCAGAGTGGTAACAACTGAAAGGGTCCAATCTATGAGTCAAATAGAACTGTTTGACATTTAAACTGAGTGCAAACAAATGACTTATGCTAAATTGAATTTTTAGAAATAGAACTGTTTAATCATTTAACTGTGTGTAAACAAATGACTGATGTTTAATTGAATAGCTAGTGATACATTGAAATAATTGAAACAATTTAACTTCAAAGACTAATGCTAAACTGAATGGTTAGAAATAGAACAGTTTGATTCTTTAACTGTGTGTATCTAAAACATGCATTTACAAACCATATATTTAATGTATATGTAAACACTGGATTTGGTATTAAATCACCAACAATGGCTGATATGCCAGAAAACCAAACTGAACCAAATCATCATCAAATGCAGTTTAGTGTCATATCCAGGGCATCTTTTTTTGGGAACATCTAAGATATCTCTGCTGCAGATACTGTATTCTAAGCCCTGTTGACTGGGTGCCAGCATGAGTGTATACACATACCAGCATTTTATTTTGTACCTGTCACTTAGACATTTACAGTAATTGCAGCTAATAAGAAAGTATTTTCAGCTGATTTAGTAAAATTTTCAAAATAGACTGTCTACCCAATGACTGCTCCCCATATGGGTATCTATGGATTACATAGATAACTAACATGATGACACTTCAATTGTTTTTTTAACACATTGTCTCTGAGGACTTTTACTCTTGTACCAAGATCCTGTTGCATTTAATTTCTTGAAATAATGGAGGTGCAAGTAGTTTTATGGTTGTCATCATAGGAGATAGACTCTCGGACAAGGTTGTTTGCATTTCACATAGTGCTAATACTCTTGGGAAAAATACAAATCTAACTATTCTCTCTCCAGCTATGGTTAAATAGTGGAGCAGATTGGGTTCTTTAACTTTGGTTTAACAGGAGAAAGAAAAAAGAAATCTGTAGTAGTAATGCCACGAATAATCTTACCTCGAAGAAACAGAAGGTGTGCTCTCTCTCTCTCTGCTACCGGCACGTGGAAACCAGAAGTAGAAAAGAACATAAGAGGTTTGACTTGTTTTATGGAGAAGAACGAGATAAGCCTCCATGAAGTGGCGAGATTTGATGAATATAAAAGAGACTAAGTTTGAAGTGGAAGGGGGCAGTATTTTACTTATATCTGATTGGTGAACATCCATCAGTTTATTTTGCGTGTTAAATAATTTGACTACCCCCCACCCCAATTGGTTGATTCCACTTCGACTAGACTTCTAAAACCACCAACAAATTCAAAACAGTTGTAGATCAAGAGAAGGATGGGCACCACCAGCTCTTCCTGTTTAAAACATCCTATATGAATAATGCCTTCGTGTTTTAACTAGATATGAAACTAGTGAAGAATACCAATCATTGGTCGATTGTCTAGTCAGCTGTGATTTCCAAAAATATAAACTACAGTGTTACACCCATAACAGAATTTGTTTTACTTAATCCAAGCATGTTAAATATCTTCTCAACATAACTATTGAGAAGATATTTAGTCTTTTGGCAACCTGAATGAAAATAGAACACTTGGCATTGCCAAAAGTTTTAATAATGAGCCAAAAAATTTTAAATAAATTTCTTTAAAATTGTGTATCATGTATTTCGATATTTTTTTTAAAAAAGTTTTTGAAACTATTTCTTTTGTATAATTATCATGTATTGTAGTATAGTCATATGTCTACTTAGATTCCTGTCATAAGTTATAAAGGTCGATGTGAAATGCACTGACAAAGCTAATAAAAAAATATAAAGATGGATAACAATGAAGAATAGACAAAAATTGGCACACAGAAATGCTGAGTAAGTGAAAGAAAGAGAGAGTGCATGTATGACTTAAATAAAGACTCAGTGAGTGAGTGAGTGAGTGAGTGAGTGAGAGAAAATGATTTATTAGGAGTTATGAAATCCTATCAGATAATACGGGTAGATATTGTTTCAGTTTTTTGTTTAATAGCATATCAACCTTCATAAGATGAGTAAATACAGTAAAGTTACACAAAAAATAGAAGATTAGGATGTTGGGAGTTTTAAGCCAAGCTTAGCTGAGAGAGAGAAAGAGCAAAAAATAGAAAAGATGTAAATTTTTCACTGGATTAGAGAGACTTGAAAATGACAGGATTATAAATTTCTATTCATAATTTTATCTAGCTTATTTTCTTAAAGAATCATCTCATAGAAATTCAACAATATAGAAATTTAAATAAAGCTATGATTTTTTTATGGGTAAAAATTCATTTACTAATTAATTATTTATTTCTCTTGCTAACAACTGATTTTTTTTCCAATATGCTTTTAAAATATTTATTTCATTGTTTCTTTTCAAAAAAGAGAAATTAAAACTGTCAGTGTCTGGAAAGTTGTAAAAGCTAAAAACTAAAAAAAACTAAAAAAATAAAATAAGCAAAAATAAAAATCACTTTTTGAAATACTTTGAGCTTTTAAAAATATTCTTAAAGAATTCCATATTTACTTGACCCCTATGTTTAGGATGTAACAGAAGGCCAATGCTTTCAGTAGAGTATTGCTGGTTTGAATCCAGAGCTTTCTTTCTCCTAGACTTGTTGCCCTACCAAGATTAAAAAACTCTGTTTACCTTACTATTGACCCATAACTGAGGGTAGATGAGATGGATTCATGCCTTTCTCAAGATTTGAACTCAGGTTCCCGAGGCAATTTCCTTCAATGTCGACTATTATGTTAAGTGCACCTTCAATGTATTTATGCATATCAAAACTATTAATGATTATATCAAAAGGTAAAAGGTTCTATTGCTCTTGAGCAGAGTGAGACTGAGAGTAATGGTAACAAAGAAGTGACTCCTCATCCTCTGAGAGGTTCAAAACTGGAGCCTCACCAACAGATGAATGTCACTTTTTACTTCTTCCTTGTTAAATAAAGCCTTAGTCGTTATACTTTTTAACATATCTTCAGTCTTCTGTTTTTTCCCATAGCTGAGAGTAAGGAAGAGATAGATTCATGCCTCTCAGTGTCAAGTAAAATGGCAATAGTTTCATCCAGAATTTGAACTCAGCTCATCAAGTCCATTTCCTAAGACAACGGCCATTACAGCACATGCCTCCAATGTACAATAAAGAAGAGAAGAGACCATCAAGAATGTTCAAATGAAGATAATGTCTGCACTTGTTTGAATGAAGATTCCTCTTTTGTAGAGAGAATAATAATAGTGAAAATCTCCATGACCCACCTTGTTGGTGTAGCTTAGCCAACAGCCAACTGTACCAGCCGCAGAGGGGTAAGACCTTCTCAAAAAGTGTTGACCTGAGTATTATGGTAAGGTTTCATTTCTGGAGATCTGGTGCATGCTATTACTCCCAGGTCCACTCGAACCAGGAAAATCAAATAAAACTGTTTAAAAATCCTTTTTATTTGATGGGAATGCTAGATGCCATATAACTGTAATATTTTTAGTGTTACAAATAGTGACTTGAAGGTATTATTGTTTTCTAAGAGTTATAAGTTTCTTGAAACCATATAACTGTGTGCAAATAAATAACTGTTATTAAATGAAAATTATTTGAAAACATAATTATCATTATTAGACTTGAATACTTGAAACTATACAACTGTATGCAAATTGTTTGTATTTGATAGGAATACTTGATATCATATAACTGTGTGCAAAAACCTCTTAAAAAAACAATTATATAAAATGATTGATGAATACGATTTCCTTACACCTCGACATAAAATAACTCATGACAGGTTCATATGATATAAAATCAATCAATCTTACTGTGACAGTGTGAACTTATTAGCTGCAGGAAAAAGGATGTAAGTTAATTAATTCAGGAATTGGAATAAATTGTAATCATGAAAATAAAAAAGTATTTGTTGACCAATGAGAAAACATGCTGATTTTCTTATGCTCCAATTCAAGTTTGTGGCACATCTTGATAGGTGGGGTTGTCAGATGAGCTGCACATAGCAAATTGGAAAAAAAATTGGAAAGACCAGTGCTTTCAAATTTTGAATTTCACTATTCAAAACTTTTTGTTTTGGTTTGGTTTGGTTTGGTTTGATTTATGGCAAATCAACCATTGTAGGTTATTTAATGCTAAATCCTTTTTATACATATAAACAGTTATATTTTAAACAACTTAGTTTAGCGTGAGTACAGATTTTTGTTTACATACAGTTAAATGTAAAAACAGATCTATTTCAAACGATTCAGCTTAATATACATACACAGTTTAGTTATTTTTGACCCATAGATCATATCAGGTGCTACTACTCCAGTTCTGAGTCAACCAGAGAGTGATGCTAATAAAGGGGTACTCCACATTCCCTAAAGCTCCAGCATTACTGAAGCTTCACCATTACATTGTTTAGTGTCATATCAGGACACTCATTGGGGGAGAAATACAGTTGGTGTATTCTGCACCCCCAGTGGACTAAGCCAAATGTTTTTAGAAACCACTTAAAAAATTTGGGTTAACTTGACTGATGAGAAGAAAATCAGCAAGGGATCATTTATGTATTTATCTTATTTACCAACTCCTCCGCTCGGGCAGGGTATGACACAAGATCAATTTTTAAGCGGAGTTTAACAGGTTTGAATTCAGAGTTTTTTTTCTCCTAGACTAGTTGCCTTACCAAGGCTGAAGAACCTAGTCTCTCCTTCTATTTACCCATAGCTGGAGGGAGAATAATTGGATTCATACCTTTCCCCAGGGTATTAATGCTATGTAAAATGCTATCAATCTCATCCATGATTTGAACTCGAATCACCGTGTCCATTTCCTACGACGATAACCATTACACCACGGGCACCTCCATTTATGTATTTATAGTAAATTTCTTCATTGGTTATACACTGATTTTAATTTTGACTGTGTTGATTGTTTTATTTTCTGCAGTTATATTCATGGCTATTGGTCAACCAGAAACACAATTTCAACAACATTGTACAGAAAAAAAATGTGTGTGGCATCAATGCTTCAATTAAGTAAGATGAAAATAAATCTAATTAGTCTTTCTCAGTTGTCTCCAGTACTTCAAAAATTTGGATTATTGAAAAATCATATTCAGTGAAAATGTAGAGCTAAAAATAAAATACAATTCAGTTGCAAATTCCACAGGAAATTGATATATTCTCTAAGTTAGAGCATTCTAAATAAGTTAAGATAGTGTAAAGACAGAGTCAATGATGCTTGGTGACTGTCAGATTTTTGCCAATGCAATTATCAGGCCAAACACCATTGATCCTGTGTCTATGCTGTTCAAAATCAGCTATAAATGATCAATCACTAATATTGAGAATTCTTTACTTACAGATATAGAAAACTACATTATATATATATAGTATTATTCAGTCCAGTTAAACCGGAGTTAAATAAATTTATAATCCTAATGTGACGGTTTTGTTTTTTTCTTAAAGATATATATATATATATATATATATATATATATATATATGTGTGTGTGTGTGTGCGTGTGTGTGTGTGTGTGTGTGTGTGTTTTTATTTCATGTATGCTTTTAAAATATTTTTTCTGTATTTTTTCTTAAATCTAAAAAAAGAATTAATATTCCTTATCTGATGAAGCTCATAAATGAGTGAAACATTATGAAAAGTAAATAAATACTCCTCCAATTTTGGTTTTCAAGTTATATTTCATTCATTTTGTCAGACATTTCATCTATATATTTATATGTATGTACATATATTGACCTGGGAATCCATAGGATTCCTGTAATGGCAACAACCAATTTCAATAATTCAGAAATACTTAGAATAAATGAAGACACTACAAAATTATCATTCATTTTCAAGTTTGAGGGGAAATGGCTTTATTCTCAGAGACCATTTCAAGTTAATTGCTCAAAAGAAAATCTTACTATGATTTTCCATTTTTTTTCTGGTTAATGCTTTATATATATATATATATATATATATATATAAACGAGAATCATTAGATAAGTTTCCAGACTTTTTTCGTATGGGCACTTTTATTGATAGTACACACATAAAACTCTAGTCCCCTTTGGCTGCAATGCACTTGTTGTACCGTTCCAACAACTTCTGGAAGGCCCCATGGAAGTCCTCTTGTGTGAGTGTGTCAATGACCTTCATCACTGCCTCTTTCATCTCCTCAATTGTCTCATAACGACAGCCACTGGGCTGTCGTTATGAGACAATTGAGAAGCAAGGTCTGGACTATAGGGAGGGTGACGAACTGTCTTGAGGCTCATCATGGTCAAATAGTCTGGGACAAGGATGGAGTTGTGGACTGGTGCATTGTCCTGGTGGAAATGCCACTGACCCGATTTCAAGAGCGCTGGCCTCTTCTGATGGAATCTCCTCCTGAACTCCCTTAAAACCTCAACATAGTAACCCTAACCTTAACTCTAACCCTCTGGCCAATCAACTCTGGTGTATTGACGTCCTTACTCCTCCCACACCTCTCATCATCCCTCACAGACTCCCTGCCTTCCTTGAATCTCTTATGCCACTCAAAAACTGATGCTTGATTCATGCAAGATGCTGGAAAAGCAGTCTGAAGAATTCCATGTGTTTCTGTGGCATTTTTTCCAAGTTTAAAACAGAATTTTATTGCATATCATTCTTCTAAAGAATCCTCACGTCCAGATAGCATTTTTGAAATTCACCAACTGTGACAATCAGGCTTTAGTAGGGTGTATTCCAATTGCTGCTGTAGCTGTTCATTTAAACCTGAAATCATAAAAACAGGTCAGTCATCTCATAAGATGTATAGCAATAACATACTGAATTTTCAAGAGTCTATGACAATTTTAAATGCCTGTACAAAAAAATCTGGAAACTTATTGAATGCACCACCTATATACAACCTGTGCAGCCACTATTGACTTGGTGATACTTAAAAGTGTATGGGATACACCATTGTCCCTTCTTTGAATAAAAATTCTCCCATGCTTCGACAAATGAAAATCCTCAATAAAGGAAAATATCATTAAAGTGGTAAAAATCAATTGCATTTTATTCAGCAAATTTTAAAAGATTTTTTTCAAAAGATTAGTTTGTAGTTCGTTTTCCATATTCTTCTGTCACTGTATTTTTTTAAAAATTAATTCATAAAGCAAAGAATAAATTTACATGTCTTGATTTCAAATTTGTCTCATGTTAAAATTTTCCAACTTATCATAATCAATTACCCAAAATTAATTTTCTGTGTTGTTTTCTAAATTTTACGAAGTTATATTTTCCTTGGCAAATTTTGCCCTAACTTCATAAAGAATTCTAAAGAATAAATATATACTTTGAATCAATCATATGGACATTATTTGGTATTCATAATTCCTTATGCAATTATTTTTCTTTTGGTCTGGCTTATAAAGAGGTACTGAAAAGTTCTTGGTTCAACCAGAAATAGAATGACCTTAGAGCTATGCAGTATTTGTCCTATTCAACACATTCATCTGAAAATTCAAAACACTTCCTGTTAAAAACAAAGACCTCAGACTATGACACTCTGTATACGGAGACGCCTTTTTACACCCGTCCTTCTTACACTCTCACATAAACCAATATGGCCGTTTGTTTTCATCTGGTCCTCAAATAACGCCTCTCTTCTTGAGAGTATCAGGGGAGATAATTTGCATGTCTTAACAGTTCCTACATCACTTCTAAAGTTTAATAAAAAATAAAAAATTAGAAGCTCTTTTAATCTATATCATTTCATATATACATATATACATACCAGTTGATTTTGAGAAGGGGAGTCCCCATAGTATTGTAGCTAACATGCTGAACTACCAACTTCTCAGTGAGTTCAAACTCCAGTAGTACTATTATGTTCAATTTTTAACTAATAACTTTAAGAAAGCCATAAACCATCTTATCCCTACCAGCTATGAGTTAAATAGAACCACTACTGTCCTCTTACAAGGATGACTTTGTCATTAGATAACCCATAAAGGTTGACATGCCATTAAACAAAGAAACCACACTAAAATATAATTTGAAGGTATGCTTAGAGTAATAGTTATCATCATGGGAAAAGGAATCTCCTGGACAAGGCTGTATTTCACTTTTTGCTTATGCCCTTGAGATACATACATACATACATATATATATATATGTGTGTGTGTGTGTGTGTGTGTATCCATAACCTATAAAAAGAAAAATGGGTAAATCATAGTGAAATTTTCATTTGAGCAATTCACATAAAATGATCTAAGAGAATAAAGCAATTTCCAGTGGAACTTGTATCTTTGTAACAGAATTGTATTTTTGTGATCTCTGCATTTTCACTGGATATCATTTTTCAATCATTCAAATTCTCAATGCATTGAAGATAACAATGAAAGGATTATTAGATTTCTTTACTCCTTTCTAAATAGAAACATTGATATCACTAACATGTTTATTTCATTACAAAATTTTCTTTATGCTTATATGTATGAAAATAAACTTAACTCAGCAAAATGGCACATTATAACATTTTTGATTTGTGCAATTCAGTTCCAAATGATTTTTGTTGGAGGTGCTTGTGGCATAATCGCCATTGTTATAAGAAGTGAGCTTGATTACTTGAGTTCAAATCCTAAACAAGGCTATTTGCATCCTGCATTGAATCAATATCCTTGGGAAAGGTATGAATCCAACTATTCTCAATCCAGTTATGGATAAGTAGTAGGACAGACTGGGTTTTTTTAAAACTTTGATGTGGCAACTGGTCTCAGAGGAAGAGCAGATGGTTTCCCTTTTCCTTTCATATATGGTCTTGACTAGGATTACTACTATTATGTATGATTTTTACCTATGCTCATATTCAGATTTTTTTTTATTTAACCTTTTTGATAATTGGTTCTTATGTTATATTCATCTCTATATTTGGTCTACTCAACAGGTCACTGTAGCCCAACATATGTGCTAATTCCTTAAGGTGTCTAATCCTCCAATGTTCTTCTCTATCAATTACTTCAACTTCATCCCGTAAGGGCAGATGGTTTCCCTTTTCCTTCCATATATGGTCTGCTATACCCGACTTTTCACTCTCACCTCATACTACAGCCTTCCGATGTTCTTCTAGCCGGCATAATCGCCATGTTATTAAGCATGAGTAATTCATAAATCACTGCTGCTATTACTGCTCGTTATTACAACTATTCTGGTTGCTGTTGTTATTACTACTATTCTGGTTGCTATTGTTATTTTTTCTGTTGCTACTACTGTTGCCGCTGATTTTGTCATTGCTGCTGCTATTCTCATTGCTGTTAGCATTGTTTTTGTTGTTGGTGTTACTGAGCTTCTTTCAGTATCTGATCATAAGTCATTGCAGCAGCTGCTGCTGTTACAACTGCTATTGTCATTATTATAATTGTTGCTGTTGCTGCCTTTGTTACTGATATTGGTATTGTTATTGTTATTACTGTTGCTATTGTTATTATTTCTGTTACTATTACTGTTATCATTATTATGACAACTGCTGTTGGTGTTGTTACTGATGCCATTATTATTATTATTATTATTATTATTGCAGCTGTTATCATTACTTCTGCTGTTGTCATCATTATCATTACTGCTGCTGTTACTGATATTGTTATCATCATTATCATCATCATTATTTTTATTATTATTATTATTGCTGCTGCTGCTGCTATTGTTACTATTGTTATTGTTGCTGTTATTATTTTTGTTGTAGTGGCTACTTTCAGTATACAACCATAAATCATTAATGTTACTGCTGCTGCTGCTGTAACTGCTGTCATAGGTGTTGCTGTTACTACTGTTGTTATTGTTGCTGTTGCTGCTTTTGTGAGCTGCTGCTTTCAACATCTGACCATAAATCACTGTTATTGTTACTGTTAGTTTTGTTGTTGCTGTTGCTGTTGCCATTGTTGTTACTGCTGTTGTTATTATTGTTATTGTTGTTGCTGCTGCTACTGTTGTTTCTGAATGCTGCTTTCAGCATCTGATCATAAATCGGTGCAGTTGTTATTACTGCTGCTGAGTCACCGAATGTCATTTTTAATGATGAAGACACAATACTGAAGTCACTATCTTTGCAAGCCAGAAAATGTACACTTACATTTTTTAATGCAATGTCATGGTGGCAGTTACTATTCTCTCTGTCTAATAAGAGAATGCTAATTACTTTCAAACTGTCATAACTTATAAAGCACGTCATCAGTTATAAAAGAAAAAAGAATAAACTTCTCTTTTACAAGCTCATTATGTTCTCTTTAACAGCTGTATAATTTAATTGAAATGGTAATTAGAAACGAAACTTGTGCAGAGAGATGTTTCAATCGTGAGAAGAGATGACACAAAGGATATCAAAATGGAAATGTAAACAAAAAACCAAAAGATAGAAAACCCAGAATTAGTAAATCTGAAAGAAGAAATGGTTTTCATTGGCCAGTCTGGAGTGAGAAGAGAGCGTCTCAATGTTAACCTAATTTAGCTAAAGGATGATGGGTAATATTATAATCTCTTTGCAGACATCTGATTGACTGTAAAGAATTTAGCTATTAGATGCAAATTAAGCGAAGACAATATGTCAGATGACAGAATCTTGGACAGTTTTTTCAAAAAGAATTGTGAAAAAATGTTCTTGCTTTTCTTAAAATAATTATTGAATAAACATCTTTTGTTTTCAATCCTTTTCAGGTCATTAAATTTCAAATAATTCAGTTTAGTATAAGTATAGTTTTTGTTTAAAAACATTTCAATGTCAAAACAGTTCAGTTAAGTGTCAAAACCAGTTCTATTTCAAACAATTCAGTTTAATATAAGTACACTGTTTCAATACCAAAAGCAGTTCTATTTCAAACAATTCAGTTTAGCATAAGTATACAGTTTTGTCCTATTTGACCCATAGATAGGACCTTATCTGGTGCTACCACTCTAGGCCAGAGTGTACCAGGGAGTAAGGGCAATAAAGGTGTACTCCGCATTCCCCAAAGCTCCAGTATTACTGAAACCTCACCATCTGATTGTTTAGTGTCATATCAGGATACTCGTTGGTGGAGGGGGTGGTCTTACAACTCTGCAGAGAAGCAGTCAGTGTGTTCTACAGCACCAGATGACTGAACCAGATGAATTATAGGAATGGATAGGGAGAGAGAGAGAGAGAGTCAGGGAAACTCATGCTGTCATTGTGACTTGATGAATAACATACAAATTTCTTTGTCTTGAATTTTAAGTTTTACTGATTTAAAGGGATGGAAAGAAAAAACCTTTTGCCTACAGCAATTTGAATTAAGCATTACATAAAAGAATCAATATAAACAAAAAGATATGAAACCTCACCAGTTATTAGATAAAGCCATAGCCCTGTAATGATGTGAATTTAAGTATACATATTCATTTCTGCAAATTTTTTTAACATCATTGGATAATATGAAATCAGACTTGGAATCCTAATAGAAAAGATAATTTTTGTTATATTATTGTGTTGGTTAATTGGTGCTAACAAGGGATAATCAGTTGAGTCCCATATCAGTATATTCAATGATTTACTAAAACTTAATAAAAGACAAGATGAGCTCATTTACACAGTTAAAAACATTTAATACATGAATAATATACATATGATACATATTGACAAAAATACGCAAACATCTCTCAACAGATAAAATGTGCACGTTTTTCTAGGAACGAGTAGTACATGAAAAGAGGTACAAAAATGGTAAATATCTTACTTGAGTTTGTTGGTCATAGACATGTGGACTTTACATTTCCACGACAAGGCATGAGACTATCTCCATTTCAAAGAGAGGAAACAAAATCTCAACTGTTTAAAGAACGGAAGCAAAAAAGTCTTTAACATTCAAAGAATGGAGACAAAAGAAACTGAGATGGATTATATGACTGACATGTGACCATCAATAGAAATGCCCCACTATAACTCTGCTTCGGGTCATTGACCTTGTGTCAAGTGCTGTCTGGTGGGAGGCAGAGATAAATACAAATACAGCCCCTAATTATTTAGTGTCTCACCACAGGTTTTTAACCTAAATCTTGTCAGAGTCTGTGACATGAAAAATATCAATATTCTATGCAGGAGAGACAAGAACTTCCCATATTGGCCACAGAAAGAATGAATATCTCAATGCACAGTATATCGTAGCAGTATGCTTACAGGAACCATATGCTATGGCAGCTGGAGGGAAAATGTGAATGTTGAATCAGAATAAAAGAATTATTTCCCTGGAATAGAACATCAGGGAGCTAGAAGTAAATGACTAGGAATTAAAATTACCATACCGAAATCTGATTTTTCCAATAAAATAGAATGGAAATTCTTCCAAGCTGTATCTCTGTCAGTTCTTCCATTTGGTTCCACCACTTGGACTTAAATGAAACACCTGGAGAAAAAGCTTAATGAAAACTACATGGGAATGCTGCATGCTGTTTTGAACAAATACTGGAAATAACTCCTACAAAACAGTATCTGTATGAACACTTCCCTCCCATCACACAAAACATCCAATTAAGATGAGTAAAACTTGCTAAACACTGCAGGAGAAGAAAGGATGAACTCATAAGCAGCATTCTCCTATGAACTCCAACTCATGAATACACCAGTGTTGGCCTACCAGCAAAAATTTACATTTATCAGCTTTGTGCAGACACTGGATGGCACTTAGAGGATCTACCAGAAGTGATGATTAGGATGGATGACAATAGAGAGTCAAGGGGATCCATGCTGTTGGCATACATTGATGATGAATTTTTAATTGGATGCTGGCTTCCTCTTCCATCAATCATAAATGGAAAGGTTTAAAACTATGACTATAGCAGCTCTAGACCCTTTTTGTAACAAATTTAAAATTGACTATTTAAAGGTGCAGCTGGTTTTATCAGAATCTCTGCAGTCCAGAAAAGTATGCTAACTTGATTGAGAGACCAATTTCTATAAAATATTAAATGAAAGCAGTTACAACCAGGTTTGGTTTGGTTTCTTTGTTTACTGGCATATCAACCTTCAGGGGTTATTTAATCCCAAAACCATCCTTCTAGAAGAACAGAAGTGGTACTATTTAACCCATTGCTGGAAGGGGAATAAGGCGGTTCATGCCTTTTTCAAGAGTTTAATCCAAAAGCAAATGTAATAGTGCAACTGGAGCTTACCATGATGTTACAGACCTGCATGTAAGACACTACCCAATGGAGACCTCTCATGAACTGGTTTGATGGATAATGGGTTGCTGAGAGAATGAAAAGCTTAAATAAACAACTAGAAATTAGATTATTTGATTTTGTTTACTTCGTGGCCACAGTCCAGCACTTTACCTCTTATATCACAGGGACTCACCCTGAGATTATTTGAACTTAGTAAATAAAATTCAGGTTTTATTTAAAGGGATGATTTGAAGAAATATTACCTTCTTGTAGTTCTCTGTGATGTTTGTCTTTAGCACCAGTCTGTATTGACGTTTTTATGGGAGGTATAGAATTGAAGGGAAATGCCTTTATCTTCACCCCCACCCCCCAAAAAAAGTGGTGTCCTGTGTATGACACTAAACTGCAGATGATGATGAGGTTCCAGTTCTGGAGAGTTGTGGAGTATCTCTTCATAGCTATTACTTCCCAATCCACTTTGACCCTGAATGGTAGGAAATCATTCTGTTTAAAAATATTTGTATTCAATAGGATCACGTGTAAAAAAAAAAAAAGTGCTCAAAAAATGCAAATACGAATATAAAAAGAACATGATTCCTTAAATTCTTGGCATAAAATAAGCCTAGGTAGGTAGACATAATGTTAAAATCAATCAATCAAGTGCTTTAATATTTAATTTTAAGAGAATGGTTAAATAATTTAAGTAAAGTCTTTAGTATTGTTGGATTAAGACTCCATTTATTTTATTCCGAATAAAGAAAAATCTAGTGAATTTTGGTTAGTTTAGCTTCTTTCTTTAATGGCATGTCAAACTTTGTTGGTCATTTAATTTCAAAGCCATACTTACAGAAGGATAGTAGTGACACTATTTAGACCGATAGGTGGGAGGATAAAGTAGTCAGGTTCACACCTTTCCCAAGTGTTTTAGGGTGAAAGTGTGACAGGAGTTCAAATTCATTTACTACAATGTCACAGTCAAGTGTATTAGCCCATTGTACATTCATGTTTACATTTTTGCGTCATTTCTTAAGAGTTTTTTGCACAGTTATACAATATCAAAAGGGTGTCCTTGTGGTGTAATGGTTAAAGCCATGGACTGCGGAATCGTAGTAAGCGAGTTCATACTCCAGTCGCGCTATTACGTTCACTTTTGGGCAAATACCCTTGAGAAAGGTATGAACCCCCTTATCCTCCCAGCTATGGGTTAAATAGTACCACTACTGTTCTTCTAAGAGAATAGCATTGGCATTAAATAACCTACAAAGGTTGATATGCCATTAAACAAAAAAAACAAACCACAATATCAAACATTCCTATGTAATACAAATAATTTTCAAACCCTTGTTTGGTTTCAACTATTCTTATTTAATACTAATAATCATGTTTTCAAGCAACTATTTCTATTTAATAATAGTCATTTGTTTGCACATAGCTATATGGTTTAAAGTTACTTATGATAATCTTTAGTAAGTTGGTAACCTTAGTCGAGGGTGACCCAAAGGCTCCCTTTTCAATAGCTACTACATTGGTGAGTAGGGGAGGGTGCTACCTCTTTGCCTGGGTTGTTCCACTTTATTCTTGACCCTTTACTTTTTAGTGCTGAGTGTTAAGCAAGGTGGCGTCAAGTACTTTTTTTTTGAGTTGTTGGTATAACTCAGCCTAGGATTGAAACCTGGGCTCCCAGACCATAAATGATTTACAGTTATATGGTATCGAGTATTTCTATTAAATACAAATACAGTTGTATGATTTCATATATTTCTATCTAATACAAATAATTACATGATTTCAAGTGATTATTCCAATTCATTAATTGTCATTTGTATGTATACAGTTATATGGATCCAAATGAATTATAATAATCCTTAGTAAACAATTAGACCTTCAAGTAACTATTCCAAGTACAAATAGTCTAAGGTTATATAACACTAAGTATTCTTGAATAATACAAATAATTTTTAAACATTTATTTTATCCATTGAAGGGAGTACATTCCTGGTCAGAGTGGAGATGGGCATAATGGTTTGAAGGGGTACCCTGCACTCCCTAAATCTTAAGAATTGAAGCATCATCTTAAAGAACGGTTTACTCCAATTTTTTGTAAGGGGACATTTTACCCCTCTGCAGGGGATACAGTCAGCATATTCTAATCCCTTTCAATAGGGCTAATTATCTTTTAGCATTTATATCTCTGATTAAAGGTTTTCTATGCAGTTGAGTTTGATAATAAATAATACAAAATAATATTTGTTTTGACAGTATAATGTTCAAAGTGAAATAATAAAATCATGATATCTTTGGTTCAGAAGAAAACATTTTATAAAACATTGTTTGGGATGTACATATAGAATCAAAGTGGATATAATTAGGTAATATTTATTACCAAAATCTATTTCAAACATTTATTACCAAATTCTAATTCAAAAAATTCAGTTTAGTATAAGTATAGATTTTCTCCATACACTGTTAGATGTCAAAACAGTTCTATTTCAAACAATTCAGTTTAGCATAAGTACAGTTTCAATGTTAAAAACAGTTCTATTTCAAGCAGTTCAGTTTAGCATAAGTACACAATTTAATTGTCAAAAATATTTCTATTTAAGCTATTCAGTTTAGTCAAACAGTTCTAATTCAAACAATTCAGTTCAGCATAAGTACGCAGTTAAATTCTATTTAATCCATAGATAGGGCCCTATCGGGTGTTACCATTCCAGCCCAGAGTTAACCTGGGAGCAATGGCAATGAAGGGATGCTCCATATTCCCTAAAGCCCTCGTATTACTGGAACCTCACCATCAGATTGTTTAGAGTCATATCCCGGTCACTCTTGGGGGAGGGAGCTTACCCAACTGCAGAGGTGCAGTTGGTGTATTCTACAGCCCCAACTGACTGGGCAATATGCAGAGTTAATGTCAAAACAGTTTTATTTCAGATAATTCAGTTCAACATAAGTACGCAGTTTAAATGTTGTAACAGTTCTATTTTAAACAATTCAGTTTAGCATAAATATGCAGTTTAAATGCCAAAAATAGTACACTCAAACTACAGTTTAATTCTGTTTAACCCATAGATAGGACCCTGATCAAGTACTACCAATTTGGGCCAGAGTGGACCTGGGAATGATGGCAATGAAGGGATGCTCCACATTCTCCAAAGCCCCAGCATTACTGGAACCTCACCCTCAGATTGCTTAGTGTCATACCAGGACACTCGTTGGTGGGGCTCTTATCCCTCTACAGAGTAGAAGTCAGTGAATTCTACAGCCCCAGCCAACTGGGCAACCCAAAGCCAGGGATGCATATTATACAGAAGTATAGGTTAAACACAAATATTTTATTCTGAATTTATTCAATCTCTCTCAAAGAAGTAAAATATTTTCTGTTTCATTCATTGGAAAAACTGTATTTTTTTAATTTATTGTCTTGGGCAGTGGGAGGAACCTTTGGTTTGAAGGCACATCAACCATTGTTGGCTATTTAATGCCAAATCTATTTTTATATGTATTCTGTTTAGCATTAGTTCACAGTTTAAATTTAAAAAGCAGTTCTGTTTCAAACTATTCAGTTTAGCATAAGTATGCAGTTTAAATATCAAAACAGTTCTATTTCAAACAATTCAGTTTAGTATAAGTATTGTTTTTTGTTTATACACAGTTAAATGTAAAAACAATTCTATTTCAAATGGTTCAGTTTACCATTAGTACACAGTTTATTTCAATTTGACCCATAGATAGGACCCTCTCAGATGCAACCACTCTGGGCCAGAGTGAACCAGGGAGCAATGGCAATGAAGGTGTACTCCATATTCCCCAAAGTTCCAGCATTACTGAAGCCTTACCAATACATTTTTTAGTATCATATCCAGGACACTCATTGGGGGAGTCTTACCTCTCTGCAGAAATGCAGTCAGTGTATTTTGCAGCCCCAGCTGACTGGGCCAGGAGGAACCTTTATATATATATATATATATATATATATATATATATATATATTAATCAGTACTTACTTATTTCTTTGATGAATCATTATAGTTGTGATATTAACAGAGAAGGAAATTCAATTATTTTGGGATCAGTGATTCTGTCTTTCAACCTGAACATTATATTAAGCAGTTTATCACTTCTTTGTTATTTTTGCTTGTGGTAATCCATGAATTTGAGCTCATCACATCAAATGATTATCCCTGATTCAACTAGATTTCAATAGCTTGTGAGCTGAAAATTGACTAGGCCAACACAACCCAAGATAGTCATTATCCGACTCCAAAAATATTATTCCCTATTGTAAAATATATTCCTTTTATCTTTTTACAAGTTTTTCAAAATAGTCATAACTAGTGGTTTTCACTGAATTCTGATTGACAGCAAGTCTTTATATATATATATATATATATATATATATATATATATATATATATATACGAGGAGCATAAGATAAGTTTCCAGACTTTTTTGTAAGGGCATTTAAAATTGCTGTAGACTCTTGAAAACTCAGTATGTTATTGCTATACATCTTATGAGATGACAGACCAATTTTTATGACTTCAGCTTCTTAGCTCTTCAGTATTCTTCTAAATTTTGAAGCTGATTTCAGCAGTGCTTTGGTCTGGATGATTTCAATTCTTGCTCTGATCTACAAATCACCCAGTGTCTTTTCCAGGTTCAAAGGGATTGTTCCAAGGGCTCCAATTATGTTAAGTATCTCTACCATTTCCAAGCAGTGGTCATGTTGATTCTACACTATGGATGAACCACGTGGACACTGACTTAGCATATTGAGAAAAAGCTAGACAGGAATTGCTCAAGAATGTTATGAGGCTCCTTGAACAAATCCTGGAAGCAACATCCCACAAGGCAACAGCTGCACGATCACCTATCTTCTATCTCTAAAACCATCCAAATAAGTCAGACAAGACATGCAGGATATTGCTGGAGAAGTAAGGATGGACTCATAAGTGGTGTTCTTCAATAGACCCCTACACAAAGACACGCCAGTGTTAGATGACCAACTACAACTGATCTACAACAGTTCTGTATGGACATTAGGTCTCGTCTGGGGGACCTGCCAGAAGCAATGGAAGATAGTGATGAATGGTGAGAGAGAGTCAGGGAAATCCATGCTAGCAGCAGAACATGATGGTGATGATTATCTTTACCAATTTCATGTTCCATAATTTTCCAGTTATCTGACAAGATCCAGATTTATCTATATTTTTTTTTCACTTTCACTCTTTTATTTGTTCAAGAGGCAAAATCTACTGGTTCATAAATTCTTGTCATTTAAATTTGGTCAGCTCTTTTAGCCAGGAGTGGGGAGATCTATTTGTATCTTAAAATCCCGGAGAATTTTACACATCTTTAATTTTCTCGAGTATTCACTTTTAGTTTCTTTATTTTCATACCTCAGATTATCATTTCCACAATATACAGGAAACAGTAATCAAATATATGCTGTCAATGAAACTGAAACTCATGTCTCCTTTTGCTTTTGAAAAGCTTGGTCATCTGTATCTGCAAATTGGTACACTTCATCAAAAACAATAAAATGTGATTATCATTAATAATTTATTGAAATAATAGCAAAAATGTAGCACTGACAGAGAGGCCAATTAAGTATGCAAGGGTGTGATTTAGGCTTCTACAATACCAATCAATCTTGCAGCTTAGTTGATTAAGCAGCTGGTATGCATTTGCTTAACCCTTCCCCAATGGGCAGAATGAGATATAAAGTTAATTATTATGTAGAGTACAGCTGGTTCGAATTCAGAGTGTTCTTCTCTTAGCCAGGTGGCGGTATTAAGACTAAAAAGTCCAGTCTACTCTACTATTTTACTCCTAGCAGGTTAAAAAGCAAAAACATTGTCCAGAGTTTGTGCTACCAAGTTCATTACCTATAATGATAACCATTTAGCTATAAAGATGATATGGATAACCAGGCAATATATATATATATATATATATATATATATATATATATATATATATATTGTCATCCACAGACAGACTGTTTCGTTCTATCAGAACTCTTCAGTGTGGCTAGACCTGCAGGACGCTCGAAGCCGGGATCGAAACCCGTCCAACTTTACGATAGACTAAGGTTTCAGACCACACGGCTACAAGTGGACTACGTTGGCTAAGGGAATTTTAAGGTATTTATTTTTAGCAACAGCATGTACTTACGTATTTGCACACACACACACACACACACATATATATTTTTTTTGTGTACTTACATATTTGTACACACACACACACACACAGAGAGACTCACACAGACATATATATATATATATATATATATATATATATATATATATATATATGAGGTGCATACGATAAGTTTCCAGACTTTTTTTTGTATGGGCATTTAGAATTGTAGACTCTTGAAAGTTCAGTATGTTATTGCTATACATCTTATGAGATGATTGACCAATTTTCATGATTTCAGCTTCAAATGAACAGCTACAGCAGCAATTGGAATACACCCTACTAAAGCCTGATTGTCTCAGCTGGTGAATTTCAAAAATGCAATCTGACACTTTAGAAGAATGATATGCAATAAAATTCTGTTTTAAACTTGGAAAAAATGCCACAGAAACATATGGAATGAATTTGAAATTCACTGGTTGTCCACTCCCACCACCAGGAGTTGAGCACTCTAGCAAAGGAATTATCCGTTACCACTCATGGTATGCAAAGCTTTTCTGATGAATTGAACACTCAGTAGTCATTAAGCACGAATGTAAATAAAAGAAAAAGGATACATATGCATTAAAATCTCTTCACTTACGCTGAGATTGTTGATGGCTGTGCAGTAAAGTCAGCTGGGTTTTATTTTTTTTCAATCCAGTTTGAAGTATCTCACATGTCTAGCCACACTGATGAGTTGGGATATAATGAAACAGTCTGTTTGAGGATTACACTATATATATATATATATATATATATATAGTTTATCTTTTAGTCGTGTTTTCAGTCCAAGTTTCTTGTTGCTATAAGATGAAAATCTCAGCGAGTTTTTATTTTCCTATTTCAAAGATTCCTCTTCTGCAGGGAGCCAAGCTGACAAATAATCAGTAAAGAGCTATAATGATATGACCATGGGATGTGGTAATTGAATAGGTATGTTGACATACATAAATAATTATGTCTCATAGAAAATTGACATGTCCCCATTGCGTAGCAACTGATAATCTTGCAAACCCATTCTCAACCTCTAATTACCTCTATTTTTTGAATAGAGATGGTGACTCAGATTCTACTAAGGAAAACTGAAAGCTTATGGATATATGGTATCAATTTTTCCTAACCAATACTAATAATTTTTAAACAGGTCTATTTATATATTCTATAGATGGTACCTTAATAGGTTCTACTACTCTTGGTCAAAGTGAACCTGGGAGTACTAACAAGGAAGGGGTCTTGGAAGAAGAAATATAAAGTTGGAAATTAATTAAAAAAGTATGAATTTATTGCTGAATGAAGAGCAACTAAATCATCTAAGAACCAAAAATATATTTACTGACCTTGAACTTAGAGTTTAAAGGTCATATGATGTTGGAAAACATCCAAGTGAGTTTTTTTCCACATTTCAGCCATTCTAGGGAAAAAGTTATTTATGTTTGATATTGATAAGAGATATCAAGAAAGTTTGGATGAGATTTGAAAGACTTAGAAAACTAGAAACTCCTAAATTAATGGTACAAAGGTAGGGAGCTTATCTGAATACCTTCCAAGAAAGCAACAATAAGAAAATGATAAACTAATAACATTATGCTAATCAGTAGCATCTCCAGTAAAATATGCAGGACTTGGCAAATAACGCTGCTATGGTCTTGTGGGTGCAATTAAAGATAATAGTAATTAAAAAAGGAAATACATCACGTTACTTTTGAAATGTCAACTGAATTTTTTCAAGTGTCTGTGTTTAAAATTATTAGCCACCAATCATAACTTTCAAAACTAAATTTAACAAATTCAAAAAAATTTATACAGTTTAACTATATTAATTTCTATTTGTCTTTTTGTATCAATTTCTGTTTGCCTTTTTGTATCAATTTCTGTTTGCCTTTTTGTATCAATTTCTATTTGTCTTTTTGTATTAATTTCTATTTGTCTTTTTGTATCAATTTCTGTTTGCCTTTTTGTATCAATTTCTATTTGTCTTTTTGTATCAATTTCTATTTGTCTTTTTGTATCAATTTCTGTTTGCCTTTTTGTATCAATTTCTGTTTGCCTTTTTGTATCAATTTCTATTTGTCTTTTTGTATCAATTTCTGTTTGCCTTTTTGTATCAATTTCTATTTGTCTTTTTGTATCAATTTCTATTTGTCTTTTTGTATCAATTTCTGTTTGTCTTTTTGTATCAATTTCTATTTGTCTTTTTGTATTAATTTCTATTTGTCTTTTTGTATCAATTTCTGTTTGCCTTTTTGTATCAATTTCTATTTGTCTTTTTGTATCAATTTCTATTTGTCTTTTTGTATCAATTTCTGTTTGCCTTTTTGTATCAATTTCTATTTGTCTTTTTGTATTAATTTCTATTTGTCTTTTTGTATCAATTTCTATTTGTCTTTTTGAATTATTTATGTTAATGTCACCATTCAAGAGCTATGAAAATAAATATTAATTTAACTGAAAAAACAAAAACAAAATGGTAAAATGTTTACTCAGATTGAAAAATAATGAAAAACACTTTTCTTATTTTTTTACCAAACCAGCAAGAGCCGAATTCTCTAATTATTTCTGTCAGTAGAATTTCTCTCGATTTATTCCTTGTTTTGTCAGGAAGTTTCCTGTTGAAATAAATTACTTCAAATTGAGTTTTGCATATCAGAGGTACATATTTTTAAAGGTGAATGTTCATGTAGGGAGATAGTTATTGATTATCTCCCTTAAAAAGAGTGTGTGTCTTCAAGGAATTCTCATGGACTGTCTCATTTAAGAATCCACTTTGGTCTCTTTTGTGGTTTTTTTCTTCGAACAGTAAGGACACACACTGTTTACCTCTGTTCTTTAAAAAATGAAAATGTTGTCTCCTCTAATGGCTATCGATTTTGAACTGTTCAACTACATCATGAAAGACTTTTACTATTTTTGTACCCCTTTCATATACTGCTTGTTCATGGAACACAATGAACGTATTTTATCTGTTGGAACATGTTTACACATTCTTGTCAATATTTCTCATATGTTTATCATGTATGTGTGAAAATCAGTTTATTTTAGCTTTTCTTCAATTTATTCGGTGTTAGTATATCATTGGATATGCTACTGCTAAAATCAAACCTTGGTGAGTATAGACTTAACTAAATATTCTCCAACCAACCAGCCAACTAACCAACTAGCAATACAGATATTTAAAATTTTGAACAGAATGATTTTTATATGATAAGCAATGTGTACCTTGCTTCTTAAAAGCACTGACACTGGTAGGACCTAGTTTGAAGAGATGGTCATAAGGTCTATGATAAAGTTGTATAACCAGATCTCAAATTTGATTCTGTATTCTATCAAGGATTAATAGTATGTGCTGGGAGGTGCCTACTCAAATATGTGAGCAGTATTTGGTAAAGCAGACATTTATCTTAGAAGTCTAGGTATCAGCAATTTTCTTGAGGTGTAGGAAGAGTTACAATAAAAAAGGAACAGAAATTAAAAATGAATGGAAATACTTGTCAAAGTTGATGACAATAAGTTATTTGGAACTTATGTCTTCTAGGCAGAAACTAAGTTTTTCAGTTATCTTGAAGTATTTTTTTCTACAAAGAGAAAAATATTTGAAATGATTGGAAAGAAACACGCACTTTTTCCAGGAAGAATGGTTGAGGATGCAATGATTTATCCCTTAAGCGATTCTTTATATAGGTTAATTAAATTTATGGATCTTAATCTGGTTGGTAATGAAAAAGATTCTATGAGTCAATGTCTGGGATACTTCCTGATGAATTCTTGTAATCTTTGCCAAGATTAAACTACTGTGAGACTTGAGGACCTGACCAATTCAAAACAGTGAATCATTTCTTCAGGTTGCTTTGAAGAGCAACATGCAAATTACCATCTAATTTAGAATATATTGAGAATTATAACTTTTTGATGATTTTATCTAATATCTAAAGAAGGAACTTGGATCTAAGTTTCTTCTTTGCATTTAATATGAAAAAAATTGTTGAATGATAAAACAAGACAACAAAGGAAAATAAGCAAATAATATCTATGTTTAAGTTTTAATATACATTCTAATTGCCTACCAAGAATGAAGCAGCAAGGAAGAGATGTGGACTTCTGAAGAATATGTTTTTGAAAATATGGTTACAACTGTTTGCTATTTTATAAACAGTGAAAATGTTCATGCCTGCTGAGATACGTTAAAATCGTTATTTTTTTTTATTAGAGTCACAATAAATCCCAAAAATAAAGATTTGTTTTTAACATGTTTTATATTTGGAAGCAAAAAACACATAGGAGAAAAAATGGAGGCAAAATTCTATCCAAGAAAAATGTCCTTCTTTAATGGATGCCAGCACACAGAAAGAGAAAAGAGTGTTTGAATTAAGAAGTCTCCATCTTTATATCTGAAGCCATACAGTAAATGTCTCATGACTAGCCCCTGTATATGACTCACAGTGTGTCTACAACTTACAAAGAGAGATTATTATGCTATTTATTTTTCTTCTGCATATATATGTTTCACAGGAATGGGACATGAGTTTCACTCCTTGTTGGGGGTTACTTTTTTATTTATTCTTCATTCTGAATACTCCAACATATTTTGCTTTTTTGTCTGATTTTTTTTTCTGAAAAGTCAGAGGTTGTGATTTTTAAATATTGAGCAATCATGAAGGTTTGACACTTTTTATATTCTCCATTGATAGACACTTCTTCAGGTATTATTAATTTGTTGTCTTAGAATTCCTAACAAAAAACTTTACAAAGAAATTAAAATTTTGGCTTAATATTTTTAATCATCAGAAGGGATACAATGAATAATTATCTCAATGGGATAATTTGCATATCCATAATGGTGTCACAAAACAGTTATCCATTTTCAATCTCTTTTTGCTTCTGGTATTTGAACAGTAGACTCAGTTTTTGGCTCTGTCATGAATATCAAGGCCATATGGCTATATTATCAACACTTATCTAGTAAGGCTTTTCCTATTTTTGGACCTGTTCTGCATATAACTTATTCATTGAACAATATGTGTATTGTTTCAACTTTTGGCATTGTTTGTATATCCTTTCTTTTAATACCACTGGTAAGTATATTGCATATATTAAATGTTCTTGCATGTGTAATTGAGTTTATTATATCTTTCTTTTTATTTTGTTCAGTGATAGTATATAATGGATATACTAATGCTGATGATGGTCTCTGGTAAGTGGGGACTTGACAAAACATCTTCTCTACAAACAAGGATTACAATACATCCAAATTCTTATTAGGATCTTTCACTTCTTAAATCGTCATCATCCTGAAGGCATGATAACAGTATGGACTCCCTTTACCCTTTCTTGCCATCTGTCCCTATCAGCTATCACTCTTAATAAGTTTTCAAGATGGCATTCAGTGTCTACACAGAAATAATGAAAGTAAGTTTTTGCAGTTTGGCCAGTAGTTGTGAGACTATGTACAAGAATCCATTGGAGAATGTTGCTTCTGAATTTGTCCTTACTTCTCCAGCAAGCAGTGCCCACCATTTGTTACTCATTTTTCTTGGAGGGTTTAGAATTTTGTTTTTGAGGGAACTTAAATGAACCAAACCAACAAGTGTAGGATAATTCATCCTAGTGGTGCCATTCTGCTTGATTCTTGTTACATCAGAGATGCATAACTCCACAGCAATAAAATATGTGGCCTTCTTAAACATTCAATCATCTTGCTTTCATTTATCATCAGATAACAGATTTCAGAAAAAAGGGGAGGGTATTATATGTGTCATACAAACATGTAACATTGCTATCAAAATGTGTAGATATTTTCCTGAGTCCCATAGCAAGAGACAATTGGCAACATGTGCCGGCTTAATGAACTTGAAGGATATAGCCATGAATCAACATATGGGTAACAAGGCCTATCTAATATCCCTACAAGAGTGATAGTTTAGTAGTATGTTACCATAAGGTTGTGAGTGTCTGAGCAGTTTTTCTAGGGTAGTACTGCTGATCCTGAAAACAGAGTAGGGTCTAAAATAGGTTACCCAAATAAATGACTGTTCATGAGGTCTGCATGTGGAGTATCCCTTCATTACCATTGCTCCCAGGTACAGTCTGATCCAGAGTGGTAGTGTCTGATAGGACTCTATCAATGTCAAGGTTACAATAAAACCACGGGTTGCAGCATGGTGGATGTGAAGCAAAATGAATGAATGTAAAGGCAAGTCAACAGTGTGGTTCATCTGATGTTGACAGAGAAGACTTATTGGTCAACAATCAGGATCAAAGTTTTCAGACAGAAAATTACTGCTACTCATCTATAAGTTTGGTATGTATTAATAAGAAAAATAGCCATCAAAAGACAACTCTGACTCTTTCTTAAAAGAAATGTAAATGTCACTTAGTTTTGTTACAATAGGAACCTCATGGATTCTTTGGTTGTTTAGTTGTATAAGATTATTTGTGTTACTTAATAGATTGGTGAAATCTATTGTTGGCAGCTAGTATAGTATTTGAATTAAGTTATAACAAATAGTGCAATAACATCTGGTGCCAACTCTGTTTTATCAACAGATACTGACCTTTAGGGGTAGTTGAAAGCTTGGTTCTCATTGGATGGTTTTAGTCAGGTGACTAAAATAGTTCTAGAACTTAGGAATAAGTTAATCAGAGGGAAACATTCGACTAAAGTGTTTGAAAGCACCATCTCTACTCAGTAATTCCCTGTAGGCTGCAACAGGTGATGAAAGAATAGTGTTGTTGAAGTAATAAATTATTGCTCATAAAAATGTGGTCGTATTGTTATTCATCATCCCAGCAGAGAAGAACTTAGAATAACAAGAGATTATGACAGAAGACAATGACACAGAGACGACAAAATAAGCAGCCAGAATGACACAATGAATGATCAAGATGAGAAGATGAGTGCCAACAGACAAGATAATCAAAATAAACAAGTAAGAAGCATAATAGTATATACACTGTGAAAGTATGCAACATTTGTATAAAATTAATTAAAATGCGGGATTCCCACAGGTTCTATAAGTGAAAACTAAGAGAAGACAAGTAAAAGACTTTAAAAAATATTAGATTGGAAAAGTTCTACAAAATGAATTTAATAAATAAATATTTACACCTGAAACTTTTACACTTTGTAGTTTACCAAAGAAAGTGCATTTGACATTTAATTCAGAGCTTTTATTAATAACAGTTGAAAACTTTGGAGATCAAATGTCACCATTTGAAGAATAGAAATAACTTTGAGTTATAAAAATAAAACTTGAATTAGGAGAACACAAGAAAATATTGTATATGATATAAAATTAATAATTATCCTGGTTGACACAAAAAATGATTTTTAGAAATATTGGAAGTGTCAGCAACATTTATGGTGAAAGGGCACATTTACTTCTTTTCAAAATGTCAGTGAATGTATCTGCTTGTGAGCTGATGCAAAAGTGTTGAAAGACAGAGAGAAAAAAATAATCTTTTTTACTTTTATATTCTTCTGCATATAATGAAATGGTAGCCATTTTGTTCTTCAAATCTATTTCTGGGCAAACAAAATGCTTTCTTTTACTTACTTCTTTTTTTGGTGTCTATTTTCCATTTTTTGAGGTGCTCTTGTTTCTCCATTGGCTGGCTGTACACTTGTCAGCCTCACAGGAAACGGTTGAAGAAGAAGGAAGAATTAAACAGACCCAACAAAAGTACAAGAGCATAATTGCACAATATATGTATAAAAAATAGAAACTAGGATTGACAGTTACAGAAATAAAACAGGAAGAAATACATGCGTAAAATAACATTAGGTACATTTGAAAAAATCAGAATGAAAATAAAGCACTATTATATTTAAGGCAACTGTCTGCTGGTTATGGCAATAAATTACTTCAAAAATAAATATTTTACAATAAAAGAAAGGTTACAAAACAGTCATGATACTAATTTCTATGAACAGATTTCTGAAATGCACCATTCTAATAATATTTTAATTCTTGTTATAAACTAATAACTGTTGTCTTTTGCCCAGTTGGCTGGGCTGTAGAATACACCAACTGCTTCTCTGCAGAGGGGTAAGACCCCCACCAAAGAGTGTACTGGTATGACACTAAACAATATGATGGTGAGGTTCCAGTAATGTTGGAGGTTTGGGGAATGGGGAGCACTCCTTTATTACCATCGTTCCTTGGTCCACTCTGGCCTGGAGTGGTAGTACCTGATAAGGGTCCTATCTATGGGTTAAATAGAACTAAACAGTGACTTGAGTTTACAGGTTTTTGCATTTAAACTGCATATTTATGCTAAACTCAATTGTTTAAAATAGAACTGTTTTGACACTTAAACTGCATACTCATGCAGTACTGAATTGCTCGAAATACAAGTGTTTTGACATCTAAATTGTGTACTTATGCTAAACTGAATTATCTGAAATAAAACTGTTTAGACATTAGCTCTGTGTATGGGCCAGTCGACTCGGGCTGTAGAATACACTGACTGCACCTTTTCAGAGGGGTAAGACACCCCCAACAAGTGTCCTGGATATGATACTAAACAATCTGATAGTGAGGTTCCAGGGCTTTGGGGAATGTGGAACAACCATTCATTGCCATTGCTCCCAGGTCCATTCTAGCCTGGAATGGTAGCACCCGATAGTGTCCGATCGATGGGTTAAATAGAACTAACTGCATACTTTTGCTAAACTGAATTGCTTGAATTAGAACTGTTTGACTAAACTGAATAGCTTAAATAGAAATATTTTTGACAATTAAACTGTACTTACATTTAAACTGTGTGCTTATGCTAAACTGAATTGTTTGAAATGGAACAGTTTTTGACATTGAAACTGTACTTACACTAAATTGAATTGTTTAATATAGAACTGTTTTGACATTTAACTGTGTGTAAACAAAATCTGTACTTATACTGAACTGAATTAGCTGAATTAGAACTGTTCAAATAAACTGAATAGCTTGAAATAGAAATGTTTTTGACAATTAAACTGTGTACTCATGCTAAACTGAATAGTTTGAAATAGAGTTGACTATTTGCATAAAAATGGATTTGGTGTTAAATAACCTACAAAGGTTGATATGCCATAAAAACAACCGTTGTCTTTCTGGTAGAACATTTGAAATAAAATACAGACAACTTAGGTCTTGATAGTTGAGTTCTCATTATATCTAAAATATTGTTATTTACTAGCCTTAGTTGATCAACCAGCAAAGGAAAAGGAAAATGCAAATTTCAAACCAACAACTCTACTTAACAAACTGACCTTGTGTCACAAACTGCTCAAGGCAGAAATGACAGAAGGGTTTGATAAATAAATACAAACCTGAGTACTGTAAGTATTCTGAGGCCTGTGATTCTGACTAAACTAAGCTCACCAAATAGTATAACAATAGAATTTCTCATTATTCAGTTGTGAGACCAGATTGGGTGATTGACTAGAATGCAAACATGTACGTGCGTCTTTCTTTGGTAACTCTTTATAGTTTAAATCTTTCTATCTAGGATATGCCATAATGATTTAAAAGGTGATAATTGACTGAATTAGAGCAAAAGAAAAGGGTGGATGAGGTAAAATGTCAATATTAATGGCAAAAATTTTTTCCTACATATGTATTTACCCAAGGTTACAGTCTTCTCTACTATTTACTGATAACCCTTCTCCAAGAAAGAAACCTTAAAGTCAAACCAGTTTTACTCTGTTTAAAACTTGACCTTTCACATCCTTCCCACCAATAAGTTTGCATTTTGATGATGAAAAGAGTATTTATTTCACACAACAAATATATATTTTCAAACACAATCTTCTTTCTTGTCGATGCACTTAACTCAATATTTCTCTGTTTATCATATAGACAAGTTATGAGCAAACTGATATAATCTACTCTTGTATTTTTATGTAACAAAGTCAGTGATTAAGAGTGCTCTCCTCTGACAAGAAAGACAACTCTTGTTAAACTATTTTGTTAAAAGCAGTTATTGACAAATTGTGGCCTACTGGCCACATGTAGCCTGAAATGCTTCCTGAATGACCTGCCTAAAACCTTAATTTTTCATAGAAAAATCTTTTTAATGAAGAGAAAAAAAAATCAATGATTCCCTCTTTTAAAGATGCTTACTTATATGGTTTTCTGTAGAGAAAATGTTTGAGGGACCTCCAATGTAAAATTAACCAGAACTTTTTTGTACTGTGACCTTCCTAGCAATGAACCATGTCTCATGTGGGGAGCTTCTCAGTAAAGGTTGCCCATACCTTATATAGAAAAAATATAATGCAATGAAAATTTTGGATAAAAAAATCAACTAACAACAATTGATATTCCTCATATATTGCAATAACTGGTTTAAAGTTTTCATACTCCAGAAGGTGAAATGGTTATTGTCATAGAAAGTGGAATTAGCTTCCTGAGTTCAAATCCTGAATGAAATTGTTTGTATTTCACATTGTGCTAATACCCTTGGGAAATGTATGAATCCAACTACTCCCCTTCTAAAGTAGTAGGGCAGAATGGGGTCTTTAACTTTGGTATAGCAACTTGTTTATGGATAGGAAAACTCTGAATTCAAACAAGTTGCAAGGGCAGGATGTGACATGGAGTCAATTTTTAAATTGAGTTTAAGAGGTTTGAAATCAGATTTTTCCTTCTCCTTGACTGGCTGTCTAACCAAGGCTGAAAAACCCAGTCTGCCCAACTATTTACCCATAGCTGGAGGAAGGATAAGAGGATTTATACTTTTCCCAAGGGTATTAGAGCTACATGAAATACCATCAGCCTCATCCAGGATTTGAACTCAAAGCGTCATGTTCATTTGTTAGCATTATAACCATTACACCACGGGCACCTCTTATTCAAACCATTTGTAGACCTAGAGAGGAATTGGCTCTGTCAAGCTATTCCGTGCCATGACATGCTACATGTGGTGCCCCACAACCAAACCAGATTATGCGACCTGTGAAGTAAGGATGGTTTAATAATGTAATTTTCATTACTTATTACCAAGCATGTTAGAAGGAAATCTTTTTGAAAACATGGAAGAATGATGGAGTAAATACTTTGAGTACATTTGCTCAGTTGGTTAGGGCTGTAGAATACACCAACTACTTCTCTGCAGAGGGGTAAGACCTCCTTGACAAGTGTCCTGATATGACACTAAACAATCTGATGGTGAGGTTCTGGGAATGCGGAGTACCCCTTTATTGCCATCACTCCCAGGTACACTCTGGCTCAGGGTGGTAGCACCTGATAGAGTCTTATCTATGGGTTAAATAAAACTCAGCTGTATACTTATGCTAAACTGAATTGTTTAAAATAGAACTGTTTTGATATTTAAACTGTATACTTATGCTAGACGGAATTGTTTGAAATATAACTGTTTATATTTATAAAACTGGATTTGGCATTAAATAACCTACAATAGTTGATATGGCATAAAACCAAACCAAACTAAACCAATTATGCATATGATATTCTCAAAGAAACAGTTACTACAATAGTGATGCTCTCTAAAAACATTAAGTTAATGCTTTGCTCATCCGATTGTGACACTGATTTCTTTGATATTATCATTTGAGTCTTGACACTTTTTCTATTCATTATCCACCAATGTTATGTACAACAAACATCACTAGATCTAATGAAAGAAAATAGTTTCACAGTATAAAAAAGTGAGAATCAGATGATATCCAACAGAAACTATTACTGATGCAGACTATGGAAATAATCTAGTGCCTCTTGCAAATGTATCTGCTCAAGCTGAATCTCTGCTGCATAGTCTAGAGCAGGCAGCAGGAGGCATTGGTCTTTTAGTGAATGCAAATAAAACAGAGTTTGGTAGTTGATATCAAGATGGTGACATCTCATTAAATGGAGAACCTTTGAAATTAGTAAACAAGTTTATATACCTTGATAACAAGATCTCATCAACTGAAAGCAATGTCAACATATATATTGTTAAGGCATAGACTGCTATTGGCAGATTAACAACCATATGGAAATCTGATCTCTCTGATTATATAAAATGGGAATTCTTCTAAGCTGTAGCCATATCAGTACTATGGTATGGTTGCACTACTTGAACTTTAAAAAATACCCAGAGAAAATGGCAGATAGGAACTCCACAAGGATGCTGCATGCTTTTTACAAATCCTAGAAGCAGCACCCTTCAAAGCAGCAACTGTATGGCCATTTACCTCCTGTCTCTCAAACTATTTATATAAGATGAGCAAGAGATGCTAAACACTGCTGGTAAAGTAAGGACAAACTCATAAGCAAGGTTCTTTCATGGATTTCTACTTATGGACACATCAGTGTTGACTGATTAGCAAATATTTATATTCATCAGCTCTGTGTAAACACTTCATTCATGTCGTCTTGAGGACTAACTAAGAGTAATGTCTATAGGTATTGATGAAGAAAAAGAGTCAAAGGAATCCATGGTGTCAGCAAGTCATTATGATGATGATTACAGACATTTCATGTACAAAAGTATGAAATACTGAAATGCCACAAACTTCAATAACAATTAGAAATTTAATTAAAATTTATTAATATGAATCAATTTTATTTTAAAGTTAATTAGCTAGTAAAATTGTTCAAGCTTATTTCTTTTATTTTCTATTCTCACCTGTGCTAGGTGAGTTAATTTAGAACTTAATTTCATCAAAACATGTTAAAACTTTATTTTTTCTAGAATATTTTATGATATATTTTTTTTTCTCTCAACATGTTGCCGTTTATTAGCAGACTAACTAAAAAACACAAATAAAATGATTGACTGAAATTATCAAAAATGTATATTAAGGATTAAAACTATGCTGGTGTTACAGAAAACACACTCTCATGGAGTGACCACCCATTTGTCGGAAGAAGTACAATGAACAACAGCAACTATTTCTTGAGACACAGGACGCAGGACATTTATTATCTTTAAGTTTGTTAAAGGGTTTGATGTATCAAACAACTATTCAGAGAATAAACTTTGTAAACATGTAAATGGCCCAAGTAAATATCTTGTTTTCAGCATTTACTGACAGTAGAAAAACTTAAAATGAAATGGCTGATACTGGTCAGGTATTTTATTTTAATTAACACATCTGTCTTTCCCAAAATGCAATGTTAAATTATCATATGTTTAGCGTAAATATAATTTCTATGTCAAAAACAGTTCTTGTAAGTACAGTTTCAATGTCATAAACAGTTCTATTTCACACAATTTAGTTTAGCATAAGTACACAGTTTAAATATCAAAACAGTTCTATTTCAAGTAATTTAGTTTAGCATAAGTACTCCAATTAGTTCTATCTAACCCATAGATAGAGCCCCACTAGGTGCTACCACTCCGGGATAGAGTGGCCCTGGGAATGATAGCAATGAAGGGGTACTCCACATTCCCCAAAGTTCCAGCAATACCATCAGATTGTTTAGTGTCATATCCAGGACACTCATTGGGGCATTTTACCCACTGCAGAGGTGCAGTCAGTGTATTTTACAGCCCCTGCTGATTGGGCAAAGTCTGTTTTTAAGCAAAAAAACAATGATGAAATATTTTATTGATAGAAATGAAATCTTCCAAAAATCAACCAATTTTTCAATTTTCCCAGATTAAAATTATGATGAACATTAAATCTGAACTGGTCTAATTATGCTTATCTAAATATTTATTCAATTATTTGCAAGAAAGAGAAATTTTCATAGACACTGTTTATAATAATAATAATAAAAGTAAAGTTGGCATCCATAGTCGAGGGTGACCAGAAGGTTCCCTTTTCAATAGCTACTACACTGAGGTGTAGGGGAGGGCACTACTTCTTTCCCAGGATTGCCCCACTTTACCCTTGATACATACCTTATATTGCTGAGTGCTAAGCAAGGAGGTATTTTGTACCATTTTTAAAGTCTTTGGTATGACTTGACCTGGGATTGAACCCAGGTCTCACGGATCATTGCCGAACACTCTGTCCACTGGACCAATGAGCCAGTGGATATAAATATATGAGGATCATTAAATAAGTTTCCAGACTTTTTTCATATGGGCACTTTTATTGATAGTACACATATGAAACTCTAGTCCCCTTTGAAGTAATCTCCTCCGGCTGCAATGCAGTTGTACCATTCCAACAACTTCTGGGAGGCCCCATGGAAGTCCTCTTGTGTGAGCGTGTCAATGACCTTCGTCACAGCCTCTTTCATCTCCTCAATTGTCTCATAATGACAGCCTCTGAGCTTTGGGAATAACCAAAAGTAGGGAAATATAAACCTTTTTGGGTTATTTAATATCACAGTCATCGTTTTTGAAAGATAGTAGTGGTACTGTTTAATCCATAGCTGTGGGAGATAGAAGGTTTATAGGTTTCCCAAGAGTATTCGTCCAAAAGAGAACATGATTGGGCAATTGGGGTTTAAACTCACTTTCAACTATGTTTCAGTCCATCTGTTGTATAGCCATGAACAACTATACATACACATATGCATGCAGAATCATAACAAAGACACAATAAAGACGAGCGACACAGTTCTTTAGGAAAATATGCCTCTCACTTTATTTGAAAGGGTTCAAAAGGGTTACTAAAGGTTTTACTGTGTGAGAGGTAAGTTGGAGGCTGAACAGAACTGCAACATATTGACCCCCACTCTTATGGCCATAACAGTGTTTCTTTCCCGTTCTCCTGGGCTGCTCAACCGGGGCCTGGGGGCCCAGCCTCTCTGGGACATGTTCCTCATTCCAGCATCTTCTCTCCAATTGCAACTGCTCAATTGGGGGCTTGAGGGCCCCCTCTGCTGGGTGCTGGTTTTCTCTACCGCATCTTATCTCCAACTGCACTGATCTCCAACTGCACTCAGGTTATATAATTGTTCGACACCCACCTTCTTCTTGTGGGCGTCACAAATCGCACTCATTCAACCTGTCCATGGTCAAGGTTATATCCTGATATTCCCCGACCAGATGCACCTGTTATTTACACAGGTGCATTTCCTATTTTGACAGCTTGGCCAGGGTCAATATGTTACACAACATGTTAGCCATTACTTTACAAGGACTCATCCTAGCTTTTTGACTATTCAGAGAAAGGTCAACCTAAAATTTCTAAATGTTTGGGTGCTAATCATATCTTTCAAAATGGAGCATTTTTTTAAGTATCTTCAGTTAAGAAACCTAAGGGTGAAGAGTCCCTCTTTTGTATTGTAGAACTGTTGCTAAACGATGTCTAATTGATATTCTGCTCTTGAACTGATTTCCTCACCGACTCACTGAGAACTGCTTGTGGGTCAATGGATGCCAATTGAAATATCTTGGGAAACGAATAAGTCAAATGACATCTTAACACTGTTACTTTGTTCTTTCATGTTTTACATTTGTGGCTTCTTGTGAATTAAAGACAAAAAGCATCATGCTGGGTATCAAGTCAAGAGTTATACTTCATCATTGGAATTGCCATATAAGTGCTGTAATAAAGAAGAAACAATAGTTAATGATGCATACACATAAGTCAAAATAATACAAATCCCTTATTAACACCTATAGCTTCAAATAACAATTTTAAATACATTTGCACAATTATATAGTATCAGATATTTCTATCTAATACTACTGGTTTAGTTTAGTTTGGTTTTATGGCATATCAACCATTGTAGGTTATTAATGCCAAATCTATTTTTATATATATTAACAGTTCTATTTCAATCTATTCAGTTTTGCACAACTATAGTTTAAATGTCTGAAACATTTTTATATCAAGCTATTCAGTTTAGTCAACAAAGTGAAATGGTTCCAAGTATTGCTATGTATCACTAACAATTTAATTAAACATCAGTTATTTATTTACATAAAGTTTAAATATCCAAACAGTTATATTTCAAACAATTCAGTTTAGCATAAGTATGTAGTCTAAATATCAAAATAGTTCCATTCCAAACAGTTCATTTTAGCATTAGTACACAGATTAGTTCTATTTGATCCATAGAAAGGACCCTATTAGGTGCTACCACTCTGGACCAGAGTGGACCAGGGAATGATGGCAATAAAGGGGTACTCCACATTCCCCAAAGATCATTTTTCTTTTTACTTCTTTCAATTCCAGCATTTTTCTTTGTCCTTTTCGTTTATGTCGTGTTGTGATGTTTAAAACTGTCGTTTACGGTAACCAGGTTCATTCTGAGTCCTTGAAAAACTCTACTGACATAGGCACCAAATCGCACATATTATATACTCACATAATAAATATGCTTATATACACATATACATGTTCATGCAGCATCCTAACGACACAATAATTAGACAGACGCACAATGATAAAGTCGCAAGAATAAACGACACACGCAAGGAAGACGCAGGAAGACTTCTTTATAAAATATTTTACCTCTCATCTTTATTTGTAAGTTTCGAAAGGGTTGTTCCAAGTTTGCATGTGAGAGAGAGCTGGAGACCGAACATTACTGAAATATTTTGACCCCGAAGTTATGGCCGTCAGCGTTGTGTCTTTCTCATTCTCCATGGTTGCTCGACCGGACCCTGGAGTAAACTCTTCTGTCAGCTGGCTTTCCCTACTACATCGCGTCTACTTCCGTCTTCCACTCTACTGCTTGCCCTCCTTCTCGCTTATCTCTCACTGTCCTCAATTCGTCGGCCTTATATTACCTTCAAACTCCCACGCAGTAATATAGACACGTCTCAACGCTTACGCAACCTCTTCCGATTTCCAGCGACCGGGATGTGTCACTTCCTTCCGGTGCACCACCTTGAATGGCATTTTTGGCCGGGTCAAAAGGTCAAAATATAACAATTGGACGCATACCTTTATCAAGGGTATTAGCGCTATGTAAAATGCAAACAGTCTCATCCAGGATTTGAACTGAGGTAACTGAGTCTATTTCCTGTACCATAAAAGCCTCCTTGTATTTGACAGCATTTAGCAGAATTTAACAGGATTGAATACAGAGTTTTTCCTTATCCTTGAATGGTTGCTATACTAAAGTTAAAGTATCCTATCTGCCTTACTAATTACCCAAGGCTGGTGGGGGGGTGTCCTCGTGGTGTAATGGTTAAAGCAATGGACTACGGAATCGTAGTATGTGAGTTCGTACTCCAGTCACGCTATTACGTTCACTTTCGGGCAAATACCCTTGGGAAAGGTATGAACCCCCTTATCCTCCCAGCTATGGGTTAAATAGTACCACTACTGTTCTTCTAGCAGAATGGCTTTGGCATTAAATAACCTAAAAAGAGTTGATATGCCATTAAACAAAGAATCCGAATCCAAGAATCCAAAGCTGGTGGGAGAATAGTTGGATTCATATCTTTTCCAATGATATATGCATTAAAGATTTACATAAAGACATGTTAGTACAATGGGAGTGATATGCCACTTTATTTCAATCAACTGTTTATTTAATTCCGCCTTCTATCTAAAATTTCTTTTCAAAGGTAATTTATTTTAGCACCATATCTAACAATCTGATATGATTCCCTTGTAGTAAGTTGTGTAAAATTTAAATTTCTTTAAAAAGTTTTAAAAGTTTTTTTTGTTTCTTTATTTTGGGGGAAAGTTTAAGACGCATTCAATTTTTCAATGTATTGAAGATGCAAAGTTTTATTTTTGGAGAGATTATTTTGAATCTTCCATTCTTTACATTCAAAATTTGGTGCATTCAACAGACAGCAATGAAATCATTTTTAGAATTTCTTGTCTTAAAATGGAATTACGCTGTGATGGTATTTTTAGCTAACTGGATGACACTTTTTCACTTTTGTAGAAGTAAAAAAAAAAGATAAAAGCATTTTAAGTGAACTCCTGCAATTTCCTTTTGTTTTATAGTTCAATTTCTCTGATTTAAGAAAAAAATTAATATAACCTGGAAAAAAAATTTTGTTTTTTTACATTTCTAAAATAGTATTTCAGTCATTTTTATTCCTGTTGCTTTTTTGAGCAACCCCATAATTTTCAATTTTTGATCAAGTAAACTACACAGAGAAGAAATAATGGTTAGCCCCCTAGTAATATTTAAAATTGCACTTCTTCTCTGTAGCCTTCCTTACAGTGGCAACATCTTAATGATTTGGTTACAAAGACCAACCAGTAGAAGTCACTCAAATCTTGTTCCATGGCAGGGTTTTGAATGTGCAAAGTGTGTCCCCAGCAGAGGAGTAAACACACCTCTAAAAAAAGAAGTGTTTCCTGGGTTGGACTCTAACCTGTATCTGGTAGTGAGACAACTGTATTCTGTATCTTTAATTTTTAGTTCCTTCTTTTTTATATCCCACTTTGCTGTTCCTTACTGTGGTATAATGATGACCTTTGTGGGTCACAATAAAAAAGCAATCTAAAATTAAAGGATAAAAGAAAATACAAATCAAAATTCATATTAATTAGACAACCCATGAAACCAGTGGGTCACAATGATAGCAGCAGTCCATAATTATACAGTTTTGTAAGGAGAGATAGATTCTAATTTACCTTTCTTAGTTATTTCCATTCTATCAAGAATCTGGATGATTGTAAAAAAATGTTCAGCTTTCCCACAGAACCCACTAAATGATAACTGAACTGGAAGTTGCTTTATTCTTTAAATTATCATATTCTAAGAGCATTTTACCAATTAAGATCTACTGTAATGTGCTGTTTTTGCTGAGCTATATATATATATATATATATGTGTGTGTGTGTGTGTGAAAAAAAAGACAATATAGAAAATTAAATTGACATGTTTTGTAACAAAAATAACTTCCTCTGGGATTTTGTTTTACAAATTTTTTAAATAAAAATTAATTTTTTGGAAACTATCTTCATAGCAATATGTATTAATTCAATTGTTTATATTGTCTTTCTTTTCACATACCTTCAGATTTTATTCCAAAACTTTATATATATATATATATATATATATATAGTTAAAATTTAATTCTGAAAGTGCCTTTAAATGGTAAAATCTTTCCAGTGCTCAATTTGTAAAAACTGTTGAACAATATTACAAAACATTATAAATTATTAAAAATGACATGTGGACAACCAGGTCACCTGATGATCATAGCGTTGAAATTATGATTTTTATTCAGCCTTTCATTTTTTATAATTGATTATATATTATAAATGTATTTACCAAAATCTCCATATGAGCAAGATGTAACACAAGGTCAATTTCTTAAGTGGAGTTTAACTCATTTGAATTCAGAGTTTTCATTCTCCTATATAGGTTACCATACCAAAGTTGAAGAACACAGTTTGCTCTAGTATTCACGCATAGCTGGAAGGAAAATAGTTGGATGTACACCTTTCTCAAGGATATCGCTATGTTAAATGCAAACGATCTTGTTCAGAATTTGAACTCAGGTCCCTGTGTCCATTGTAGTGGAATCACCATTCCACTACAAGCACCTCATATATATACATATATAAATATATATGTGAGAATTTTAGTGTATATATTGGTAGTTGATGGTTGATAATGCTTTATTCTAAGATGATTAAAAGATGTTTAAAGCTGCTTGTAAATGATAAAGTAAATTCATGTCATAGACTGATTAACTGTGTTGGATTTCTTCATACACAAAAACATAATTCAAAGCCAGGTATCATTGATTAGTATTAAAACTGGCAAATTATAAATATTTATCAAGGTTGAAAGGAGTTGTAACAGCTGTTGGTACTTTTGTGGAAGGTATTCAGATGGGCAACACATCCTAGTATTAAAATTGTGTTTGCCAAGTTTTGCAAATCTCATCCATGCTTTCTTGATAACCCTCATTCTCAACATAAATTCCACACAACTTCTTTCCAAAGTAAAATATGAAACATATAGTGTTGAAGAGTTCTACTTAGTGAGGAACACGACAACCATGAAAATAGAATATTGAGTTGTAATGAATTTATTCAACAGTCGCAATTCTGACATTAGTCCAATCTTAAATGCCAATCACTAGCACTGTAGAAAAGATATAATTACTACCTCATTCCTTAAGCAACTTTCTTAATCAAGTTTAGTCTGACGTGAGGCCATGTGCAGTCTAGAAAGGATCAAACTCAATGTTGTAGTTGTGATTTAGGAGACTTGAATACCAGCCATTACACAGGAGGAAGAATGCATGACTTGGCGTTACCAACCCGGGAATTTCTAGTTAAAACATGTTTCCTTGACATCCCTCATTCTCAACCTAAGTTTCACACAAACAACTTCTTCCTAAGTACATCCTTTGATTTCAATAAAACTCCTTTAACATATATAATTATTTCAATGATTATTTGATGCCTAAGTCACTTTCCATCCAGCTATATATTCATATTTCCATTCTCATTTTTCTCTCACACCCCATTTTTTTTTATGTTCCTTTAATACATTTCCTCACCATATCATCACAACTGTTTACTGAGTACTAAACAAATTTGGCCTTCCTTATGGTGAATCTTAGTATCAAACAAAAAAGTTTTTGAATACTTCTACTGTTTCCAGGAGACTAGGGTTCAATCCCAGGTTGAGTCATATCAAAGACTCAAAAAATGGTACTTGATACGGCTTTGCTTAACACTCAGCATTATAAGGTTAGGATCGAGGGTAAAGTGGAGCAATCTAGGGAATGGAGTAGCGCCCTCCCCTACACCTTGGTGTAGTAGCTATTGAAAAGGGAGCCTTTGGGTCACCATCAACTAAGGTCACCAACTTTACTTACAACTGTTTTTACGTAAAACCACTTCATGAAGAGAAGGAACCATTGCTTCGAAGTGGAATTTTTAAATTATCTCCATCTTACTTAAATAAATAGAAGGTGCATTTAGCATTTCTTGGATGAATATAAAAGTTTTCAATATAAAATTTTAAGTTTGATATATGAATTTATCATTCTAAATGTTGTTTAGCCATTGTTATTTTAATAGCAGGATGAGCTACATATTATATAGCTATATCGGTTGTTCATATCTATATCATCATCATCATCATGTCGTGCCACTAGCACGCATATCCCTGACCCTCTCTCGCTACTTTTCCCTATCGTTCATTGCCTCTGGCAGGTTTTCAGGGTTACATTCCGTATCCTCACATAGCTGCTGAATGTATATTTGTGCTGGTCGTCCTACTTTTGCCCGGCCATATGTGGGGTCCATAAGAGTACATCACTTCTGAGCTCGTCCCTACTTCTCCAGCAGTGTCATGCATGCCTGGTGTGTCTAACTTGGATAGTTTTCGTGATAGGAGGCAGGTGGCCGTATAGTTGGTGTCTTGCAGGGTCTTGCCGCCAGGACTTGTTCAAGATTGCTCGCAGCATTCTTGTGTAATTGCCATCTAGCTTCTCCAGCCGTTTTGTTAGCGTCCATGTAGTGCATCCATACAGCAGTATCGATACGACAGCTCCCTGGAAGAAACTGCATTTCATTTTATTGGTTAGGTCTGATTTCCATATGACTGATAGCCTATTGATAGCTGTCCATGCCTTCGTTAACTGCGTGTCGATGTCCTTTTTGGTTGATGCGACACTGCTTCCTAGGTAAGTGAATTTATCTACTTGTTTAAGAGGGGTTCCATCTAGTGTGGAGATGTCACCTGTTTAATTATAGCACATATATTCCATTTTGTGTGCATTGACATGGAGGCCTATGCCTGCGGCTGCTCGTTCCAAACTATGCAGTAGTATTTCGGCTTGGTTGGGTGTATTTGCCAGTATCGCTATGTCATCGGCGTAGTCGGCGCCGGTAATTGTTTTTGCGGGGTATCTTCTGCTTCGGTTCTCAGAAAAATTAAAAATAGGAAAGCTGCAGGGCTGGACGAGAATCCCACAGAAGTATCAAAGACCAGACAATTCGACGACATACTGCTCTGACACTGCAACGCAATCTATAACCAAAATCCAATAGACAGATGGATGAAGGGATGCATCCTTCCCTTCCCTAAAAAGGGTGACCTCAGATTAGCCAAGAACTACCGAGGCATAACACTTACATCCATAGCAGCCAAAATTTACAATGCCCTACTACGAAACCACATAGAACCCAAAATCGACAACATCCTTAGGAAAAACCAAAATGGCTTCCGAAGAAATAGATCCAAGACCTCACAAATATTGACCATCCTTAGAATCCTTGAAGGTGTACGGGCAAAAAACATATAAGCGACATTACTATTTGTCGACTTTACCAAGGCCTTCAATTCCATTCACAGAGGAAAGATGGAACAAATCCTTCTAGTATACGGCCTACCTAAAGAAAATGTAGCAGCAATAATGATTCTCTATAGAAACACCAAAGCGAAAGTATGTTCACCAGATGGAGACACAGAATACTTCGACATTGTAACAGGAGTACTACAAGGAGACACGTTAGCTCCATACCTCTTTATCATCTGTCTAGATTATGTGCTTAGAACATCGATTGATATCTATATAGTGACTATCTATTGACTATCTTCTCAAAATATAAAGTATTAGTTATGATATCTATAATAGTTTTCCTATTGGTGTTAGTCTCCTCTTTAAAAACAATATTCTCTTACATTTTGTTTATTCCTCCATTCAGTTTGTTATGCATTTTTTGCATGAAATATATTCACTAGATATAAAACTTGAGCTCATTTCCATCCTATTATCTGGAACTGTAGAATACAATGATTGCATCTCAGAAGAAGGATAAGACCCCCATCCTCCAATGAGGCCAGCTGTTGGGTGTGAGTGACAAGCTTTAATACTTGAAAGTAGGATCCTGGTAGCTGAGCAGTCAGTGACCCAGCAACTGAAGTGGTCATGTAACTTGCAACACTCTATTTAAGCTCTTATTGGGCTAGACAGGCAGAAGGGAAGGGCTGGTCAGACCAAATGGCTGGTTATGTCAAGTCCTAGCACCAATGTGTTTATCCAGGTTTTATTCAAAGGTGCTAGACAGCAGTGGCTGAAGGTCAAGTACGCTGAGACAGCAATACTTGAAATCAATTAAACTGTGTGAAAACAAATGATTGATATTAAATAGAATTATAAGTATTTGATAGCAATACTTTACGTTTAACTCTATACAAACAAATTATTAATTCTAAATAGATTTATAAGGGTTAAATAGCAATACTTAAAACCATTTAAGTGTATGCAAACAAATGAACTCTAACTTGCTTAAAAATAAAGTTTCCTTCAAAATATTCACTCATAAATCATACATATATATATATATATATATATATATATATATATATATATATATATATATATACGATTTTGTATTAAATAACCGAGAAGGGTTGTTATGCCATTAAACGAAATAACCAAATCAATTAACTCATTTCTTGAGTTTTTTTCAGTACGAAAGTTTTATCGTTTATTTTACTATTGTAAATATCTAACATCAAAAAAAATATTTCAATATCATCATTTACACTGCTATCATTATCATCATCATCGTTGCCAACACTGTTGTGGTAACCACTACCATATCAGTATAACAGATAACAAAACTAAAATTCTAAGTTTTATCACATTTAATGGAAGAGCAGACATTATATATTCTTATTTAACAATCTGCTCTCAAGCATTTTATTCAATATTCTTTGTGTACGCGTGTTTGTGTGTGTCGTCTGTCATCTTAGGTACACCTTCCCAAGGCCAATATGAGTAACAAATCTATTTTTTCTTACATTATGAAACAAAAAATCCTGTTCTGTTAAGAGTGTTAGTTTTTGTCATATCGAGTACTCCTTCCCTATGCCAATAAAAGTTGAAAAATCAACCCCGTCTTCTATTATGAAACTAAAAACTTCATGTCCTTTTGTGTGTGTTAATGTTCTATAATCTCTGTTTCTCCTCCACCACAATTGTTTTTTGAAACAAACTGATGTGGAGTTTACTAACGTTGTTCTTAAGACTGTTCTTAATAAATGTTTTATGAAAGAGGATTGTATCTACAATTGTGTTTTGCCATGGTGATGGGGAGCATATTTAGTTGAGTTACCACTTACCAAGATCCAATGGCATGCCAGAAATGAGAGACTTAGTGATGTCACAGTGTAAATATTTTTTTTGTTCGTTTAATGGCATACAAACCTTCGTGTATTATTTAATGACAAACCCACCCTTGTAGAAGAACAGTCGTGATACTATTTAACCCATAACTGAGAGGCTAAGTGGTGGGGTCATACCTTTCTCAAAAGTTATTTGTCCAAAAGGGATCGTAATTGTGCGGCTGGAGTTCAAATTCGCATACAACAATGTTGCTGTCCAGCATGTCAGCTACTATACAATGATTACCCCACCCTCAGAGTGTGAACAAAAGTGGATTCTCACTAAGTGAATATAAACGACTTTACATAGAATTCATTTTCAGTAACCATTATTTCAATACATGCCACCATACTATAAAATAGAAAAATTAAGTAACTGAAAACTTGCTATTGGAAAATGAATAAAAATCACATGTGCTTCAAAGAGAATCATTTGTTCTTATAAAATGCCTAAATGATAATACATACCTGAACATGTTCATGCAATGATATTATTGGGTTGCCTGGAACTAGGAAGATATCTAGTCGAATTCCCACTCACCAAGGACCAATATTACTATTAGTATATCCATGATATACTAACTCCGAATAGACGGAAGGAAAGACAAGCTAAGCTCATTTAAACATACAGACGTATTTTATATGTTCATAATGTACATAGAAGTATTGAAAAGAATACACTAATTGGTCCTAACAACTTGAAATATGCACATGTTCTATGAGCAAGTAGTATAGTGTATTGTAGGGGTATACAAATGAAAAAAGACTAACTTGATGATCATGATAAGTAAGATGTGTCATCACTGTTCCATGGTAACGTAGGCACTGTTTAAAAAGCATAGGTAAAAAGGGCCGAGAATGAGTTTCTGGGACAATCAGGTGATAGTCTACAGGGCACCCAACGGAGATGCCCATACTCTAAGGGACATATTTATTGTTTTTCAATAATATGCATGCCCGTAAATGTTCAGGCAGATTCATTGATTTAGTTATGTAATCACAGTATGATTCAACTTTGTTACTGCCCAAAGATTGATGCATTTATTAGTTTTGGGGTGATTTCGAAAAAGCAATAATATTACAGAAGCAACCTCATATATTCATATTTTTTTTTAGATAGATTCTTTGAACAAATGAAATTGCCTAAAATGATTTGAAATGTTTACAAAAGGAGTTCACCATTAGAGATGGGCCACAAAAATATTGAACAGGTTTTGTCTGAACTCATGAGAAATTCAGTTAGTACTGTCATGTCTGAAGAAGTAGCTCAAGTTATGTCGTCACAGTATGATTCAATTTGGTTGCTTATGATTGATTTTTTTGAATTCAAATAAAACCTATTATGCTGTATGAGTTTTGAAGAGATAATATTATTGTATGCATTTAACCAACACATCTGCTACGGGCAAGATGCAATACAAGTTAAATTTCTAGCCGGGTATGGCTGGTTTTAATTCATTTTTTCTGCTGAACTGGTCATTATAACAAGGCTAAAGAGGCCAGTTTTCTCTTCTGTTTACCCAAAGCAAGAGGGAAAAGAGATAAATTCATTGGGCATTTGCATAAATCAAAATGTAAACAGCGTTGTCCAGGAATTGAACCTAGGTCACCGTTTATAAGCAACCCTATTTACTGATAATCGTTAGTAGGTGGATTCTTTAAACCAGGACTTCTCAAACTGTAACCAAATTTAATTTCCATTCACCTTAAAATAAATCAATTGAATATAAAAATTACAAAACATAACTAATTTACAAGTGTTTAATACAATTTACACGAGAAAGGAATCAATAAACTATAAATGAAAATGTACCGTTAATTTTTGAATTATTTTTTTAATCGAAGCAAATCACAAATATTAGATTGCAGGATTGTAAGTCTTAAATGCTTCCTTGTTTGCTTAGTAAATTATGCACATGGCTATACCTAGATTTCATAGGAACTTGGAAAAAAACTTGTAAAATAGGCTCAACAGTAGCAAAAAGCTTGGAATATTTTGATTCAGTTTTTCGTTCATCCAGTAATAAAGCAGTTCTTTTAAATGAACTCAATAGAAATACGGATAGTATTGTTGAAGCCTTCACTTCAAGACTGAAAGTCATTTCAATGAATTCTGTAAGAAAGGTGTTTAAATTTGCACTTTCCATTTCAGCATTGATTGTTCATATTTAAAACCCGTTTGTTTTGAACGGTTCATATATGAATAACATTAGCCGAACAGCCATCGCACCCAATCAGGTATTTTTGCTGGATTTTCGACATCTCGCAGCTAGTCAACATGATTCGGCGATTTTTTTGTTAAAAAGGGGATTTATACATTCAAACTTGTAAATCCCCCTTCGTGGACCCTTATGCTTTTATTCAACCTGTTAAAATTGTATTCACCACCAGGGGTCTATATGGACTACTTCGAGAAGCCCTGATTTAAACAAGAAAGTGTATAAAGTTTTAGAAACGGTCATTTCATTATAACGTATGTGCCACATAGAAATTATACTGCTGAGTTTAAGAATAAACAGCTTTTCAAATCAATAGAAATAGTGCTATTATAATTGATTTTGAATCTTTATAAAATTGTCTATAAAACATCGTGCGTTATTTAATGCTAAATTCATCCTTGTAGAAGAAGAAAGTGATAACATTTAATGTATAACAGGGGAAAAGGGGCCTCATATCTTTCCCAAGAGTATTAGTCCGAAAGACAACATGATAGCATGGCTGGAGTCCGAACTCTCTTACTTCGAGGCCGCAGACCAGCACTTTAGCCATTACGTCATGAGGATTTTCTCCTGTTATGATTGAAGAATTGGTTCAAAAACTGAACTCAAGCCATTCAATTGGTCAACATTATCTGCAACAACTTAGAAAGAAATCTAAAGTTAGAAAATAGGTTCCTTGTGATTTGATAGAAGCCAACTGTAAATCAAGAGTAGATATTTACACTTCTCAACACTCCTGTGAATGCATATTACTATTCTTGGGAAGATTTGTGACTGGTAAAAATAAATATTTTACAAGAACAAAAAGCAATGCACCAGGTGGATTAATAGATTAACAATGGATTAATAGAAGTGGACACGCTAAAACTCAGCCCAAAATTGACTTCTAACCAAGGAAGGATTTGGTAAATTTTTGCTAGGTTTGTGTTGGTGTTATAATTACAGCAGGCATCTATTTTCAGCTGTAAGTGTTTAAACATTGCTTTGAAAGAAAAGAAACCCAGTTTTATCAGTTGCCAAGGTGTACTGCTCCATCATGATAATACATGGACCTTTGCAGCAAAGATCATATCTGAAAAGATTGAAGACCTCTGCTGGAAAAAAAAAAAAAGAATTTCCACCCCCTCCTTATTCTGCAACACCTTCTCTATCTGATTACAACTTATTCTGGAGTTGACAGAATCATGTTAGTGGGCTAGTTTTTAAAATATCAATTGTAATCAAAAAGTATCAAGACTTAAACTTGATTTTAAAATAGAAATTGTAATTCAAGACCAAAAAATTAGATGAAAATATGTGCACCGCTAAACAGTTTATATGATAAAGGGATGATGTTTAGATGACTAGACTGTAATCTAGACTACAGTCTAAACTTCACCCTGATGAATTAGTTCCAATTCAAAAAGAAGCTAGTCTTGATGTTTTTTAATCAAATGTTTTTTTGGCCGTGAGGAAACAGGATTGTGTAAGTGCCACACCCACCATACTCTTCAAACATTCATTTGTTGCACTTATTCTTGTTCCCTAAACTGAAAATTTATTACAAGTTTAAAATTTGAGTTTGTAAAGAACATGAAAGGAAATTCAAAGCTTCACCTCACAACAACAAAAAAATTTCAGAGGTGATTCTTATTACCATTACTACCAGATCCACTTTCACTCAGAGTGGTAATACTAGTTAAAGTCCTATGTATGGGTCAAATATTTTTGTTTAAAAATTAATCGCATTCGATAGGCCCATAAAAATACTCTTAAGAAACAACTGCATAAAAATGTAAATATAAACCAATAATGAACGTGATTTCCGAACCTGTTGGAATAAAATAACCCTGAATGGGTTCGTAAAAATCAATCAATCTATTAATCAATCAGAGGTGATTCACCTAAAAAAAATCTCACTGGAATAAGTGTGCGGAATGCCAAGGGCACTATTTTAAAGAAAATAACTGTTTCATTTGTATTCAATTTCTATCTTGGTGAATACAGTATCGGTTGAAATACTTTTTAAACACACCTAGCAGATTAAGAAGAGAAAACTGAACTCTAAATTCATTTTCTTGAAACCAAAGACTGACAAAACAGTGCCATGAAACTTGTAAATCATTCGAAGGAAGTTACTGCTAATTATATAACCTACGCAATATTTTTTCTGACCCTGAATTCAGAAATGGCTAATGCGATTATTTTATTCAATGCTAATTTTTCTGGTCATATTTTCAGGTGCCGTATTTAAAAGATTTGAAAATTTAAAAGCAGCTCGAATATTTTCTTAATGATTTTTCAAAAATATCGTCCTGGAGAGGAGGAAATATTTAATGAAACACCTTTTTTTTTTTTATCAAGAGTATGGACATATTTTAAAGAAATATATATGTAATATAATGGCCGAGGGATTTCGTTTTATATATCTTGCCTTTGGGTTTAGTTAGGCTGAGAACATTTTGGCTCAGTGCATAGGTTAGTTAGGTGCAAACTTGAACGCTGATGTTAACACGCGCGGGGGAAGGATGTGTCGTTCAGATAGAAAGTTTGACTAGTGGATGTGAATGAAGTCATGCACCGGAAGAGGATTTGGGGGATTTTGAATGAGTTGGGTCTTGCCGTCCGAAGAAGAAGAGTGACTTTCGCTTGCTCGCCGAAGCCAGGCCAGAGGCCTTGTGGCGGGTGCCACACGTGTTGGGGGCGTGGCAGAAGGAAAAGCCAGAATAGAAAGAATGTTTATCTCTCTCCTTATGTCGCAGAACCTTTAAACTCAAAGGTAATAAAAAGTTTCGTACCTGAACTAAGAAGACGTAAGTGTTTTTCGTGTTTCGGGATTCCTATGTTCTATGTATATATGTTATGAACATTCTATGTACGTTTCGCATATCCGTATCTGGCTATGGTACATTTAGTGATGAATTAAAAATTCCACGGGAGAGCTCGGTGTTTTGTTTTTTTCTGCTTTTTGATGTTTCACTTTCTCAACTTTAAAAGGATTGCAGAAATCATTTTACAAATATCATTATGTTTGTCTTTGAAACGCATCGTTTCAGTAGGAAAAGAGGGCATGTAATTATATCATAAAACATATTTTTCAAGAATTATTTATTTGTTGTAACCAATAGGAATTCCTCTAACATAAATGGAAATATTCAACACGATAGACACTGCACATATGGACCGAAATTCAATTGGCTCTATGCACCTACACCTGGGAAGAACACGAAAGAATGATAAAAGGTAATAAAGGCATTTTCCGACGAGTCAGAAACCAAATTAGATGACTCTTAGAAAACACAGTCTTGCGCCACTTATGTTATATACACACTTGAGTTGCCCCTGTCTTGCATGTCACCCACGTAAATTATCCGGTACTTCCGCTAAAGAATACCTGTGTCTTGTTTACTTTTGGAAACATGTGTACATCTTGTTATGCCACCCGAGCAACTTATGAGGTATGTCAAAGGAATCTTTTAGTCGCTATCCAATACTTGTGCATTATAGAAGAAAGGCTAATATGACACACGGACCGAAGGGGTTCATACAGCTCAGAGATAATAGAATCAACAAACATCTTCAACATCCATGATGATTAGCATGACAAGCCACTCACAAGTAGACCTCACTCATGGATTTTCTATGTAGTCCTTTTCCACTACAATTTTGGTACGCAACATATCCCTGAACAAGTAAATGAATGATATCCTGAAAGAGCAAAAACGAGAATGAAATATTTTTTTCCTTTTAAAGCAGGTCTCGTCTTCATTATTTTTACGGTGACCTATTTATACGATAATGAACTCTTCCTCCTACATAAATACTCTCCTTATTTTACTCTCGCTGATACCTTTCTCTGGGAGTAGCTGGGTAGGGACACACTTCGGTTGGCCGCGTTGGTCGGTACACGGATCTGGTCGAGTGTGTCCTGGTTCCCCTAGCCGTCGGTCGAGGCCGTCTGACATGGATTCTGGTAAGCCAGCATTCATGTCGGGCGTACCACGACCGGCATCCTTGAGTCTCTGGGGGCCGTCTCTTAGGCTCTAAACCTCCTTGAAGGGGTTAGGTTTATCGTCTGGCGCCTGAGTCGACCCTTTTTAGGGGAATGCCGACGGGGCCTGAGGCATTTTTGGAGCCACCGAGCGTGTCTTGGCTACGGTCCTGCGCCCGGACCCACCTAAAAAGTCCTTGTGCCACACTTGTGGGGTTGGTGGGACGAACAATAAATACCGACTTTCTCCCTGCAGTCAAACCTGACAGTTCGAACGTACACTTCTTTCTGCTGTACTAACACCTATTTTGTATATATGTTGTGTTTATTCAATACACTTGTTCAACCTACTTTCTCTTCTTCCGTGTCTGCTTTCTGGCCCCTAACAGGCCACAACAATTATTGTGTAACTTTTCTGCCCTTTCAGTTTCGATTTATGTACCCCTAGATGACATTATTAGTACAGGACCTATCCTCACTCGTCGCTACTGTAGCTCCCTTTATTAACTAAAGAACAAGAACTGAAGACTTAAAGTGGTCTAAAAATTTTAACCTGGAAAGTATTTTTTTTTTATAGTCAAGGAAGTAAAGGCTAATAATATATATTAATGTTAAGATTATTAATATGGTTAAAAAATATGGCATAACATTTTTGAAGATTATCAGAAGTATCGTTTTCTGAGCCTTATTTTTTCTAAAGCATTTTTATGCTTTGTTGGTGAGTATTTTCTGTAAAAGTTACTGATCGATTTATACAAGCATATTTTCTCTACTTTCTGATCAATAGGAAATAATAATTGATTCCCAGTAATAATCATTGTTGCTAATTAGCTAATTATTGATCTCAGTTACGAGTTCCTTTCTAAAATTGTTCTCAATATTTGTAAGTTAGTAGTGATTTAGGTTACCACAGGCCTACTTGCATTCAAAGACTAAAGCTGCATAGAAGTGGGTGTCCTCGTGGTGTAATGGATAAACCGCTGTACTTCGGAATCGTAGTAAGCGAGTTCGAACTCCAGTCGTGCTATTATGTTCACTTTTGGACAAATACTTTTGGGAAAAGTTTTAACTCTCTTATCCTCCCCGCAATGGGTTAAATCGTACCACTACTTTTCTTGTCGAAGGATGGCTTTGGCATTAAATAACCTACAAAGGTTGATATGCCATTAAACGAAGAAACCAAACCTAAAGTTGCATAGCAGCCAGATTTAGTTGTTATGGCATTGCTTTGAACACATAAGCATAGAAGGAATTCCCTTGACGTAGTGGCTAACGTACTGTAAGATGACACCGTAGTAAGCGAGTTTGAATTCCAGTCGTGCTATTGCATTCACCGTGTGAAAGGTATGAACCTCCATAATAGCCCAGCTATGGGCTAAATAGTACCTATACTGGTCTTCTATAAGGATGGCTTTGGCATTAAATAATCCAAGAAGGTTGAGATGCTATTAAAAAAAGAAACCAAGCAAAACTATAAGTATATTTCAGACTGAGCTCTATTTTATTATATACTGTAAACTTAATATTTGAGGTAGAGCATTTTGTTGCATGTCTGATATTTCAGGATCAGTTAGATCAGATCAGATACTAATTATAAAAGACTAAGTGTAGTGAGTATTTATAGCTTATCTTTAAGAGGAATTATAGGATAGCTTTGAACCATGGGTTCTAAAAGTAGTCAAGATAGACCCCTAAGGGTGAATAAAATATTGATAGGGTGTATCTCAACAAGTTTGCATTTATAAATTGGAGGTAAACTAGATAAACTGTAAAGTTTTTCTTTCCCTGTAAGAAATTCATGTTTTTTTAAGAGGAATTTAAAATGAAGAGTAATTTAAAAAGAAGAGCCATTAAGAAAGAATAATAATTTAAAAAGAAGAGTAAATAAGCAATTTGAAAAGGAGAGTACCTCAGTTTTGATAAATACTTTCAATTTGGTGCCCACTTTTCTTAAACTAATGCTGTGCATCTGACGAGCCACCATATAAAAAGAAAAGGAAAACTGTTTGTTAATGAGAAATTCTCAAAAGATTAATTGAATTCTTACACACAAAAATGTTTATAATTTGAACATTAATTAGAAAAAAAATTGCTGTTTCGGCGTTGGAAGATAAATTAAAAACAACAGATAATATTGAAAAGGCAGAGATTTAGTATTGTTAAAGAAAAAAAGCGAGTGTAGCAAAATCTGCTGTGTTGAAGGTATAAAGAAATTAAGGAATGAGAGAAGGAAGTAAAATTGAAATGACTTTGAAAAGTGTTAAAAACGAAAAACAATAGAAAATGGCAACAAAGAAAAGCGAAAAAAATATCAACAAGTAGAAATGAGGAACCAAGTAAACGCATATGCTGTCAGGCAGACAGAAAGCTAAAATAGCAAAAAAAGAAAAAAAAAACCTTTCATAGTTCGAAAGAGATTTATAAAAAAAAACTTTAACTACACAATCTCTCATCCTGCTGGCACATTATTCTTAGTAAAAAATTAAAAATTTAATAAATATTAAAAAAAAACATTTTTCTTTCACGATGTCAGTTTTTGCTTAATTTAACTTTAGAACATAAAATAAGAAATTATTTTGTCAGAAATACATTTTATTAAAAAAAAATCCTTTGCTAAGTAATATAGAGTTAAAAAGAGTGAAACAGCGTACATGTTGGTTAAAAGTATATATTTTAAAAAGTTGGCAACCTTAGTTGAGGGTGACCCGAAGGTTCATTTTTCAATAGCTACGACACTGAAGAGTAGGGGAGGGTGCTACTCAATTCCTTGGATTGCTCCACTTTACCCTTGATCCTTACCTTATAATGCTGAGTATTAAGCAAGGCGTCATCAAGTACCATTTTTTGAGTCTTTGGTATGACTCGACCTTAAATTGAACTCCGGTCTCCCGGACCATTGACGAACACTCTACTCGTTAGGCCAATGACTCCTTTTTGAAAACTTACATTTATTTTTACTTTGTAGGCATTTCTCCAACTCCTCTGCCACAACCAGGCTGCGATACAACATCATTTTTAAGTGGATTTTAACAGATTTAAATTCAGAGTTTTCCTTCTTCTAGATCAAGTGTCTAGTCGCAGTCGAGGGTGACCCCAATCACCCTTTTCGATCACTACTACACCAAGGTGTAAGGGATGGCACTACTCCTTTCCTTGGATTGCTCCACTTTACCCTTGATCCATACCTTATAATGCTTAGTGTTAAGCAAGGAAGAATCAAGTACCATTTTTTGAGTCTTTGGTATGACTCGACCTGGGATTAAACCCCGATCTCCCGGGTCATTAGCGAAAAGGTTAAAGAACTCAGTCTGCCCAACCATTTACACATATCTGGAGGGAGAATAGTTAGATTCGCACCTTTCTTAAGAATATAAGTACTATGTGAAATGCAAACAGCTTCGTACAGGGTTTAAACTCTGATCACCGGGTCTTTTTCTTATGACGATAACCATCACACCAAGAGCGCCTCCAAAAATATTTTTACATTGTAACCTTCTTCTTGTTTAAATAAGTATACATACTAAATTTATTAACTCAGCATTAAATAGTTTTACTATATCCGATATAAATCTAAGGGTCCTGGGTGTGAGAGTGAGGCTCCAGTCCGAGAGTTTAGGGAAGGTAAAATACTCTTTCATTACCATCACTCCCTGGTCCACTCTGACTCGGATTAGTTGTACATGTGAGGGTCCTACCTATGGCTCAAATAGAACTGTTCAATCATTTATTAAGGATTATTATTTGTTATTTGAAACTATACAGCAGTGTACAAACTGTTCGTATTAGATAGGAACATTTGATGAATAGAATTACAATTACATAGCAATAGTTGAAAGCATTTAGCAGTGTGAAAACAATTAATATTAATCAGAATTATCAATTTTAAATCGCAATACTTGAAACTATTTAAAAGTATGCAAACAAATCAGCAGTAACTCGTTTTAAAATAAAGTTACCGACAAACTATTCGCTTAAAAATCAAATACAAAAGATTTAGCATGGAATAACCCACAAGGGTTGATATGCCATAAAGCACCAACCAACCATATAAGTAAGTAAGTAAAGTTGGCGACCGTAGTCGAAGGTGACCCGAAGCCTCCCTTTACAATAGCTACTACAGCAAGGTGTGTGGAAGGGCGCCACTCTTTTTCCAGAATTGCTCCACTTACCATTGATCTGTACCTCATAATGCTGTGTGTTAAGCAAGAAAGAATTAAGTACCATTTTTTTGTGTCTTTGGTATGACGCGACCTGGGATTGAACCTCCGTCTCCTGAACCATTGGCAAACACTGTCACAATTATGCCATGCGTTCATGGTATAATGGTTACCGATGAAGGAAATGGACACGGTGACCAGAGTTCAAATCCTGGACGAGGTCTCCAAAGGTTAAAGAAAAAAAATGAAGGGATTGAAAATCAGAGGAAAAATCGAGACCGTCTAGACCACAGTATAACTGGCTAGAATACTTAGAAGAGTCCTGGATGCCTGGAGATATTTGCTGTCACTCAGATAGCAGCGAAAGACTACCAGCTAAAACTTGTGTGAAGAACCCGCAAATAATGATAATAACAATGATAGCAGACCCCAGAATGAAATTAAAAAGCTGAAAAGAGAGACAAGTATTTACACCTTGCCAAAGAACTAAGAAAGCTGTGGAAAATAAGGGTGACGGTGATACCTATTGTTATTGGCGCACTTCAAACGGTCCCAAAAGCCGAAAAAAGGAACTGGAATAGCTGGAAATCAGTGGATAATTCGAGACCATTCAGACTATATCCTTGTTAAGATCGGCCATGATACTGAGAAGAGTCCTGGAGACCTGAGAGGACTTGCCGTCACTCGGATACCAGTGAAAGACCATCAAATAATACTGGTGTTGATAAGTTGCAAGGCTGTCCAAGAAACTGAGACGCTCAAAATTCTTTGAGAAACAAACGGATCACCTAATCTCAGCCAGACTACTAGACCTAGTAATAGTCAACAAAATTAGAATAATAATAAAAAAAGAAAAAAAGAAAGATAAACTGCCAAATCGTGGAATTTGCCATTCGGGCTAACCTCAGGGTAAAACTGAAGGAAAACGAAAAGAGGGATAAGTATCTAGACCTTGCTAGAGAACTGAAAAAAACTATGGAACATGTTGGTGACAATTACACTAATTGTAACTGACACGCTCGATACAGTCACTAGAGGATTGGTACGGGGATTGGAAGACTTGGAAAGAATTGGACGAGTGGAGGCCCTCCAAACTACAGCATTGGTGGAATCGGCCAGAATACTAAGAAGAGTCCTGCAGACTTGAGGAGACATGCAGTCACTCGGACTCCGGTGAATGAGTAAAATAATAATAGTGTTTGATAGTACTTTATCTAAAAAATAAAAGTACATGAAGCATCAAAACCAGTTTATCACTTGATGATACTGACAACTATAGATACTTATTGAAATAAATAAATTGAATGAGAATGCTCAAATACATTGAATTTTCAATTTCATCTAAGCAATTGTATTTCTATTGTTGTCTATGGACAACAAAGATAGTTCAGATTCTGTCACATACGTTGCTCTTATTTACAAATGAGAAAAGTTTGTCTGCTGTTGTTCCTGCCAGGCTAAATTATGTTATTTGCATCTTGTTCAATAAAAGAGACAGACTTTAAAGCCCCGTCCATTACCCGAGTGAAATCGTTATATTCAACTTTTGATAAAAAATGAAAACAAGAAATACTGTTGCTTTGCTATTCTTGTAGATCAAGTATTCTTGGAAATTTTTCATTATTTACCATTCTGTAAAGAATCTACAGATGTTTTTCTTCTGGAGTTCTTTTACCTCGAACTTGAACAGACGCTGCTTTTTTTTTTATTTATTTCCTTTTGTTTCTGGAGAGAAAGAAAGGTACGAAGAAGAAAACACACACACACACACACACACACACACACACACACACACACACACACACACACACACACACACACAAGTAAACACTAAAAATAATTAATTTGCTATGGGAACAATGTACGTAAACATTTTAAAAAGGGTATCATGAATTTTCTGTAAATAAAACTGTTTATGCCAAACATATAAATATTAAGAATTATCCTTGGCAACAGTAGAATATGCATCAGAAGATTTGTAACTCCGATTCCTATCATAGTTGCAATCATAATAATGATAATCATCATCATCATGTCGTGCTGGTAGCACGGATATCCCTGACCCTCTCTCGCCACTCCTCCCAATCGTTCATCGCCCTAGGTAGGTCTTCAGAACAACATCCCGTATCCTCACATAGCTGCTGAATGTATGTTCGTGCTGGTCGTCCTGCCTTCGCACGGCCATGTGTGGGGGTCCATAAGAGTACATCTCTTATGAGTTCGTCCCTGCTTCTCCAGCAGTGTCCTGCATGTCTGGTTCGTCTAACTTGAATAGTTTTCATGATAGGAGGCAGGTGGCCGTACAATTGGTGTCTTGTGGGGTGTTGCCGCCAGGACTTGTTCAAGATTGCTCGCAGCATTCTTGTGTAATTGCCGTCTAGCTTCTTCTTCAGCCGTTTTGTTAGAGTCCATGTAGTGCATCCATATAGCAGTATCGATGCGACCGCCGGAAGAAACTGCGTTTCATTTTATCGGTTAGGTCTGATTTCCATATAATCGATAGCCTATTGATAGCTGTCCATGCTTTCGTTAACCTCATGTCGATGTCCTTTTCGGTTGATGCGACGCTGCTTCCTAGGTAAGTGAATTTGTCTACTAGTTTAAGAGGGGTTCCGTCTAGAGTGGAGATGTCCCCCGTTTGATTATAGCACATATATTCCGTTTTGGGTGCATTAACATAGAGGCCTATGCCTGAGGCTGCTCGTTCCAAACTATGCAGTAGTGTTTCGGCTTGGTCGGGTGTATTTGCCAGTAACGCTATGTTATCGGCGTAGTCGGCGTCGGTAATTGTTTTTGCAGGGTACCTTCTACTTCTTTTCTTCGTCAGCTCGAAGCCATTCTCTCTGATTTTGTCAATCGATGTTCTAAGTACGTAGTCTTGCTCTATAGTTGTTAGTAAATAATTAGTAATATTTTCTTTTTATCTCTCATTGAAAAAAAAATGTCCTTCTTCCTTTATTGGTCGGGTTGTCCGATGTTTTGTATATCGGTGGTCACAGTTATATATTATTGCTTTCGCTTTTCTTTTCAATATAGCTCTAAATCCAGCTCAGTCAATTAAGACTGTAGAATACACCGACTGTATTTCAACAGAGGGGTAAGACCCACCCCAACGAGTGTCCTGGATATGACATTAAACCATCTGATGGCGAGGCTCCAGTTAGTGAAGGTCAGGGGAATATGGAGTACCCCTTCCAGGTCCACTTTAACCCGGAGTAGTAACACCTGATAGGATCCTGTCTATGGGTCAAATAGAATTGTTTGACATTTAAACTGAGTGCAACAAATGACTTATGCTAAACTGAATTGTTAGAAATAGAACTGTTTGATCATTTAACTGTGTGTAATCTTAGGACGGTTTAATTGATTTGTACGGGATACATAGTAATACTTTGAACCATTTAACTGTGAGTAAACAAATGATCAGTAGTAAATAGAAATATTCGCGTTAGATAGAAATGCATGACACCATTTAATTGTGTACCAAAGAATGAGCGCAGGCTCGTTTAAAATATATCTACAAAATGAGTTTACAAATAATTTAATATATATAAAATCAGGATTTGGAATTTATTAACCAAGAATGGTTGATATGCCATACAACTGAACTAAACCAAACTTTGGTCTGAATAAACTGACAATTTCGTCTTCCGATTGGCCGTTTCTGATCTCATGGATACCACTCGACAACTGCGTGAGTCTACCTATTGACTGTGTACCTTGTGACGTGTCCAGCCCAGCGGAACTTTAGCCTCAGTAGTCCGCGATCACGTCCTTTACCTCACTCCCCTCTCGAAGTACCTAGTTTCAGATGTGCTCTCACGCTTCGATATAGCTGGCAGGGATCTTTCCATAAATCGTAACCGTATTACTAATCAGGAAGAAGACTGATTCGAAATATGATCTGTCCAAATTTCTGAGATAAAGCTTGATAATTTTTATCAATTAGAATATTCGGACTATAGTCTTCATCTTGAAGATGAAGATAATAGTTCGAATATTCTAAGCGATAATAATTAGTAGTATGAAATTCAATTTTTATCAGATGAAGGATTTTTGACTATTTTGATAATAAGCCTTGCTAACCAATGCTAGCTAGCCAGGCATTCTTATCTGAACACATTTTGATTTGACAGTTTTTCATTGTTGCGTGAGAGTGACGATACTTTGTCTTTAGACTGCTGATAATTGGAATATAAGAATATTTTTTTGATACAAAAATTCAGGAATTTTTAAGAGGAATGAAATTTTTAACTTCTCTTGAAATTAACTATTTGTTATTTCCTGGTGATATAATGAAGAACATTGTCAAAATTTGATAATCTTTCTTAAACCAGTTATTTCATTACTATAAATTAAATACTGCTTTTACCCTCAGTATTTACTCTTGTAAGTATTGACGGCGAAAGCAGTATTTAATTTATAGTAATTAGATAAACATTACGTGTTTTATTACACTAAATCAAATATGGCTTTTTTAACATTTACTTTATCAAAATACTCTCTATTTTATTACAAAGAACTAATTATAGCTTTTACGGTCAATATTAACTTCAAAATTTTCGTTTTTATCATTAAAAATTAGATATTACTTTTTTTTACTCAACCTGCAAGTGGGATAAATTCGCCCCATGACTTTTTTTCATAAACTGTTTATTGATTACTTTTAGCTTCAGAAATGCATTAAACACTTTTTTAGCTCTTGGTTGGTTGGACTTTATGGCATATCATCTCTTATGTGTAATTTAAAGCCAAGTCCTGCTCATATATATATATATATATATATATATATATATATATATATATATATATATATAGGATTAGTAAACGAATAGTTTGTATGTAACATTTTAAAAAAGGCAGAACTCATTTGTTTGCAGACAGTTAAATGGTTTCAAGTATGGCTATGTTACACTAACTATTCAATTTGACAAAAATCATTTGTTTGCACACAGTTAAATGGTTAAACAGTTCTATTCGACTCTAACAAGTACTACCATTTGGGAACAGATTGGACTTGTGAGGTATGGGAATAAAGTGGCACTCAACTTTCCCCAAAGCTCCAGGACTGGAGCCTCTTCATAAGATGGTTTACCCAGGACACTCGTTGAGGAGAGTTTTACCTCTCAGTAGAGATGCAATCGGCGTATTCTACTATAGTCCAAGCCGACTGGGCTGTTAACATGGTTCTATGAAACTCAGAGACTAATATCGATCACTTTGTATATGTTTGATTTAAATCTTAATTTAGATTAATTATGGCAATATTTCCTGAATTCAGCAGAGAATGGAATCCAGATTTTCAAGATAGTATTTTAAAGGATCAATTCGTGTATATATGTATGATGGATAGAAGGTCATTCTTTGAAGAATAAACACGTGGCTCTTCCCTATCTACATGAATTCTAGCTGGATTCGAAGTTGATATTTGAGAAACTGACTTTCAAGAGAAATTATCAGGCCTCTGTTTTGGTTGATGTAGACAGAATATCTGGCCTTGTGTTTAACTCTTTTGTTACTAAACTCGAGGTGGTGCCCGTGGTGTAGTAGGAAATAGACATGACGACAAGAGTTCAACACCTGGACGAGGCTGATTGTATTTCACATAATGCTGATACCCTTGGGAAAGGTATGAATCCTCTTATTCTCCCTCCAGCTATGGGCAAATAGTAGGGAAGAGTGGATTCTTTAGTCTTGCTTAGGCAATCAGTCTTGGAGAAGGAAATCTCTGAATCCAAACCTGTTAAACTCCGCTTAAATATTGACCATGTGTCACATCCTTCCCGTGCGAAGGCGTGGGTAACTACATGCTAAAATCTATCCTTCTATAGATATCTTTTTGTTTTAGAATGGAGCAGAGTTGATCTTACCTACATGTGCTTTTATTTTAGGCTCATCCAGTGCGTAAGCTACTCATATATGCACTGAAGGATTCCTAAAGAAAAGTCCATGTAGGTAAGAGCAGATTAACACTGTTTTAGAACACCTTCCCGGTCATTTTTTCAAGTAATCATATTGTTTCAAACAACTAATTATAATAATTTGTAAACAATTATAGCTTTAAGTAACTATTCTTAATAATGATGATGTATTTGCAATCCTAAAGTTTCAAGCGACTAATGATAATCATTTGTAAACAATTATAGTGTTGAACCAATTCTTGAGAGATATCATCTTGTTCGTCTTGCCCGTTGAGTGTTCAATATCGCCATGCTGTCTCGATCTTCTTTGGTTTGGTTTAGTTTCTTTGTTTAATATCAACCTTTGCAGGTTATTTAATGCCAAAGCCATTCTCCTAGAAGAACAGTAGTGGTACTATTTAACCCATAGCTGGGAGGATTAGGGGGGTTCATACCTTTCCCAAGGGTATTTGCCTGAAAGTGAACGTAATAGCGCGACTGGAATTCGAACTCGCTTACTACGATTCCGCAGTCCATCGCTTTAACCATTACACCACGAGGACACCCCGCTCGATCTTCTTTGCTGGGATTAATAATACGATAGCATCTTCACTTCCACACTTCTTTTATTCGCCTCATGAAGTCTCATTTCAACACATTACCCGGGTCGTGAATCCGGGGAATTAGCCACCATAGACCATAAATAAATATTACGTCCTCACGATTCAATTGTTCAAGCCTAAATAATTCTAAGCCGAAATCTATCTTCTAATTTTAGAACACCCCGGTCACTTGACTGAGATTATCCAATGCCAAGTCCTCAAATTGATCGCGGAGTCATCACCTGTCAATTAAACACTAACGGTTTCCGCTTTTAAAATTATCTACAGTACTTCTCAAATAATGAGTAAAGTAAGTAAACTTGGCGATTGCAGTCGAAGGTAACCCGAAGGCTCCCTTTTCAATAGATACTATACCGAGGAATAAGGAAGGTCACAACTCCTTTCCCTGGATTGCTTCTCTTAAGCCTTGATTTTTACCTTATAATGCTGAGTGTTAAACAAGGCAGCATCAAGTACCATTTTTTAGTCTTTGGTATGACTCAACCAGAAATTGGACCCCGGTCTCCCGGACCGTTGGTGAACACTCTACTCATTAGACCAATATCAAATAATAGATACAGCTAATCTATCATGTAACAATAGCTAAGTGACTGTTCTAAATGCTTTTAATAAATTCACAATTAAATGATTTCAAGTAACTTTTATCTAATAATAATGATGATAATAATAGTCGTTTGTTTTCGCGGTAACTGTCCAACCTAAGTGTTTCATCAGATCAAAAGATAGAAAAGGACTCGCGGGTATCATAATTTCCAAAAATAACTTTTCCCTATTTTTCCACCGAAAGCTCATGGGTGTGATTACCAAATATCCAGCGAGCTGGTCATTAGCAGTCCAGATCTGCAACTATCACGAGTCAACTTAAGAATTGTTTGAATTTACCGCGCCAAACTTAGAAATTTAGTATAGATTCTTGTACCGACAAATGCAAACACTCCCAGTTATCACAAATTAACCCCCCCCAAAAAAAAAACGGCCCTACCAAACGCTAAAGAAATATTCGGAATGGAACATTCTAGAATCAGGTGGCCTTATAAATATAAGGAAAGACATAAAAGCTTCATAAATATGTGGATATATAGAAAAAAAAACCTAAACAATTGTGAGGGAAGACTCGTTGGGTAGAGGTTAGTACAATTTTCTTTTTTAAAAATAACACTGGATTTTCTATGACTTGTAAAATCTGCTGGTGAATTTTTGTTATATTTTAATCTAAGAATCTTGATATATTTCTAATCGACTAAATTGTTTTACCAGGTGCAACTATCACGAGTCAACTTAAGAATTGTTTGAATTTACCGCGCCAAACTTGGAAATTTAGCATTCCACCTCCACTAAAAATAAATAAAATAAAAACCTGGTAGGGCCTGTATCGGATGACAAGATAAAAACATATCCCAAAATTTTCTTTGAATATACGACAGTCCTGGACTTTAACCAAGTTAAAACTTAAGGTGAAAGGATTTATTTTTATTTATTTATTTTTTTTCTAATTTTATTTTTATTTTATTTATTTATTTCTACTTTTATTTTACTTTTTTTTAATTTTTTTATTTTATTTTATTTTTTTTCACGTACTCATGGGAAGCAGCATAGTGTACGTGAGGGTGTTCGAATTCGCAATGCCTAATATTTCCTGAACGTTTGAGTCTTGCGGCTTAACGCTCAGGATTGTCAGTTCGATCGGGGAACTACTGCTGCTCATCTATAAGAGTGGCTTCTATAGATGAGAATAAAAACAGCCATCGAAAGATAACCATGACTCATATTCAAACCACATTCACAAACCGCATCGCTCTTCGCGTGGGTAAAAAAGGGGCGCGTTCTGCTGAGGTTGGAGCCTTGGCCTCAGTGTTCGAAAAATCAGCTACAGAGCTCAAACTACTAAAATGCAAACAAACTATACAGATAGCGACATTTAACGTTTGAACCCTAAATAGAATAGGTCAACTACCAGAGCTAACTGCATCAGCCGTAGAACATAAGATAGACATAATCTGTATACAAGAATATCGATACACTCACACCGAAGATATCAAATATCACGAAATTGGCAATGGATGGATGCTGGTGACTGTATCGGCGTGGAAAAACTCTGTCAATGCATCGGTAGGAGGGGTAGGAATGCTTATAGGACCAAGAGCGTTAAAAACACTTAATAGCATTGAGAGAATACAACCTAGAATGATGGCCGCAACGTTTAATGGCAACCCCAAAGCAACGATCATCTCCTGCTACAGCCCTACCAATGTCAGCGAAGAAACCGAACTAGTCACCTTCTACGAGGAGCTATCATCCCTAGTACGTAGCATTCCGAAACACAACCTGCTAGTCATTGGCGGAGATATGAATGCACAAATCGGGAAAAACAGAAACAACAAATACAGCCTACACAACACGTCAAACAGGAATGGACAACATCTAATTGATTTCATGATAGAAAATAGATTAACATGCCTCAATACAAACTTTCAAAAAAGGGAGGGAAAATTATGGACCCACACATACGCGAACAAGAGTAAAGCACAGATAGACTACCTTTTTATAAACAGAAAATGGAAAAATAGTGCGATGAATTGCGAGGCATACTCCACTTTCGAGGGCGTGTCCTCCGATCATCGAATAGTCACGGCCAAAATACGTTTAAGCCTACGAAAAAACGCCACACGAACAGTGACAACTAGGCGCTATGACTGGGCCCTACTTAACAACAGAGACATTAGAGACAAATATGCTTTAGAATTAAGAAACAGATTCGAAACACTACAAGAGAAGACAGAAAAAGTTACCCCAAATGACGAATATGAAAACTTTGTTGAAGCACACCTAGAAGCGGCATCAAAGTGTATCCCAACAAAACCTAGAACTAAATATAGAGTCCCTTGGGAAACGTCAGAGGTTAGAGAAAAACGTACACTCCTGAAAACTGCCTCCAAAAGCTATCGGAAGAACCCAACAAACACAAATGCCCGAAAACTAGAAAAAGCACAATATCAATTAGCAGGAATATATCTAAAAGATCAGGCAGAATACATACAAAATCAGATAGATAAGATTAGAGACTCGGTGGAAGATAGACAATCCAGGATAGCCTGGCAAACAATAAACGAAGTAAGTAGAAGGAAGAACACAGCCAAAGCAAAATTGAAAGCTGCAAGCCAACAAGAAAGAGTAAAACTGTGGGAACAGCATTTCAAAAATCTACTAGGAAGCCTACCGAAAATAACGGATGAACCGATCACCAGAATTATCAGTAAGCAATTAGACATTAAACTAGGGCCTTTCACCAAAGAAGAACTCGACTCGGTTCTTAAAAAAATTAAAAATAGGAAAGCTGCAGGGCTAGACGAGATCCCCCCAGAAGTGTGGAAGACTAGAAAATTCGACGATATACTGCTCCGGCAATGCAACGCTGTCTATAGTCAAAATAGGATAGAAAGATGGATGAAGGGATGCATCCTTCCTTTCCCTAAAAAAGGCGACCTCGGATTAGTCAAGAACTACCGAGGGATAACGCTTACATCCATAGCAGCCAAAATCTACAATGCCCTTCTACTAAACCGCATAGAACCCAAAATAGACAACATCCTTAGGAAAAACCAAAATGGCTTCCGGAGAAATAGATCCACAACCTCACAAATATTGACCATCCGTAGAATCCTTGAAGGGGTCCGGGCAAAAAACCTTCAGGCGACATTACTATTTGTCGACTTTACCAAGGCCTTCGATTTCATCCACAGAGGGAAAATGGAACTAATCCTACTAGCATACGGCCTAACAAAAGAAACCGTAGCAGCAATAATGATCCTCTACAAAAACACAAAAGTAAAGGTACGTTCACCAGATGGAGACACGGAATACTTCGACATTGTTGCAGGAGTACTACAAGGAGACACGCTAGCCCCATACCTCTTTATCATCTGTCTAGACTACGTGATTAGAACTTCGATCGACAAAATCAGAGAAAATGGCTTCGAGCTGACTAAGAAAAGAAGCAAAAGGTACCCCGCAAAAACAATCACAGACGCCGACTACGCTGATGACTTAGCGTTACTGGCGAATACGCCTAATCAAGCAGAGACACTACTGCATAACTTGGAACGAGCTGCAGCAGGCATTGACCTCCATGTCAATGCGCACAAAACTGAATATATGTGTTACAACCAAACGGGCAACATTACCACTCTAGACGGAGCCTCTCTGAGGCTAGTGGACAAATTCACCTACCTAGGAAGTAGCGTCTCATCAACAGAAAACGACATCGACACACGGCTGACAAAAGCATGGACGGCTATAGATAGGCTCTCAATAATATGGAAATCAGACCTGACCGATGAAATGAAGCGCAGTTTCTTCCAGGCAGCAGTTGTATCGATACTGCTATATGGATGCACTACATGGACGCTAACCAAACGGCTGGAGAAGAAACTTGACGGCAACTACACAAGAATGTTGAGAGCAATACTGAACAAGTCCTGGCGACAACACCCCACGAGACGCCAACTGTACGGCCACCTACCTCCCATCACGAAAACTATACAGGTCAGACGAGCCAGACACGCCGGACACTGCTGGAGAAGCAAAGACGAGCTCGTTAGTGACGTACTACTATGGACCCCCACATATGGCCAAGCAAAAGCAGGACGACCAGCCCGAACTTACATACAGCAGCTATGTGAGGACACAGGATGTAACCAAGAAGACCTGCCGGAGGTGATGAACGATAGGGAAAAGTGGCGAGAGATGGTCAAGGTTATCCGTGCTGGCGGCACGTCTTGATGATGATGACTACTGGTTGAACCAAGAATAGAGGTCCTGAATTTCACCATGATAAGTGAGTTTTATCTTCAAAGAAATTCAGGACTGACACTCAGTTAAAACAAAAAAGAACACTAAAAACATTTACGTACACTGTATGCGTACAAAAACATTTTTTAGATTATTACTTATTGCAAAAAAAAAAAATGCATAATAGACAACGTCTGTTTTAACTCAAATTCCTGTTATTTGTTTAGTTATTTGCTAGTTTAATTTTATAATTAACTTCAGCATTAACCTTTATCAAAGTCATTGGAAGACTCCACTCCCCTCCTGCCACGATATTAGGCTACATTTTATTTATAACTTCGTTACGCATAATTCGCTAATTTCATGCTACCTTTCAAGCAGCACACATTATAAATGTGAAATACAATCAGCCTCGTCCAGGTGTTGAACTCTTGTCGTCATGTCTATTTCCTACTACACCACGGACACCACCTAGAGTTTAGTAACAAAAGAGTTAAACACAAGGCCAGATATTCTGTCTACATCAACCAAAACAGAGGCCTGATAATTTCTCTTGAAAGTCAGTTTCTCAAATATCAACTTCGAATCTAGCTAGAATTCATGTAGATAGGGAAGAGCCACGTGTTTATTCTTCAAAGAATGACCTTCTATCCATCATACAGATATACACGAATTGATCCTTTAAAATACTATCTTGAAAATCTGGATTCCATGTGAATATCAGAAACAAGGATGGTTTATTGTATCAAGTGTTTCTTGTAAATTACCATGGCTTTATGGTTTCAAGTATTTCAGGAGAAATAATCTTACTATTAACAGTCTGGGGGTGTCCTCGTGGTGTAATGGTTAAAGTGATGGACTGCAGAACCGTAGTAAGCGAGTTCGTACTCCAGTCGCGCTATTACGTTCACTTTCGGGCAAATACCCTTGGGAAAGGTATGAACCCCGCTTATCCTCCCAGCTATGGGTTAAATAGTACCACTACCGTTCTTCTAGGAGATTGGCTTTGGCATTAAATAACCTACAAAGGTTGATATTCCATTAAACAAAGAAAGCAAACCTATTAACAATCTACAAGCTGAACACGGTAAACTATACACTACTTGAAACATACAACAGAAGTAATAAATAATAAATAAATTGTTGATATTAAGTTAAAAATAAACCATAATCATTAGGTTAGGGAAATGAAAAAGTATAAGTATTCTAAAATATACTAAGACTCTTCGATGGAGCTGACTATATCCCTTTCAGACGGGTAACATTATGAGGTTTCAAGGCCATTTAGTTGTCGTTATTATCTGTCTCCGTTGCTGGTATGACTTCTTGGATATGAAGGTTGTAAAGGAATTATATGGAAAGAAGACAGAAAAAGAAGATAGGAAGCCAAGATATCTTTTATATTTTGACTTTATTGCTGGGTTCAACAACCATTCAGTGGGTGAGGAAATTATTCCTGACTCCAAATGAAATGGCTGCGTCTTCCAGACAAGGTGTTAAAATGTAGTAGTCGTTCTTGGGTATGTATGTCCAAATTTGGTGTTTAAAAGCGTTAACTGTGTGTTAGACGCTTTTAGGGATATTTGTCTAAATCCATTGTTTTTAGTTCGTAGTTCGATTGGTCCATGTAAAAGGTTAGCCAGCGTGCCGCCAAAAGATGGACATGTTGGGCCTCCCACGGGCAGCAAGGAAGATTTTAGTGTTGTCACTTTGCCAGTCACTACTGAAAGAGAATGGGTTTCTTTCTTTTGCCGAGAGGGTTCCTTTTTACGCATGCGTCACCCCTTTTCCTGTCAGGGGCTTTTGGGAGTTTCTGCATTTATTTTTATATTTGTTTTTAATTTAATTTTAGTTTTTCTGTTCTATCCACTACAAGATCTCCCCACGTAAAGAAAAGGGTATTCTGGGTATGATATTAAACTGCATTTGATTGTGAGGTCCCAATACGGGAAAAATGAGGGGTGTGAAGTACCCCTTCATTATTACAACTCCTGGGTTCACTCTGACCGAAGTTAGTTAAGGTTCTATGAATGGGCCAAATAGATCTATTAAAAAATTATCGCTATTCGATTGGATCGTGCGCAAAAAATCTCTTTAGACACAAGAATACAAAAAAATGTAAATATGACCGTACGATGAAGGCGAGTCCCTAACTTCTAGATATAAAATAACACAAGATGGATTGACATGTCGTTAAAAATAACCAATCAACCAATTACTTAAATTTTAGCAGTATTAGTTGAGAAAAAAGATGCTGAAAATAGATTGCAGTCGAATCAACCGAAAAGGACATCGAAACGAGGTTAACGAAAGCATGGACAGCTATCAATAGGCTATCGACTATATGGAAATCAGACCTAACCGATAAAATGAAATGCAGTCAACAATTACCGACGCCGACTACGCCGATGACATAGCGATACTGGCAAATACACCTGACCAAGCCGAAACACTTCTGCATAGTTTGGAACGAGCAGCAGCAAGCATAGGCCTCCATGTTAATGCACACAAAACGGAATATATGTGCTATAACCAAACGGGGGACATCTCCACTCTAGAAGGAACCCCACTTAAACTAGTAGACAAATTCACGTACCTAGGAAGCAGCGTCGAATCAACCGAAAAGGACATCGAAACGAGGTTAACGAAAGCATGGACAGCTATCAATAGGCTATCGACTATATGGAAATCAGACCTAACCGATAAAATGAAACGCAGTTTCTTCCAGGCAGCGGTCACATCGATACTGCTATATGGATGCACTACATGGACGCTAACAAAACGGCTGGAGAAGAAACTAGATGGCAATTACACAAGAATGCTGCGTGCAATCCTGAACAAGTCCTGGCAGCAACACCCAACAAGACACCAACTGTACGGCCACCTGCCCCCTATCACGAAAACTATTCAAGTTAGGCGAACCAGACATGCAGGACATTGCTGGAGAAGCAGAGATGAACTCATAAGAGATGTACTCTTATGGATCCCCACACACGGCCGCGCAAAAGCAGGACGACCAGCACGAACGTACATTCAGCAGCTATGTGAGGATACAGGTTGTTGTCCTGAAGACCTATCTAGGGCGATGAACGATAGGGAGGAGTGGCGAGAGAGGGTCAGGGATATCCGTGCTGCCAGCACGATATGATGATGATGATGATGATGATGATGATGACATTGAAAATAGCAACTATGAAAATATTTATCCCATTAGAACTAAAGGAGCTTATTTACAGCTTTAGAAAATTCATGGTGCTAATTAAAAAACACATTTCTAAGTAATCTAATTATCTTGTGCTTACATTTCTACATAATCAGTTTACATTCAGCAGTGCAGAATCAAAACCCAGTTATTAATTAACAACATTCTGAGTTGCAAACATGCTAATCACCTCATTCAATTGTGTCCAATTCCGGCTTAAAATACATTTACCGTTTCTCTTTTAGCTTCTCTCATTTTACTTTTAGAATGCGCTGGAAGACCACTCAATACTCCACCACACCTGGAAATACCACAATTTCTAAGAGATGTTGTTTTATTGAATATAAGTAACAGTTTGGTTTTTTTTCATACTGACTTACTGTTCAAGATAATTAATATTGATACTTTGGGAGACAATTGAAATTATAGCATTCTATACATTTACTCTCTTTCGTGACAACAATTTACTTTTTGTTTCTTTCATTTTTTTTATTTGTGATTTTCTTTTAAAGATTTTCTTCTTTTATTTTTCAGATAGAAAACAATGAATGGAGGTAGGATTTTTCACAAAAAAATCTTTTTTGTGTGTGTGTGTATGTGTGTCTGAAAACAATTTACTTGATAATACGATTAGGCTCTACGTAAACACATATTTATGTAATTAATCATAATTTCACCTTTTGTCATGCATTTGCTTTTATTAGAAGCCAGAATCAATTCACATTGTTTTAAAGTTACAGAAAGCAAATATTAAAAAGATACACATACACACACACACAATATATATATATATATATGTGTGTGTGTGTGTGTGTGTGTGTGTGTGTGTGTGTGTGTGTGTGTTTACTTAGGTAGAAAATTGTCCTTTAGATGCGTTTCATTGAATATGAGAAACAAGGATGGTTTATTGTATCAAGTGTTTCTTGTAAAATTGCATCAGGATAAAAAAGATTGAGTAAAACCATATAATAGCAGTCTAAGTTTGTTTGTTTTTTTGGGGGGTGGAGTTCGAGTATTTTCGATCATAACTGGTTTTAATGAAGAATGTAAATTACCATAGCTTTATGGTTGAAATCCATTGTGGTGTAATAATAATAATAATAATAATAATAATAATAATAATAATAATAATAATAATAATTAACAGAAGAAGAAAAAGAAAGAGTAAAATTAAAAGAAAGAAAAAACAGAGATAAGTACCAAGCCAATAGACAATGAAAGGGATGGTGAATCTGATCGTAATTGGGGCGTTCCGAACAATTCCCCAAAGGATTGGTAAAAAAATGGATGGCTTGGAAATAAGGGAACAAGTGGAGACCATATAGACTACAGCATTATTAACATCGGCCAGAATTCTGAGAAAAGTCCGAGAGACTTGAAGAGACTAGTTGTTGCTAAAAATCCAGTGAAAGACCATTAGTTAACGCTGGTGTGAAAAACTCTCATAGGAGTATAATAAAGAAGAAGCGCACCCAAGCCGATCTGCTCACCATTAAGTTGAGAGGAACAATCTGTTTTTAAAAGGCTTGCTCTATGCAAAAAAAATTAGCAAACCTAGTTAAAAACCCGATGTTACTAGTTACATTCCAACAACTCAGAGTTTTGTACTTGGCACTCGTCAGGCAGGTAGATGAAATAGATAGCTACGGTAAAGTTGGAGATGAAAGCTGCCTGATTGGGCAGGGTATACATACTTCTCAAGTGTGCTCAACTTCCGTTATGAAAGGATACACACACACATATATATATAATACATTCGACGTGATGTAAATATAAAAACATTATATTCAGAGTGGGTATTTGTATAATAATTTGTATGATATTATGCCCATGTAATTTTTTTTCCTTTTTGCCTTTTTTGTTGTTGTTAAACCTCCTTTAGGGTGATGTTAAAACGTGATTTGAAAAGGCTTCATCCAAAATTATTGTCAAAAGAAAAAAATTAAACAAAAAAATTCTAACATATTTAGTGTTCTATTATCGTTAATAGAGTTCCATTTCAGAATAAATAGCGACGTTAATAGCGTTCGCAAATTTCTTTAGAAAAATAACGTCTTTATTATCGATTAAAAAAAAAAAAGAATTAAAACTTATACACGAATTATGAAATTTAAAATTCTTTTTCAAAAATAAAGTGTATGCATGTAGTTTAAAAACGTTATTTTTTTATTCAAAAAATTATTATATCATTCTTTTATATTAAATAAAATGACGTATTCGTAATTGTTTGCAATCTTTAATATATTTTAGAAAATATTTTAATTAGAAATGATATCGAAACTTTTGAATGGAAGTTTAATTTATAAATAATTGATAAAAACTTATTTTAAAAGGGGATATATCTATTTAGAAATGTACTAAATCAGGAGATAAGTTGAAAAAAACGGTGTCTTCGTTTGAAATAATGCTAGATTCAACAATATTTCTGTGTTGTTTATTATGCATATTAAGCAACATTTTAGAAAGTTTAAAATTCAAACTGTTTGATTTATAAATGATGCTTTACACACGCGTTTCTACATAAATCGATTTTAAAATCTCTCATATGTTCATGAATATGTTTTTTGATTGATTTTGAAGGTTCACTTCAATAATTTTTTTATCAAAACTTCTACCGAAGATTATATATACACCGGCTTTAGAATCGATATAATTCTTGTTGTTCTTATCATTTTGTTTCTAATTACATTCAACAGTTTGAATATGATTTCAAATCAAAATATTTTCGAAACTATATTTTAGATTTCAAACCACAACAAAAACGTCATTTTATTTGATATGAAAAATAAAATAGTGAATTTTTAAAAATGAAATTATTTTTGAAATTTCTAAACTATATACATAGATGATTTTAAAAAAATTATTATAAAAATATTCATGACGTTTATAAAAGTTTTAAATTTTTTAATATTTAGAAAATAATCGAACATTAGAGATGTCACAATATATATTTTGAAATAGAACGCTATTAATAGTAGAACACTCAGGATTTCTTGGTAATTTCGTTTCATCTTTTTCATTTGAAAATATTTTTGGACGAAGAATGTTCACATTGCCCTAAATGGTTAAAAAAAAAAATTAAAAGAACAACGAAAACGAAACATACATATATCATACGAGGATCATTAAATAAGTTTCCAGACTTTTTCCGTATGGGCACTTTTATTGATAGTACACACATGAAACTCATCCTCTTCGAAGTAATCTCCTCCGGCTGCAATGCACTTGTTGTACCGTTCCAACAACTTCTGAAAGGCCCCAGGAAGTCACAGCCTCTTTCATCTCCTCAATTGTTTCAAAACGACAGCCTCTGAGTTTATAGAATAGCCAAAAGTCACAAGGAGCAAGGTCTTGGCTATATAGAGGGTGTGGAACTGTCTTGATGCCCATCTTGGTCAAATAGTCTGTGACAAGGATAGAGTTGTGGACTGGTGTATTGTCCTGCTCGAAATGCCACTGACCCGATTTGAAGAATGTTGGCCTCTTCCGACAGAATCTCTTCCTGAACTCCCTTAAAACCTCAACATAGTAACCCTAACACTAACCCTTTGGCCTATCAACTCTGGTCTATTGACTTCCTAACTCCTCCCACACCTCTCATCATGCCTTCCTTGAATCTCTTATGCTACTCAAAAACTGATGCTCGATTCATGCAAGATAGTCGAAAAGCAGTCTGAAGCATTCCATACGTTTCTTTGGCATTTTTTCAAGTTTAAAGCAGAATTTTATAGCATATAGTTCTTCCTCATGTCTAGATTGCATTTTTGAAATTCACCAGCTGTGACAATCAAGGTTTAGTAGGGTGTATTCCAATTGCTGCTGTAGCTGTTCATTTAAACCTGAAATCATAAAAATTGGTCAGTCATATTATAAGATATATAGCAATAACATACTGAAATTTCAAGAGTCTATGACAATTTTAAATGCCTGTATAAAAAAAGGCTGGAAACTTATTGAATTCACCACGTATTTTGGTTAGATAAAATCAGTAACTGATTCCTTCTGCCAGGTGTAACCTCTTTCGAATAGAATCTTTTCTAATAAAGGCAAATGTAATATGGTGTGGTCATATTGTTAAAAATAAGGGATAATCATATCCCCAAGCGACTCTTTTATGGTCAAAATTTAAAAGCTCCATGACATCCTTCTCTGTGCTACAAGAAGAAAGTCAAGGAAAATCTAAAATGCTAGGATATTTGCCAGAAGAGTTAGAAGCATCTGGCTTCGGACAGGAAAGCATGGAGAGCAACATGTTCTACTTAGATCAAGGCTTTTGAACACATTAGACGATCACTGTGATGCTTTGATTAGAAACACCAAACAACAGCATGAGGCTCGCTCTGCTGGCAATCACCCGGTTTGTGCTGGTTGTTTTGAAGCACAAACTTTTGCTTTTCCCATTTACTGAATTCTTACACATTGTAGTCAACAAAAGCTAAAAATTAATGATTATATTAATTACAATCATTTAACTTTCATAAACTTTAACCTTTGTTTAAACCCTCCTCAAACCTAAAGTGGCTGAACCTTTTAGGGTCCCATTTATGGGTCAAATAGAACTGTTGAATCATTTAGTAAAGGTTATTATCCTTAGTTAGCCCCAGTCAGCTGGGGTTGTAGAAATCACTGACTGCTTCTCTGCAGAGGGGTAAGACCCCCTCTTTATGAGTGTCCTGGATACAGTAATGGGAATACGGGGTACTCCTACACTGTGTTCGCTCCCATGTCCACTTTGGCCCAGAGTGGAAGCACTTGATAGGGTCCTATCTATAGGTCAAATAGAACTAAACTGTTTACTTATGCTAAACTGAATTGCTTGATATAGAACTGTTTTGACATTTAAACTGCATACTTATATTAACTAAATTGTTTAAGATAGAACTGTTTTCTCATCTAAACTGCGTACTAATGCTCAACTGAATTGTTTGAAATAGAACTGTTTTTGACATTGAAACTGCACTCAGGCTAAACTGAATTGTTTGAAATAGAACTGTTTCGACATTCAACTGTGTATAAACCAAAACTGTACTTATACTAAACTGGATTGTTTGAATTGGAACTGTTTGACTAAACTGAATAGTTTGAAATAAAAATGACTTTTACAATTAAATTGTATACCTATGTTAAACTGAAATGTTTTAGAATAGAACTGTTTATTTGTATTAAAATGGATTTGGCATTAAATAACCTACAGAGGTTGATATGCCATAAAACCCAAACAAACAAACCCCATAGCATAGTGGATGAAAATGAAATACATTTGCTAAACAAAAAATGTAAAAATAAATATGCAATAAATGCAATTCTCCAATCTCTAGGCGTAAAATAACCCAGGACGTTTTGACATGCCATTAAGATCAATGATCAAACCCTGCCTTAAAGATATCAGTTCTGATGATTTTGAATATTCATATGTTAAGGTTTTATCTTTTTTATCATTGTTGTTCACCTTCTGGTACCATTTACTTACAATCTTACACAACCCTCAAATGCTTACACACACATTCATTGAATTCCATATTCAAAATAACAAAATATTTTTTTAAATTCATTTTTTAAGAAATCCGTTGATGATTCTGGAGGATCTGCATTCATGCTGAATAGTATTTTAACAAGTGATTGATTTTAATGGCGTGGCAACCCATCTGGGGTTATTTTCTGCCTGGAGATAAGAGAATCACATACATTGTACATTTAAATTTATATCTTTTGCATAGTTCTTTCTTAGGAGTTTTTACCTTCAGTTATATGATTTCAAGTTTTCCCCTTCAATACAAATAATTTTCACACAGACTATATGATTTCAAGTTTTCCTCTCTAATACAAGTAATTTTCACACAGACTATATGATTTCAAGTTTTCTTATTTGATACTTATTATTGTGTGTTCATATTTTCATTTTTTTCTGTAGTTGTTTCTTAAGAGTTTTTTTGCACTCATCCCTATAGATGAGACACAAATAGGTATGACAATGCCAAGTCAGAGTAGACCTGGGAGTAGCAGCAATGAAGAGGTACATCACACTCTCCAGATCTCCAGATCTCCTCCAGATAAAATTTAGTGTTATACCCAAGACACCCAATTTTGGGGAGTCTTATCCCATTTTCTGGGATACAGCATATTCTAAACCCTACCAACAAGTCCAAAGTATTTTTAATCATCCAAATCTATATAATGGAGATGACTGTGAAATGTTTATTAGAATCCTTCATGCCTTATCCAAAATTTTTGTTTCCTGATCATTCTTCTTCTTTTGTTATTTTAGAGTTTTGCATCAGCAATTTTTGTCCACATCCTCTCATCTCTCCTGTTGATTGTCATCTCTTTACTTTGGAGTCTGTCTATTTTGTCTCAGTGTTCAGCATTGATTTTTCCTTTATGTGTTCTCCAGTTCGAAAGAGATGCACATATCAGGGGAGTGAAGAACATAGCAGAAAGCCAACAGATAACAATGAGTTATAGTTTGTTTTGGTTTCAGTCTCAAACATGTTAGATTAGTTACTGAGTGCATTTCTAAGAAACACATAGAAATAAAAATAAAAAACAACAAAAGAGGTTTCACTTTAGATATGGAACTTCCTACCAAACAAAATAATTTTTGTTTCTATCTTCCAAATTCTGTCATTTTAAAAATTATATTCTATTTGATTGATTAGAATTTGACTAAAGACTATATCTTCATCTTTTCATCAACCAATGCATATCTCAATGAAAAAGTACCCTGATCATTACTGTTATTTTTACAGATAAATAGTACTGTTCTTCGCCAAATGTTACACTATTTTTAAGGAGAGAGTTAAAATTTATAAAATATTATATCAATCCCATTCTATCGATAGTCTTTCAAGTTAAATCCTAAATTCTCAAGATGTAAATCTATTAAAAGATTATTTTATCAATTCCATTCTATCAATAGTCTTTCAAGTAAAATCCTGAATCCTCAAGATGTAAATCTATTAAAAGATTAGTATAGCAATACCATTCTATCAATAGTCTTTCAAGTAAAATCCTAAATTCTCAAGATGTAAATCTATTAAAAGATTATTTTATCAATTCCATTCTATCAATAGTCTTTCAAGTAAAATCCTGAATACTCAAGATGTAAATCTATTAAAAGATTAGTATAGCAATTCCATTCTATCAATAGTTTTTCAAGTAAAATCCTGAATCCTCATGATGTAAATCTATTAAAAGATTAGTATAGCAATACCATTCTATCAATAGTCTTTCAAGTAAAATCCTGAATCCTCAAGATGTAAATCTATTAAAAGATTAGTATAGCAATACCATTCTATCAATAGTCTTTCAAGTAAAATCCTGAATCCTCAAGATGTAAATCTATTAAAATATTAGTATAGCAATTCCATTCTATCAATAGTTTTTCAAGTAAAATCCTGAATCCTCAAGATGTAAATCTATTAAAAGATTAGTATAGCAATACCATTCTATCAATAGTCTTTCAAGTAAAATCCTGAATCCTCAAGATGTAAATCTATTAAAAGATTAGTATAGCAATTCCATTCTATCAATAGTCTTTCAAGTAAAATCCTGAATCCTCAAGATGTAAATCTATAAAAAGATTAGTATAGCAATACCATTCTATCAATAGTCTTTCAAGTAAAATCCTAAATCCTCAAGATGTAAATCTATTAAAAGATTATTTTATCAATCCCATTCTATCAATAGTCTTTCAAGTAAAATCCTGAATCCTCAAGATGTAAATCTATTAAAAGATTAGTATAGCAATACCATTCTATCAATAGTCTTTCAAGTAAAATCCTGAATCCTCAAGATGTAAATCTATTAAAAGATTAGTATAGCAATTCCATTCTATCAATAGTCTTTCAAGTAAAATCCTGAATCCTCAAGATGTAAATCTATAAAAAGATTAGTATAGCAATACCATTCTATCAATAGTCTTTCAAGTAAAATCCTGAATCCTCAAGATGTAAATCTATTAAAAGATTAGTATAGCAATACCATTCTATCAATAGTCTTTCAAGTAAAATCCTGAATCCTCAAGATGTAAATCTATTAAAAGATTAGTATAGCAATACCATTCTATCAATAGTCTTTCAAGTAAAATCCTGAATCCTCAAGATGTAAATCTATTAAAAGATTATTTTATCAATCCCATTCTATCAATAGTCTTTCAAGTAAAATCCTGAATCCTCAAGATGTAAATCTATTAAAAGATTAGTATAGCAATACCATTCTATCAATAGTCTTTCAAGTAAAATCCTAAATTCTCAAGATGTAAATCTATTAAAAGATTATTTTATCAATTCCATTCTATCAATAGTCTTTCAAGTAAAATCCTGAATCCTCAAGATGTAAATCTATTAAAAGATTAGTATAGCAATTCCATTCTATCAATAGTCTTTCAAGTAAAATCCTGAATCCTCAAGATGTAAATCTATTAAAAGATTAGTATAGCAATACCATTCTATCAATAGTCTTTCAAGTAAAATCCTGAATCCTCAAGATGTAAATCTATTAAAATATTAGTATAGCAATTCCATTCTATCAATAGTTTTTCAAGTAAAATCCTGAATCCTCAAGATGTAAATCTATTAAAAGATTAGTATAGCAATACCATTCTATCAATAGTCTTTCAAGTAAAATCCTGAATCCTCAAGATGTAAATCTATTAAAAGATTAGTATAGCAATTCCATTCTATCAATAGTCTTTCAAGTAAAATCCTGAATCCTCAAGATGTAAATCTATAAAAAGATTAGTATAGCAATACCATTCTATCAATAGTCTTTCAAGTAAAATCCTAAATCCTCAAGATGTAAATCTATTAAAAGATTATTTTATCAATCCCATTCTATCAATAGTCTTTCAAGTAAAATCCTGAATCCTCAAGATGTAAATCTATTAAAAGATTAGTATAGCAATACCATTCTATCAATAGTCTTTCAAGTAAAATCCTGAATCCTCAAGATGTAAATCTATTAAAAGATTAGTATAGCAATTCCATTCTATCAATAGTCTTTCAAGTAAAATCCTGAATCCTCAAGATGTAAATCTATAAAAAGATTAGTATAGCAATACCATTCTATCAATAGTCTTTCAAGTAAAATCCTGAATCCTCAAGATGTAAATCTATTAAAAGATTAGTATAGCAATACCATTCTATCAATAGTCTTTCAAGTAAAATCCTGAATCCTCAAGATGTAAATCTATTAAAAGATTAGTATAGCAATACCATTCTATCAATAGTCTTTCAAGTAAAATCCTGAATCCTCAAGATGTAAATCTATTAAAAGATTATTTTATCAATCCCATTCTATCAATAGTCTTTCAAGTAAAATCCTGAATCCTCAAGATGTAAATCTATTAAAAGATTAGTATAGCAATACCATTCTATCAATAGTCTTTCAAGTAAAATCCTAAATTCTCAAGATGTAAATCTATTAAAAGATTATTTTATCAATTCCATTCTATCAATAGTCTTTCAAGTAAAATCCTGAATCCTCAAGATGTAAATCTATTAAAAGATTAGTATAGCAATTCCATTCTATCAATAGTCTTTCAAGTAAAATCCTGAATCCTCAAGATGTAAATCTATTAAAAGATTAGTATAGCAATACCATTCTATCAATAGTCTTTCAAGTAAAATCCTAAATTCTCAAGATGTAAATCTATTAAAAGATTATTTTATCAATTCCATTCTATCAATAGTCTTTCAAGTAAAATCCTGAATCCTCAAGATGTAAATCTATTAAAAGATTAGTATAGCAATACCATTCTATCAATAGTCTTTCAAGTAAAATCCTAAATTCTCAAGATGAAAATCTATTAAAAGATTATTTTATCAATTCCATTCTATCAATAGTCTTTCAAGTAAAATCCTGAATCCTCAAGATGTAAATCTATTAAAAGATTAGTATAGCAATCCCATTCTATCAATAGTCTTTCAAGTAAAATCCTGAACCCTCAAGATGTAAAACTATTAAAAGATTATTTTATCAATCCCATTCTATCAATAGTCTTTCAAGTAAAATCCTAAATTCTCAAGATGTAAATCTATTAAAAGGTTAGTATAGCAATCCCATTCTATCAATAGTCTTTCAAGTAAAATCCTAAATCCTCAAGATGTAGATCTATTAAAAGATTAGTATAGCAATACCATTCTATCAATAGTCTTTCAAGTAAAATCATAAATTTTCAAAAAGTAAAGTGATTCCGTAATATATATGAAGTGTATTCTGAAAATATTAAGACTAAAATTCTATTTACAAAAAAAAGAAATGGACAATGAATGAACTGATAATTTTCAAGATGTAAAGTGATTCCTAAATATATATGACACACCAAAAAGTATTAGATAAAGACTAAAACATTAACTTTCTTCAAAATAATTCTCTTGGCATTCAACACATTTATTTTAGTGAGTTTTTCATGGGTCAAAGCACCCCTAATACTCTTCTTTTAATAGACTAATAATAGATTATCTTTTTCCCTTCTTCCACTCTTAATTCATGATAAAGTTTCAATTAGGTAAATATGATATGTCAGCATAAATCTACATCTGGTGGAGATAGAGGAAGCTGCATTTGTGCAATCCTGTGTCATACCAAAACATTTTATTCAGAATGATTTAGACTGCTAATCAAAAAATATCAAGAAAGGTCTTTGATACTGAGTCATCTAAACTTTATTATATGATTTGTCTAGCTGTGCACCCATCTTCATTTGAAATTTTTAAAATTAAAGCTTCAATCAGGATATTTTCATCTCACCTTATATAATGACAAAATTGATATTTTTCTGAGATGAAATATTATAAATCATAATTTTTACCATTATATCAAATATCTATCTATCTACTGATCTATTTCCCTCTGTTCATATTTCTCAATCTATCTACCTACCGACATAATTATCTATCTTGATCCCAGCTTGAAGCATCTCGCCAGTTTAGCCACACTAAGGAATTGTGATTCAACAAAACAGTCTGGGGATGACAATCTTTATGCACCCCCATGAGCCGAGCTTTCAGTGGGCAATTTGCTGGCGGCCACATATACTGATATGCAATAGCTCTTCAGAAGAATTGAGCACTCCAGGTAGCCAATGTTGTATATGTAAAAATATATATTTAAAAATTCCTTCACTTATCCTGAGAATGATAATGATTCTGGAGTAAGATGTTCAAATGATGTTAAGTTGCCCAGGTTTTGACCCCAGCTTGAAGCATCTTGCCGGTCTAGCCACACTGAAGAGTTGTGATATAATGAAAGTCTGTAGATGCTAATGTGTATGTATATATATAAATACATGTATACCTATATATATATATATATATATATATATATATATATACCAACCTATGTACCTATAAATCTAGCAATTTGTTCCACTGGTCTCTTTATATTTTGAATTTTGTATATCTTTTTCATACAAATCATTCCCACCAAAAAAGACCCCTTCTTATTTAGGCAAGGCAGAAGATCGATGATGGTGTCATGGCTACTTTTCTACCTTTGATACAGAAAGTTAATTTTATTTAAGGAATAAGGAAAATTAGTGAATTATCAAGACAAATAAAATGAGTTACCTAGTGTAAGAAAACAAGGTTAAAGGTCATATGTTCTTTAGTATAATAGCAGACCAAAGTAAATGAGGGTGACAGTCATGTATTCTTCAGCATAATAACAGACCAAATCTAACGAGATTGACAGTCATGTGTTTTTCAGCATAATGACTGACAAAGTAGACGAGGTTGACAGTCATGTGTTCTTTAGTATAAGTAAGTATAGTTGGTGACCTTAGCTGAGGGTGACCTGAAGGTCCCTTTTCTGTAGCTACTACACCAAAGTGCAGGGGAGGGTGGTACTCCTTTCCCTGGATTGCAATACTTTACCCTTGATCATTACCTTATAATACTGAGTGTTCAGCAAGGTAGCATCAAGTACCATTTTTTGAGTTTTTGGTGTGACTCAACCTGGGAATGAACCCAGCTTATAATAACAGACAAAAGTTAATGAGGTTGACAGTCATTTGCTCTTCAGCATAATAACAGGCCAAAGTAGACAAGGTTGACAGTCCTGTGTTCTTCAGCATAATAACAGACCAAAGTAAACGAGGTTGCCTGAAGTGGAGAGGCCTCATAGCATAGCGGTTAACATACTGGTCTGTGATATTGTGATAAGCAAGTTCAAATTCCAGTTGCACCATTAAGTTCATCTTTGGATTAATACCCACGGGAAAGGCATGAACTTCCAAATCCTTACAGCAATGGGTTAAATATTCCAACTGCTGTACCTTTAGAAGGATGGCTTTGGCATTTAAGAATCTGTGAAAGTTGAAATAGCATTAAACAAACCAAGAAAAGCAAAATTGCTTGAAAAGGGAAAAAGTCAACTTTATTTTAGAACTAGTCAGTAATAATTTTTTAACTCCCAGTCTCATTTAAAATCTTTATAGAGAGCTAAAATCTGCTCTTGAAGAAAGGAATCTGTAAAAATTCAACATTTTAAAGAAATTGAAGAGAAAGAGTTGGATGTAATCACTACCTGGCAGGTGCAAGAATCTTAAACATGGTCACAAAAAATGTGCATGCAGACAAAGTTTCAAAAACAGGATCATTTATTATTGTGTTGATATTTCCTATTTCTTCTTGGAAATTACCACAAATAAATAGAAAAACTGTCTTTTTTTGTTAAATCATTTTAGATATTTCATTATTGGTAAACATTTGGTATGTTTCCATTTATTTCTGAATACATCGTATATGGCATGCAATGAAATCAAAAATTACTATAATGGTGAGTAAAACACTTCATATATCATTGAAGCTAACAGAAATTTCAGACAATTTTTTACCCCACCCCAAAAAAAACCCACAGTCAGGACATTTCATTCACTAAAACCATTAGCTGAATAAAAAGCCAAATAGTAAATCCTTTTCAGTCATCTTCAATAAAACATGCCTACAAGAAAGGATACTAAGTAAATGCCCATATATATATATATATATATATATATATATATACCACAGAGGAAAGGGGAAATCGTGGTGAATGTGTGGACTGTGACATCCTAGTGTGCAAGACTGAACTCTTGTAGGACAATTAAATTCAATAAATCACTCAGAAAAGGTATGAACCTGCTTATCTCATTACTGTTCTTCTATAAGGATTTCTTTGGAATTAAATAAACCATGAAGGTTGATATGCAATTAAACAAAGGAATCAAACCACAGGCTGGAATAGTAGTTGGAAGAGATGAAATCAAGGAGGTGAAAGAGTATATCTCTTCAAGATGGATGGTGAAGATGTTTTGAGACATGGATATGAAAATCTTGCAACAAATAAGACCAGAGTAAAAGGTATTTACCACAAATAATGATGTTCTCAAAGCAAAGCTGAACAAGACCTTAAGCACCAATCTCTTCAATAACATCATTTTACCAGCAATGATGTATGCAAGTAAAACATTGGTTACCATGAAAAAGAAATAACATTGACGGGTTATAACACAGGGCAATGAAAACATCAATACTTGGAATATTTTTGTGCAAGCATATCTGAAGTGAGGTAATTCTGGAGTGGAGCAGAGCAGAGTGAAGGATATGATCACAGAATTCTGAAAGTAGAATTTCTGCTGGGCCAGACATGCTGTAAACTTCAGATACAATCGGTGGATCTGCACTATTGTCAAGTAGTATCCAATAGACATCTCAGAACCAACCACTCAGAAGACCTCCACAACAATGGAAAGATGAAATCCTCAAGTGATTTGGGCCAATATAGAGCAGAAGGGTAAGATCAAGAATGGAATGGAAATGCATTGAGGTAAATGAATATATATATATATATATATATATATATAATGATAATAAATAAATATATATTAGATTTTATATATTTAATGCCATGGAAGTTTGTCTTCAACCTTAGGTTTCTTCAACCTTAGGTTTTTACAAACAACAATCATCAGGCAGATAACAAAAGGAATTTCCTTTCATTATCTGCCAGATGATTGTAGTTTGTAAAACTTCATGAAACCTAAGGTTGAAGACAAACTTCCATGGCATTAAATATATAAAATCTAATATATGTTTATTTATTATCATTGTATAATAGCTCTATCACAGATATTAAGCCCCCTCCAAATTATATCGCACTTGGTTTGCCACAAACCCACAAAGTGAATTAGTGAAAACCAACACTGTCACAATAATCATATATATATAAATATATATTTCACATCTCTGGTCACAATATTTATATATATATATATATATATATATATATATAGAGAGAGAGAGAGAGAGTAGGTTTGTGTATACACCTTATAAAGTATATAAATACTAAACCTATGTTGAGTTTTAAAAAACACGAATTTCAGTACTAAATAAAGATTTAGCAATTCTTAGCAAATTTACTTTATATAAACACTGAGGAGATCAGGTGAGTTTTCCCAAAATTTCACCATCATTATAATGTTGTGCTCCTTGCAATTTTTGCTCGTATGGACAAGCAAAGATTGCTCATGAGGCGGTTGACAGGAGTACATCACTTATGAGTTCATCCTTATTTCTCCAGCAGTGTTCTGGTTTGTCTAATTTGGATGGCTTTCATAAGGGGTGGTAGATGGCTATACAGCTGCAGTTTTGTAGGGTGTGGCCTCCAAAATCTAGTAGGTTTATTTTTATCATTTTTTCATGTGTTGGTGATGCTCATTCTGATGTTTCATTATCTAACTTGATTAAATTTAAATTCAATGTGTAGTATCTAGTAGTTGATGAGTATTGGTTGACTTGAAAGTGGTCTGACACACAAGTAGACTGATGCAGATCACATAGCCATTTACTGGATGAATATGTGGGTGAATAGACACAACTCATGCAAATGTGTTGGGCAGGTCCATCCTAGCAAAATAGACCAACTCACCTGCTGCATTAGGTGCTCTCCTATATATGAGGTAAGCTTGTCTGGCTTGCTTTTAATGAGAAGATTCAAGGGCACCTCTGGTGGTGTAACGGTTAGCAAGCTAGACTAGCAAACCTACACGAGTGAGTTCGAGTCTCATTGGGCGCCCCATTCATTCGGCCTTGTGCCATATCGAAGCAAAGAGCTTTGTAAATTACTAATGAGAAGATTCAAAAAGGCAGCCATGTTAGTAGGTGAGTCATTTGACTTCTACAGCAGTGTTAGAAAGACACCTCATTTCTTTAATGTTTTCACCATATTTTTGATGTAACTGACTGGGAAAAACCAACATCTTTCTATTCAGGATGATTTTGCATCTTGACATAGAGAAATTAGGATTAAAACTTTTCTTCATGAGAAGCATAAAATCAGACACATGGCGAGCAAAGAGACTGGATCTAAATCCCATTGAAAATTTATGATGGAAAGCTTTTTCAAAAATCGTCCTTGAAAATGCTCCTTCTAACAAAGAAATGTAAACTCTGCATTATTTAAGATTGGTTTATTGCAGAAATTATTTTGACCCTGCTAAAATATTCATTTTGAGGCAATTCAAAATGGTGGCAAAACAAACAGAGTGCTTGAGGCTTGAACAAAGGTCTGTCATCAAGTGTTTAGTAACTGAGAAGTGCAAACCATGTGAAATTTACAGAAAAATGTGTCATGTTTACAGAGAAGATGTTTTAGTGAAAAAATCTTTACAAATGGGTTAAGCATTAATTTGCCACTAGAAGCCTCACTCCAAAAAACAGTCCATGTACTGACTCTCCAGTAAAGAAACAGTTGTAGGCATAGCAGTCAGTAATGATGGTCATGTTGACAGTCTTATATGACAGGAAAAGACCTGTCACTACAGAGATTTCCTAGAAAATGGTGTAACTGTGAACAGTGCTTTGTATTATCAACTCTTTTGGCAAAATTCTCTATTATCTATTTGCCAAGTTGGCTGGGGCTGTAGAATGCAGAGGGGTAAGACCCTCTCAACGACTCTCCTGGATATGACACTAAGCAATCTGATGGTGAGGTTTCAGTAATGCTGGAGCTTTAGGGAATGCGGAGTACTCTTTCATTATCATCGCTCACAGGTCCACTCTAGCCAGGAGTGGGGGGGTGCTATCTATGTGTCAAATAGAACTAAACTGTGGTTTCTAGAGTTTACTGTTTATGCATTTAAACTGCATATAAATGCTTAATAAAATTGCTTAAAATAGTATGTTTTTTACATTTAAACTGCCTACTTATGCTCTACTGAATTTCCCAAAATAGAACTGTTTTGACATCTAAACTGCGTACTTATTCTAAACTGAATCGTTTGAAATAAAACTGTTTTTACATTTATCTCTGCTTATTGCCCAATCACCTGGGGCCTATCTATGGGTCAAAGTGAACTAAACTGCGTACTTATGCTAAATTGAATTGTTTGAAATAGAATTGTTTTCTTATATTGAAACTGTACTTACGCTGAACGGAATTGTTTGAAATGGAACTGTTTTGGTATCTAATTGTATGTGGACAAAAACTGTTCTTATTTTAAACTGAATTGTTTGAATTAGAAGTGTTTGACTAAATTGAATAGCTTGAAATAGAAATGTTTTTTTACAATTAAACTGAGTACTTATGCTAAACTGAACTGTTTGAAATAGAACTTATTATTCATATAAAAATCGATTTGGCATCAAATAACCAACAAAGATTGACATGCCATAAAACCCAACCAACCAACCTACCAATCATTTTCATAGAGATTTTACTCCAATATGTCAATTAGCCAAAAACTAAAAAATATAAAAAATCTTTCTCAGTTCATATATATCTTTGTTATATATACAAAACCGGAATGGGCTGAAAGGGGAGGTAACTATTAAAATGCAGGTTAATTTACTGTAAAAAATAAACTAGAAGCTACGTCTAGATATTTTATTATGGCCCCGACTGGTAACGAAAGAAAAACCGGAATTGGCCAAAAGGGAGGTAACTCCTTACCCTTCTTCACCCTCCCTTCACACCCTTCCCTCCTGTGCCCATTCTGGCTGTATTCATTGTATCTATTTTGAGCTGAAGAAATCCTGTTCAATTTGAAGTTATTGATTTATATCAATACTCATAGCAGGTTGGAAATAAATTTATAATTCTAAAGTGACCGAATTTTAGTTTTTCTTAAAGGTATATATATATATAAGTTATCTGACTCTAGTTGAAGGTGGCCTAACGATCCCTGTTCAATAGCTACTACACCAAAGTGTTGGAGAAGGCGCTAATCCTTCCCCTAGATTGATCCACTTACCCTTGATCTATTCCATATAATGCTGAGTGTTAAACAACGTGACATCAAGTATCGTTTTTTTTTTTTTAGCTTTTGGTATGACTCAACCTGGGATTGAACCGCAGTCTCCTGGACTTTTGGTGAACACTCTTATCCTTATACCAATGGGCCGGTGTGTATGTATAATAATACATATACGCATACAAACTCAGACACTCATGATGTAATGTTATTGTCATTGAAAATGAACACTTTGACCTAAGTTCCAATTTTGGACAAAGCTGCTTGCATTTCACTTAGAGCTAATATCATTTGGAAAGATATGCATCCAACTATACACTCTCCATCTATGAATAAATAGTAGGGCAAACTGGGCTCTTTAAATTTGATAAGACAACCTGTCTTGGAGAAAGAAAACTATGAATTCAAACCTGTTAAGCTCTGTTTAAAAAAAGACCTTGTATTGCATCCTGCTTGTTCTAAGGGATGGTGAATACATATATCTAAATGTGTACAAATTTTTTCAATACACCCGTGTTCTTTGATTGCATAATACAGCTTGGTATTTCATATTAAATTTTAATTTAAGTGGAGGGGTTGGATATATATATATATATATTGGCCTAGTGGGTAGAGAGTTCGCTAATGGTCTGGGAGACCTGGGTTCAATCTCAGGTCACGTCATACCAAAGACTTTAAAAATGGTACTTGATACCTCCTGGCTTCACGCTCAGCAATATAAGGTACGTATCAAGGGTAAAGTGGAGTAATCCAGGGAAAGAAGTAGCGCCCTCTCCAACACCTCGGTGTTGTAGCAATTGAAAAGGGAGCCTTCTGGTCGCCCTTGACTACGGTCGCCAACTTTACTTTACTATATATATATATATACGTTATTAGATTATTTACTGCTAGATAAAAAAACATTGAAATGATGAAAGTGTGCTAATTTTAAAATTCTGTACCACTTAGAAAGTTTGTCTTAAACCTTATATATTGCTGTAAAGAGATTTATTCTGATAGGGTACACACTACTGTAAATAAATATACTTAGTGTCAACTCAAGTCTAATAATCAGTTTATCTCATAGACCAATACGCTTACGTAACGAATGGTTGTTAGTGTGTGCCCATGTCTCTGATCAAAGTTAAGCGTTGAAAATGAATATATTGGATGTTTACATTGTAGAGAAGAGGAAAATCTCATATTTTGTTTTGGCGCGCTATTTAATTCAACATCGAATTTCACCCAATCAGGATGACATATCCTATTCAGCCCGGACCTTCATTTCCGGCTAGCAAAACGGGTGAGCGGCCAAACACACTCTCTTCGGCTGGAGGCGGCGACCAGAACGGACGTGTCTCTGGTCGCCCCTGCTTAGCGATGCCTTATAGCTAAACAAGCCACCCGGTGTGGACATATCACCGTGGCTTTAACCCTAGCAGCAGCAACATGGACATTCAACGAGGGAACCTTCTAATTTATGGATTCTTTGCGTCTAATATTTTAGACCAAGGAATCCCAGTTGAATATGAATTAGATACGTTCAACATGCCTTCCACAAGCACCACAGAAATTTACTATGTCGATTCGAGCGCCACTCCGCTCTCGACAAGTTCCCATTTCACCTCTGGTCCACTGTAATGGAGACAACGCACGCCTCTCCCCGAAACACCAGACACACGAAGCTACACGGTGGCCTTGAATACTTCCCTCACACATCCAACGACACGCTGCCATTTCGAACATCCCGCTAAGCTATCGCGTCTCCAAAACCAACAAGCCTAAAGACCACGAGTTTTGCAGCGCCAAGAACAAACCTCCTCAAAGCTGCAAATAAAAACTTTCGTTCTTGTGTGTTGTTATAAAGCAAAGTCTTGTAATTCATTTCGTGTGCCCAAAATATAGTGTTAGGGAAAATAACAAATTCCCTCAACAACACGCTATAACATTATTGCAGTACATCTCCCAATATAATGACATTGCATGAGACTGAGGATGCAAGCGAAGTGATCTTAGTACTAAGCAATCATAAATGAAAGCAAAGTACCAGGAGATAATCTTAAAATGATAACAAGCACCATTAATTCTATTTTAACTTTTATATAGTTGTTTGTTTGAAAAGTCCGTCTAATTTTAGTATATAAACTGTTTAAATTCTATTCTAACATATTATTTTAAGAGTTGTTGTATTAAAAATTGACATCATAAACATGAAAAAAAGAAGTGATAATTTTGCTTCTTGACAAGGTTCAACCTCATCTTGCCAAGATGACACAGCTTGGTCACATGTTGCCAGGATGACACTGCTCGGTCACATGTTGCAAGGATGACATTGCAGAAACTTACTGACTTGGGATGTAAGACTTTGCCACATCCGCCATATTCTTTTGATCTCTCACCTGCCATATTCTTCTGATCTCTCACCCACCAACTACCATTTTTCAAACATGTGAACACTTTTTAATGTAAAAAAAATATTCCGTTCCAAATGAAAAGTAGAAATTGCATTTAAAGATTGCATCACATCAAAACTTTTGAGTTTTATCGTACAAGCATAAATAACTTTGCTAATTAATCACAAAAATCCCTAGATCTTCAGGAATCATAGTTTGATCCATTAAAACACTGTTTAAATTTATTATAAAAGTCTATAGTAAGATCCGAGAGTATTTTCTGAACAACTTCAAATATACACACACACATATATATATATATATATATAATGCACGTTCATATTATATCTTAAATACTTCCCTCAAATTTACTTAACAACAAATCAGATCGGTCCCCAAACATTATATTTTAACCCTAAAATTTATATGAAATGTTTTTTAAAAAATCCTTATTTAAAACTTCATTACATTTTGTAGACTATTCTTCTAAATCAATAACGTTTTCGAGAGAGAAAAAATTATTGAAAAACCTATGCAGAAAGGAATTATATAGTCGTTAAGCTAAAGAACAAATTACTAAAAGTTCATATCACACGTGAAGCCAATCGTTTGACATTCATTAGCCTTTCAGTCTTGAAATGTAAACAGTTATGTGATAAATATCATCTGATGATGGCCAAAAGCCAAACCAATCAGAATTAGAATTTATTCAAAAACAACATTTATTTTTCCAACACTCTTGCGACTTTTCTTTCGATCATCATCTCTCTCTCTATCTATACATATATATATATATAGAGAGAGAGAGAGAGAGATGCACAACTATACACATACTTACATATGAATATATACATATATATAGTTATCGACTTACAACTTATGTGTCTAACAAAAACCCATACTTCCAACCAAGATCAAAAGGCATGACTGAAAACCAAAAATTTAGATAGATAAGAAATTTTGTGCAGTAGGCAAAGCGAATGAGTGCTTGTCCCAGTGTGACATGCCCGTTCACACCAGCATCTCCTTCTCCCTTTTCTTCAATGTTTCGATATAGATTCAGCTATAGTTTAGATTACGGTTTGGAAATTTCATTACTTAGCCTCAATATGTCGACCAAGAGGAAAATGTACGAATAAAAAGATTAAGCATGATCACTATAACGTAATCAACCAAAAACTACTAAAAAGGCGATACTAGTAGCTCAAAAGTCTGTAAATAATAGAAAAAGTAACATATTATAATTAGAGTATACAGTACATAAACTGTACTGTTGCATTCTTTCTGAAATTATACATTGATAAAAAAACCTTGCAAAAATGATGGAATTAGCACACATAGAGTGTTCACTTATTTTTTGTTGTTCTTTTTTAATTTTAGAAGTAAATGAGCTAATAACAGGTAAGACGCAAAGCATTTTTATCTAATATTTGATTATTCTAGTTTCCTTTTCATAAGATGTTCTATAAACAAACGATTTTGACTTATTTAAATCAGTGTGATAATAAAACTGAATAGGGTTGTGATTGATCAGTTATATATATATATATATATATATATATATAATGAATATGATAAGATAAATGGGAATATTATTTTTAAAAATTCCAATCCACACAACTCTCTCCATTACAAAGCTTTTCATCCCAGACATATTAAAGACAGTCTTTCCTACTCACAAGCAATTAGACTAAGAAAAATCTGAACAGATGACAAAGTATTAAAAAAACATATCAAGGCATACCGATGGAACTGATTCCCAAGACTTTCTCTCTCACTATCCATCCTTATTGGTTATCGCAGCTGGAAAGTCCTCTAGACAGCATCCAATATCTGTTCAGAATTAATGAATGTAGGCTTTTGCTGGTCAGCAAACACTGGTATGTCCATGGGAGAATATCGTTTCTCAATTCGTCTTTACTTCACCAGCAGTGACTAGGTCGTCTTGCTCGTCTTATTTAGATGGTTTGTAAGATGGGAGGTAAGTGGTTGTACAACTACTATTTTGTTGGTTGCTACTTCAAGGATTTGGTCAAAACAACACGCAGCATCCTTATATAGTTCTTCATGTGTTTCTTTTAAAGTTCACGTGATACAACCATACAGTAATACTGACACAGCTATACCTTGGAAGAATATCTATTTCATTTCATTAGAGAGATCAGATTTCCATATAATCTTTATCCAATTTATAGCAGACTATGCCTTACCTAGGCACATGTTAACATCGCTTTCAGTTGATGGTATATTGCTACTGAGGAATACGAACTGGTCTACTAATTTCAAATTACCTGTTTTGTCTGAGTTCACGTCGAGACCAATGCATTTTGCCACCTGCTTCAGGTGATACAGCAGATCTGGTTTGAGCAGATGTATTTGCATGAAGTACTCGATCATTTGCATCGTCTGCATATTATAGTTTCTTGTGGATATTGTCTGCTTCTTGCCTTTTTTTCATTAGAACTATTTACTGGCTAGGATACATGGCACAGTGGATAAGGCGTTTAGTTGGAAGGTGCTTCTGAGTGAAATCATCCGGACGTTGCAGATTCAATTACAACCACAGGCAAGACTAACAAAGAATACTTACTATAACTTAACACTTGTACCTGGTCATGATTAACAGAACTGGAACAGTTTACCTCTGTGGTTCAAATAAAGGGTTCAGTTCGAGAATCTGTGGACTCCCGAGTTCGACATGAAACATTTGAAGAAGGCCGATTGATATATTGTCAGAAACGTTGTGATTATAAAATAAAGATGAAGTCAATAGTCCAAATATTCCAAAGAATAATAATCATGAAGCTTCATCTCAGAAATTTCGACAAATAAGATCTATTAACATTCGTTGTCCATGTTCTATGCCGATTAGTCTTGCAAGGAGATACATTGTCATATATATATATATATATATATGTGTGTGTGTGTGTGTGTGTGTGTATATATATATATATATAAAGAGAGAGAGAGAGATGAAGAGAGATTTCAAAATTTAAATATTCACTGAGAGATTACATATTTAAATACATGGCGTAACAATCATCTTCGCTGGAAATGGAATCGGCAACCCGAGTTCAATTTCCAGACTTCTCGCTAATTTCCTCTTATCTGCCCACTCATGACTGTGGATAAATACGTGGGTAAACTGGGCTGTTTTGTCTTAGTACGGCAACCAGTTCAGGGGTCGGAAAACTCTAGATTCAGACCAGCTGCACCACGCTTAAAAATTGATTTTGCGTCACATCGTACTCGTAACGTAGGGGTTAGGTGAATGTATACTTATTCGAACTTTGTCCTTCAGGCGAGTAACAATATAGAAATAGTTAACATTTGTACCCGGTTATGGTTAACGGAATTAGAGCAAGCGACCCCCATTGATTAATTAAAGGACGTGGTTCGAAGTTTCACGTAGGCTTCATAGTTCGGCAAGAAATACCTGTAGAAGGCTAGAGGACACATTGGCCGAAACATTGTGAATATAACAATAAAGATGAAGACAATAATCCGAAAAGCCTGAGTGATAAAACTTTTAGAGCTTTCAATTTCGGCTCCTTATTTTCTAGAATAATATATATATATATATATATGTGTGTGTGTGATTTAGAGAGAGAGAGAGAGAGAAAGAGAGAGAGAGAGAGAGAGAGAGAGAGAAAGAAAGAAATATTAGATAAGCTTTCTCTATCTAAAATACATTGCTATAATAGCTTTGCATTAGGATAATTTTCATATAATAATTACCAGAGAAATCGCTAAAAGATTATCAGCAATTTCACTTGATTTCTATAATTACATAGAAACAATTTCTTCACAAAGAACATTACTGTTTGTGAAAGTATTAGACTTAAATAAGAATTATCTTGCAACAAAGAGATTATATAATTGGTTATGGACAATGACAGAGAACATCTTTTAAACATTACATTCTTCCTTTTCAAACACATTTTGTTTCTTTTTTGTAGAACTTTTCACCCGAAAACTATTTATATGAGGATTCTAATACTTGTTTACTCAAAGACTTTTAAAAACTTTTTTCTATTTGCCGATTCTTTCTCTTTTGATGAGTACAATTAATAGAATCATGGACGTTCTACAAGAAAAATACTCTTTGAAAATATAATTTAAAATGGATCACAAATGTATTACATACTATGATACACTAAAGTAAGTTGGCCGACCGTAGTTGAGGGCGATCCGAAGGCACCCTTTTCAATGGATACTACACTGAGGTGTAGGGAAGGACGCTACTTCTTTCCCTGAATTGTTCTACTTATTCTTGATAATGTTGAGTGTTAAGCTAGGAGGCATCAAGTATCTTTTTTGATTTTTTGGATTTGGATTTGGTTTGGTTTTAACAACCATTGTAGGTTATTCAATGCCAAATCCATTTTTATAAATACAAACAGTTCTATTTTAAATTATTCAATTTAGCATAAGTTCACAGTTTAAACATCAATCAGTTCTATTTGACCCATTGATAGGACTCTATCAGGTGCTACCACTCTGGACCTGAGTGGACCTGGGAGTGATGGCAATTAAGGTGTACTCCACATTCTCCAATGATCCAGCATTACTTAAGCCTCACCATCAGATTGTTGAGGGTCATATGCAAGACACTCGTTGGAGGCGTCTTACCTCTCCGCAGAGATGCAGTCGGTTTATTCTGCAGCCCAGCCGACTGGACTATTTTGAGTCTTTGGTTGGACTCAACATGGGATTGAACCCCGGTTTCCCGGACCATTGGTGAACACTCTACCACTGTGCTAATGATATACTACCCTGCAAAAAAAAACGTATTTAGCACACTTAGATGTTCATCTTGATATTTCATTCAGCAGTATATAAACTATGCAGGTATCTTTGTCGCGTCTCCACTTTCCCAGGACCAAAATTAACATTAGTATATTTGTGATATAATTACATTGAAAGAAGGAAAAGCAAAATAAACTCAATTATACATACAAAGAAAGAAGGAACATGTATTCCGACAGCTAAAATCCATAAACAAGTTGTATGTGGAAGAGGCACAAAAGACAGATTACTTGACAAGTGTTGGCAATATATCTGTGTAACTTCACCATTTTCTGACAGGAACGGAAATAATGTCTTTATTGTTCAAAGAAGAGAGGTGAAAAGAGGTCGAGAATAGGTTTCTAAGACCGTCATGTGACACTTCTCAATAAACGTGCCAATTCTACAATTGAGATGATTACTCATTGCATTCTAACAAAACTAATGTCAGATAAAGGGCAAAATATTTTTCTTTAATAGCTGGACATTCTTGCTTTATAAGATTTACCTTAAACAAACAAAAGTTATTTTACTTAATGGTATAATTTTTTTCAAAGCCACCGAGAGGACAATATTATGGAATAAAGCAACTTTGGAGAATAAATTATCATTGACAAAAAGTTTAATTGATATTTAGTTATACCACCCCGAGCTTTTATGGGAGCTGTTGATTCATGTCTTTCTTTCTGGCATGGATTTCATTAATCTAAAACAATATTCTTTTTAAAAGCATTTATTAGATAGTCATATCTGTGATCTAATATTAAACAAATTTCTTTCAGTCATTATTATGAATTTAACGTTGAAACTATGGTCTATTATACAGAAGTATTGTTCTGCTGAGAGAAGTTTGTTGATATTCAGAGATTTGATTATATATATATATATATATATATATATATATACGTTTCATTAAATAATAAAGACAAATTTTGTCTGTATAACCTATTTAAGATTTTTTCAAGTTTTCTGATAAGAGTCTTAGCTTCAGGTTGGAATTGGTTGATGAATTTCCCAAAATTGTCTCGAGCACTTTCGGAACCTTCATAGGCCATCATCAGAGGTTGCTGGCTTGGGTAAGGTGTTTTTTGGGTTTTTTTAAGTTTTAAAAGTTTTTACCATAACAAAAATATGGGAACGCAAAGTTGGATAAAGCAGTACCCAACTAAACAATAACTGGATGGTCACATTGTTATGTTTTGACCTTTTGACCCGGCCAAAAATGCCAATCAAGGTGATGCACCGGAAGGAAGTGACACATTCTAATGGTAGTTATGAGAGGAAATCGCGTATGCGGAAATTGGCTGATGAAATGGGACGAGGTTAAAAAAATCCCATTATACTCTCATAGACTGACGCACCGGAAGAGAGTGACCTCTGAACTGCATGACAGTTATTTCCGCTCGATGACGATCACACAGGCCATTCCATAGATAGCGGAAGTGACACATCCCGATCGCCAGATATCGGAAGAAATTGCGGAGGCATGGAGGCGTGTTCATATCTCCGTGTGGGAGTTTGAAGGTAATATAAGGCCGACGAATTGAACAGTTGAGGACAGTTGAGTAGAGTTGGAGTCGGAGTGGGACGAGATGTAGTAAGGAAAGCCAGCACCTAGCAGAGTGGACTCGAGTGCTCCGGTTGAGCAGCCCTGGAGAACGAGAAAGACACAACGCTGACGGCCATAACTTTGGGGTCAAAATATTTCAGTTATGTTCGATCTCCAGCTCCCTCTCACACGCAAACCTTGAGTAACCCTTTTTGAACCCTTACAAATAAAGTGAGAGGTAAATATTTCTATAAAGAAGTTTTCCTGCGTCGTTTATCATTGCGTCGATATGTATCCAGTATATATATACATATATGTATATTTCTGCATGAACATGTATATGACAATACAACAACGTACCTTCCAATATGATGAACTGCAGGAGAAACAAAGACAAAGTCATATTCTCTAATGATTTTTTATACATGGACACACCAGTGTTGTTTAGCCGGTAAAAACTTATATTCATTAGCTCTGAGCAAACACTGGATGTTGTTTAGAGGACTTACCAAGAGTGCCCGTGGTGTAGTCGTTATCGCCGTAGGAAATGAACACGGCGACACGAGTTCAAATCCTGGACGAGACTGATTGCATTTCACATAGCACTAATACCCTTAGATGATAGGACAGATGGTGAGAGAGACTCAAGAGAATCTGTGCTATTAATGTTACTTGATGATGATGGGCAATCCATAATTTGTTGCTGAGACTTTTTAACAATATCGTTCGTTGTTACTTTGAACAAATAGAAACAACTGAATCAAGATAAGGGAAGGATCGGGGGCTTTTTAGAGACTTTCATTCAATATATATTGTTGGATTTACAAAAGATTGAGGCTTAAGCTAAAATTGTCATTTACTTTCATTACTTTATATGGATATACTTGGGGGATTCAATATATAAGAGGAATTCTTTTTAAAAAAGAAAAAATTAATTTTTTTCTGAATTCTTTTCTGAAAAAATATTAATCCTACTCTGTTTGAAATTGGTCTATAGCTAAAAATTTCTTTATTTCATCAAAATATTTGTTTGGATCCTATTCAAAATCATTGAACAGAGGTCTCTAATCAAATATTTGGTGGCTGAGAAGTGCAAACCATATGAAATTGACTGGTGAATGTGATATGCTCGAAGAAACATATTTTAGTCAAAACATTTTTACAAATGGGCTAAACATGGGTTTGTCACAATGAGTCTTAGTCAAAAAGACAGTCCATAAACTGGAAGCACCTTTACTCTCCAGTAAAACTAAAGTTCCTGGTGCAGCAGTCAGTAAAGAAGTTCTTCTATGACATGAAAGGAGCCATCACTATTGATTTCCTAGAAAAAATGTCCCATTGTAAACAGAACTTCTGGTGATCAATTTATTTACCAAAATTCATCAGACTTATTGAATGACCCTCATATATATGTACAGAGGTGAAGAAATAACTATCTCTTTAAGATAATTTATTTGTCTATCAAGGATGTGTAGTGTATGATATGATAGATCTCAGTAGAGATGCTGTCTCTGACCTTGCCAGGGAACAGTAAAGCCACATAGCAATATTACTTACACTAATCAAGTAAGTTTTCATTTCCTTTTTAATACACTTTCTACATACTACTTGTCCGTGGAACAAAAAGTATATATTTTTATCTATTGAAACACATTCATGTATTATTTCATTTAATACCACTAGTATGTATAATGTATATATCATTTAGTAAGGATTATTATTATGAGTTATTCGAAATCATACACCTGTGTCTCCTAGTTCATATTAGATAGAAATACTTGATAAATAGAATTCACACATTAAATAGCAATACTTGAAACCATTTAACTGTGTAAAAACAAATAGCCCTAACACATTTTAAAATGTTACCTACAATCTATTTGCTTACAAACTCAAATATACATGCTCATATATATCTACATAATATCTAAAAAGGTTTGGTTGAATACCAAGGATTGTTTCTGTAAATCCAATGGAGTAATCCTTCTTGAATACTCTCCCAGCGGTGAGGCAGCTTCTAACCGGAATTTGTGAGACCACCATTATTGTAAATACAATAGTTGTTAGAGGAGGACGAATAAATATTCTCTCTCTGTATATCTGGTGTTGTTGAGGTTTCGTAATTAATATTGTGCTCCATTAATTTTAAATTAACATTGGTATCAGAGTTAAACGGTACTATGGCTTCGAAATACTTTTCTCCACCAGTCTTATCTACAGACAAATACAACACATGGAAGAAGGAAATGCAAATTTCGTAAATGGTATCGTGTTAGTATAGCGTTTATCTTAAGGCTAACATCAACAAATAAATGAATTAATACTTCGTTTAATTCTAACAATTTATTAATCAACACGTGAAACAATTAATAACAATATACTGTCCTCCCTGTGTATAAAGTTGAGTTTAAGGGACTTACCGGCGCGCTGAAGATATCTGGTATCTTAGGGTTGTCTTTCTGAGAGGTTTTAATGTCCCTGCCTCACGGAACGTCTGGTGGAATCTGTCTGACTGAAGTTTGGATTTTTGCGCCAAGACTTCTGAGCTCATCACGTGATTAGTAAATCCAATCACAGCGAGGCTCTCCTTCACTCACTCCGTACACAGGAATTTCCCAACAATGGCTACATATGTCGAAAAGGTGAAACGAGCTCTCAGAGTGTTTCTTTCCTTGGAAGCTGTTTTAGAGTTTAGATATTGCGGCCTTTAATTCCGAAGATGGCATGGAAAAGGTGTATGAACAATGTTATATTCCATGTTTGTTACACTTAGGTTTCTTTTCGGTCCTCGTGGGGAAGGCACGTAATTAAAACTTGTGTTAGCAACACGATGAAATTATAACTAAAATTTCTTCCTTACTGAAGATGTTCGAATACAAAAAAGCACAAGGCCGACTTCATGAACAACAATGCGTATTTATAAATGCAAAAAAAAACAAAACAAAAACGAATCAAAACAAAATTAAAAGCAACAGAATGTCTATGCGCCTTCTCGGCGGGATTTGGTCGGTAATTCGGCCGAGTCCTTTGAAGCCCCAAAAACGGGAGATTGAAATTTACCGAGGAATACCTTTCCCTTCCTGTTTTGTTGGTATTAAAGTTTTGGGACATACCTTATAAAATTTTCTTGTTAGGGCAAAATGATTTCTTGCTGCGCGCACGTGCTAGGGTTAAGATGGAGGAAAAATGTTGATTCTGGTAGGGGGGTTCGGCCAACGGAGTTTCTTTCCGGGATGACTGGTAATTAATTGTTTTTATTTTGTGTTGTTGTTATTTCTTCTACGAAATTTTTTTTTTCCCTTTTTTGAAACCTTGAATGGAACGCGACGCCTACCTCTGGGTGAGAGCAGAGAAATCCCCCCCCTTTTTTTTTCGTTGTTGAAATCCTTGCTTTGTCGGGAAGGATCCCTCTTCGTCAAATCCGAGCCTTCCTCCTTTGCTTCGTCCCCTAGACTGAGAAAGATCAGCGGGCTAGCAGTCCCTCCTTCTACCCCCTTTTCCGCAGCAACAGGCATCTTGTGGTTTGATTGGCCCATCAACCTCTCGTCATTCAAAATGAAGGGCTGACTCATACCGTATTAGAGAATTATCTCCCTCCATACTGGACTGCATGTTTCAAACTAAAACAGGGGAACATGTGCCAGCGAGTTTCCCTCAATGATTCCTCCTCACGCTTGTGGGACAGAATATGTAAATATAACAACAACTTGACTCACTCTTTTCAAAAGACACAAACCAGTCCGCCTTTTTGGCCTATGAAACTTTTGAAGGATATCGAAGATAATCTAACACATTAATAGAGGACTTTCTTATCAACTTTGGCCGATATGTCACCAAATTAAAAGACTTTAACATTCTTTCACCGGAACCTGTACTTGCCTTTAGAGCATTAAAGAGTGCTAGGACAATTACGGAAGATTATGCACAAACAGTCTTTTGACACTTCGTCTTCAAACACTCCACCCATCAAGGTGAATAATGAAGTAGATATTATTGCCTATGCGGAAAATAACGTGATTGCCGTTTTAATGGTCGGCGAGGAAAAATAAACTGCGGTGGAAAGGACACAACAACAATAACAAAACACATGCTCTCCTGGCAAAAAAAATAAAAAATAAAATGAAATAAAATTTAAAAATAAAAATAAATCCACTTGGACCTGAAGGTAACACCACTGAATGTTTTTAGAGTGGCTGCAAATTTCACTGGTCTTATGACTGCTCTTACATTGACGATACCAAAGATAAACACGAGGTCGGCAAAAACGGGAGTTATCTTTCCCTGTATAAAATCGCAATGATGAGTCAGCTCACAAAAGTGGGGTGTGGAAACGGCAAAACCTTTTTGGGTGAAACACTTGGTTCTGCTGTTCTGGATAGAGGCGCATCTGGTACCATCTGCGGAACAAAATGGTACGAATCTTTTCTTCAAACATTAATCGACGCACAAAGAAAAAAGTAATTGTTAAAGAAAGTGTGAGGACCTTTGAATTTGGCGGTGGAAATAAGCTGAACTCACTTTACAAGGTTACTGTACCATATATCATCGCAGACATCAAAGTCAGTATCGTCACTGATTTGGTAGACGCTGATATTTCGATTCTCTTGAGCAAAGACTCCATGAAAAGAGCCGAGACTTGTCTCAACTTTGAGAATGACAGCGTTACGATGTATAAAAAGAAAATTCCATTGCGATGCACATCGTCTGGACATTACCACATCCCTATCACCAAAGCTTTACCAGACATAAGTAAGTTCAAACACATACTTTTCATTAAAGAAATCTCCTCTAAGAACAAGTCAGAAAAAATCAAAATTGAAAAAAAAGTTACATAGACAATTTAGTCATCCTAGTAGTAAGAAATTAAATGATTTAGTTAAAAATGCAGGAACAAGAGATCCTGAATTCATTAAAATTTTGCAAGTACTTCCAAATTCCTGTGAAGTATGCATTCGCAACAAAAAGACTGAACCTAGGCCTGTTGTTGGATTCACATTATGATTTTATTTTAACGAAATATTGCCATGGATATCAAAGAAATCAATGGCAACAAAGTACTGCACCTGATTGACCATGCTACTAGATACAGTGTCGGGGCCAGGATCCCCAGTAAAGAAAGTTCTGACATCATCAATGCTATATTTAAACACTGAATAACATATTTTGGGACTCCAGGATCTATTCTAACCGATAATGGTAGGGAATTCAATAACCAGCCATTTCGGGACACGGCACAGAATTTGAATATTATTGTGCGTACTAATCCTGCTGAAAGTCCATAGAGTAATGGGTTAAACGAACGAAATAATGGGATATTGGGAGAAATGGTAAAAAGACCCTAGAGGACTTACATTGTAGTTTTGAAATAGCACTAGCATGGACTATAAGTGCCAAAAACACACTTCACAGTGTCCATGGATTTAATCGCAACCAACTTGTTTTCGGTAGGAATCCCAACCTACCCTCCTTTCTAAATGACAAACTCCCTGAATTAGAAGGTGTCTCCACCAGTGAAGTTGTTGCCAGTAGTCTCAATGCCATGCATGCAGCTAGAAAATATCTAATAAAGTGCGATTCTTTGGAAAAAATAAGTCATCAAGTTAGAACTTGTATATCACAATCATACAAAAATGTTGATGTCTTTTATAAGAGAAATCTTTGTGATAGATGGCTTGGTCCAGGGAACATCATAGAGTGGGAGCATAAAAAGGGTGATTGTTAAATATGGCGGCACATACGTAAGAGTGCACCCCTGTCGTCTTGTGCCTCACCCAGAAAAACATTAAAGTTCCTCTGAAAATGAATCAATAATTGAACCCACCACTTCACTAAGTGGGCATAAAGAAACTCCAAACATATCAATTTCTGAAGAGAACAATGTGGAAGAAGAATTAGGGACCCCAAGTGATCATGTTAAACAACATCAAACAGTAAGAGGTCAACCAACTAAACAAAACCGCATTCGAAAGACAATTGAGCTTCCTAAACCAAGACAAACTATTGAATGTAAGCTTGCTAGTGATGATGATTCAGAATAGAGAAAATTGAATGTCATACGCAGGGCAGGCAAAGCCACAGGCAAAAACAAACACTTAATGAATGTGGCTTTGAAACAAAGCGAACCATTTTGGCTAGACTTCGAGCATGGAGTATTAGAATGGAAAGCAAGTGAAATCAAACCAACAAGTGATGATGAACACAACTTTGGTGACGAGGAGAACATAATGATTTTCTTCTTTGTTCATAACATAGAAATTGCAAAGAAAAAAGAACTCTAAAGCTGGGTCGAAAATAAAGTTTACACCCACATATCTGACCAAGGCCAACCCAGGATATTTACATGATAGGTTTATACTGTAGCAGTCACAGATCTATTTCCTCTCGCGAATCAATGACCCCGCCAAGTGATTCAGCCACACACTGAGCGATCCGGGGCTGAGCGCATTGATTCCTTCTTCCTCTCTAGAACTATTTTTTCTACTCCTTTTTGGAAGTCACGACAAGTCAGAGAGCACCTAGTTTGCAGCCAAGACAGACCTCTCTCACGTCCTCTGCTTCGGACATTCCACATGGAAAACCTTCACTGAAGAACACGTTGCTACTAACTTCACACACAGAAGAACCAGCTTTGCGGCAGTCACACGTGCTACTTGCTACAGTGAAACCCGCTTCCAATAAACTCAAGGACCAACATACTATCCGGCGACACCAAAAAGAACCTTTTCTCACTCTGACTCGTTTACTTCTTCTACTATAATAAACCTTTCGTTGTTGTGTTTTCAAAAGAAGTTTTGTTATTTGTAATGTCAAGTAATTTATATTGTTATGGAAACAAACCATTAAAACCCTAAAATACTTATAAGAATCTCAATGACAAACAAGTATGTAAAACCAGAATTGTGACGAGAGGCTTTCATGATAGGTATGTGGCCAATATAAGAAATGATTCTCCCACATACTCTAAAAGAAGGTCTACGTATAGCCTTGGCCATAATGGTCAATAATGGAATCTAACCATTGAATGTACAAGTCAATAAACATTCCTGCAGAGCAAGAAGTTAGACCGATTAGTCTATTTGGATCCTCCGAAAGGAGCCAATGTGCTTCCAGGATATATTTGGAAGCTCTCCAAGTGTGTATATATGGCTTGACCGATGAATCAAGATCCTGGTACCTGAAACTCAGGGAGGAATTATTGAAATCTGGAGCAGTAGTTTCAAAATATAATCAATCTATATTTACACGGTATTTTGGAAACAAACTGTGTGGTATAATCGCTACTCATATCGATGATTTTTGCTTTGCAGGGTCGGAGATCTTCCAGACCAGAGTTATTGACATGCTCCGTCGCTTATTTAAAATTAAATCTAAAGATGTTGCAGTACCAATACAATGGATTGAACATAAAGAAAAACAGGGATAAGTTTCGACAGAATTAATATAAAAAAAATAAAATGTATCCCAGTAGGAGGAGGTAGAAATTTGAAAGATAGATTATCTGCAACAGAAGTAACCGAAACCAGACAATTGATTGGCCAACTTAATTGGTGAGTCACCCAATCAAGACCTGATCTTAGTTATGACGTTAGTTAGTTAAGTTCAATGCTAAAGCAGGAAAATGTTGAATGCTTAAAACAGGTTAACAGGGTGGTAAAAAAAGCAAAAAAAGAAAAATCCCAAATAGATATTCCAGATTTAGGAAATCTTGAGCAACTAAACATTGCCTGTAGTGATGCTTCTTTTGGCAATTTAACTGATGTAGGTTCACAAGGAGGCTATATACTTTTTTTGGTTGGAAACAATGACATATATATGCCCTTTGCCCGGCAATCCAAGTGTATTAGAAGAGTCGTCAAAAGTACTCTACCTGCAGAAACTTTAGCCATGGTTGACTGGGTAGAAACCTGTCTTTTTATAGGAAATTCTTATTAGAGATGCTGCAATTGAAAGACAATGGGGATAACATCAAAATCTTCTGCAAAACAGACAATTTCTGTCTATGATTCGGTACATTCCTCAACCTAAACCTCAACTTCTCATAGAGATGGCTATATTGAGAGAAATGATCGAGAGAAAAGAAATTGCAAAGATCTCTTGGACACCAACTGATGTACAAAATTGCTGAGTGACATCATTTAAGATCCTTGAGGAGTGTCATCATTTAAGATCCTTGGGTTCATATCAGAGCCTAAAGAATCATCTGTATAATATAAATAAACTCATTTTCTTTTGATACTCCACTGAAAAGAACAAGAAAAAAGGGGAAGTACTGTTAATCCAATGGAGTAACCCCCGTTGAATTCTCTCCCAGCGGTGAGGCAGCTTCTAATCGGAAGTTGTGAGACCGCCATTATTGTAAATACAGTAGTTGTTAGAGGAGGACGAATAAATATTCTCTCTCCATATATCTGCTGTTGTGGTTTTGTAATTAATATTCTGCTCTATTATTTTTAAATTAACAGTTTCTTTTTTTTTAAATCTTAAAGTGAAGACGATCAAGTCTTCTTACATCTGGGTCATGTTGGTAAAGAAAGAACCCTTTATTAGCCCAGTTATTTTGGTGTTTATGTTCTGGATTTCGTTTTTGGCGGATTTTATTTGTCATACAATGAGATGATTTTGGAATTGTGTGGTAGTTTTTTCTGGATCGAAATTTATTTTTATTTTTTTCATTTTAAAATTTTCTCAGATGAAACATTAAACAACAATTACTCTGCCCTAAAGATGGTCGTGCAGACTGAACTAGTAAATTTCATTCAAAGAATACATTTAGCAAATATTTTGTTTTTATATTTCATATTTACGTACTGTCAGAATTATTTCCATCTTTCTATTTGTGGTTAAAATTCAATCGCATAAGTACCTCCAAACTACCAAATATTCATAGTGCTCCATGATAAAAATTCTGAGCAATATCACAATATATTTTCCATTATAAAAATAAGGCAATATGATAATTTATGACTTTGTGTTTCATATCTTTGATCATTTGGCGAGCTGGTAGTAATTATGCAAGTCACGTCACTCACCTGATGATCAAAGATGTCAAGCTTGGAGTTTTGAGTTATTACCATGGCTTATTTTCATAATTCTTTATATATATATATATATATATACACTAACTCAAATCAAGACTTAAGTGGTATTGACTATATTTTAGCATATTCTCTAAAAAGAATTGCTTACCAAATAGTATTCTAACAAAATACAAAAAGAAGAGATTTTTTGTTATGTTTATAATGCTTCTAGATAAACAACATTAACTGTCTTCCCTTCTTGAAAGCCAAGAATAGATTTTTTTGTAGATCATCCTATTGAACAAACCATTCCCTCGTAAACTTATTATCTCTTTCCATTTTGTTAGAAATAGCAGTTTTGACCCTAAATTGTATAGTGGCAACCTCTAGTAACCTAAAAGGTCAGTAGCACCTATCTCACGTTCATCCTAAAGTCAAGTTATCTTTATAGACTATTTTTCCACCCTGGGGTCCAACTATTTGCTTGCGGATATGATGCATACAATTAAGTAGTTACTGGTTTTATTCGTATCAATTCATATATATGTGCGTGTGTGTGTGTGTGAATAATACAGAGTGGACATAGAGTTAGGTTCTTTTCCAATGAAACATGTTGAAATAAGTAAAGTTGGCGACCTTAGTGGAGGGCAACCAGAAGGCTCCCTTTTCGATAGCTACTACACTGAGGTGTAGGGGTGGGTGCTACTGCTTTCCCTGGATTGCTCCACTTTATCCTTGATCCATACCTTATAATGCTGAGTGTTAATCAAGGCGGCATCAAGTAGCATTTTTTGAGTCTTTGGTATGACTTGGCCTGGGATTGAACTCTGGTCACCATTGGCAAACACTCTACTCATTAGGGCAATGAAGTGACCATATATATATATATATATATACGAGGGAGGGTTGAAAAGTTCATATGATGATGACATACCTGCTATTGATAAATTTTATTAATGGGATCCAAGTACTACAACACCAATGGAAAAAGTGTGTGGATTGAAAGGGGGAGTATGTTGAAAAATAAACCTTACTTGGTCTCAACTTGCTCAGATCTAACTTGTTCAGATCATAAACTTTTCAACCAACCCTTATATATATATATATATATATATATATATATATATATATATACATGGTGCATTCAATAAATTTCCAGACTTTTTTTGTACAGGCATTTAAAATTATCGTAGACTCTTGAAAATTCAATATGTTATTGCTACCCATCTTATGAGATGACTGGCCAATTTTTATGATTTCAGGTTCAAATGAACAGCTACAGCAGCAATTGGAATACACCCTACCACAGCCTGATTGTCACAGCTGGTGAATTTCAAAAATGCAATCTGGACATGAGGACACTTTAGAAGAACGATATGCAGTAAAATTCTGTTTTAAACTTGGAAAAAATGCCACGGAAACGTACAGAATGCTTCAGTCTGCTTTTGGACCATCTTGCATGAATTGAGCATGAGTTTTTGAGTGGCATAAGAGATTCAAGTAGGGCAGGGAGTCTGTGAGGGATGATGAGAGGTGTGGGAGGAGTAAGGAAGTGAATATACTAGAATTGATTGGCCAAATGGTTAGGGTTAGGGTTACTATGTTGAGGTTTTAAGGGAGTTTAGGAAGAGATTCCTTGGGAAGAGGCCAACACTCTTCAAATCGGGTCAGTGGCATTTCCAGCAGGACAATGCACCAGTCCACAACTCCATCCTTGTCACAGACTATTTGACCAAGATGGGCATCAAGACATTTCCTCAGCCTCCCTTTAGTCCCGACCTTGCTCCCTGTGACTTTTGATTATTCCCTAAGCTCAGAAGCTGTCGTTATGAGACAATTGAGGAGATGAAGCCGGAGGAGAATACTTCGAAGGGGACTAGAGTTTCATGTGTGTACTATCAATAAAAGTGCCCATACGAAAAAAGTCTGGAAACTTATTTAATGATTCTTGTATATATATATATATATATATATATATATATATATATATTTACCAACCCCTCCGCTCGGGCAGGATATGACACAAGGTCAATTTTTAAGCGAAGTTTAACAGGCTTGAATTCAGAGTTTTCCTTCTCCTTTGACTAGTTGCCTCACCAAGGCTGAAGAACCTAGTCCGTTCTACTATTTACCCATAGCTGGAGGGAGAATAATTGGATTTATACCTTTCTCAAGGGTATTAGTGCTATGTGAAATGCAATCAGTCTCGTTCAGGATTTGAACTCGTGTCACCATGTCCATTTGCTATGATGATAACCATTACACCATGGGCACCATATATATATATATATATGTAAAGAAGAGCTTAATATGACCCAATGGAAATGTCCATCTCATCACAAAGCTCTTTAATAGTCAATCTTTTATCATCACTGAGCTGTGCTCCTTCAAATCTGTCTTAACATTACTGACAATGGAATGACTTCCTAGATGCCCATAACATTCAACTAATACCCTTGTTTTATTCACAATGTGATATTGGTCGAAAATCTTGCATCATGTTTACAAGAGAGACTATTTAATAACAGTCAATACGGCAAGAAAGCTAAGTCCTGTTTTAAGTACATAACATTTTAAGACATTGTCATTGTTCATTGCATCATATCTATAAGCTCTTTTTTTTTGGCATTTCAAAGTTTTCAAAATCGATTTCACTGCTGAACAACTACATGATAAATAATTTTTTTTAATTTACAAAGCTTTACTTAGTCTAGTACACAGGCCTCAGTGCTGACAGTACCAAATGATTATGAGTGGTTACTCATCAATATACCGAACAGTCACATCATAGCTTATCTGATGCTTTAAGCAGGATTTGACTGTAAATCAAAGCCAATGTATGTTTTGTTACTGAATCAATTTTTCTTAATAGGATTCAAATCATAAGCATTTTTGCTTATCTGATTATTTTTTTTATATATTCTTTTCTCTTTGAAATGTGTATCAAATGAGTTTTGAAGTTTGCACTTATAATGTATTTATGCCATTACAAATTTTCTAAAGAGGAAATGGTACTCCAGTTTAAGCTTGTGTGTCAAGTTCGTTTATATCAAATGAACCATAACAGATAATTTTGTTGACTTTTGGTATAAAGAAAGCTTAAGCAATTTTTTCAACTCAGCGGAAAAAATGCAAGGAAATAAATCAGCAAGTAAGAACAATTTTATCTAGTAAATCTAGCAGAAGATTCCTGTAAAAAAGAAAAAAAAAGAAAGAAAAAATTCTCTTGCAGCAAGTAGAAAATATTATTTCCGGTAGTGGACTGAAAATCGTTTACTCTATAATATCTTAACCATGTGAAAGTAGCTGATAAGATACACTGCAAAAAATTTAGCTCCATCAGTGAGACTTAGAATACTCTAACTGTATCTCCTGTAGTGGGGTAGGATTCTCTGCCACTAAAAAAAGAGGTAGGTATTCTGGGTATGACACTAAACTGCATCTGATGGTGAGGCTCCAGTTCTGGATTAATAGTAAGTTAAAGTTAGCGACCATAGTCGAGGGTGACCCGAAGGCTCCCTTTTCGATAGCTACTACACCAAGGTGTAGGGGAGGGCGCTACTCCATTCCCAGGATGGCTCCACTTTACCCTTGAACCGTACCTTATAATGCTGAGTGTTAAGCAAGGTGGTATCAAGTTCCATTTTTAAAGTCTTTGGTATGACTCGACCTGGGATTGAACCCAGGTCTCCCAAGCCATTGGCGAACTAATGGAGGGATACTCCCTGGGAACCCTCAATCTAGTGGCTAACATTCTGGAATACAACATCACAGCGAATTTGAACTCCAGATGCATGATTGCATTATGTTTTGGGAAGGTATGAACTCCTTATCATCCCCTGCAATGGATTAAATAATTATCACTACTGTATTTTACAAAGATGATTTTGGCATTAAGTAACCCATCAAGATTGATATGCATTAAACAAACAAATCAACCAAACTAAACCACAGTCCCCTGGGATCTCAAACAGCCTTATCATGAGATACAATTAAGGACACCTCTTTTGGGAGTGTCTTACTCTTCTGCAAGGGATACATTCAGCATATTCTATGCCCTGCCAACAGAGTAAGTCTACTTTTGGATTTGCGGGGTGGGGTTACCCTTCTGCAAGGGATAATATCAACATATTCCAAGTCTCAGCATAAAGCTGTTCATTTTATCCAAGGAATAAACAATTCATTTTTTTTTACTTTTTCTAACATATCATAGCTACTTTGTTTTATATGCCAGCAAAAGTTATTTAACCCCATCAGAAATGAATGAGCAAGATATTTCATGAAAAATGACTTGGGTAGTGACCCATGACAAGTCAGAGGGAATGATCAGCTTAGTGAAAGCAATAATGGTACAGCAGTGGCTGATGAGATATATTGCAAGCAATTTCTTTGTTGTGTATTTCTTTATGCTAGCAATAAATCTGCTACTGATTTAAAACACCCAGAGATGTTGAAGCAGTCAATAAACCAAATGATTTTCCCAGGGCACCTAATGAGATATCTTATAACATATTATCTTAATAGAGGAATTTATGGTGAAATGGTTATAATCACAGAAAATGGACAAAGTCAACCATGTTCAAATTTTAGATGAGGTTATTTGCATTTTACATTGCACGGCATGTGCTGATGTTCTATTATCTCACTTGATTAAATTTAAATTGAACATGTAGTATCTGGCTGTATTACAGAAACAGAGGACACTGATGTATGAGAAAATTTAGAGCTCATTTTCATATATGTGTTTACCAAACAATCCTCAAAGGTAGGATATGATGATTGTGCTTCAATGCATCAATTATCCAGAAATATATATAAATCATTTTCAACAAGTCTACATCATTGTTATATATATATATATATATATATATATATATATATACACAAAACAAAGATATAGTCTCGATGCATACATGGTGTAATGGCTATTGCCATACGAAATTGACATGATTAACCAAATTCAAATCCTGGACACTTCTTCCATCGGTGTTACAGTGCTTGAATCCAATTCATCAAATAATTTATCAATAGTAGATTTAGCATTATCATCACATGAAATTTTCATTTCAGCTTAACCTTATATATATATATATATATATATGACCACTTACCTCCCATCTCATAAACCATCCAAGAAAGATAAGACATGTTGGGTACTGCTACAAAAAGAATTGATTATTGATGTACTTATACATTCAGGAAAGGTAACAAATCAAATTATTCAATGTCCAGCTATGGTTAAATAGTTGGGCAGACTAAGTTCTTTTATGTTGGTACAGCAACTTGTCTAGGAGAAGGATAACTCTCAATTCAAAACTGTTAAACTTCACTTAAAAGTTATGAAAAATTGCAGCAAAGTTGGGTAAATGTGTATAGCATAATATCTTATGATTTTTACTAATAATTATACTTGCAAATTAGTTAATTATTAGATATCACAAGCAAGTTTCTTGATAAAAATATTCTCAATATTTATAGGTTAGTAACAATTGATGCCATCATATACCCACCACTTATCAAAGACGCCATTTGGATGGCTCCTCAGCCTTTACTTGGTATAATCTTAGTTTTAGTCCCTTGAAGATTTCCACTGAGTTGAATAAATGTTTAATACCATAGATTTACAAGTACTGAAATATTAGTATTTGTTCCTAATACACTATATTGGAATATCGATATAATATTATCATTTGTTCCTTTTGAAGAGCTGCCTCTTCACTGTAGAAATTTTGTTAAGGAACTGGTGATCCTGTTTCACCGAATATCAGCAACCCCCTTGTGGTCACGTGGTGTCCATTATAAAAAGAGCTTGCCAGGAGATTCCCCCTCTTTTGCCACTCCTACAGCTGTTAGCAACAGGCCCATTGGTAGCAGCCCTTGATGGCAAACGTATTTGGTACCTTCCAGCTAGGACCCAAGAGCGATGAACACATGTGCTTAGTTAAAAGGAACGGGACACACAGCTAAGTTCCAGCAGGCATTTCATCTGCAAAAACCTATCTAACCTAACCTTACCAACCTTACCTTACCGTAAACCTTTATCTTATAACTTTATCTTACACCTTTACCTTATAACAACCTTACAACTAAACCTTACAAACCTTACAAAACCCTACCACCTATCGGAACCTTGAACTCTTTTTTGAACTCTTACATATTCGTTGTTTGTTCCATTTGGTGTAAAACCCTGTTTATTGTTGTTGTTGTATATAAATTTTGTTGCACTAAAAGTCGTTTGTCTCCTTTCTTCAAAAGCTGTCAACCAACTCCCTACTGCTGTTGAAGTACGGTTTATTCTTTGACAAAGTGTAGGAATAAACCAGGCTTTTCGGGGCTTATAAAAATCCCCATATAACATTTATATTTTTAATTCAATGATTCCTTGTGCATTGTTTGATCTTTATGACTTCCTGTTACTTTTTACTTAAATTCTCATCATTTTCTTCTTTTCACACAGAAATATTAAAAATATACAATCCACTTGAATATTTTGTCAGAGCAGTGTAGAATCATCATCAATGGGTGCCAACAGCACAAACTCCTTTAACTCTCACTCACCATCAATCCCTACAGGTCATCACTCATGGCAAATCCTCAAAGCAGTATTCAGTATTCACTCAGAGATGATGAATGTAAGTCTTTGCTGGTTGGCCAATATTGGTGTGCCCATACGTAGGAGTCCATAGAAGAACATTACTTATGATTTCATCCTTACTTCATAAGCAATTCCTAGCATATCTTACTTGGATGGGTTATATGATAAGTGATAGTGGCCATAAACTTGCTGTTTTGTAGGGTGCTACTTCTAGGAATTGTTCAAAACAGCAAGCTCAATCCCATCTAGTTCCCATCTAACATTTTCTCCAGGGGTTTTGTAAAAGTCCAAGTGGTGCATCCATACAATAGTACTGAGACAGTTATAGCTTGGAAGAATTCCTGTTTTATTTATTCAGAGATATTAGATTTCCATCTGGTTGTTCATCTGACAATAGCAGTCCAGGTCTTTCCTATGTCTGCTAAATAGGCTTGTGGAGTACATTTTATAACCAATATGGCGGAAATAACAATTGTTCTTGAACAGCTGAGATGATATTTATTTATTCTGAATCTGGTTGCTCGGGTAGTAAATTGGAAAATGATTCAAAACAATTCCAAAATGATGATGAAAGTAACAAAAGAAACGACCAGTCTGGAGCAACAAACAAAATATTTTGCAAGACATTTTGTCCTGGAACCTGTAATTGTAGTTGTGAATTGTGCAGTGTCTCATTCAAGAGAGTATGTCTATCTTCAGAGTTTAAAAAAAAAATAGTATCCCAAATACCCATTAGCTTAAACTTTTTCTTTATGAAGTGATATCTTATATGCATTAGCATTTATATTATAATTATTTGAAAATTAATAAATTATATGAAGTACTCTTTCTAATTAGCATTTAATTGTTTCCCGTATTGATAATTACATTTCCCCTAGGTTAGTATGAACATACAACTTACTCTATTATTTTTAATAAGCTAAAAATTTGATTGAGAATCATTTTATTCTCTGACTTAGAGGATTTCTGATTATGCTGTGTAATTTGTACTATGATAATACACAAAAATCAAATAAAAATATGAAGAGAAATAAACAATATATTTTTATCCTTCATGTGGAATTTTTAAGATGCAATCCATATGTAGATGTGGGCTGATTTATTAAGAGTAATAGCTTTAGCTTTCAGTTACATGCACATTTATTTACATGTATTTGCCATTGGGAATGTAGGCATTGAGATATTACTGTTCCCTCTAAATACATGCTTCCTCTAAATAATGTCTTTACCTCTTGTTTTAGTGACATTTTAACTGGAGGAAAATCAAATAATGATTCATAACTTTTATGCAGCAAAAAGAATATCTTTTTTTTTAAGTTTATATACTTCATTACAAAAAAATTTTGGTGGTGTCCTCGTGGTGTAATGGTTAAAGCGCTGGACTGCGGAATAGTAGTAAGCGAGTTTGGACTCCAGTTGCGCTATTATGATCACTTTCAGACAAATACCCTAGGGAAAGGTTTGAACCCCTTTATCCTCCCAGCTATGAGTTAAATAACATCACTTCTGTTCTACTAGAAGGATGGCTTTGGCATAAAATAACCCACGAAGCTTGATATGCCTTTAAACAAAGAAACCAAACCAAACCAAAAGGATTTTATGAGAAATAGAACGAAAATAATAGAGAAATCAAATAATGTTTAGTAGGAAAAGTGATGATGAATGAAATGCAAGCAGTCATATTTATAGTCTTTCACGACTTGGTAATAATCTGTGAGATACACGAGAAGTTTCTTTGTTCAGAACTTTTTTTTACTCAGACAGTTGATTGGTAAGTTATTCAAGTCAGTACATGGGTGACAATAACCAAAATGGTGGAAACAACAATTGTTCTAGAACAACTGACATGATATTTATTTATTCTGGATTTGGTTGCTTGGGCAGTGAATTGGAAAAAGATTCAAAACAATTCCTAAATGATGATGAAAGTTATAAAAGAAACGATCATTCTGGAACAGCAAACCAAATATTTTGCATCACGTTTTATCCAGAAAATTGTCATTGTAGGAGTGAATTGTACATTGGCACATTCAAAAAATCCTGTTTATCTTTGTAGATATTTAAAAAAGATATCATCCTAAATATCCATTATCTTATCCTGTTTCTTTCTCATAGAGAACTTAGACATATCCCTGTCAACAAAGCATCTGTAAATAATGAAGAAATTGTCAGCAATGATAGTTTTATGTATAAAGTAGCAGGCCAGATGAACCGTCACTGATGAGAAATCCTCTGATAAATGATACTTACGTACAACATTCAATGAATGACCCTTTAGTTCAGCAAAAGAATACTAATGACTCTAATACCCCAACTAAATGCTGATAAGATATTCATTCTGGGTCTTGTTTCTTGGGCAGTGAATGAGAAAGTGATTCAAAATGATTCATGAATAATAAGGATGAAAGTAATTTAGCAATAATTATCTTGGAGCAGCTGACAAGTGATTTTGCTGCTATGTCACCCAAAAATGTCCTAGTTGCTGCTAGAACTGGTTAAAATAAAGATTGGAAACTTCGTCAAAAAAAAAAAATTATGTCTGTTGCTTTCTAGATGTTATATGTTCATTGACAAAACCAAATAAGCAGCACATTAACAACTCTTTTGCTTGCCATAATTGACAATCAACATTTTTGTATGGATTCTTTGAATTAAGCTTTAGGAAATAAACATGAAAATTCCCCAGAGAAAAGACCAGGAACATTAGTGACACATGAATGATAATGATTTTTTGTTGTTGCAGGGTGTAAATATAACATGTTTTACCAAAGCTTATTTGCAAAAGAAGGAGCCCAGCAAATAAAATTTGTTGAAGAAATTAGAGAGTGATTGAAGAACAATTAATCTGAATGAATTTAGGTTAGGTAACATATAAGCATTTCTGCCTACACAGTAATACAAATGAAAAAGAATTTGGTCTAGCCTGAAGAAAATTAAAAACCTTAAAACGCCTACACACGCACATGTATATGCATGCATATAAATTCAAACAAAATAGATTTTCAAATCATTTAAGGCAGCTGAAAAACTCAACTTGACTCAGAATTTTGCAGATAACCTTGTTCAAGTGCATATAAATAACTATATGGCATCTAGGGCACCTCATATGATGTAATAGTTAGCAAGCTAGATAGCCAAGCCATTGTTTGTAAGTTTGGCTGGTTTTATGGCATATAAACCTTTGTTGGTTATTAAATGCCAAATCCATTTTTATACAAATAATCAGTTCTATTTCCAAGAATTCAGTTTTGAATGAGTATGCAGTTTAATTGTCAAAAACGTTTCAATTTCAAGCAATTCAGTTTAGTCAAACAGTTCTAATTCAAACAATTCAGTTTAGTATAAGTATAGGTTTTGTTTACATACATCAAGCAATTCAGTTTAGCATAAGTATGCCATTTAGTTCTATTTGACCTATAAATAGGACCCTATCAGGCACTACCCCGCTGAGCCAGAGTGAACCTGGGAGAAATGGCAATGAAGGGGTACTCCATATTCCCCAAAGCTCCAGGATCACTGGAACCTCTCCATCAGATTGTTTAGTTTCATATCCAGGACACTTGTTGGGGAAGTCTTACCCTTCTGTAGAGAAAGTAGTTAGTGTATTCTACAGCCCCAGCCAACTGGGCAATAATGAGTTTGAATCTCACTGAGTGCTCCATACTTCTAGCCTTGTGCTATATCTAAGGGAAGCTCAGTAAATAATGGAAGCTCACATGGTGTAATGGTTAGCAAGCTAGACTCATAAACCATTGTTAATGATTGGATCTCTCACAAGGCACCCCATATCGTGGCTTTGGGCCACATCTAAGCTAAGCTTAGTAAGTAATTATATGGCATCTACCAGTGAGTTTAATTCTCTTTGAGTGACTTGAGTCAAACTATGCTAAACTTAGTAAAGGACAAAGCACTTTCAGGTTTTTGTAATTGAGTAATTGTTAACAAGTTAGTCAGTGAGTTTGATCTTCCCATGATACCATCAGCTTCTATCCCTGTGCCAGACTAAGCTAAATTTAGTAAATTTGTATTTCACAATGGAGCAATGCTTAGCAAGATTGTCTCATAGACAATTACTTTGCTACAAAGAGCATCACTGAGTGCCATATTTTGTATCATTGTGCCACACTAATCAGAACTTAGTAAATTGTTACTTTACAATAGAGCAAACTTTTTCTTTTTTCTTTCATTATTTTTCTTCGTCAAACTTATTCATTTTTATTCATTTTCTTTATTAATCTTATTTCTTATACATATGAAGGGTGTTCACAAAAAAGTATCAAGATTGTATAAATTGAATCATGTGATTCTGAGATGTTGATCATGAGGATATTTTATTCACTTTTTCTATTGTTAACTTGACTTTTTTCCCTGTTATGATTCATTAGTAATGGTAATACTTCCTTTTCTTCAGTCATCATTTTCTTTATTATTTCTATAATATTTCTTTTCTTATGTGTTAAAATTGTTATTGCTGTGGTGGTGATATTGGGTCCATTGTGATGTGGTTTTCAAGATTTTGTTTCAGCTTTTATTGTGAATTTTCTTCATGACTAACTTGTGCTCACATTATTCACAAAATTTGAAGTTTAGAAAGCCATTCTTTCTTAGTTCATAAGTATTTGGCATGTTGTATTAAGCCAAGCAGACTTTTTTCCAAGTTCAATCATTCATTTTCAGTAACCTCTTTGCATGAGGTTGCCTCTAAAAATAGAAGATGCTTACATGTTTTTTGTCTTCTCTATTTCATTTCTTTTTGTGATTTCTTGAAGTATCATTATCCTAGCAGTCAGGTGTATTATAGCTCTGGTTTTTGTTTATGTACCTGTATTTAGAAATGAACATAATCAGAACATCCACTGGGTTTCACACGTTGGCTGTCAAGGAAACACCAGATGATCATAACATTCAAATCTATTATTTGACTTGCATATTTATTTGTGTTAATAACAGAAATTTTCAAGGGTAGTATAATATGGCTATACCAAGCCTACCAGTTGTTTAGTATCGGTACTTGTGTCACAGGAGTCATATGTTATTCTTCCAAGAGAGACAAACCTTATGTATATGACTAGTACAAAAAATAAAAACAATAAAACACAGCACACATAAAAAATAAGCAAAAACAAATAGTACAAACAAAAGACCCACACATTAACATTTAAAGAATTTGTATTCTTAATGCAAGTATGTACTTATTTAAAGTTCAGCTATCACATTTTATAATCAGACTTTCATAAAAATGTAGGAATCAGTTCAACCAAATATTTTGAAGGGAAGTTTGATACCATCTGAAGCAAATACATTAAAAAAACAACAACTTTTTCCTAATCATGTGGAAGATCTTAACTGCATAAATTAGAAAAGCAATCTATTATTTTGGACACTTCTGAAACTAGACAACAGAGGAACTCAGAAATATGAATCTTTTTAGTAGTTGTATTAGAATTCTGGTTGCCATCTTGTTTGTAGTTGAGTGATATAAAAGATATACCTTCTAAGTAACAAGAATGCATTAAGTCTAGATTTTGTAATTTGCCATTGTTCATATACGCCTTAGTCTTCACTGATTGGCTAATCTACTGATGGTGTTGACCGGTGAGCTTATAAATATTTACTGACAATTAGTTGATGGCTGATACGCCATGCATAGGCCACCACCCCAGAGAAACAATCCAAAAAGTTGACACTATTATTATTAAATAAGATGTTTTATCTCAGTTTGGCAAATGGGAAACCATAGCAAGAACCGCAAATTTTCATTCAAGATCAAGTTCCTTGTTTGAATTAGTAAAAAAATTACCTTCTGTATGACGTCAAAATATTTTTACAATTATTTTTTTAATCATCAAATCAAATGAAATATCATCAAAGGTTGCTGTTAAATTTTTGTCATTGTACTTATCAAATTTACTTTATAACTATTTGCAAATGAATTGATAAATAAAGGGTAGTACTCAATAATTTGCATTTAACAGTTATTTTTCTGGAGAACTAATAATGTTTGGGATTAGCATTGAGGATGAGGATGTGGATTTGTGCCTTTGCTCTGGAAAAAAAAAACAAATAAGAATTTGGATTCAGTTTGTTTATGTTTTTCTTATTTGATGATCAATAACTGATTTTTTGGTTTCTTTAAAAACAATATTCACCCAAAAGAAAGTATCTTTTTTCTTTGTCTCACTGATAAGATTACAGCTGTTTTGCTTTACTTCAGTGAACTTGTGCCACACTTTGTAAATATTTACACATATTTTCCTTTTTACTGATATATTCTCTTTCTGACAATTAGTTGTAATATAAGAAAACAAAAAAGCTTTGTTTGCATTTCAGCCAGTATTTTTCAATAATTTTTGTGGATTCTCCGATGTACTTAAAGAGGCTAAAAAATATTAAATAAAAAAATAGATAAAAATGAAAACAAATATCTTGAATGGCTTCCTTGTAGCAAATATTTTTTATTGGATTAAATTGTTTTGGAAAAAGAGTCCCTTGCAGAAACGATCGATAATTGTAAGATTCCTCAGTAAAAGATATAAAAGACATTTGAAAGGATTTAATCACAGCATATAATGCAAACCAAATTATCAGTGTACACAATACAGATGAAATTCAACAAAGACTGATCATGAAAACTATTAGATATATGGCCTTTTAACAGAATGGCTATTTGTTATTTGAACTTGTAAATAGCTGAGGAGAGATAATAGCTAATTTGCTGTATTTCCAAGGATTTAAATGAAAATTATCTATTAAGAATAAGCTACTTAGTGTTTGTTATTAACATTAATAATGTAACATTTTTAATCACAATGATATTACTTAATTATCAATGTAAAGATTTCAGGTAGACTGTTATCATTTATATATCACTAAAATAATAAACAATGTGATACAAATTTAACCATTATTATTGTTGGATTAATCAAATATATTGAGCCACCATTCTTAAGTTGAAAGAGAGGTATTACCTGTTAACATCCCATCTATATATCAAATAAATCTGTTTGAAAATTATGAGTATTAGTGTTGGTTAGCTGGTTGTTTAGGTTTTATGGCATATCAACCTTTGTGGGTTATTTAATGCTAAATCCATTTTTATACAAATAATCAGTTCTATTTCCAATAATTCAGTTTAGCATGAGTACACAGTTTAATTGTCAAAAACATTTCTATTTCAAGCTATTCAGTTTATTCAAACAGTTCTAATTCAGTCAATTCAGTTAAGTATAAGCATAGATTTTGTTTACACACAGTTAAATGTCAAAACAGTTCTGCATTAAACAATTCAGTCTAGCGTAAGTACAGTTTCCATGTCAAAAACAGTTCCATTTCAAACAATTCAGTTTAGCTTTAGTATACAGTTTAATTGTCAAAGACATTTCTCTATCGAGCTATTCAGTTTAGTCAAACAGTTCTCAATTCAAAGAATTCACTTAAGCACAAGTATGCAGTTTTGTTCTATTTAACCCATAGATAGGGCTCTATCAGGTGCTACCATTCCAGGCCAGAGTGGACCTGGGAGCAATGGCAACGAAGGGGTACTCTGCATTCTCCAAATCTCCAGCATCAATGGAACCTCACCATCAGATTTTTTAATGTCATATCCTGGACAATCGTTGGTGGGGTGTCTTACCCCTCTGCAAAGGTGCAGTCAGTGTATTCTACAGCCCCGGCCAACTGGTCAAGATTATTAGTGTAGTAACCTGACAAAAGGTTACTGAATGAGAAATAACCAAGACTAAGATTGTAAATGAAATGGAAATCTTTATAACATTAACAAAATACAATACTTGCCAGCACCGTGAAGAAGGTAACTGCTGCTAGTGGTGACTACTTAGTACATTTGAACCCCTCGCAATAGTGTCTGATGTATTTATGAGGAATGGGACATACCCATGAATGTTCATAGGCAGGGTATATAACAGTTAGATAAAACTACTTAAAGCCATGTAACAGTATTAAAAGATATTTGGACTATGCCTATAAAAATTATGGACTCACCACTTTTTGGAAAATATTTCTTCCATTATTCTTAATCCATGAAACCAGTTTTACTACATTTAAAATGGATCTTGTATTTCATTCTGCCTGTGGCAGAGAGGTTGGGTAAATAGATACGTATATTGTTTCATGGAAAAGTAGTATGTAAAAGTGGTACAAAATAGAAAAAGGCTGATTTGATTAGGTTAAATTGCCATGTGGCTTTGCCATTATCTTGGAGGGGTCAGAGACAATGTCTCTTTTGTTAAAAGACTTGAGGCAAGAAGAGATTGAGCATGAGTTTTTACTAATGTCATTAAACTCCTTCTGGGACCCCAACAAACATGCAAATAATTTGCATGTCTTGTAGTGGTCCCAGAAGGAGTCACATGACATAAATTCCTTTTTGTATCCATCAGCTTCAAAACCATGTACGTTATAAACCAGTAAATAAAGTAATTCAATGTGTCGCTGTATTTTTCAGGGATTATTGAACAAAGTTCAAAATGAACACCAGGGGTTTTGCAGAATTCCAGTGAGTAGTAGTTCATTAAATATTCTTATAAACCATGTAACTAATAAGCTGTCTATTATGGTACTTCAGTGTTCAGGAATTATCTCTTGGGCTCTATCTTCCAAAGATTGGTATCTGGGGTTTGGAGGAGTCGCTATCAGTTTAAACTCTTGAAATATTCCTGTAACCCATAGGCTGATAAATACAATAATTATGATCAAAAGATAAATCAAACAAAGGAGATTTTGCATGCTGATAAATGCAATATCCAATAAATTGGATTGAAGAAGATTATGCCCAGCTTCTAGTTTCGGGGTTGGCTTCATGATTAAAGGTGGTCAGACAGTAGAGGAAGGACTGGGTTTTAAATCAATTGAACAAAGTTTATCAGTACTTGGCGAAGAGATCATAGTAAGCTGATTAGTAGCATAATGACAATCTCACAAGAATCAATGAGGGAGGCAAGTTGCTTATTAGGGATTGCTAAGTAATCAATTAACTGTGGATAGATTCCAAAATATTACATAAGTACATTCTAAGCAGGAATAACTTTTCTGCTTGGGAAAAATAGCTTAATGAGATTCAGAGCAGCCAAGTTTTTACTGATGGTTATTAATTCATGCATATATATTTATATATAGGGAAAGAGAGAGAAAGAGAGAGAAAGAGAGACTGAGAGAGACAGAGAGAGATAAATAGCAACTTTTCCTTTGTATCTCTATATTTAGCTCAGATACATAGGGAATCAAAACACACAAATTTGTGTGATTGTTTGTGTCTGTCTCAGGATCTCCATCAAGCACAAAGCCCCATGGGGCAGAGTTTTGCATGGTTATTGACTTAACCTCAGGCTATATACTTAACTATTTACGGTTGATCTCTAAAGTCTCTGAAGGTCATCAGATCACAAAATATTGCATTTCTGACTAAAAAGAGTGAGATAGACACTTTATATAAAGTGCTAACATGTCTTCTGATCCTATAATAAGACATGATTTCCGATCCATATTTTTCACATGGTCAGCAATATGTTTGATACGATTGAAGAAGAACTCTAGATATTTTCAAATGATGAAAGAACAAAAATACTGTGTACTGACTCTCACAAATAAATAGAATTTTTTCTTGATGTTTTAAACTATTTTAATAGTTGATTGGTTTGGTTTGATCTATTTACTTAATGGTTTATCAACTCCTTACGGGTTATTTGATACTGAAATTTGATTCATTTCTAAATATGGAAGAAAACAAAGATTGAAACAATCAATTTAGTTTCATCTTTTGCTTTTTAATACATATGACCAACTTCTAATAAGCAAAGGTTTTAAATAACTGATTACTGTAATCAATAGACATTGCAGAATTCCCTTCTATATTTTTGGAGGTGCTTGAGGTGTAATGGTTATTGTCAAAAGAAATGGATATGGCAACTGGAATTTCACAACCTGAACAAGGCTGTTTGCATTTCACATTGTACTAATAACCTTGGGAAAGGTATGCATTCAACTATTCTCTCTCCAGTTATATATAAATAGGGCAGATTGGGCTTTTTACCCTTGGTATAGCAACCAATCTCAGAGACTGAAAACTGACTTCAAACTGACTTCAAACTTCAGTTTAAAAATTAACTTTTTGTCACAACCTGCTCATGTGGAGGGTTTGGTAAATACGTATATATTAGTACATTTCAATTATGGTTTATTTAATCGTGGATACCATTGACAAGCATGTATCAGTCTTACACTTTTGTGATTTTTCACAATTTGGATAGGATTTTTAAATTTGGTAAAATCCTTGTTTGCATTTTTTAAAATTTCACATTTTTTGTCCATAATCGTTTGTTTGTACACAGTCATAATTTCATGTATTCCTATCCAATACTAATGATTTTCAAACAGATTTACTTGACTTATTGATGGGATCCTAACAGATACTATCATTCTGAGGCAAAGTGAACCTGGGAGTAATGGCAATGATGGGATATACAACACTTCCCAGAGCTCCAGAACAAGAGCTTCACTACTCAATACAATTTAGTGTCATACTTAGGACATCTGTTTTTTTGGGAAGAAGTCTTACCACTTTGAAGAAGATATGATTGTCATATTCTAATTTCTGCTGATAGGACAGTTTAGTTGTAAAATTATATGTTTATATTTCAGTATTTATATAATCTTGTTAAAAATGTATCAAATATTTCATCAAAACCTTTTTTCTCTAATCGTTTTTTCCTGAGCAATACCAGGTGCTCTTGCTAGTACTTACTGATGCTATTTTAAATATAATTTGCTTGTGTTTCTTGTTAATTCAGTTTTTGTTTAGCAGCTTTTGAAATATTTCCATCATAAAAGTTGTAACTTACTTGTCCTGTTAGCTGGAGCTAAAGAAGACACTAACTGCACCTCTGCAGGGGGTTAAGAATACCCTACCAATGAGGCTACCAGCTGGTCATAGGTGGTGACCTGTAATACTTGAGCATGGGATCCTGGTGACTGAAAAGGTCATGACCTAGGAGCCAAAGTGGTCTTATGATCAGTAAAATTCCACTTAGATTTTGCTGGGCTAGAAAGGTAGTCAAAGAGGCCTGATATAATCAATAAATCAGCTGGTCAAGTCAAGCCCAAGCATGTATATGATTGTCTTGACCATTTTCTTCAAATTGCTCTTGTGGCAAAAAAGTACCCAAAATACTTGAAACTCTTTAAAAATGTGCAAACAAATGAATATTAGATAGAAGTATTAATGTTGGATAATAATACTTCAAACCTTTTAACAGTATATAAACCAATGATTAAGACTAAAAAGAAATTTTTGTGTCAGGTAAGAATACTTGAAACCATTTAATTATTTAACTGTGTGCAAACAAATGAGCTCTGACTCATTTAAAAATAATGTTACAGACAAACTACTGGCTTCCAAATCATATATATATATATATATATATATATATATATATATATATATATATATGTATGTAATCTATATCCATAAAGAGGATCTATCACTAGGTGATGTACAAGGCTTTACATGCCATAAAACACAATAAAGCATCTAACTTGCTTATATATAAGTAAATGTCGGTGTTACATTCAATCTATTTTTGTTATTAAATTTTAAAAGCACTAAAATAAAACAAGATTTCATTGTATGTGGTTGGCTTGAATTATTTTCCTCACTTTTGTTCTTTTTCACTGCATTTCTGACATGTCTTTCTAAAAATTTACAAAACTTTGCTTATTTTAGCATGAATGCCCCAAGTTGGTAGCTGTATCTTTCATTCCTCAGTGGTCACCTTTCAATCCTCTTATTCTGTAGATCTCAATTTATGCAAATTTTGAGGTTTGGAATTTATTTTGGTTAAAGATAGTTTAATGACAGGTCAACTCTCTTTGAATTATTGAATGCAGAAGTCAGGTTTTTTTTGCAAGCAATTATATATTTTCCAGTTACTAATGATAAAAATTTATTGACAATTGTATGTTTTCAAGTAACAATTCCTGTTTAATTAAAAGTATCTGTCTGCACACAGTTATATGGTCTCAAGTATTCCTATCTAATTATAAGAATTTTCAAACAGATCTATTTATCCTATAGACTGCTCTCTAACAGATACTTATCTCTCAGTCAAAGTTGACTGGTAATAATGACAATGAAGTGACTCCAGATTCCCCAGAGCTTCAGAATCAAAGCCTTTCCTTCAGATACAGTTTAGTGTTTTACTCAGATTACCTACCCTCCTTTATTTGGGGAGGGGATTCTGACCTCCCTGCAGATATTTACTGTATTCTAAGCTCAACCAACTGTATTTTTTTAAATAGTGTATTAATTTCTTATTCAATTGAAGCAATTTTAGCCAAAGCAGAAAATTCTGGTCCCTTATTATTATTGTGGCATTGAAGGGCCAGAAATGAATAACAAGAAGGTATAAGGTTTACAGCAGTATATATATATATGGAAATACAGACAATAACAGTTACAGGTAGCTGACTAGACTCACTTACCTCTTTGATCAAGCCAGTCACTATTTATAGTGTCAGTGGGGGGTCCATGCAGTGACATCATGGGGTATATCATCATAACAATTATCAATATAATTTAGGAGATTGGTACATTATTTCATAACATCAAGTATAAAAGATTAAATCAATGTAAACCCTTAAATGCTGAGCCTCTGAAATAGAACTACTTCACTTTGTGTCTAGACCCCTGACTCATCTAAAGTTCAACACAAATTAATTTACTGTTATCCATCATAGATCTCTGTTAACTAATCAGAACAAAGATGTCCATTAAACTTTCAATCCAGTTTTCAAATTTTTACATCAAAAGAAAGTGACATAGGATCCTTTGCCTATCACTCAAAATCTCAATCAAACTTCAGTACTTAGGTTACCTCACTACATCACTGTATTCTTATGTACAAAGTGAAGGAAAATTCTTTGATTTTTACTTAACTTACACAAATAAACATTATTGACCCAGTGATAGAGTTTAAATATGAAAAGATGTATGCTTACAAAAGATGTAGATAAAAACTGTTTAATTTCACAAACATTAATGTAATAGTCTCTTTGATGTCCTATGAAATCTCATACAAGAAAAACTAAAATGTTTGGTGAGAAATGAGGTTTTGTATTTGAAATTTGATGAAGAGACAAGATGGCAGAGAAAAAAATTGACAGAAGAGTGGAAGGTAGTTATAATAACTATACATAAGACAATATTCATAACTAACTGATGTGTGTTTATTGATTTTATTGTTAAAACAGTGAAAGAAAGAAATAGCAAAGATGAAAAGCAAACATGAAAAAGCATAGCCTAAAAAAATAAGAAAGAAAGATACAAAGATGAATAATAGCAATAAAAAAGGAAAAGGGAAAAAACAAAAAATACATTTACTGAAAAGAGATAAAAAAAAATGAATACAAGGAAATAAGAGCTAAAAGAAAGAAAGGAAGAAAAAAAAGAAAAAGAACAAACTGAAAAAAGAAAGAGAAAAGGTAAGAAAGTAACAAAAATCGACATGTAGAAAAATAAAAGAAAGAAATAAAGTAGTAAAAAGACAGAATGCAGAGAAATTTTAAAATGCACAAATTAGAATTAGAAAGAAAGAAAGGGATAAAAATCCATAGAAGAGAGGAAAATATGAAAATAGACTTGAAAGAAAGAATGAAAGAAAGAAAAAGAAGAAAATATGACCCAAATAAGAAAGAAAAGAAAAAAACTTTTAGAGAAAAAGAAATTAATTTTAGAGAAAAGAGAAATATGAGTACAAAACAAAAATGAAATTGATAGGAAAGACAAAAGAGGGAAGGTACAAAAGGTTTCAAATGGATAAAAAAAAATTAGATAAAAATGCATGAGCCAAAAATAAAGAATGAATGAAAACTCTAAATGAAAGAAAAGGAACAGTTTCAGAGAAAAAAAAAACCAAACAATTCTAACCCAACAAAAAGGAGAGAGAAAGAGAAAGGTAGGAAAATAAGAATGAAAGAAAGGAAGTATAAGATACAAATGGATAAAATGGCATTTATAAGAAAAATTTGTGTACACATTTTTGTCAGCAAATTTGGTTTCTTTGTTAAATGGCATATCAACCTTTGTGACTTATGTAATGCCGAAGCCATCCTTGCAGAAGGACAGTCATGGTACTATTTAACCCATTACTTGGGAGATAAGGAAGTTCATACCTTTCCCAAGGGTATTCGATCAAAGGTGAATGTAAAAGCACAACTAGATACTGAACTCACAATGCTATTGTTGCTGAACGCGTGAATTACTACATCACAGGGACTCCTCCCTTGAGAGCAGATAATATAAACAAATTATGTTTTAAAATTACTTTTACCACTGCTTACATTTTATTTATCATATTTACCCGACCCCTCCGCTCGGGCAGAATATGACACAAGGTCAATTTTTTAAGCGGAGTTTAACAGGTTTGAATTCAGAGTTTTCCTTCTTCTAGACTAGTTGCCTCACCAAGGCTGAAGAACCCAGTCTGCCCTACTATTTACCCATAGCTGGAGGGAGAATAATTGGATTCATACCTTTCCCAAGGGTATTAGTGTTATGTGAAATGCAATCAGTCTCGTCCAGGATTTGAACTCGTGTCACCGTGTCCATTCCCTACGATGATAACCATTACACCATGGGCACCTCCAAACTTACATTTTATTTATTAGGTAGATTTTATTGCATGGAGAATACCTGTGCTACCATCTTTTCGTGTTCACAAGTAAATAGTGGAAAAAGTATCAATGTTTGAAGAACTGACTTAAGCTTGGTGAAAAAAATGTTATGTGAAAAAGTTCTCTGTTAAAGGATTGTACATTTTCATTGGTAGGTTCTTTGTGATTAATCCTCAGATTTTCATTTTGTATTGGATGAACTATTTTCTTCATCTATGTTTTTTGGTTATTCACATTTCAGTAGCATACCCTCCAGCCTTCTGGTGTATTTAAAATGGAGTTGGCAGAATCAAGTATTCATGGTGAAGTTCCTTACAAATATGAAGCACATTTGTTAGAAACTCCACAATGGCTGCTTTACACTGCTATTCAACAGTGAATACACCAGTAGAATGCTGTAGGATACACGGTTGAAACATTGTGATCAAATAACAACATAGACAAGGAAAATATTTCTTGCAATACAAAAAGAATTATTATAATTCCTACATCAAAATTCAAACAATAACCCCAGCTTAATCTTGTACAGTACCACTCATAAATAAGTACAACAATTTTTATTAGTTAATTTTCTTCTAAACCAAACTTACCAGGATTTTATAATTTCTAGGAGAAACTTACACAATCAAAAGAGATATTATTAGTCCTTATTTATTACCAATCTCTGCCATATTCAAACTTTATAACCAAAAATATGTTACAGTCATCAAATGTTTGGTGATTGAGAAGTGGTTTGGTTTGGTTTCTTTGTTTAATGGCATATCAACTCTTTTTAGGTTATTTAATGCCAAAGCCATTCTCCTAGAAGAACAGTAGTGGTACTATTCAACCCATAGCTGGGAGGATTAGGGGGTTCATACCTTTCCCAAGGGTATTTGCCCGAAAGTGAACGTAATAGCGTGACTGGAGTACGAATTCGTTTACTGCAATTCCGCAGTCCATCACTTTAACCATTACACCACGAGGACACCCCACTTTGAGAAGTGCAATTCATCTGAAATTTAATGAAGAAATGTGATGTGTCTAGAGAAGCACATTTTAGTAAAAAGAAAAATATTACTTATTTTTGAACGAATACCCTTGGGAAAGGTATGCACTTCCTTATCTCCCAAGTAATGGGTTAAACAGTATCATGACTGTCCTTCTGCAAGGATGGCTTTGGCATTACATAACTCACAAAGGTTGATATGCCATTTAACAAAGAAACCAAATTTGCTGACAAAAATGTGTACACAAATTTTTCTTATGAATGCCATTTGAAGTAGATTTGATTATCAACTGCTTGATTTTTATTCTCATCATATAATTTTATCCATTAGTTTGTCACTATGAGCCTCAATTGAAAAAACAGTTCATTGACTCTCACATAAAAACAAAAAAGTTCCAGTGTTGTATAGCCACATAATACATCTGCATGCAGAATCATAACGATGACATAATAAAGACGAGCAACCCAGTTCTTTAGAAAAATATACCTCTCACTTTATTGAAAGGGTTGTGTGTGAGAGGGAGTTGGAGACCAAATATAACTGCAACATATTGACCCCCACTCTATTGGCCATAACTGCGTTTCTTTCCTATTCTCCTGGGCTGCTTAACTGGGGGCCTGTGGGCCCAGCCTATCTGGGAAATATTCCTCAATCCAGCATCTTCTCTCCAACTGGTTTGATCTCCAATTGCAACAGCTCAATCAGGGGCCTGAGGTGCTGGCTTTCTCTACCGCATCTTGTCTCCAACTGGCTCGAACTTCCTGTCTACTGAGTTATATTATTGTTTTATGCCCACTCAATCTCTTCCCATAACTGGCCAACGGAATATGCAACTTCCACTGTCTTTGGAATGGCATGTTTTGATCATCATTGAGCGAAAATAACTGCCATGCAGTTCACAGGTCACCCTCTTCCAGTGCATCAGTTTGTGACTGTACCGTGGGTTTTTAACCCTGTCCCATATTGTCAGCCAAACTCACCTACACAATCTCTTTCCTTAACTGGCCAATGGAATATGCAACTTCGACTGTCTTTGGAATGGCATGTTTGGCCAGGTCGGAGGTCAATATACAACACCAGTTACAGTAATCAGTTAAGAAGTTGATACTGACAGTGTTTTGAGGCGTGAAAGGACCCATGAATATTGATTCCTTGAATAAAGTAAAACTTAAAATAGTGCTTCCTATTGCTAATTCCACTGGCAAAATTCACCATATTTATTGAAACACCTTTGAATGTATTTACCAACCTCACAGCACAGGAAGTATGTGACACAAGGTCAATTTTTAAGCAGCATTTTCCTTCTCTAAGACTGGTTGCCTAACCAAGGCTAAAGAACTAGTCTGCCCTACTATTCACCCATAACTGAAAGGAGAATACTTAGATTCATACCTTTCAAAGTGGTATTAGTGCTATGTGAAATGCAAACAGCCTTTTCCCGGTTTTGAACTCATTTGGCTATATCCGTTTCCTACAATAACCATTACACCACAGATATCTCCACTGAAACATTTATATATATATATATATATATATATATATATATATATATATATATATTTATTTTTGTGTGTGTGTGTGTGTGTGTGTGTGTGTGTGTGTGTGTAATAAAGCCTGACACATTGAAACAATCTTTATATATATGGTATTACTCATAAATAAGTACAACATCAGAAACTTTTGATAAAAAGTTAATTTTCCTGCTAGTATGGCATAGTAATATGCTGACTGCATCCCTTGTAGATGGGCAGAACCCCCAAGAACAGGTGTTCTGGGTGTGCAACTAAACTGCATCTAATGTTAAGGCTCTAGTTCAGAAGATCTGTGTATGAAATACCCTTTTATTAGCATTACTCCCAGGTCCACTCCGACCTACCATTGTGGTACTTGTTAGGGTCCTCTGTGTTAGTCAAATAGATCTGTTTAAAATTCATTCATATTGATTGGATGTTATAAAAAAAACTCTTAAAAACGACAACACAAAAAAGGAAATATAAATGTACAAAAAATGTGATTCCCTAAGCTTTTCGCATAAAATAACCCTAGACTGTTTGACATGCCATTAAGATAAATCAATCATAATTTGTAACTAAAAATATGAATTTGTAGCTGTCCAAAGACAAGAAAACTATTCTATGTAATACAAAATGAATGACAATAAATTCCATCTCGCTGAGAATCCCCATGGTATAATTGCCAAAGTACTGAACTGCAGCCTTGAAGTGAGTGAGTTCATACTCCAGTCAAGCTAAATTGTATCACTGCTGTTCTTCTACAAGGATGACTTTGGCATTGAATAACTCATGAAGGTTGATAGGCCATTTAAGAAATCCCATCTAGTGAAATTCATACAACATTCCTAACTTAATCAGTATTAGCCGTAAATAAATACACCCCAAACTGTTGCTCTAATTTTATCATTTCTCATGGAATCTTACACAATCAAAACTAATATCATTAGGTATTAATTATTACCAAACACTAAAGTAAAGTTGGTGATCATAGTCGAGGGCAACCAGAAGGCTCCCTTTTCAATAGCTACTACACAGAGGTGTAGGGGAGGGTGCTACTCCTTTCCCAGGATACGTACCTTATATTACTGAGTGTTAAGCAAGAAGGTATCAAGTACCATTTTTAATGTTTTTGGTATGATGCAACCTGGGATTGAACCCAGGTCTCCCAGACCATTGGCAAACTGTAACCAAAATGTAGGTATGTTGCAATCCAGAGATAAGTATATAGCAATGCAAACTTCCATAATGTAAAATTCAAATCAAACAAGATTTTTCTTTTTTGGCTTCAGAGTTTTTATAAAAAAAAAACGTTTCATAGGCGTGTACTTGAATGCAAGGTATCATCAGAATGGGATGATCATATTTTATTTGTATATTTAGTGTTGTGTTATATGTAACTTGATTTATCTTGTTTAAACTCTTTGGAGAAAAGTAAATGACATTGATTGTTCTTTTGCAGAATGAAATATCAACACATTTTGATGATATCTTAAGTTCCTGAATGTCATAATTCCTAAGTACATCTGAGTAAGGCTTAGGGGTGCAGCCAAAGATTGATGGTCAAATGCCTTGCGGTTCTTTCCTAAAGAATTTTTTTGTGGAACTTGTTATAATGTACTTCAAGAAAAAACAAAAATTGTTAATAGCAAATACTGTTTGCACAAAATCTCTGTAAATATATAGAGTGATTTAAAAAAAATATGGGAGCACCTTTATGATATAATTTCAAATATTCTCCACATATTCACCATCCTGGTCAACACATTCTTGGAATTTCTCATGGGTAATTAAAGAAAAAGTTTATATTTCTATGAGAGTATCTTTATTAGAAAACCAGAACTGATATTGTTAAGAGCACTTAAGGAAGGTTCCAATAACATATTGACAAGGATGGTGAATAGGTGGAGACTTTAAAATCATAACATCATTAAGAAACTTTCATAGAAATGTTAACGTTTTTTTATAAACACCCTACATAAAGTTTTAGTGTGAAAATTTAAGGTCTGATGGCAGTAATATTCTACAATGATTCAGCTTGTCAGTTGTTATATACCTTTCTTATAAACATTCATGGTTATATCTCATTCCTCATGAATACATTGGACGCTATTGTGAGGGGGTGAAAAATATGAAGTCGTCACAATTAGCAGCAGTTAACTTCTTCACTTCACTGTCAAGTATTGTATTTATAAAGATTTCCATTTCATTTCCAACCACTGTTTTAGTTATTTCTCATTCAGTAACCATTTTGTAAGGTTACAACATGAATATTAATTAAAAAAAGTAGCCTAAACAAGGCAATGGGATCCTAGTTCCTTTATCTTAGTATCATTTTTACTTTTCAAAACATTACTCAATGCTTTTTTGTGTTTCGGGAAATGGTTAATTTCTCTAACACTATATATTTTAGGCAACACAAATGAATAACGAAACTTCTTTTTAACAACACAACGAAGAAAGGTTCATTATAGTGGCAGACGTAAAGGAGTGAGAGTGAGAAAGTGTCTCTTTTGTGTCGCAGGTCAGTATGCTGGTCCTTGGTGTGTAGGAAGCGTGTTTGAAGCTAGCAGCGAGCGAAGGGTTCCAGTTGGAATCAGTGGTAGTCATGTGAGAGAGATGTGTTTCTGCTGCTAGCTCCAGGCTCTCTGATTTTGTCCGTTCTACCAAAAGTGACTAGAAAAATAGTTCCTGAGAGGGAGAAGGAATTAATGCGCTCTGCCAGTTGATTGGTCAGTGAGTGACCAACTCTCTTAGCAGGGGCATTGATTTGCGAAAGGAAATAGATCTGTGGCTGCTACACTCTCTTCAGAAATTGCTTACAGCAGCCAATCGGCACTCTCCTTATTATTTATTTTAACCATGATCTGAAATCTTCCTGTCAGTGACAATTTTGGAAAGCCAGAAAGGAGCTAGACAGAGTAGAGAGGCTAAGAGACATGTGCCATATGCAAAATTTCATTGTGAATACTAAGGTCACACAGTCCACAATCTTTCTTGCATTTGATTGAATAACCCCGAAGAAGAATGCTAATTCCTACACAGTAAGGTTACCAAGGGGTCCACTTCTGTGGACCCCTTCACATGGACAAGCAAAGGCAGGATGACTAGCAAGAACCTACATACAACAGCTCTGTGCCGATACAGGATGTAGCCTTGAAGACCTACTGGAAGTGATGGACGATAGAGAAGGGTGGTGGGAGAGGGTCAGGGATATCTGTGCTGATGGCATGACATGATGATTGTGAAAGTTGCCAAGTTACATCAAGACCCTGAAACTGGTTCAAAATAATTATTATTAAATCTAACTAGTATTTTCCTTCATCTGAATTTGGTTACATTTTTATTGCCTCTGCTCACTTGTTATATTATTTTACAACCATAAAGTAACAACAGGCACTTGGTGAGATCTAAAATCATATCTTTTTGCCCCCAAGAAGTCTGTTTTTTTCCGCCCAGCTGCATTTTACGAAAAGGCAAAAAGATTTGAGTTCAAAGATTTTCCAAAGACCGCTGTTTCCAGTATTTGCTGTTCCCTCACAGTTGTTAAGATAAAGACCTTACTAAATTGTGAATTAAAAAAGCGACCAAAATTTTGATGAAAAAATACTAGTTAAAAATTAATAATCATAATAATTGACAAGTCTTTATCCAAAAATAAATAAAAAATAAACCAAACTCAAAATTTTTGGAGACTTTACCAACAGTCAAGATAACCTTATTTTGACCAGTGACTCCATTTTGATAATAGGTTTTTAAAAAATTTTGTATCAAAATTGAGTCCACATCATTTCTGTTTGAAACTGTGAAGAATTATTGTTATGCATCAATCTATTTAAACTAGTATTCTCCTAAAACAATCAAATGAGGACACTTGCCTAGTTTCAAATACAACTTCATACATTTTTCTTTTTTTTAAAGAAGAGGAATTATGTTGTGAATTGAATTACCATACATACATCTTTAATATTTAAGTATGTGCTTACCATCTTGTATTGCTATACAAGTTTATGCAGATATCATCATGGAACTGATCTTTGTTATTATTTGCATATACTTGAAACATAACTTATAGAATAAAATGCACAGACACACTCACTTTATATATATATATATATATATATATATACAGAATTACTCAACTAAAGAGCTGATTTCTCACTAGCTTTTCTCATATCCTTTTAGTAAGTGAGTATGACACCAAACTGAATCAAATGGTGAGATTTCAGTTCTAGAGCTATGGAGAGTGTTGAGTACCTTTTCATTGCCATTACTACTAGGTTCACTTAGACCTGAAGTGGTAGTATGTTAGGGTCTCATCTCAGGGTCAAACTGATCGGTTTGAAAATTATTATTATTAAATAGGAATGTTTAATGCCATATAATCATGTGTACAAATAAATGATTGTTGTAATTGAATGGGAATTGGTTTTGCTTTGGATCACAAGAAGGTTGATATGCTATTAAGCATATTAACCTTCTTGAGTTATTTAATGCCAGAGCCATCTTTTGAAAAGAACAATAAGGTTTGTGGAGGAACAGTAGTGATGCTATTTAACTCAAGGCTGGGTGCCTATGATGGTTCATACTTTTCCCAGAGGTATTGGTCCAAAAGTGAAAATAATAGCTTGGCTGAAATTAGATCTTGTTTGCTACGATGTCGCTGTCCAGCACATTAGCCTCTTTGCCACAGGGAATCCTTCAATGAATGGCAATTGTTGCTTGAAGTTGTATAATTGTGTGTAAAATATTAATATTGAATATTTGATGGCATTTAATGGTGAGCTAGCAAATAATTATTATTGACAAAAAGATGCAATTAAAAAATGATTGCAGTGGAACATTGAAAATATAATTATGATTATAAACAAACATTTACAAATTTAACCAAATTTCAGCAAGGGTCGTTATAATGTTTAATAAACCAAGGCAAATCAGTTAAAAAGAGGAAATATGGAAAAAGAGAGAAATTGAGAAAGCATAGAACTAAAGAGAAATTGAAAAGGAATGGATGAATATAAAGTGATAAAAAAAATAAGAAGATTGAAACATAGAAAATTATAGTGCATTTGAAAAGTAACAGAACTGGTGTCATAAGCAATTATTTCAATTCCACATAACAAACTACATGGTTTCCCTTTCAGAGTTTTCTTCCCTTGAATCTATGAACTTGCCCTTCTTCTCTGTCACACTTCTTTACACTACTGGAAGGATTCTCTGGGCATGTCCTAAGCTTTGTCAATATGCTTCTCTTAAAGGCTTCCAAGCCCTCCAAATGGATCCCCTCAATGAACAAATTAGGTGAATAGGGATATTGTCCGTATACAATAATGTTCTTCTTGACCAGAAAGTGCCAGATACTCAGCACACCCAGTCCTGTTACTTTTCAGACATGCCTAAATATTTGGTCACAATCTTCCAAACAATATCCTTTTGCAAGTCCAGCTGACCTGCAATCATTTGAACAGTTAACAAACAATCTCCACACACCACCTGCATTACCCACTCAATGCTGACTTCAGTTCTGCAGGTTAAAGAGCTCCCTCTTCTGGAGTCATCTTTCACCTTCTAGCAACTCCCTTTGAATCTCTGGTGTCACTTAAAAACACATGCATGCAACATGGTGTTATCTCCCTACATTTGCCAAAGTATTTCAAGTGCTTGTGATTTAGTTTTCCCCAATCGGACTAGAAGTTTCTGATTTATTTGTTTCCTAATGCTCATAGCTGAACAACCAGAAAAAGATGTGTAAGCAAAAGTGTGTGAAAAAAATGCAATGGTTGCAGAAAACTAAGATTACAGTTAAGTACTCACAAGATATGTTTAATGATAACACAATCCATTCATTTACTTTTTGCTTATAGCTCACACAGCACATCTAGTCATGTTACTTTTCAGACAAAGCTCATATGTAGTTTGATGATCATATAGGTGAAAAACTGAGTCACCATGCACCATTGGTTTTATATTTTCTCTATCCAAACTTAAATATATATTCTTTATCAATGATATTAAGCACACTTTGTTAATAATTATAGCAAACTATATTATATATATATTTATATATATTAAAAGATAAAAAGCAAATTAGCAAAGTGCAGTAAAAAAGTGCTCAATACTGTTATGGCAGAGCATATCTAAAACCTAAAACATCAAAAAGTTATGTGCTCCTAAAATCTGTTATTTAAAGTTTCATGTGGATCATACTATTGTTAGATAGAAATATATATATATATATATATATATATATATATATATACATATGTGTGTGTGTGGATAACTGTGTGTCAATGAATGTAACTGTTTCTATACTGACGTTCAACAAAAAGTAACAAGAATTATCTACATTCATATAAGCAAATAAATAAACTTGAATGTAAGCATTAATATTGTATTTGATAGTTTTGCTGAGAAAAGCATGATTCCAATCAATACAATTTTTATTCTTATTGTTTAAAATATTTGTCCAGTTTGAAAATGAATGCAGAGAGAGCAAGAGTAAAATGTCTAGTGGAATTGCAAGATTGAATTTTGTCTTTTAGATTCCCAACTTGGCATTTCATCAGAAACCATCCATGTGATCAGATCTAAAGCTGATGTGATGTGACCTTTTGCTTGCAATTCTGCCCATCTACAAACACGGAGACAACTTTGCAAAGGTAAATAGATAACACAATTACAAAACAGATTTTCTTTTTTTTTTTTTTTAGCTTAAAAACTTGTGGCTGCAGTCAGTGGCAGTCGGTAATTTTATGCAGAAAGCATGAAAATAAAAAAGCAAATAAATGACAAAGAAGAAAATGAAGAAAGGAATTTTAAAATAAGTTCAAAGAAAGATAAAGTTGAAAAAATATAGGAGGTATTTTATTTAGAGAGAGGCTGTTACAGAGTAAAAGGTAAAAGTCAGAGAGAATGAGAAAAGAATTAAAAGGATCATGAAAGAAAGAAAGAAAGAAATAATTAAAAGGATTCTAAAAGAAATAAAGAAGAAAGGAAGGAAACAAAGAAAGAAAAACTATAGATATTGCAATAAGAGAAAAAAAAAAGGAAAGTGCTAAGAAAATTACAAAGAAGGAATAAAAGTTAAACAATCAAGAGTCAGTTTAATATTTGGATGGGTGACCACTTAGGAGACGCAGGGGCTATAAGCAATCTGAAGTCAGTTTATCTGATTTAAGAATGTTTAATAAATTCGAAAGAAAGGAAATGAAATAAAAAAAGAAAACAGATAGAAAAACATTTATGAAATAAATAAAGAAAAAAAGATAAAAATACCATCATAAGAGGGAAAAAAATCTGAAAATCAGAAAGAAAGAACAAAAAATAGAAAGAGAGAGAGAGAGGGAGGGAGGAAAAAATCATTAGAGAAAGAGGAAAAATGAGAAGGACAGAAAATGAAAGAAAGAAAAAAAGAGAAAGAAAGTACGAAGGTCAGAAATGTTGATAGACAGAAATAAAAAAAAACACAGAGAAAGAAAGGAGTGAGCAAGCAAAGGGGAAAGAACAGAAAGAACAAGAGAAAGAAATGAAGAAAGAAAAAATGAAAGACTTGTTGAAATAAAAAAAACTGAGAGAATGAAACAAAAAGGGGAAAAGATTTAGAAAATTTGACAAAAAAGGTAGAAAACCAAGAATACAAAATAGTTTCTTTCACAAAAATCTTATAAGAAAAAGGTCACAAAGCTAATTTTTTTCTTCAAACATTTTGTGAAGAGGATGTAAATAGCATTTGGCTATTCTATGTGAGAGACAAGGCTAACAATTGCATCTTTTTTTTTAGATAGAAACCGAAACATGGAAAAACATAGAGAAAAGAGCGAGAAAATCAAAAGAGGCCAAAAAAATAAAAAAACTGAAGAACTTCAACCATTTCCATACTCTTTTCATTTTGACTTATTGAAACAACTCTTGATTCCATTGTATGGGAAATAATAAAAGAATGATTATCTGTGAAGATTTGTTAGTTTTACTTGCATGAACCAAAAAATTGTTCTTTATTCTGTATCCTCTTTATTTAGAGAATAACAGTTGATTTACTTTTCCTCCATTTTAGTCAAGTGGCACTGTAGACTGCTAGTAGATCAGCAGGGTGAACCTATACTATTGTAGCGACAGTGCTGCAGTTTCAGTAACAAGTATCTTTATGTGTGTGGAGGAGCCAGTTGTTAGCCGCACAACACTGGTTCTGAATTCGGAATGTTTGTTTACCTATAAAGTGATAGAGCTTAGTGTGCTCTGTCTTAACCATAACCAAGAGAAGGGCTGTGATTTCAGTGATTTGCTTTTTTTGTTATTGGGTTGGGCACTTTGATTATAATCAATATCATCATTGGATTGACAGTGATCTATGCGATCAACAGATCACAATGATCAAACTTAAGATCATTATATCATTATCAAAACATGATCTTCAATTAGAACATAAACATCAAAATTTTTTATTTGCCATTTCATATTAATGAAGTCTCATATTAATGATAAGCTTCCTTCAGACATTGCCAAACACAATGTTATGCCAAACAAAATACTTTACTTGTGTCTGTTTTACTGATGTTTGAGTCCATTCAACATGACATGAGCACACACACACACACACACACACACACACACACACACACACACACACACACACACGCATATTTATATATATAGATATTGATTTATATTGGTGCCAAATATGACAAAAGACCCTTTTTTTAATATAAGCAAGAACTGACTTATGAAATATTCATCTGACAAAAAGTGTGTGATGACAGTAAGTGTAATATTTCTATGTACATTTATTGGTTTAAGAAAAACTATATGAAAATGTATGGGTATTGATATTATGATTTTAAAGTTATTTACAAAGTGTAGCTTAGTTACAACAGAAAGCCAGACATTTGGGTAACCCAGTGAAAATCAAACTCTCTGGTAATGATCTTTTAGTTTAGCTAGCAAAGCATTTCACCTCACAATGTTTCAGTATAGTTGTCCCATACATATATAATTTGATAACAAAATTTGGTTATGTGTAAATACCTATTTTAATATGTGTATGTGTATATATGAAAGAGGGAATATACCCAGGCATATGTATGTATATATATATATATATATATATATATATATATACACATGAGTGTGTTTGTGCATGTATATATTCCTACACACACATGCACCCAGGCAATTATTATGGAATTTGAACATTTAGGAAATGGTCACTTAGGCTTTTTTTATTTAGCAATAAATAAATTTATAACTAATTTCCTATAATGATAATTCCCTTAGCACAATATTGTGATGATAGTAAAATTATATTTCTCCTATTTAACAAAATTCTTCATTGTTATCATTTCATAATTATCTACAGGTACTTAACTTTCATTTACGACAGTGCTAAAATCCGAAAACTTGGGTCTTCATGTTTTATGCCAATCTTTGTACTAGAGTTGGCACTCAGTATATTTACATAATCATCAAGGCATGCCAGCAACATGGATTCTCAAGACTTTCACTGTCCATTCCTACTAGGCACTGCTCTGTCTAATTGACAGTATCAAATGTCCATAGAGCAGGTGAAAGTAAATTTTTGTTGGTTGGCCAAAACTGGTGTGTTCATGTGTTGGAGTCCATATAAGACTGTTGCCTATCAGTCTGTCCTTACTTCTCTAGTAGTGCCCAGCATATTTTGCTTGTCTTACTAGCCAGGTTTGTGGAGAACTCCTTCGAAAATTTATTCAAAACCATATGCAGCATTTTTGCATGATTATAATTTTGCTTTTTCTCCAGGGAATTTTGTTCAAGTTCAAGTGGTGTAACTATAAAATACTGACACAGCTATTGCTTGGAAGTGAGAATAAATCTCACCAAAGTGGAGCAATTTAAGAAAAATGTTCTCACTATACTTCATTTTTTTCTTTGATGACTGAATATTCTGGTTTCATATAATATTCCTAAAAAACTAAATCAAATTATTTCTATAAAGAATATTGCCTTAATGAAAGAATTTAGGCAATCATAAAAGCTCAAGGAATGGCAGCAAAGTATTATTCTAATATTTTTGTAAAAGAATTCCATAAATTTTCATCCATATTCTATGATATTTTCATATACATGGGTTGTTAACAAAATTATACTATTAATTTAAATAATTTACTCTTATTTTTTTCAAAATTCATTTAATCAAATGATTAAGTTTTTATATATGTAACTTTAATAAACAAAAATTCACTCACCTTACAGTAAAGAGTCATTTTTGGGGTTTATCAATGTTTTTACCTTACTACAAAATAACTTCTAGGGATGTAACAATCTATATATACATGTATGTCAATGTTTTTATCTAAGTAAAAAATAATTTTGAGTATGATACAAATAGAAAAGTTTCACAGAAGTTCAGGGTGCAAATACACACATATATAGTAATGTTTGGATTTTTAGAACTACATAATAATTTCAAATAATGTTAACTGGTCATATGATTTTTTTAAATTTGTTTTCATGGTAGGTTTTGTTTGCTATCAAGCTTATTAATCAAAATGATGTACAGCATATTGAAGACCAATAATTTAAATTCATTTTTGTTTTACTGTATTCTGCCACTGAAGTAGTTAGAAATATCCTACAGCAGCATTCAATGCTTCTTTTTTTGAAGCCATTCTGTCTTTTCCTTTCTGAGGCTCCTTTCTTTCCTCAACAGCTTGCCAGAGCTTGCATTTTGGATGACCACTCACAGCTTATAAACAACTTAGGGTTATGGCAGCCTCTTCATGCTCAGTAGTTAATGACCCTATAACAGCAAATCTCTGGAAATTTTATATAGGTGTTTTTTCAGCCATCTGAATGATCATGACTGAAGATGAACCCTAATAATTGCACCACCCTTGTTTTCTAGTAGAATGGTGTTGCACATCTTTTACAGAACCTTGTTTGAGATTGGGTTGTTTGATCATTAGTATTCAGTGAGAGTTCTCAGATGTTTTCAGTGACAAGCATCCAGTCTATCCATGACAGCCTTTAGAGTTACACTTCTGCTGCAATTGTACATCATCAAAGACCCACATACTGCATCACATAGCAACAGTTTCTTTAATTGGTGACATTGCTTTTCAGTGTTTCTGGAAGATATAGATTCCTCTTACAAAGATGGCCTAGTCATCGGGGGCTGCAGAATTCACTTACATCTCTGCAGAGGAGTAAAACTCCCCTTGACGAGTGTTCTGATATGACACTAAACAATCTGATGGTAGGGTCTGGAGCTTTGGGAAATGTGGAGTAGCACTTCATTACCATTGCTTCCAGGTTCACTGACCTGGAGTAGTAGCACCTGTGTTGAAATTCGTTAATTTGGCTGTTAATGTCTGCTCAAATCTGATTGGTTGTTTTGAAGTTGTACCATTAGCCCCCATCCCTACCATTATTATAGTGAGACCTGCCAAAGGATCTCCCTCTTTTGTTTCTTTTTTTTCAGCACAAATAGAAAGCTCTGCCTGGCTCACTCTTTTTGCTTTGCGAGCTCTTGTTTATTTGCATTCAACTTTAGGCAGATTTTTTGAGCAAGGTGGCTTGAGTATAAGGCCTAATTAGTCATTTAGTCTAAGCCTCTTTTCCTTAAAGGGTTTTTATTGTTACTTGTTGAAACAATAAGCCTACTGCAGGCTATTTGTGGTTTTGGTATGCTGTTACCTTAAAAAAAAAGTTGAGTCTAAGGTCTAGAGGCAGTATTATTGGACTTTTTGCCAACAAAGTAATCTGTTGGTTGGGTCAGAAGATGTAGTAAAAGCCTCCATAGGCTTAACTGAAGATAATCCAAGTTAAAACAAAAGATATTCATCTTAGAGGAGGAAGTAGTGGTCTACTCAAAGTTCACTTAAAGAAGCAGTAAACTTTATTTTCAACAAGTCTCCACAGGAAACTAGAAGAACGCGGTTGTCCAGGTTGATTTTACACAAGAAGAAGACACCAAGGAAAGAATAAACCCTAAAAACAGGCTTTAAAAAGAACTTTGACATAAAATACCAAAGAATGATATTTTATCATTAATGAAAGTTTAACCATCCCTAGGTGGTTGATGGCATTGCTTCAAGCAAGTCAGTCATTACATTTCTTTATACCCTTCTTTTTTTTTGGTTATTATATTGTCGTTACTTGAATGTATGTTATTTTTGTTACTTTATTCAATGTTTTTGACTAGCATAGATAAAAATATGCAAAGCCAGATTTTGTAAAGTTTATTTCTTTTGAAATAAATTACTTTGTGGGAACTAATTGTTTTTAAGAAATATGTACATGCTTTTCTCTCAGGTAGCAAAAGTAAACTTCCCTTCCCTTTTTTATCGCCTTTATTTTTTATACTTTTCTCTCCTCCTTTGCCAGGCCCGACAGTTACTACAAGATAATTTCTTGGGTTGAGCAGAGATAAAGCCTAGCATATTTATTGAATTGAACATATTTCTCATACAACAAAATGTGTCTAGAAATAATATATTTGATATATATGTATAAAAGGGATTGGCATTAAATGACCTACAATTGTTGATATGCCATAAAACCAAACCTTACAAAGAAATTCATTATTAGGAGAATAAAGAATAAACGAATGTATATACATAGTTTTTTTCCCTGATAATAACTTTAGTAGCTTGTTAAGGATGCTCAAGATAAAAGACTTAACACTCTTCAACAATGCTCATATGACTGCAGTGAGTTTCAGCAAAAAATTTACTCAGCACTTTTTTTCAGGATCAAAGTGGCCCAGCAGCAGCACTGACATGATCATTTGACCTCTGAAAAGTATCCGTAGCACTAAGCAGAGAAGACATCAAAATATTCATCGCTAAAATGCTAGTTTTTGGTTTGGTTGTATTTTTATGGCTTATCAACACTTGTGGGTTATTTAAGAGCAAATCCTGTTTATTGATATATAAAATTTGTTTAGAGCATTGTTTGTAGGTAAAATGTTTTCAAGTATTGCTAATTCCTTTTTACACACAGTTAAATGGTTTCAGGTATTGTTATGTGACAATAATAATTCTATTTAATATTAATCATTTGTTTGCATACAGTTAAACAGTTTTAATTATTGCTTTTTATTGTTTGCATAGATTAGAATTGTTCCAAGTATAGTAAATGATTAAATTGTTCTATTCGGCCTATAGATGGGACCTTAACAGTTACTACCACTCTAGGTCAGAGTGGACCTTGGAGTAGAGGCAATGAAAGGGCACTCCCCATTCCCCAAATCTCTAGGACTGGAACCTCACAGTCAGATACTTTAGTGTCATATCAAAGACAATCATTGGCAAAGTGAAGGGAGAGATACAGTTGATGAATTGTATAGCCCCCGCTGACTGGGCTGAAAATGTTAGTGGAGAGTCCTCATGGCATGGCAACTAATGTGTTGGACTGTGATATCATAGTGTGTTTTAAATTCAGTTGGGTTATTACATTCACTTTTTGGACTAATACCCAAAGGAAAGTTATGAATCTCTTTCTGTGAGTATTCTAGTACCACTTCTGTTCTCCAAGGATGGCTTTGACTTGAAATAACACATAAAGAATGGGTTATGCTATGAAAGAAACCAAACCTAAAATATAAACACAAAAGTATGTTATAACTTATATATTCATACTCATGTGAAAATAGGAACATACACTCATCCACCATCTACAAATTTACTATTGAACAAAAATGCATTTTATTATTTCAATTTCAAACCTTTTAACTATTATGGAGTCACAACAAACTTCAACTTTTGTTCCTTTATTTTTAGGTGAATACTTCAAACTAGGTTCTTTCATTAATGGTACATCAACAGTGTTGTCTATTTTGACTGCCATTCTCCTAAACCTTTCATTTAGTAAATGATAAAACGCCAGTAACAATGGGCAGTTATCTTCATATTGAACTTTAAAATTTTCAGTTGTCATACAACTCTTGATCAGAAATTTGTTGCATCTATGAATTTGTAGCTTTTACAAAAATTTCTGATGACATTTCGGTACTTTCTAACTTTAGGTTGTATGTTCATTCATAAGCAAGGAGCTTTTAGATAGCTTTATTATATAGATCTATATATTATCCCAGGCAAAAATTATGGAATTAATGCACTTCAGATTTTTTATTTAGCTGTAATTAGAATAAGAACAAATAAGAATTATGGAATGATATCAAATAAGAATTATGGATGTACATTTTTTTAAGTAGAGGAATTATATTGTAAATTGAATTACCATGACCAGAAAATCTGGCAAACACTTGTGCAAGACATATTCAGGTTAATTGGCCTTGTAATTACCATGACTAGTTAATTTGGCATCACTTGTGAGTGATATGGACTGACGGCTCAATTGTAGAGTTTCAGCTCTGCAATCTGTGGTTGCTGGTTTGATCTCCAGTGGTGGAGATCACGGTATATACTGCTGATAAGACCTAATAAGGTTGAAACAGTTGTCTAGTGTTTCCATATTTCGTGCATAAGTGTTCGCCAGATTTTCTGGTCATGGTAATTCAATTCATAAGAATTATGAAATGATTACAAATAAGAATTGCAAAACCCTCATTCTTTAATTGCTGATTATTCTGGTTTCATGAAATATACCTAAAACCATGTAAATTAAATTACTTAAATTTGTGATAAAATTCTTCATCATAGAATAACCAAATATCTCAGAAAAAAAAAAATCATGAAATGATCTTGTAATTTACATCATTAAAACAAAAACCAGGACAAGCCTAGATATGTAGATTGCAAAAAACTGTCTTAACTATAGAGCAAACCTCATGGAGGAAAGAAAACAAGGTTCCAACAAAAAAACAGTCAATTGTAAACTATAGGAAGCACCATAAAACTCATTCAAAAACGTAATCCACAGTGAAGTTTTGCAAAAGACTTTAGAAGATCTACAAATATATTTGTGGTATTTTCAAAAAAAATAACTGATCGTATTTTTGTCTTTTGTAAGTAAAAGTAAAGTTGGCGACTGTAGACGAGGGTAACCCGAAGGCTCCCTTTTCAATAGCAACTACACTGAGGTGTAGGGGAGGGTGCTACTCCTTTCCCTGGATTGCTCCACTTTACCCTTGATACATACCTTATATTGCTGAGTGTTAAGCAAGGAGGTATCAAGTGCCATTTTTATAGTCTTTGGTATGACGCGACCTGGGATTGAACCCAGGTCTCCCGGATGATTGGCGAACACTCTACCCACTAGGCCAATGAGCTGAGACAGTTTTAATTTTCGATCAATCAAGAAACAAAACAATGTATTAATATACTTCATAACCAACTGCCAGCCATTCAAACTACGAGGTGCATACAATAAGTTTCCAGACTTTTTTTGATAGTACACACATGAAACTCTAGTCCCCTTCGAAGTAATCTCCTCCGGCTGCAGTGCACTTGTTGTACTGTTCCGACAACTTCTGGAAGGCCCCATGGAAGTCTTCTTGTGTGAGTGTGTCAATGACCTTCGTCACAGCCTCTTTCATCTCCTCAATTGTCTCATAACGACAGCCTCTAAGCTTAGAGAATAACCAAAAGTCTCAGAGAGCAAGGTCTGAACAATAGGGAGGGTGAGGAGCTGTCTTGATGCCCATCTTGGTTAAATAGTCTGTGACAAGGATGAAGTTGTGGACTGGTGCATTGTCCTGATGCAAATGCCACTGACCAGATTTAAAGTGTGCTGGCCTCTTCCGATGGAATCTCTTCCTGAACTCCCTGAAGACCTCAATGTAGTAACCCTAACCCTTTGGCCAATCAACTCTGGTGTATTGACTTCCTTACTCCTCCCACACCTCTCATCATCCCTCACAGACTCCCTGCCTTCCTTGAATCTCTTACGTAACCCCAAAACTGATGCTCAATTCATGCAAGATAGTCGAAAAGCAGTCTAAAGCATTCCATCCGTTTCTGTGGTATTTTTTCTAAGTTTAAACTGAATTTTACAGCATATCTTTCTTCTGAAGTGTCAGATTGCATTTTTGAAATTCACCAGCAGTCTTTTGTAGGGTGTATTCCAATTGCTGCTGTAGCTGTTGATTTAAACCTGAAATCATAAAAATTTGTCAGTTATCTCCAAAGATGTATAGTAATAACATACTGAATTTTCAAGAGTCTACAACAATTTTAAATCCCCATATGAAAAAAGTCTGGAAACTTATCGTATGCACCTCGTAAATGAACAATTATCGGTGTGCATCTCAGCATGGTATTCTGCTAGTACTGCTAAGAATACAATTGCATCCACTGTATAGGGATAAAACCCCAACAAAAAAAAGGTAAGGTGTCCTGGGTATGGCATTCAATTGCATCCAGTTGTGTAATCCAGTTCTCTACCTCTGAGAAGTATGGGGTCATTTTTTATTTAGCAATACTATCAGGTCAGTGTATGTGCCCAATAGTTCGTTTAGAAAATTATTAATACTAGATTGATATACTTGAAATGATATGATGCTGAAAATTAATGAATATCATTATTAAATGGGTAAATATCCTTCAGATTACTTTCTCTTAGTGTTGTATACCCATGATTTGCACAATTCAATGAACGAACGAACACACACCTTTATAAAAATATATCTCTCACACTTTATTCTCAAAAGGGTTGATGTTTCTGTGGTGTGTGAGAGATGGGTGGAAACAGGGACAGACTGCTATATGGACCCAACTTTTTCTCTTGAACATAGCACGCTGTGTTATCTTCAAGAACCCACTCAGTACTTCTTCTGGATCTTGGTTGGAGTTGCTCAACCGGGGGTCCCTGAGGGCCACAGCCCTCAGTCTGGAAGCTGGCCCTCACTCTGGCCTTCCTGTCTCCAACTGACTCAACAGCCACTATATTCTTTCATAACGCCCACTTGCTTTTGCTTCTTCTTCCACTTATTTACACAGGTGCATCTCTAATTGACAGCTTGGTCAAGAGTCAATATATAACATTAGACCAGTTTCAATATTGAGACTCAGGCTGCCTTACAGCTTAGTCGTAGCTGGATCCAGAACAGGTGGATTCATGCCTTTTTGAAGGAAATTAGCACAAAAGTAAAATGCAAATAGCTCCATCCAGAATTTGAACTTGCATCACCAAGACCACTTCCTACAATAACATGACATTTTCAGACAAAATATGTTGTAAATTTGGGTAAAAACTAGATTCAGCCAATAGTATTCATCAGATGCTGATTAAGTGAAAGAGGATAATGAGCCAATAAGCAGAATATTTTTCAATGTTTATTGCCTGCAATGAATATTTTTTTTTATTTTTTTGAATTTGGTTCCAGTTGAATTCATTACCTATCACAATTCTTTAATTATAACATGAATAATTCAATGAAATTATTTTAGTCCAATGATATAAGCTTATTCTAAATCTGAAATTTTGTTTTAAAAGTTTCAATTAGAGGCTAATAATTTTAAGCATAAATGTACTTGTTTATATATTGAAATCAATAAAAAGTATTCATTTTCATCTAAGACCTTAACAGTGTTATTTGCTTATCACACATATTTTCAGGAAATGTCACTGCTGATGATAATAACCTACCTCACAACCGAGAGCGAGTATATAGCTGCAATAACTGAAACAAGGATTACAATGAATAGATAAGTAAATGAAATCTGTCACAAAAACAGATTCTCTTCTTATTACTTTCTCAGTGAGTGCAAGTAAAAATTGCAATGTGTTTTCCCCGCAAAACATAGATGCCCAGTATTGATGGCTGTTTTAGTAGTCGCTTCAAAAAGTAAAATGTTTGGTTTATGGCTCCAAAAATGTACGTCCTGGATATTTAAGAAATGTCTTTTGAATAAAAAAAACTGGTAAAGCTTATGCAGAAGTCATGAGTTCAATCTCTGGATTAGGAAGTGTAGAAATATACACCAATTTAGTGGAGAGACTGATAGGAATCATGAGGAAAATTGATGGCTGTAAGTTCTGAAATTCTCTGGGAAGGAACCAGACATGACAGTTTCAATAGATTAATATCTCTTTAGAGATTGAATGAATGTTGTAAATAGACGCGACCAAGAGACTGGTAATTCTGAAAAGTGGTTACAAAAAAAGCAACTATAACATTTCCTTGTCTAGTCACTTAGCTCTATGATTATAGTGCAAAAATTAACATATGCGACAACCAGGCAAATAATCTCCTACTTTGCATTATACCCAATCATTCAAACATTCCTCTGAGAAAATAATTTATGCATCATTAAGTTGTCATTCAACCATAGGTCAATACCCTAAAAATGCAGAAGTTGGTTGGGGCTGTTTAGATAATAAAAGGTTTTTGAAAGGTCTTTTAGTGAGTCTGTTGTGAAGAACTGATTTAGTTGCCGATCAATGAATTATATTTTCTTCCATTCATTGTTGATATGTGTATATCATATTTACCCAACCCCTCCGCTTGGGCAGGATATGACACAAGGTCAATCTTTTTAAGCGGAGTTTAACAGGTTTGCATTCAGAGTTTTCCTTCTCCTAGACTAGCTGCCTCACCAAGGCTGAAGAAACAGTTTGTCCTACAATTTACCCATAGCTGGAGGGAGAATAATTGGATTCATACCTTTCCCAAGGGTATTAGTGCTATGTGAATTGCAATCAGTCTCGTCCAAGGTTTGAACTGGTGTTGCCGTGTTCATTTCCTGCGACGATAACCATTACACCACGGGCACCTCCCAATTTGTTGATATGTGTATATGTTTGATACCTCAAATTCTGATTTCTCAATCAGCTGGAGCAGTAAAACACACTGACTGCTTCTCTGCTGAGGCTTAAGATCCCCCTCCCCAATGAGTGTTCTGGATATAACCATAAAATATCTGATGATGAGGCTCCAGTAATGTTGGAACTTTGGGGAATGTGAAATACCTCTTCATTGACATTGCTCCCTGCTTGATTCTGGCTTGGAGTGGTAGTATCTGATAGGGTCCTATCTATGTGTCAAATTGAACTGTGTACTTATGCTAAGCTGAACTGTTTGAAATAGAATTGATTTTTGAATTTGAAACCATGTATTTATGTTAAACTTAATTATTTGAAATAGAACTGTTTATCATATTTACCCCCCACCGCACGGGCAGGATATGACACAAGGTCAATTTTTTTAAGTGGAGTTTAACAGGTTTGAATTCAGAGTTTTCCTTCTCCTAGACTAGTTGCCTCACAAAGGCTGAAGAACCCAGTCTGCCCTTCTATTTACCCATAGATGGAGGGAGAATAATTGGATTCATACCTTTCCCAAGGGTATTAGTGCTATGTGAAATGCAATCAGTCTCAGCCAGAACTGTTTATATGTGTAAAAATGAATTTGGCATTAAAAACCTACTATGGTTGCTGCGCTATCAAACTAAACCAATCAAATTCTGATCATCCTATTGGCAGTTCTTGGAATATGCTGACTGTATCCCCGCCATCAGAGGGATAAAATTACACTTAAAAGGGATCTTCTACGTATGATACTAAGCTGCATTAATGGTGAAGCTCCAGTTCTGTGGATTTGGAGATTGTAGAGTACTCCTTCATTGCCATTACTCCTAAGTCTACAATGATTTGGAGTCATACGTTATGATTCCATCTATCAGAAAAAAAAGATATTCCCTGTTATGTTCTAAAAATCTTTATTATACCAAAAATTCTTTAGATGTGTACACTTTATTTTTGCTATTGTGATCATTACCCTAAAAATTATTCAAATGAATACACAAAATTTTATGAAAGCAAAGATAATGTTGCTGAAAATTGGTATAAGTTTACAGAAAGTCTAAAAAGTTACATTAGGGATAGAAAAATAATGGTGTAATTTTAAAAGAAATAATGATATATATATATATCTATATATCTATATATATATATATATATATATATATATATATATATATATATATGTATATATATAATGGAAAAAATTATTTTGTATGGGAGAGACATTTGAAGAAATTTTTTTTTTCATTTTATGAATGAATATACGTAATAGTTGCAAAAATTTTCTTCTCAAGTTTTAAGTGAAATCATCATTAAAATCATCATCATTGATGATTAAAATTTTCACTTTAAAAGTAAGATAATTTTGTGGTGGTCTGATTTTCTTAAATGAAATATTATCTCTCTATATATTGCTGAAGCTCATTATATATATGTGGACATATAAGTTGCCTGAATTTTATTATAACTATCTACATATATACCCACACATCTGATTGAATTTCTTAGATGTTACATTAGGATTATCTGGTTATATACTATAAAAATTATCATATTTCTATATATATATGGTCTTCATATAACTCATAAAACTGGAATTCCTTTATGACCAATTATATCTGGGAAGGGAACAGCTCTCCACAACATCACAATATCTTTAGCCAAATTGTTAGCCTCTCTCTTAGACACAATTAGCAATTTGCACATCAAAAATTCCAGTGATTTCTTCAACAAAATAAATGATAAAAAATATCTCTAGCCAGACTCTACATAAAATCATTATACACCAGTATTCCTGTTAAATGTATCAAGCATTTAGAAATTCTCCTCAAGAAAATAAACATTACATTCCATCTTCAACAATATAATTAAAATTTGCATGAAATAGTTTTTTTTTTTTCAATACTGTAGTATATTTGGAAACCAAAATTTGGTTTATTCATGGGTTTGCCAATTAGCAAAATTTTTGATAGAGCAATACTCTTAGAATGCTTTATCTCAAAGAACAAAGCATTTTCCTGAGCAATTATTAAATTGATAATTTTGTTGAATTTGTTGGGAATAAATAAGTAAAAAAAAACAAAATGAAATTGAATTAAGATAATTATTAAAATATGCCGAAACTCCCAGAGGCTTCTGACAGAAATAGGGGTGATGCATGTGCAAAGGAAAAGGACCGTCCCGACAAAAGGAGGAAGCTCATTCTCTTTCAGCAGTGACCAGCGAAGTGACAACACCTTGCTAACTGGTGGAGGATGCCATGCGTTCGTCTTTAGACAACACATTGGCTAACCCTTCCACTGGTAGTAGTCATCTCTTTCACTACCAACCCATGGCTAAAACACCGGATTTAGACAAACTCTCAAAAGTGACAAACACATCACTAAAGCCTTATATACTGAACACGTTAAAGCTTTAAATACCAAATAAGGACACATATATAACCAAGAAACGACTTACGCATTTTTAACACCTTCACTGGGGGATTCAACCAATTCAATTGTATTCAGGGAGAATTTCCTCACCCACTGAATGGTTGTTGAACCCAGGAATAAAGGAAAAATATTAAAAAAGTCTTTGTCTCCTATCTGTTACTATTTTCTTTCATACAATTCTTTGATGGCCTTCTTATCCAAGAAGTTACACTAGCAATACAATGTGGGGTAAAAATAGAATAACCTCAGAATGGAGTCAGATAGCAAACAGCAACACAGCTTGCCCTGCGATCCCATAAATTTATTCACACATTGAATGTCTTTTTTAATTAAACTGAAACTGTTTACTCTAGATGGTCTTGTCTCAGTACTTTGAAAAATTAAAAATAGAAAAGCCGCAGGTGATGAAATTCCCCCAGAAGTATGGAAGACCAGACAATTTGACGACATACTGCTCTGACACTGTAATGCTGATTATAATCAAAATCTGATTGACAGATGGATGAAGGGATGCATACTCCCTTTCCCTAAAAAGGGCAACCTTGGATTAGCCAAGAATTACTGAGGTATAACACTTACATCTATAGCATACAAAATATACAATGCCTTTCATAAATAGAAGAACCAATATCATAATGAACCACTGATACAATGAGAACTCAATGGGTTCATGTTTCATCTAGTTATCATTTTTAGACTAGCATTTCTTTCTCCAATTTCATCTCATAAATCTGTAAAAGAATTGTAATAAAAAGCAACAAAAATAACTCCAAAGAGATACCAGTAAAAAATTAATAAGGTAAATATTTATTTACACATAAATAAGAAAATTAAAAAAAGTTACTATAACAAATATTCATTATCTGCATACATATTCTTTGATGCTGCCTTTATTATTTAATATATGCAGCCATGTGTATATAATGATGATAGTTCTATAAAAAAAAAACATTAATTAGGATGAACAAACTGGCCCACAATGCACTTATCAACAACTAGTGAGTGTACGACTGATGGTAAATTAACACCAAAAGCACTGTTTATCACCAAAGCCTAGCAGCAATAAACCTGCTCAGTGTATAGATAGGTTTGGTTTGTTTAATGGCACATCAACCTTTGTAGGTTATTTAATGCCAAAGCCATCCTTTGAGAAGAATAGAAGCAGTTCTATTTAACCCATAGCTGGGAGGATAAGGGGGTTCATACCTTTCCCAAGGGTATTTGTCCGGAAGTAACCATAATAGCGCTACTGGAGTTTGAACTCGCTTACTACCAGTGTTTATATAGGTGACCATTTAGTAACAGCAGGTACTATGAGCAATCTGAAGTCTGTTTGCCAGACAAAGTAAAGACTAGTAAATTCTTATTGCCAATTTCTTCACATCTATGAAATTAAAGTGTTGAACTTGTTCAGTTCTGGGATGAGTGACCACTTTGAAACAGCAGGTACTTTAAACAACCAGAAGAAAGCACTGGTATTTCTAGTTCCAAAATAGAAGTGGACCGTTTTAAATAGTCTTTTGAAAAGACTATGAAAGGTTGAATTTTATGGTCTTATGGCCACAGGTTCTCTACTCCTATGCTAAGCTGATTAAAAACTACTAATCTTTATTTAAATCTCCATGTTTCATCTTAATATCTTTATGAATTTAAAATTTCTTGAACTCTAGGATCTTGATTATTAGATTTTTTTGTCTCAAAATCAGATTTTTGTATGTACATTTAAGTTACTGGTTTGGGATTCTGAGTGATACTTGGCAAAAATCATTGCCATACCAGATTCACTTTTGTCTGTTGAAGTTTTCCTACTTCAATGGAAGGTATTACTCACCTCTTTGTTGATGCTGCCACTTTCAGAAAATCTGACCTCACTCAGAGCTTCAAGGTCAATGCTTTATTTTTGGAGCTCCTAAGATATAATGGTACCCCTCCTTTAAGGTGTGTTTGAGTTGGGTTTGTCCAGAATTATTCTTATATTCCATGTTAGATTGACGTACTTTTGTTGGACCTTTTTATACTGGGTGACATCTTGCCAGTATGGGTATTTTTCTTTGTTGGAGTACATGTTACACAGAGGAAGCTGGCTAGTTTTTCTTTTTAAAGATGCATAAGGGTTATACATATGTACATTTCTGTAACAGCAAAAGCAGCAAAATTAAGCATGATACACTTATAATGTTCTTAGAATATAAAGCAACTTTCCCTCTAAATTCTGAACAAAAAATAATAGTGTGAAGACTAATTTCTTGCTCACCTTATAACCATCTGATTTAAATATGACAGATTAACTTATCAAGGGAAGTAACTACAAGTCTAGCCGATTTCAATAAGACATTTTTATTCCAAAGGCTATGTGTTCGAAGAGCCTTAAAAACAGAATATTCTAAATGTTTAAGTCTACAGGGTCACACTTTAAAGTTGGGAAGATAAGAATATATTATGCTAAGTAATATATTAAATAATCTTGTGATCAAAATTTTGAAAACAAAATTATGTCAACATTAAAAAAGAAAAATAAATGAAAATGTTACTAATTACATCAAGAAATAAGAATACCTTTATTTTAACTAAATAATTATTTCCCAGGAATCACTATTTTCTTTTCCTCTTTTTTTTCAACTTTATAATGAAATAAAGTAAAAAGTTAAAATACAAAATGTATTGTTGAATAACATAACCTTCACTTACATTTAAAGTAAATTTCAAAATTAAACAACCAAAACTGCAAAATTTTGAAACAATCCAAAATCTTTTGAAGTCAGTTGCATTTAGGCATTATATTTCTTTGGAAGGTTTTTGTTGTGAAGTCAGTAACAACTGCTATATTTGTGAGGGCTATTCATCAAATGGGGAGTAAAAAGGCAAATGTTTAAGTGTTAAGATCTTTCATTATTTTATTCTCTTTCAATTCAGTCTTTGAGACCAAGGTAGCAGAAGAAATGGACAGCAGACACCATGTGGCTAGTTTCTTTGTTCTTTGGAGAATAGGATTCTTCTTGATCCTTGATCTTTTCATTTCCAGTAAACCTTTGTCACTAAAACAGAAACAGAGTGAATCATGAAATCTGTGATATATATATATATATATATATATATATCATCCAACGCCAAGTCAGCTGATAGTGGGAATGATTTTTTAAGGTTTATATATATATATATATATATATATATATATATATATATATATATATATATATATTATCCAATGCCAAGTTCTTCTACAGGGATGGTTTTAGCATAAAATGACCCATGAATATTGATATGCCATTAAACATAGAAGTTTGACCAATCTGAGATCTAAGAGTTCTAATGTCTTTGGCCAACAGTCTTTTGTGAATTTTTTTTAGTACCACCACTGTTCTTCTACAGGGATGGTTTTAGCATAAAATGACCCATGAATATTGATATACCATTAAACATTGAAGTTTGACCAATCTAAGATCTAAGAGTTCTAATCTCTTTGGTCAATGGTCTTTTGTGATTTTTTTTTAAAAGCCTATAAATGATCCATTATTGTTTCAATTTAGTTATTTTTCAAATACTCCTTATTTAAATCCTATAACTGTAAAATTACTTAACAGTGAGTTTTAAGACTGTCTTCAAGTAAGTCTGAATAAAGAATAAAAATATATCTTAAAAAATATTTTCATTCTAACCATAAGAATTTAAATAAACTTTTTTCTTGTCAATGTTGATGTTTTAAAAAAAGAAGTTATGTTTTCATAAGTTTTGGTTTCGGATTTCTCTTCTAGTGTTTTTGGGATTGGAATTTTTATTTTGCCTCTCAGTTCCAGCCTATTTGCATAGCACGAAAGTAAAGTCAGTGAGGAAAGTATAAAAATGGCAAAAATTAGTTTTCATAGAAAAGTGGAACCTCTGCTCCTAAAATATTGATGTTGTATATTTTTGTGTGACAGATATGGAATATGAAGTCCATTTATATATTGCCAATCACCTGCCAGTGCTTTGGCTAAAAGCACAACAGCTAAGATTACATAGAAAGAATAAATGCTACCAAAAAAAACTCTTCTTATTTTACTTGCAGACACTGGTATTTAATATTTCTCTGTTATTTTTTTCAAGTTTTTGTTTTGTTTTTTAGTCTGAAATCCATTTTTGTCAATTGTTATTTACTGCCAACCAAGTCTGTGTACAATACATTTAACTAGATGGATAGCCTATGTTATGACTAAAATTCCTGAAAATGGCATTTTTCAGCTAAAATAACATCTCTCTAAAGCAATGACACTTGATATTTTCATGGAGCCAACTCTTACAATGTATGTTCTCATGACCTGTGTCCTGAAAATAAAAAGCAATATACAAATTTATTACGAAACAAAATAGACACTAATGACACAGCTGATTAAAGATAAACCCTCATAATATACATTCTTGTCAATGTTGAAATTTGAGGTCAGTCTAGAAAATAAGACTCAGTTTGTTTTTTTTTATTTTTCAGGTTAGCAACCCTGACTGAAAACCAACTGATTAATGTTGACATTAGACACAGGTAAAAACCAACAGATCAATGTTAATATTAAACACAAGTGAAAACATTTAGTTTGCATCTTAACTGAGCAAAATTTAATTATAACAAGATTGTTTTGTTAAACTTTGAAGCTTTTAAAAAGTAAACACAGTCTTATTGAAATGAAGTTCAAGAGTTTTATATCAGATATGACAGTCTCCATTGGTCAATGAACTGGAAGATGAGTCCCATTCTGGTTGATTGGTCACTTCATGAACTGAACAAGATGTGACAAAGATGTGATCTCTCCTCAGACCTAGTTGACATTTGACAATGATTGATGAATTAACATTGATTTGTGAATTTTCTCATATTTTGGACAAGGCTATTTGCATTTCACATAATATCAATGCCCTTGGGAAAAGTATCAATCCAACTGTCCTTCCTCCTACAATAAATAAATAGTAGGGTAGACTAGGCTCTTTAAACTTGGAAGGGCAACCAGTCTAAAAGAAGCGAAACACAAGGGTAAGGTGGAGCAATCCTGGGGAAGGAATAGCACCCTCCCCTACACCTCGGTGTAGTAGCTATTGAAAAGGGAGCCTTCGGGTTGCCTTCGACTACAGTCACCAACTTCACTTTACTTTTTGTTGCTAACATTTTTAACAAGCCATTTTAATTACCAACCTCTCTGCTCGGGCAGGGTATAACACAAGGTCAATTTTTAAGCGAAGTTTAACAGGTTTGAATTCAGAGTTTTCCTTCTCCTAGACTAGTCGCCTCACCAAGACTGAAGAACCTAGTCTGTCCTACTATTTGCCCATAGCTGGAGGGAGAATAATTGGATTCATACCTTTCCCAAGAGTATTAGTGCTATGTGAAACACAATCAGCCTCGTCCAGGATTTGAACTCATCTCGCCATGTCCATTTCCTACGACAATAACCACTACACCACAGGCACCGGTTTCAAGTATTGCTATCAAACACAAATAGTTCAATTCCCACATAGTTAATGGTTCCAAGCATTGCTATGTAATACTAACAATTCAATTCAACATTATTTATTTGTTTGCACACAGTTTCAAGTATAGAAAATGATTAAATAGTTCTATTTGACCCATAGATGGGACTCTAACAGGTACTTCTGCTCCAGGTCAGAGTGGACCTGGGAGTAATAGCAATGTAGGGGTATTCCACATTTCCCAAAGCTCAATAACTGGAGCCTCACCATCAGATATAGTCTAGTGTTATAACCAGACATAAGCTCTATTTGACCCATTAGCCCTGTTGGCTAGGGCTGTAGAATACACTGATGCACCTCTGCAAAGGGGTAAGACTCCTCCCACAAGTGTTCTGGTTATTGTTTGAAATAGAACTGTTTTCACATTTAAACTATGTACTTATGCTAAACAGAATTGTTTGAAATAGAACTGTTTCAAAATTTAACTGTGTGTAAATAAATGACTCATGTTTAATTAAATTGTTAGTGATACATAGCAATAAATACTTGGATCCATTTAACTTCATTGACTAAACTGAATGGTTTGAAATAGAACTGTTTTTTATTTAGCTGTGTGTAAACAAAAAAACTGTACTTATGCTAAACTAAATTGTTTGAAATAGAACTACTTATATGTATAGAAATGGATTTGGCATTAATAACCTACAATGGTTAATATGCCATTAGACCAAACTATTTGACCGATAGAGGGAACTTTAACAGGTTCTATTACTTTGGTTCAGAGTGGATCAGGAAGTAATGGCAATGAAGGGGTACTCCACATTTCCCAAAGCTCCAAGATTGTTTTTAGTGCCATATCTTGGACACTTGTTTAGGGGTGTCTTACTCCTCTGTAGCAATACAGTGACGGCAAATTCTTTAAAATCCCATTACGGGACTTTATTTTTGCACATGTGAAGACGGGGCAGGCTGGCACTTGATCCCTTATAGAATAAGTCCTCGTTCAGAGTTTTTTCTCGGGCACATAAGAACTGGCATATTATGTGGGGGATTAATTTATGGCTAGACTGACCGCCGCTGGCAAGGGGTTCCAAATTTCACATTATACACACACCCACCAAGGCGGCTAGTCTTCCTCCCTTAGAACAATGGAAGATATGGACCTCTAGGTTTAGACGTAATAATATTATATTGTAGTAGTCGGCAATTCCGGTTTCCCGTATGATATTTTAAAGGAATTTATAGGACAATTTTAAGCGAGCATATCATAAGGCGAATAGAAGCTGAAAAAGAAATATGACATAACAAATTCGTAGCAGACGCTGCAAATAATAACTTCAAGCACGTGGAAACATTAAAATATATCAATCTTTTACTACACATAGATATACACCTTCAACGTGTCAAATATATCATAAATGAATAGTCCATGAACATAAATGTCTTTCTTCTTTTCTTTTCTTTTGTTTTTCTTCAAATTGAGAGAGAGAGAGAGAGAGAGAGAGGGTATATAAAATTGGGTATAAGGAGAAACGGTCTCAAAGTTTACTTATCTTTTTTTCTTTTTTTTTTTGATGGAGTTCCTGTGGAGAATATTTCCTCTTTTACGGGCTAATAGACTTTATGCTATTTTTAATACTGGCTTGAAGAAATGGCTCCTTTGTGTCCGAGATATTCTTTTCATCTTCTTTTACCCGGAGTACTTGGCTTTGGTTCCATCCGCCACAAACCCTGTCCAACAACTAACTTTCTTATTGTCTATTTCCGCTGACAGGAAGGAGTCCCCACTTCAGTTTCAGGGTCCTAGCCAATCATTTGGCTTTTCTCTTCTTCCCACTTGGCCAGGCGATCCGTTAGGGCTACTATATGTCACCCCGTATCCCATTCTTTTTCCATCAGGTCCCCAAGTACAAACATCTGTTTTTCCATTCTGACTTGGATTTGTTACTTTGGGATTAACCTACATTACTATGATGTCTTAACGATCATTCTCTGATGGCTTGCCACTGTTAATTCAAACATGAGGATAGTAGTAATCTTATTTCAATCTTCTCAGTGGGATACCACGTGACAGCAGTTACTTTATTTCACAACTTTGATCAATTAGGCTGATGTCTATATGTCTTCTATAAATCTTATAAATGTATATATTTATATATGAAAAACCCAATGACAGTGATTACACAGAAATAATAGATTGGTTGGTTGGGTTTTATGGTATATCAATTTTTGTAGGTTATTTAAGGCCTAATTCATTTTTATACAAATAATCACTTCTATTTCAAACAATTCAGTTTCATAAAACAGCTCTAATTCAACCAGTTTAGTTTAGTATAAGTATAGATTTCGTTTACACACAGTTAAATTTCAAAACAGTTCTGTTTTAAACAATTCAGTTTAGTATAAGTATGCAGTATTTACTTCTATTTGACCCATAGATAGGACACTATCAGGTGCTCCCACTATGGGCCAGAGTGGACCAGGGAGTAATGTCAGTGAAGGGGTGCTCTGCACTCCTCAAACTCCAGCATTACTGGAACCTTACCATTAGATTGTTCAGTGTCAGAGTAATATAACAATGCATTAAAAATTATAGAAATAAGACAAGATAATAACTCACGATTCTGACAACAAATTGATAAATGCCTGATGCTTTTATGACAGAACAGGTTCAAAAACTAAAATTCTAAATTATAATCCCACGTTAATCTTTCTATTATTATCAATTTAATGTGTCATCACAATCATCAATTTTACATATATATATATATATATATATATATAACAGAGATATATACTCCCCTACCCCCGTGGGGTTGAGTTCTCTGGCGAAGAAGAAATCATGTTGCCATTAGCGTTCATTGCAAGCCTCTTCGTAGATGAATTGAGGTCTCGGCAACGATTGAACGGATGTATGTAAACAATAGTAATTGTGATTCATAACCGTTTAAAATTTACTTTGCAGCTAATGTCTCCTCGTGGCTGAATGGTTAGAAGCTTTGGCTTGGTGTTTGAGTCAACCGGGTTTCGATCCCAGTTATGGGAAGCTACTATCTATATACTATACTATCTATAAGGCTACTATCTAGCTACACTGATGAGTTGTGATAGAACAAAACAGATCTGTCTGTGGATGACTATATATATATATATATATACACACACACACATATTTTCATCTAGAAAACAAGAAATAAAAACTCACAACTCTGAGTTTCACATTGGTTATCAAGACTGGGTCACTAAAAGATCAGCAGTAACATTACTTTTAAATGAGCCAGTGCTCATTTGTTTGCACATTGTTAAATGGTTTCAACTATTACTATTTACTGTTTGCACACAGTTAAGTAGCATTACTTGAAATCATTAAACACTAATTATTCTATTCAATATTAAAAATATTCCCTAGAAAAAGACTGAATTGTTTTATGTAGCCAGTAGATGGGACCCTAACAGGTACTACCACTCAGGGTCAGAGTGGACCCGAAAACAATGGCAATGAAAGGGTCCTCCACATTCTCTAAAGTTCCCAGACTAGAGCCATTACATTAGAGCACCATTACATAGTTTAGTGTCATATCCAGGACAGTCTTTGAAAAAGTCTTACTTACCTGCAGAGATGCAGTTGGCATATTTTACTGCTCCAACCAAGTGGGCTATTTAATCAACGTGGGTAAGTAATATTGTCAGTGGTTCATTATGGATTTTGCTCCCAAAGCCCCAAGTCTTAATCTTGAGATGAATTTTCAGTTTGATAAACAAGCTAGGTCTGTTGAGTATGGAAGATACTGTAATTGCACAATCCTGTGTTTTATCTAATATATTTCATTCAGACACTATCAAGACTGGAATTTTTTTTTCAAATCATCTAGACTGTCAAGAAATTATCACTTTTTATTTTTAAATTCTGAATTTAAAAATTCTTAAAATTCAAACCTTAAGGCTTAATGTTTTTCCATTACACCTCTTACACATATATACGTTTATGACATCATTCCTCTGCATACATTCTACAAGCCCAGACTTATTATAGTGTATTGCTTCTGGCTATATTGCAGGAAAATAAATGATATACGCTATAACAGAGAATAAACAGATTCATAACAATTTACTTTTACTTGGTCACTAAAAACAAATTTGTCTGGTGCTACTTGTTCATATAAACAAACTTCCATAACCATAAATCAAAAATTTATTCCATAAGAATCTTTGATTTTAGACCTCCTTGAATAACTATAATGAAACAAAATAGTTTCTCTCCTTTTTTGTTCATGAATTTCCCCCTGATAGATACTCTAATTACCGAGTTACATCATACATAAGGTTTATTCAATAAATTATGTAAATTTTGCCAAAGAGATTGGCAATAGGAACCACTGTTTATGGTTGCACCTTTTTCAATAAAATCAATAGTGATGGATCTTTTTATATCCTAGAACACTATCAGCATGGCCTTCTTTACTGATCACTGTAAACCATGTTTAGCAAATTCATAAACTTTCTTTATTTGGGAAGAAATTTTAAAACTTGATAAAATGTGTTTTGTCAACTTTTATGTGATTCCTTATCCTCTTGGCAAAAAAATTATCCTAGATTGGTAAATACACCATCAAAATCAATGAATCAAACACTGCAAACCTGTAACACTGTAAAAAATGTTATCTTTTATATTGATGGCATAGAAAATTCCATCTCTTCCTCTTCAAAACTGCTTAAAAATTTGCTCAGTGGCATTTGATTGATTAATCAATCTTAACAGCATATCAATCATTCTAGGATTATCTTATACATTAAGGTTAGGGAATTGCATTTATTCTATGTTTCTAATTACAATTTTTAATGTAGTTGTTTCTTGAGATTTTTTTGTAAGATCCCATCAAATACAGATAATTCTTAAACTGATCTATGTGACCCATAGATGGGACCCTAACAGATACTATCACTCAGAGTCTGAGTGAACCTGGGAGTAATGGCAATGAAAAGGTATTCCATACCCTTCAGGGCTTTAGAACTGTAACCTCACTCCTGAATACAATTTAGAGTTATACCCAGGACATAGAATGAAAAGCGTAGGTAACTGGTAAGTGATATGTTTAGCCAAATGTTGTGTACAGACACTACGTGAACTAAATCAAACTATGCACTGTCAGCTGAGTCTGTAAAATGCCCCAACTGCACAACTGCACCTCTGCAGAGAGGTAAAGTGTCCTGAGTATGACACTAACCATCTGATGGTGAGGCTCGAGTCCTGGAGCTTTGAAGAATGTGGAATAGCCCTTCATTGTCATAGCTCTCAGGTCCACTCTGACCCAAAATAGTAGTACCTGTTAGGGTGCCATTCATTAGTTATTCAGTCAGTTGAAACCATTTAACTGTGTGCAAACAAATGATTATTATTGAACAGAATTGTTTAGAATTATTAGTTTTAACTAAAAATACTTGAAACAATTTAACTGTGATTAATATTATATTAGATTGCAATCTAACCGGCCCATTGGCTTAGTGGTTAGAGTGTTTGCCAAAAGCTCGGGAAACCGAGGTTCAATCCCAGTACGAGTCATACCAAAAACTCAAAAAATGGTATTTGATGCTTCCTTGCTTAACCCTCAGCATTATAAGGTATGAATCAAGAGTAGAGTTGAGCAATCCCTGGAGAGGAGTAGCACCTTTCCTTACACCTTGATGTAGTAGTTATTGAAAAGGGAGCCTTTTGGTCTCCCTTGACTGCAATTGTCTACTTTACTTACTTAGATAGGAATACTTGATAAATACAATTACAAATTTTAAAAAGCAATACTTGAAGCCATTTAACTGTGTGTACAAACAAATGAGCAAAGGTTATGCTGTGAAAGAGTTGACTAAACTCCAAGGCAGAAATGGCAATGCAGAGTATATTTTAAAAAGAAACATGGTCGCTGTCGACATGAAAAGATTTTGATGGTCGTCTCATAAAATCTCACAGGACCGATGTTTATATGCAAATTTTGAGCTTGCTTGAATTGGAACATAAATATGGGAAAGGTTCCATTTGAGAAGGACTATTTGTTTCTCTGGTGTTTGAAACCAGGGAGCCGGTGTGAGATAATGTGAACACGTACTTGGAGCGAGAAGTAATCAAGAATTTGATGAGAGAAACATGGAGGATTCACTACTCCAGAGTTGGGAGAACAAATTACCAACAAGTTACCAACAAACTAATAACTTAATAATCATATATATATATATATATATATATATATATATGTAATATGTAATATATGTAATATATATATGTATAGGTTTTTGCATTAAATTACCATCAAGAATTGACATGCCATTCAACCAAATAATCTAACAAAACTCTCTAATGATTGTAATGATAAATGTAAATAGAGTCAGGTCTTTCATACCATTAAATACCATATACACACATTCTTTTTTGCTTTCAGGTTATTCCAAAGTTTTCAAAAAAGAAAAAAAGTAGCTTCATTATACTTAGATATTGTTTTGAAGTTGAGTAAAATAATTGTGTGTTGAGTATTTCTGCAAACCACTTAAATAGGAAAAGAAAAAAGCCCAGGGAATGCAAAAGTATGCAAAATAATGAAAGACAAAGAATTTCTATTATGTTTCCTCATTGAGATCAACACAGGAAAAGAAAAGCCTAAAGCAATAAACAAAATAAACAATCTATATTTCATTAGAAAGTCTCTCAAGTTTTAAATAAAATGACAAAAATAATTTTAGCAACAAAGATATTTGCTACTGGCTGATTTGGGTAAAATAATCACTCATAGTTTATTTATTTGTATAAATTTTATTTATGGCTACAAAAAAATTCATAATTTTAATTATGAACAGATGGAACAGAAATTTGAATGTTCTTTTTTCTGGTTTTTCTCCTTTGGTAAATGAACAGCATCTAGTGTTAAGAGTAGTGTTGGCCAGTAGATAAGCAATGTGAAACTTCAGTGACCCTTTATTTTCACCATATTCAGTTGGTTGGTGTTAGGGAGGATATTTAGCATCCACATATAAAGGTTCAATATTAGCATTTGTATATCAATGATACACTTACATGGAAAACGTTTTTGACATACCAAGGTTAAAGAACACAGTCTGCCCTAATATTTATCCATAGCTAGAGGAAAAATAATTGGTTTCATACTTTTCCCTTGAGTATAAGAGCTATGTGAAATGCAAATAACCTCATCCAGGATTTGAACTCATGTTCATTTCACCAAAAGAATCTCCTTACATATTTCTTAGAATGAATTAAACAGTTAAGAAAAACAAGTTTTTTTTCTGTCTTAGGAAATCTTATTTGGAACTGATCAAGGAGAATGAAAAGGTGAATCCACATTGGAATTTTTATGAGTTGCTCAATTAGTGAGTTAATTTGGGCATACCCATCTACTTACTGACTCAAAAATCCTGAATAGCTTCTTGCAATCTTGGCAATAAAAGCAAAGTTTTTGCTTGTTCAAATATTTTTAGCAATGTTTTCTCTAGCCATTATGAGGAATTACCAAATGCAAAGTTTAGGTCATAAGTATTTGAACAAGCACTGAATATATACCTTGTTATAACAGCTTGTTGCCTGGAAAAAAATAGAGTCTTTCTATATTTTGAGTTATGTTCATGTGGGTGAGAATGATTGATTTCCTTGCACTTGATTATATATATATATATATATATATATATATATATATATATAGAGAGAGAGAGAGAGAGAGAGAGAATGAGAGAGTCAATGTAGAGTGGATGGCAAGTAGTGACTGTTAGTTTCTCATCTATGAGATCATCAGAGCAAGGATCTGATGATAGCATGGGCAAGAAAATGGCAGTCACCAAATGCCATTGAATGTCAATGCTACTCAAAATTGGATCTATATTTGCACTATAGTGGATATTGAGCACTATTTATTTATAAATTGAGCAAACCATATAATTACATATATATATATATATATATATATATATATATAAACACATACACACATAGAAATTAAATATATATATTGAGAGAGGGAGAGAGAAATAGATAAATTAATGGAAACAGGTATATCTTGATTAAGAGTTACCTGGTGATCAAGGAATCATAAAATGTCAAGTTTTGAGTTTGGTGATTTTAGTTGCTATTCTTATATATATATATATATATATATATATATATATATATATATATATATATATATATATATGAGGTTCTTCAAGAAGTTCTAAGCCTCACTGACAAAAAAGACCAACAGCTGAACATTTTTGTTGAGATAATATACTACTACAGCTTATATAAATGGAATGATATTTGATTTCTGTGAACATTAGAGTGACAAATCTGGGTGAGATTTAAAACTTTGTGAACAACACTTGTATATATATATATATATATATATATATATATATATATATTATTTAGATAACACATTAGCCAAATTCTCAAATAACTCGTAAAAATTAGTTACTCAGTGAATTAAAGATGGAGAATCTGATAGATTTTTGGATCTTCATTAACAGTGGATGCTTATCTAATAAGAGCAATTAGTTCATAAGAATTTAGCGATGATCAAAATCATCATTAGTGATCAATTTAAACAAACTGCAAATATTTAATTAATGTGTAATTTCTATATTTCAACATTTCACCCAAGATATTTCAATATAAAGTACTTTTAAGTGATGTGTGTAGGCACATCAATAAGTCAATGGACTTAATTAAATAGTAAAAATTAATCACATAGATTAGATATTACTTGGAGAAAATTTCAAATGAAATGTGAACCTGCACTGATTTACCCTTTTACATATATTCCTCCACAAGCTCCATTAATTCAGAAAGGTTTGGACATTTTAAAAATCAACCCCCAAATTAAGACTTTTTTTGAGAACTAGGCTTATCATTGACCAAATAACCTCAAAGAAATAAAAGAAAGCAATGATATACTAAATATTAAGAGAAAGCAATGATATACTAATTAACAACAAAAAGCAATGACATACTAAATAATAAAGTAGAGTATTGACAGCTCAAAATAAAAGCCACTGAATTTTGCCAACAATGTAATATTAAAAACAACCTATGCTGCAAACACCTGAACTCATTTACTAGCTTCCCAAATAGAAAAATAATTTTTTTCAAAATTTACCAAAAATCTAATTCCAAAAGCAAAAATGTAATTTATTTACTAGATTGCACATACTACCTAAAACAATACATTGGAAAGTCAGAATGGTCATTTTAATTTTGACAAAATAACTTCAGACACAGAATTAAATCAATGGACTATAACAAACTAATAATTGTAGAACATTTCCACTCAAACAGTCATGATTTTAAGAGTAGAGGAAAATTCCCCATCATAAAAAGAATTATAAAAAATGCATTGGACAATATCACAGTGATAACAGAATGACATAAAAATAAATGGATAAAGTGTCTCTAAACATCAACTGGCTTTAAGTCAGACAAAAACATCCTCAAAACACTCCTTTGAAATTGGATGGACATATCTAGGGAAGCACAAATACCAAAATAAACAAATGCTTGATCAAGACAGTCATAGCTAATTTGAAATACCCAACCATGCTTAGCATATTTCTCCCAAATGGAGATGCTCATGGTGTAATGGTTATTATCATAGAAAATGGACATGGCAACCAAGGTTCAAATACTGGACAAGGCTATTTGCATTTCCCATAGCACTAATACCCTTGGGAAAGGTATGAATTCAATTATTCTCTCTCCAGCTATAGATAAATAGTAGGACAGATAAAGCTCTTTAACCATAGGATGGTAATCAGTCTAGGAGACGAAAAACTTTTAATTCAAACCTGCTAAACTCTGCTTAAAAAATTACCTTGTGTCACATCCTGCTCGTGCAAAGAGCTTGGATGAATATATATATATATATATATATATATATATATAATTCCAAAATAGAAAATTCAGTGTTAGGTGTCTATAATTGCTGGGATCATCTTCAGCTGAAGACATTTGGATACCAGAAAATAATTTTCATTAAATAAATTCATATGCAACATTACCAGTTCATTCTTCATCACTTCTCCTAACATATCAACTATTTAAAAAAAAATTTTCTTCTGACGATGACCAAAGTTTAGAACTAGTTGAAAACAATCAAAAAGTTAATAACATGAAAGAAATATTCCTATTTTCTAATCACTTCATTCAGCTTATTAATATTGGAGTGTTTAAAAAGTACGAATGGCCTTCAAAAAGTTTCCAGACTTTTTTTGTACAGGCATTTAAAATTGTTGTAGACTCTTGAAAATTCACTGTTATTGCTATACATCTTATGAGATGACTGACCAATTTCTATGATTTCAGGTTCAAATGAACAGCTACAGCAGCAATTCGAATACACCCTAGTAAAGCCTGATTGTCACAGCTGGTGAATTTCAGAAATGCAATCTGGACGTGAGGACACTTTAGAAGAATGATATGAAATAAAATTCTGTTTTAAACTTGGAAAAAATGCCACAGAAACATATGGAATGCTTCATACTGCTTTTGGAGCATCTTGCAAAAATCGAGCATGAGTTTTTGAGTGGCATAAGAGATTCAAGGAAGGCAGGGAGTCTGCGAAGGATGATGAGAGGTGTGGGAGGAGTAAGGAAGTCAGAAAACCAGAGTTGATTGGCCAAATAAGGAATTTCATGGATAAGGACCGTCGTGTGTCAAGAGACAATAAGTGCATTGTTTGATGTCAGTGTGGGAACTGTACACACAATTATTCGTGAGGAACTGAAGATGCAGAAGATTTGCGCAAAGTTTGTCCCAAGGGTGCTCAGAGAAGATCAGAAAGAAAGACATCATGACAACAGGGAGATGGTTGAGCTGATCAATTCAGATCCCACAGTTCTTGATGCTCTGGTGACCTGCAATGAAAGCTGGATCTACTGCTATGACCCAGAGACCAAGAGAAAGAGTTCCCAGTGAAATCATGCTGGCTCTCCCAGACCCAAGAAGGCCAGGCAGAGCAAATCCACCCACAAACTTTTGATGATCCCTTTTTTTGATATCACTGGCATGATCTACATGCACTGGGGTCCCACTGGACAGACAGTCAATAAGGAATACTATGTTGAGGTTTTAAGGGAGTTCAAGAAGAGATTCTTTCGGATGAGGCCAGCACTCTTCAAATTGGGTCAGTGGCATTTCCACCCGGACAATGCACCAGTCCACAACTTCATCCTTGTCACAGACTATTTGACCAAGATGGGCATCAAGACATTTCCTCACCCTCCCCATAGTCCAGACCTTGCTCTCTGGGACTTTAGGTTATTCCCTAAGCTCAAGGAAAAAAATAGAAGCTGTCATTATGAGACAATTGAGGAGATGAAAGAGGCTGTGATGAAGGTCATTGACATGCTCACACAAGAGGACTTCCATGGAGCCTTCCATGGAACGGTACAAGTGCATTGCAGCTGGAGAAGATTACTTTGAAGGGGACTAGAGTTTCATGTGTGTACTATCAATAAAAGCGCCCATACGAAAAAAATCTTGAAACTTCTTGTGTGCTCCTTGTATCAAAACTGATGCAGTATTTACCAAGACAGAAAAGAATGAAAGAAATGTTAGTTATCTTTACAATAGTCCCTTGGTATTTAACACACTTATTTTCAAGGTTGTTAAGTGTGTTAAGAAAATAGAACACAAAATCAAATTCTCTTTTATGATGACTCCACAGAAATATTTAAAAAGTCAACACAGTCTAATGAAGATCCTGGTTACAAGATCTTAGGTGGCTCAATAACATCAGTTTTTGGATGAATGGTTGATGGGTCATTTCCCAAGCAGTCAAAAATTCAAACTAAGTGTAAATTCTCCTCTGATCTGATTGGTGTTTAACAATGAGAATTATTGGTAATTAATTAACATTTACAGGTGTCCATTTTGAGTGCTTATGTTTTGTTGATTGATTAGTAGCCGTGGTGTTGGCCATTAAATCGAAAAATTCTAGTTTTATCGTGAAAATAGTTCACATTATCAATGGTTATTGCAAAGAGTTTGGCTACCTACATAGAACCTTGTAAAGACCTCTTTGTGAATGTTCTACTGAATTATTAACACATGAATACAGTTGCACAGAGAAGGTGGAATATATGTTGGTTTTCAAGGTATGCTAGGCTATCATCAACCAAATGACCCCAGAAAAATTATAGAATGCAACAACTTAGTGAATAACAACATAAGAAGATCAGAATAAAATCCACTAAGTTTTGCCAACCCTCTACAAACAATTTAACTGTTTCCATGAGTAGGAACAATGTTTTGAGTCTGGCTTCCCAATGGATGTATTTTCAAGGAGATCAAGTTAATTTGTCATTAAGTCTCAAAACTTAAGAGATTGATCAGGTATTTAATTTTAACATTTGTAATAATTAAAGTTACCTTTGGATTAAAGAAAAAAAATTAAAATCACAGTCTCCATAATGCTTAGATAAACATGTTTTGAATGTGTTCTTTTGATAAAATGAATATTCCTTTGATACTATATCCTGCTTTCTCTCTAGATTGAGTCCTTGTGATTATTTCCAGTTTCCAAAAACTAAATCTCAAGGTTGCAATGTGGGAACTGTTAAGAGCATGCAACAGTTTGTGGGGGATTAAATGAAAGCTGTGTCAGCTTAAGACTTCCAGCTCTGTTTTCACATGTAGAAACAATGCTTTGTGTGTGGCTTCCCAAGGCAACTGTTTTAAAGAAGTTGATTTGTAATCAAGCCTCATAAATTTTATTTACTTTTAACATTATTATAATTATAAAAATTGCCTCTAAAGTAATTCTAAAAAGAAATAAATGTCTATCTTAACTTACATGACGACAGAGAAACTTCTGAGAATAAAATATATGAGGTGCTATCGAGAAGAACAAAAACAAAAGTTTTATATTTCAAAAATTAAAATGAAGATGTATGCACAGCAAAGCAACTTATAAAGTAAAGAAATGATTTCTAGATGTCTAGATTACTATCTAGAGGTATGCACAATTGAACAACTTTTATAATAAAGATGTAATTTCTAGATGTCTAGATTACTGTCTAGATGAATGCACAGCTGAGCAACTAATATAAAAATATGAAGTCAAGATATTTTGATAGCAGTTTGAATGTGTTGTCATTTAAAAAAAAATCATGAAGCTAGACTCAATACTTTTTGAATAAAATATTTACTTTGTGAAATACAGGATCATGCAAGGGTAACGCTTTCTACATCTACCATTTATGTACAACTTTCTCATGTTTCATAAACTGAAAATTCCTCAAGTGTAAGAGAATTAAGGACATGGAGGACATTCAAGAAATGACTGCACAGCTTCTCCCCTTATCCATTTCAAAGCTGCTTTGATTATCGGAAAACTTGCAAGAATAAGTATGCTGGAAGCCAGACTATTTCAAAGAAAATTAATGTTTCATTCATTGTTTGTTTGTGGTAAATATGGCTTCTGTCTCAATTCTTCCCTAAACAAACCAAATATATTGGTAAAGAATTTTCTAACTAGGGAAATGTATAATTTCCATTTCTTTTTTCTGGCTTCAATAAGAATTAGAATTTTATATTTAACCAGTCATTAATCTAAAATGTCTTGCAATGGTCATTATTAATTGTTCTAGTTGAGGAAACACTTACATTTATAAGTGAGGAAAAAAACAAAAGCATTAAGAATCATGTGGATCTTTTATTACAGATTTAGTAATTCATTGTATTTATTGGTATGAATAATGATTAGCAATAGTATCTTGTTCCAATTTCGTGGAAAAATTTGCAACAGTCTATATATCATCAAATTAATATATCTAATACAGTATAAGACTGAACAGTTTCTATATCATTTTTGTCATTACTTTTCATATATACAAGCAAGAATAAGATAAATTTTTCCAGCCTGGATCAGAGACTTACATATACATATGCTAAAAAACATATCCATTCATAGTCTCAATCTAAAATATATACAACTTGAAATTTTGAACTTATTCACATTGATTTATCCAAAGTTTCATTTAAGTTTTATTCATATAAATGATTCTTTTACATAAGCTATTGTATATTCTTGCCATTTAAATAGTGCCTCTTGGTATTTCGTGATACCTCTTTTCATTTTTTGTGATTATTCAATGGACTACAGTATTTGTTCTTTGCAAATACACTAGCAATTTTGACCATGTTTATTTGATTTTAATGTCTCTTATATACTTGCCAGAAATTGTTGCCTTTTGCTTGGATTTCTATTTTTTTTGTGTGTTTTATGATTGTTGATGAAAAAGCAGCCATTGGCCTAATGAGTAGAGTGTTTGCCAATGGTCTGGGCGACCAAGGTTCAATCCCAGGTCAAGTCATACCAAAGACTCAAAAATAGTACTTGATGCCACTTTGCTTAGCACTCATCTTTATAAGGTACGGATCAAGGATAAAGTAGAGCAATCCAGAGAAAGGAGTAGAACTCTCCACTACATCTTGGTGAAGTAGATATTGAAAAGTGAGCCTTTGGGTCACTCTCGAATATGATCACCAACTTTACTTTATACTTTCATGCTATTAAGTTCACTTTTGGACTAATGCCCTTGGAAAAGGTAGGAACCCCTTTATCCCAGCAAGTACCACTGCTGTTCTTCTACAAGAATGACTTTGGCATTTCATAACTCATGAATATTGATATGCCATTGAACAAAGTAACCAAATCTTTTCATGATATTTTTTAAAAAAATTCTATTTTTATTTAGATTATCAGAAAACTGATAATTTTACAAAAATTGTGATAATGACAAATACATGAAAATCCACTCAAACATATGCAAGATTTTTTGCTGGAAAAAGAATAAGTTTAAATCTTATGAAATGATTTTCATGATTATATAAGTAAAATTCAATGAAAAATTATGCAATCATTCCATCGTTCATTTAGAAAAAAAAACTCTTAAATCTAGAATTTTGGGGATTAAAAAATCAATTAAAATTTAAACCAAAAAAATCTTGAGGACTTGTTGATATCAAAGTGTCACAACATTCAACTATTTTTGGATTGGTTTCTTTATTAAATGGCATATCAATGTCACTTAATTAATGCCAAAGCCATCTCTACAGAAGAACGGTAGCTATACTATCTTACCCATAGCTGGAGGGAAAGGAGTTTCATACCTTTGCAAAGGATATTAGTCTAAAAGAGAGCATGATGGAGTGACTGGAATTTGAATTTGCTTACTACCAGATTGAAGTCCAGCATATTGTCAGTATCTCACGTCAACCATATTTAATTGCATCCATTTGATATCTGGTTTTAAGATAAATCTTATGAAATTAAAAAAGTAAACCAACTGTGAGTAACAATCCCAATAGTAAAAGTAAACCTTGGATGAGGGTGACCCGAAGGCTCCCTTTTCAATAGCTACTACACCAAGGTGCTGGGGAGGGAGCAACTCCATTCCCAGGATTGCTCCACTTTACTTTTGATCCTCACCTTATATTGCTGAGTGCTTACCAAGGCAGCTCCAATAGTGTTTTTTATATTTTGTAAAAAGGATTGTGCTTGGTTGGGAGCAATTGACTAAGACAGGTTTCATGATGATGTTGGGGATTGAAAAGAATTAATTTTCTGAGTTTCTGAGTGACCAATGTAATGAAATCATGTGAGTGTATTGGTTTGTGGTTTAGGTTTGACTTAACTGCAGGGATGAGCTCATTAGTGATGTACTCCTATGGATCCCCACATATGGCCAGGCAAAAGCAGGACGACCAGCACGAACATACATTCAGCAGCTATGTGAGGATACGGTATGTAGCCCTGAAGACCTGCCAGAGGCGATGAACGATAGGGAAAAGTGGCGAGAGAGGGTCAGGGATATCCGTGCTAGTGGCACGACACGATGATGATGATCTAGAATTAAGGCTGTCATGAAACCATGAAGAGAGGGAGACTAAGAATTATTTTTATTTTTTGCCAATGATTTACATAATTATTTCCTCAATATGGAGTTATTTCTTAGTATTTCCTTTTGCATGGCTTGGAAATGATTATATTATTGATTGAAATAATTTCATTTATGAAATTAGAATGTTCTTAAATAAAAAGTTTGCATTTTATCTATTATTAGTTTATTTACTGCTCTATCAAAAACCTTAGTGAACATCCTCTTAAGGTGCAAAATTCATTATTTTGCCAGAAGTATTATATATATATATATATATATATATATATATATATATATATATAAAATGAGAATATTAATAATATAGTGACACCATTGTCTTTTGATGACTAGATAAACAATCTTTGGAATCAAGATGAGCAAAAAATGCTTTTAATACTCTCTAATATCAACATATAATAATAATAATGTTAATAATTTGTATTCATAGTCATTAGATGCATATATGAAATAAGTTGTGGAGTGAAAGTCTGTTAAAAATTAAAACATATTTGATACCTCATAGATATAAAAAAGGTACAAATGAAATATCTTGATACTGAGAATTAATTTTTATTTATTGCGGACTTTTCCCCCCCATCTTGGTAGTTTTTGTGTTGTTTCTTCTTTCACTACGTTTCGGCCAAATTTCACCTCTGGCCTTCTTCAGGTGATTTTACCGCGACCTCGAATAGGAATGCTGAGTTTTGTAACCGTATCACCAGTAATTACTGCCTTCTATAGTTGTTTTCTATCGCACCACGTTTTTTGTTTTTTTTTTAATTTTTTTTCATATCTTGATACTGATATAAATAAAGTTGGCAACCTTAGTTGAGGCTAACCTGAGGGCTTCCTTATCAATAACTATTACATCGGGGTATTGGGGAGGGTGCTACTCATTTCCCTGAATTGCTCCTTTTTACACTTGATCCTTACCTTGTAATGCTGAGTGTTCAGCAAGTCTGCATCATGTACCATTTTTTGAGTCTTTGCTATGATCCAACCTGGGATTGAACCTCAGTCTCCCAGACCATTGGCAAATACTCTACTTATTAGGCCAATGGCTTAGCCATATTAAGGATATTATTGGGGAGTAACAGAAAGTCTTAGTTATGTATATAAAAGAAGCTTTCGGGTTAAGATTTAAAACAATATGATACATTCTTTTTATAGTCTTTTGATGAATGGATGATATACTCTTTGAAGTAAAGGTCTTATCAAAAATGAAAATATTTTAGATACTCACCTATACATATATATATAGATATATAATAATACAGCAAAATCAGTGATAGTCTCTTGATATGACAAATATACTTTAGAGTAAAGATGTATCAAAGATAAAAATGACTTTGACACATTCAAATATAAGAACTCAAAGTTTATTTAAATCTGTCAAATATGATTGATGATTGTGAATGAGTTAGATCATATACACCAAACTGTTTGTTAATAATGAATGAAAAGCTAATGTGCTGATAGAAATCACACCATGTATGGATGCATATGCACATGGTATACTGTTTAGTGTTTCGAGGAAATGGAATTGATTAACTGACTTCAGATCTTGAAGGAGAGTGTTAGCATTCCACCAGATGTTAATGTAAGAATACATCTGTTCTTCACTCAACTATGTGTAAAATAGTAAGGCAGAAAGTGCACTTTAGCATTGGTAGAGCAAAAAGATTTAAAGGGAAAATTCTGAATTAAAAAATTGAGGAGAATTGTTCAGGAGTAACTGTAGCCTGTTAGTGTAGCATTTTGCTGTAAACAACTTATCCACCAAATATGTTTGGTCTAATGAAAACCTTAAACTTTATTAGCAACTCAACTGTGGAGAGAGTGAATAGCTTATAATGTGAAATGAATGGTTGGTTCATCATAGCTAGATAGAGAGGATGGTCCATCATTTATATATATATATATATATATATATATATATATATATATATATATATATATATATATATATATATATATATACTCACACAAATACATACAGAAAAAATTATATATAAATATATACATATGCATTTACATATATATATACACACATGCATGTGTATAGTTGGGCAGCAGTCTTTTATTTAAGCATGTTTGATTAAATAAAGACCATTTGTTTACATTATTTTATTAAGATCCCTTTAAGTTTCCTGGTAAGTATCTTGGTTGTAAAACCAAAACCAGCATCTCAGTTTTATCCAACTTTGCATTTATATAATTTTGTAATGTTACAAAAAAACTTAAAAACTCTTTTTAAAAAACACTCTTTACACAAACAAACAATGCAAGATGATGGCCTGTGAAAGGTCCAAAAGCGCTTGGGACAATTTTGGTAATTTCATTTCCCAATTCCAACTGAAAACCAAGACACTTTTAAGGAAACTTGAAAGGATTTTCATTATTTAATTAAATATATATAGTTTGGCTTGGTTTTATGGGATATCAACCATTGTGGGTTATTTGATTTCAAACAATTCACTTTAGCATAAGTACACTGTTTAATTGTCAAAAATAGTTCTATTTTAAACTATTCAGTTTAGTCAACAAAGTTAAATGGTTTGTAGTATTGCTATACATCACTCACAATCAATTAATTAGTCATTCGCATAGACCTAGTTAAAAGTAAAAACATTTCTATTTCAAACAATTCAGTTTAGCATAAGCACACAGTTCTATTTAACTCAGAGATAGGATCTATCAGGTGCTACCACTCTGAGTCAGAGTGGACCTAAGGGCAATGGATATAAAGGAGTACTCTGTATTCCCCAAAGCTCCAGCATTAATAGAGCCTCAGCATCTGATTGTTTAGTATCATATCCAGGACACTCATTGGGGGAAACTTACCTCTCTGTGTATATACAGTCCCAGCCAACTAGGCCATATATCAAAAGACATTCATATATATATTTAACAAAAATAAATACACACTATATATATGTGGGAAAAAATAGACATATACATATGCCAAAACGCACACACACACACACACATATATATATATAGATACATACAAGCAAAAGTACATATATATATCTATATATATGTGCTCAAAAAAAAATATATATATATATATACATATATACATACACGCCAAATTTTTTTTTTTCGAATTACCCTGAGTTTGTCACCCTGGGTCCAAAAACAAGAGGAGGGAGGTTTACAAAGTCTCAAATGAATCAACATACAAAAAAAGCAACCACTATATTTCAGAGATGGACAAATATTAATCTTTTTACAAAGAATTTATTTTTAAAGAAATAAATTCAATACATTTTTACCAACATTGCACAAATTTTGCTGTGTATAGAGCCTAAAGCCCAACACTTGATGTAACACAAAAAAATTAAATGAAATGAAAGAATTGGAAAGTCAAAATGGCCTACTCACAGTTGGACGAAAACAAAGAATTTGTACATTACAAAAACAAATTCCTAATTGAAATACTAATACGGTGTCTGAATTGAAATTTCTCTTTATATTTCAAATTTTTGGTGTGCAGTTTTCACTGGCTGGCAAAAATTTCTTCTCACTTCAAGGTAGCTATGTCTTTTTCTCCTGTTTTCTAGACAATTTTGAGGATGGTGCTCTTAGAAATTCAACATTTTTTGCCAAATTTCTTCCACTGTCCTTAACTATTTTGAGGATAGTGCTCTGTGGAATTTAACGTTTTTCATTAAATTTCTACCACTGTTCTTTCTTCTTGAAAAAAACAAGTCACCCAAAACACTCTCATTGAGTAGGGAGAGCTTAGCAAATTTTTTGTTTCATACAGAAAGAAACCTTTTCTAGGCTTCCCTTCTACCACAGAAACTAATAATCTCTCACTTAGTTAACTGTAGATTTTACACCATTCTTGGTGGAATGGTGGAGTCTATGTAAGAGACAAACCTTGTTTTCAGCTACTCACAAAGGCAGACTGGCCTGCATACTAGGCTCAACCTTTCTCTGATTGTGTAACAAACTACAAGATTGAGACCCATGGAAAAACAGAGTAATGAAAAAAACTCGCCCAGTCATTTAAACATTTATGGTCCAAATTTAAAAATAAGCCAATAATATTCAAGCTATCTTTAACTGCCTATTTGAAAATTCTCTCTCTCTCTCTCTCTCTCTCTCTTTATATATACATCTATATATATGGCAAAAAAACACTGCTGAGGAAGCAAAACAATGTCAAAAGGCTCCAGTAGGCCAAATCCCTCAAATAGTGAAATGCATTAATCCATCTCTTCTTACTCCTCCTAAATACAGGAAAATGATTGGATAATCTGGGCTCTCTAGCCTTTGCAGAAGAAGGAAAACCTCTGAATTCAAATTTTGACAAATATTATTTGTTGAATCTGTAACACACTGGTTCCCCATTCTTCTGTTATCACCTCATCCAAAAATTGTTGTTGGTTTTACATAAACCTTCACCTCTATAAACAAATTATCTGGCTTACACATCTAGTAAGCTTCAACCTGTATAGTAATCATCAAATCAATAGATAAACATTACCATGACAGAATAGCCTAAAAAAATTTGCTTAAACTATTCTGTAGAGAAAACAATAGCAATTAACATGGTGGATAGACCAATGGAATTTTTGTGTGCAATAAGCTTTTCGCATAAATTCTTATGTGTACAATTTCCTAACCACGTGCATACATATATGTAGAAATTGCCTAATAATAAATTTTGTTTAAACTACCAGAAACTTAATATCTGGGATATTTTTTGCTTATGGTAGGTAAAGTCATTTAGAATATGGATCTTTCTTGAGTGTGTCTGAAATATCAATTCAGGAAATTAAATTGCCATTGTACTGGAGGGACTTCCTTGAATATTCACGGTCACATAGTTGAACGAAAGAACTTTTTCACAAACAGTGGAACTTCATACCAGACAGCAAAAAGAATTATCAAAAAAGATGAAATAAAAGACTGGCGAATGATAAATCCAGAAAGTTATTAAAATAACTCCCAGGGCTTAGTCTGTTACCGGATAGGAATTTCATTAAATGTGACGAGGCCATTTAGAATAAATGAAATAAGAGAAATGACCAAAAGTCCTTTGGAGAAAGATCTGTTTCAGGTTTGAAATGGATGTCTTAAAATGTAAAATAGAAATTCAAAATAGAAATTGATACCTTAAAGTGTAAAAATTTTAAAAGCTTCTCAGAGAAAGTTCACTAAATTTTAATATATAAAATAAAAATCATTTTGAATAGATCATTGGTTAATTCTTTGATGTAAGAATATCAATTTCTTTTTACCTTCCATTCTGTCCTATCAATGGAGCCTTGAATATGCTTACAGTTCTGGAGCATTGGGGACAGAGCATATTTTCTTTTTGTTGCTATTACCCACAAGCCTATTCTATTCCTATAGGCACTGTTTCCCTTCTTGCAAAAGAAATTTATATAATTTCATCAACATAGCCCTTTTTCTATTGCAGAAATTAATTTAGTGCAATCTGTAGGTCCTTCTCTATATCCCAAGACCAATTTATTACTGTGTAATGGTGGAATTTTTTTCCTAATTCTTTTTTATCTTCTTACGTCTACTCTGATGACATGCAGTCATTTTTTTACATTCTGCAAGAATTTTCATTATTCATTAATTCTTTTCTTTGTCCATTTTATTCATCTGATTATTGTATTTTTTCAATACATGAAATGTTAAGTAATGATGTTAACATCTGGTGAGATAATTTTAGGCTTTATCATGCTCTATTGTTCAGTATTTGAGCTCTTTTTTGATTCAAGAAAAAGTTTTTTAAAATGATTTGCTAATTCACCCATCTAAAAATCCCATGGATCCATTTGAGATAATGAATGGTTTACCGGTTTAAAAAGATTGTGAAATCATATTTTTGTACCAAATACAATTGTTAAAATTTGGCATAAAATTACCCACCAAGGATTGAATTGCCTTAAAACCAACCCATTATGATTTTTTGAAGTGAAATGAAAGTACAAAATATTTTGTTTAACACTCAACATACAGTTACTTTCAAGGTAAATTTCAAAATTGAACAAATATAATACAAAAATTTCAAACAGAATAGATCTTTTAGTATTTTTTCCTTTTTGGCTAATGGGTTTTTGCTATTTAAAAAAAACAAAAAAACTTTTAAAACTTCTATCATTATTGGAATTCATTCATTTTTTGATTTACTGAATTCATAATTCAATGAATATGTAGTCAGGCTGATGCTACATTACATTTATTCATTCTTATTTCACTCCAGTGAGTATTTATTTTTATTGTTCTCACTCCAGTTTAGAAAATTTAGAATAGTACGAGGCTAAAATAACAAAGAATTTTATAACTATGTTACCTGAAATTTTAAAACCCTGAATAACAATCATGGTTTGGTTTGGTTTGGTTTGTTGGGTTTTATGGCATATCAACCTTTGTTGGTTATTTAATGCCAAATCCATTTTTATGTAAATAATCTGTTCTATTTAAAACAATTCAGTTTAGCATAAGTACACAGTTTAATTGTCAAAAACATTTCCATTTCTAACTATTCAAGCAGTTATATGTAATAATTCAGTTAAGTGTGAATACAGTTTTAATGTCGAAAAACAGTTCCATTTCTAATAATTCAGTTTAGCATAAGCACGCAGTTTAAATGTAAGTACGGTTTAATTGTCAAAAACATTTCTTTTTCAAGCTATTCAGTTTATTCAAACAATTCATTTTAGCATAAGTATGCTGTCAGTTCTATTTAACCCATAGATAGGGCCCTATCAGGTGCTACCACTCTGGGCCAGAGTGGACCTGGGAGCGATGGCAATGAAGGTGTATTCTCCATTCCCCAAAGCTCCAGCATTGCTGTAACCTTACCATCAGATTGTTTGGGGTGTCCTCGTGGTGTAATGGTTAAAGCGATGAACTGCGGGATTGTAGTACGTGAGTTCGTACTCCAGTCGCACTATTACGTTCACTTTCGGGCAAATACCCTTGGGAAAGGTATGAACCCCCTAATTCTCCCTCTAGCTATGGGTAAATAGTAGGACGGACTAGGTTCTTCAGCCTTGGTGAGGCAACTAGTCTAGGAGAAGGAAAACTCTGAATTCAAACCTGTTAAACTCCGCTTAAAAATTGACCTTGTGTCATATCCTGCCCGAGCGGAGGGGTTGGTAAATAGTACCATCAGATTGTTTAGTGTCATATCCAGGACACTCATTGGGGGGTGGTCTTACCCCTCTGCAGAGGTGCAGTCAGTGTATTCTACAGCCCCAGCTGACTGGGCAAAATAACAATCATGTAATAATCTTTTAAATTCTAATATTATGGACTGTCCCATTACTTCTACTTCATCAGTAAGTCAAATAATTTGGACACATTGAAACATGTTAGTTTATTTTTTTTTATTTCAGCTCAGAAACTAACATCTGACATGTGCATAAATATCAGATATTTTTTCCTAATCTTTCTTAGTGTATTTACTGCCCTGTTGGTTTGGGCTGAAGAATATGTCAACTGCACCTCTACAGAGGCATAAGACCCCTCCAACAAGTGTCTCAGGTATGACACTAAGCCATTGGATGCTGAGGCCTCAGTCCTGGAGCTTTAGGAAATGTGGAATACTCCTTCACTGCCATTACTCCAAGGTCCACTCTGACATGGAATGGTAGTACCTGTTTGGGTCCCATTTATGGGTCAAATAGAACTAGTCAATCATTTACTTGAAACTAATTTACTATGTACAAACAAATGATTAATAGAGAATTGAATTATTAGCGTTAGATAGTATTACTTGAAACCTTTTAACTGTGTGCAAATGAGTGAATAATATTGAATAGAATTATTAGTGTTCAATAATCATACATGAAACCATTTGAATGCAAACAAATGTGCTCTGGATCATTTAAACTATTTGATTATATATATATATACATATATATATAAACAGGATATGGCATTAAATTATCCACGAGAGTTGATATGCCATTAACACACAACCAAACCAAACTAAATGAGTGTATCCCAATCAACCAATCAGGTTAACACTTCCACTCATGTGTATAATTATAATTAGACTTCATCGGGAGACCAGGGTTCAATCCCAGCTCGAGTCATATGAAAGACTCAAAAAATGGCACTTGATGCCGCCTTGCCTAGCGCTCAGTATTATAAGGTGAGGGTCAAGGATAAAGTGAAGCAATCCTGGGAATGGAATGGCATCCTCCCCTACACTTTCGTGTTGTAGCTATCGAAAAAGGAGCCTTCAGATTACCCTCAACTAAAGTTGCCAACTTTACTTACAAACATTACATTTACTGGCTCATATTTTATACTTGCTTGAGAATTTTTCGGAGGGTTTTTTGTTATTTTGATTAATGAATTCAACAATTTTTGCCATATTTTTCATTTAGATTATTAACTCATAAAAGTAAGTAATATCAGTCACTTCAAATTGAATAAATTCTGTGAGAAATCAGGCATGTTCCAGATGAATTCTCAAGTAATTTTGAAACTGGTAATTGCACTTTTATCTTTGACTTGTATAATGAGGCAATTCACAAAATTAAGAAATAAATTCACTGGAACTTTTTAAACTGTTTTCAGTGAAATTAATGACTGCACCGTTGATTTTGATGATGTTTCTTCACATACACATTGTAAATATACTGTTATGCATAATGTAGAAGATTTACTGATTCTTTTCTTTCCAAAAAGTTCATTTTTATTGTTTTAACTCAAGAAAAATCAAGTCAATTATGAGAACATTTTGTTCTGATTTTAAAAATTTAAGCTAATGTCTTTTGATGCAGAGTTTTTTAGCTTTTATTCAAAAATCTTTATGGGTGTTTTTTTTTTTATTACTGGAAAATACAATACTGAGAAGGAATTGTAAAATATAGCAGTAAAAGAATTTTTTATCTTATTGAAAAATAAGACTGCTCATTTACTTTTCCTGTGTTATATGTTGTTTTTAGAATATTGAGATGTATAGTAAAATTTAGATACTTTATAGAATACAAAAGATTGAAAAACAAGGGAAGCACAGGATTGTGCAAAGGCAGCATCTTCCATTCTTACAAGATCTAGCTATGTGCAACTTTTATTTCCTAAACAGAAAATTCTCAAAGGTAAGAGATTTGAGGACTTTAAAAAAAATTGACTGCACAACTTCTTGCTCTATCTGTTTTAAAGCTGCTTTGTTTATTGGAAAATTTACAGGAATATATGTGCTAAAAGACAGTTTGATTATTTTTAAGAAAATTAATGTTTCATTTATTGTTTGTTTGTGTCTTGGTAAATACACCTTCTGTCTCAATTCTTCTTGAACAAACCATATATATTGGTAAAGAAGAATTTTCTAGCTGGGGAATGTATTATTTCCATTTCTTTTTCCTTACTTCAATAAGAATTAGAACTTTATATTTAACCAATCATCAATCTAAAATGTTTTGTGATGCTCATTATTTATAGTACTAGCAGAGGAAATGTATTTATAAGTGAGGCAAAAAGTGACATTATAAATTATAGGGATCTTTTCTTTTAGTTTTAGTTATTCATTGTTATTATATTTTGTCTTTATTCAGCCCTCTACCATAGGCAAGATTTGACTCAAGGTAACTTTTTAAGAGGATTGAATTTGAATTGCCCTTCTCCTTGTTCAGTTGCCATGCAAAAGCTCAAGAGCCAAGTCTGCCCTACTATTTAAGCATATTTAGGGTTAAAAGAGAGGGATTCATATTTTTCCCAAGGGTATTAACATAAAGCAAAATTGAAACAACTGGATTTGAACTCTGGTGGCCAATTCCATTTCCTCAGATAATAACCATTCACCTCCTTCTTGTTGTTACAGTTCAAGATAAACAAAAGAAATTTTATGTTAATATCTCACACTGATTTGTTTGCAAGGTTTGCGACTAGGAACTTCTGAGAGTTGTATATGAAGAAGAATAAACTGATAACATGTTATACATAAACGTTAGATCATTGTTTTCATTTACGCAAAATGATAACCAGCTTTATTCAATTAGGTTATTATTCTAATAACTTATAATAGAATTGATAAGGCTTACTTATAGCAATGATATCTAAAGTGTTATCACAGACCTTGCAAATTTCAGTATTTATATCATTCATCAGATCAATCAAATAGACAGGAGTTTCAATAAGTTGAACAGGATGGAACGATAAAATTGTCGTCCTAAAGAAAACAACACTATAGCTTTTACTGAAAAAATAAATTCTGGTAACTTGATTATGTAGTAGAGCTGACATCTATTCAATGTAGCCACCTTCAGCCTCAATCACCGCCTTGATATGGATCCAGAACTGGGAGCATGCCTTTTCCAAAAGCACCGGCGGGAACTCAGCAAATACTCAGCGGATGGCCGCGATCAGGCTGGCTTTGGTGTTATGGGAGGTCATGTTGGTGATGTTCTTGACATATGACCAAACGAAGTAGTCCAGCGGGTTCAGGTTGGGGGAGGATGGGGCCCAATGAGAGAAGGGTACAAAGTTGTAGCACTCCTTTTGAAGCCAAGCCTGGATCTCTTTGATCTTGTGGGCTGGTGCCAAGTCCTGCTGCCACAACCAGGGTCTGCCACCGGCCACCTGATTGCACCAGGGGATCACCACACTCTTCAGCATATCCAGGTACATTTTGGTATTGACTTTCAAGCCAACTTTGAAGATGTGAGGTGGCATGATGTGGCTCTCACTTGAAAGCACACCAAAGACCATAACCGTAGCTGGAAACTTTGCTTTCACCACCCTGGGCACATTGAACCATCTGGATTTGCATTTTGAGGGTGCTAGCAATGGTCCTGTTGTCATAACTTGGAGCATGAGTTGTACAGTGGCGCATCTCTGATCTCGCTCATTGAACATTGTGTCACTTTCAGACATGATAGAAGGCTCCTATCGCTCTTAGGATTTGTACACAACTGGCCAACTAGTAGATGGTCTGCAGCATAAAAAGAAAACCAGTTTTCATTAAACAGAAATGAAATCATGTCATCTTTTCTAGAGCGACAACTTTAACTTTCCATCCTGTATATTAAAGAAAGTATAAACTGAGAACATTGGCCTAGCGGTTAGAGTGTTCGCCAATCGCCTGGGAGACCTGGGTTCAATCCCAGGTCGAGTCATACCAAAGACTCAAAAAATGGTACTTGATGCCTCCTTGCTTAACACTCAGCATTATAAGGTACGGATCAAGGGTAAAGTGGAGCAATCCAGGGAAAGGAGTAGCGCCCTCCCCTACACCTTGGTGTAGTAAGCTATCGAAAAGGGAGCCTTCGGGTCACCCTCGACTATGGTCGCCAACTTTACTTTTTTACTTACTTTACATCATTTTGTTTTCATTTACCCAAATGATCTTTCCAATTTCATGAACAAAAGATCAATTACTTGATTTATTCCAAAAGAGACATGGAACAAAAAGGTGCCAAAAAATAAGAGAAAGGTTGCATACAAATAGTAGTATTAAATGAATATGATCTTCTTGTCCAGAGATAAATATATAAGTCATATATTTTCAAGTATTATTTCTTTTGGGGTTGAAAAATACATCTATTGTTTTCATTTTCTTTTACAAACATTTAGAAAAGGTTCTCCAAATTTTTTTGTATCCATATTCACCTGACATTGAGAAAGAGAGAAATACAGAAATTTCTATTTTAAGAACATCAACAAAATGATTTGCATTAATCTAAATGAATATTCATGACAGTTTTTGTTGAGTGGAAAACAAAATATGTTCTTACAAAAAACAATGGTTTAGACAATTTTTTTTCTTCATAAACATTTGTTCTTATTCTTTATGTATTAACAATGCATAGAATTTTACAACTCCATATATTATCAAATTATCATATCTAATCCAGCATAGGACTGTATTTTTCCTCCTGTTTCTTTTTTATCTTCAAGATTGATAGAAACAAGCAAGAATAGGATAAATTTTTCCAACTTGTATCTGGGACTTACAATATTCTAAAAAATACATTCAGTCATTGTCTCATGATCTAAAACATTAGCAATTTTGAACTTATTCGCATAGATTTATCCAAGGCTCCATTTTGGATTTTATTCTCATATCTACACCTTTTCATCATGGAGATGATTCTTTTATATGAACTATCTAAATGGTGCCTCTTGCTATTTCATAATACCTCTTTTCATTTTTTGTGATCATTCAATTTGCTCTTTGCAAATACACTTGCTTTTTGACCATAGTGTTTATTTGATTTTAATGTCTCTTGTTATTTTAATGTCTCTTATTGTAATTTTTACATTCTCGCAGGATTTATAATCTTGTTTTTTTTTGTTTAGTTTTGTGGTCATTGCTTGGTTATATGTACATCACAATCTTTTGGGGGATAGGAAAAAATCTTTTTATTTCTATGTGAACTGCTTTAAAACTAAGTTTAAATGTGATTACTAGTTGAAAATCTATTTTACAGGGCAGAAGATTTTCATCTAATAAAATAACCAGCATAAATCTAATAAAATGATTCCATACGTAAAATTTAATAAAGAATAAACTAGTAGTTATAATTAATGATTGGTTAAAGTAATTTCATTGTAATGCGAGGCAAATTCAATAAGTTTCCAGACTTTTTTTGTGCAGGCATTTAAAATTGGTGTAGACTCTTGAAAATCCAATATGTTATTGCTATACATCTTATGAGATGACTGACTAATTTCTATGATTTCAGTTTCAAATGAACAGCTACAGCAGCAATTCGAATACACCCTACTGAAGCCTGATTGTCACAACTAGTGAATTGCAAAAATGCAATCTGGTCGTGAGGACACTTTAGAAGAATGATATGCAATAAAATTCTGTTTTAAACTTGGAAAAAATGCCACAGAAACATATGGAATGCTTCAGACTGCTTTTCAACCATCTTGCATGTATCGAGCACCAGTTTTTGAGTGGCATAAGAGATTCAAGGTAGGCAGGGAGTCTGTGAAGGATGATGAGAGGTGTGGGAGGAGTAAGGAAGTCAGAACACCAGAGTTGATTGGCCAAATAAGGAATTTCATGGATAAGGACCGTCGTGTGTCAAGAGACAATAAGTGCACAGTTTGATGTCAGTGTGGAAACTGTACGTACAATTATTTGCGAGGAACTGAAGATGCAAAAGATCTGTGTGAAGTTTGTCCCAAGGGTGCTCAGAGAAGATCAGAAAGAAAGATGTTGTCATGACAGCAGGGAGATGGTTGAGCTGATCAATTCAGATCCCGCAGTTCTTGATGGTGACCTGCGATGAAAGCTGGTTCTACTGCCATGACCCAGAGACCAAGACCAAGACAGAGTTCCCAGTGTAACCATGCTGGATCTCCCAGACCCAAGAAGGCCAGCAGAGCAAATCCACCCACAAACTTTTTTTGACAGCAATGGCACGATCTACATGCACTGGGTTCCCACTGGACAGACAGTCAACAAGGAATACTATGTTGATGGGCATCAAGACAGTTCCTCACCACCCCTATAGTCTAGACCTTGCTCCCTGAGACTTTTGGTTATTCCCTAAGCTCAAGGAAAAAATTAGGGGCTTAGAGACAATTAAGGAGATGAAAGAGGCTGTGACGAAGGTTATTGACATGCTTACACAAGAGGACTTCCATGATGCCTTGCAGAAGTTGTTGGAATAGTACAACAAGTGCATTGCAGCCGGAGGAGATTCCTTTGAAGGGGACTAGAGTTTTATGTGTGCACTATCAATAAAAGTTCCCATATGAAAAAAGTCTGGAAACTTATTGAAGTCACCTCATATCTCACACCAATTTCCAGGCAAAATTTGTAACTCTCCAGATATTAGAAAATTGACATATCTAATATAAGACTGCATTATTTCTCTTATTTTCTTAATGTAAACAAATTAAAATGAGATGATTTTCCCAACTTAGTTCAGAGATACATTTATATATTCTTGGAAACACATTCACTGATAGTCTTAGTGTCTCTAAAGCACACACTTTGTCGTTCCAGACTTGTGCTACAATTAATGACTGGCATAAGTATTTTTATAGTAATATCTTGCATGATATGGGAAATGCATAACCATGCCAAATATGTTAATAATCATGCCAAAAGTCAGTTTTTTTTTATATATGTATATTGTAGGATTGAGAGCACTTTACAATAAGCTTCTCTGCCAGAATCAAATGATCCCTTTAAATGAGTAATCCTTGTCTTATGTCCTCCCACCTCTTCCCAAGCAGAAGGGTAGGATAAGTTGTGTTTGATGGTGTATCAAATCTTGTGGGTTATTTAATACCCACAATGTGTCAATGGCTCTTGGGGACTCAGTTTCTTGCCTATGCGACAATCGGATAATTTTTCTTCTAATTTAGTTTTTTTAAACAATTCATTTGAAGTCAAAATGTTATTTTAAACCTTTTATTTGGGGTCAAAATGTTTTCTTCTGATACAAAACTTGATCTGATGATTGGATAAGCAAGAAACTGATTGTCACCAAGCACCATTAACTGTGCCTACACTACCCTAACTCAGATATGTAGCCTCTATCATTAATATTGAGCAATGTTTAGTCATAGATAAAGCAAACTAATATATATATATATCACCGGCCCATTGGCACAATGGTTAGAGAGTTCACCATTGGTCCAGGAGACCAGGGTTAATCCCAGGTTGAGCCATACCAAAGACTCAAAAAATGGTGCATGATATCTCCTTATTAAACACTCAACATTATCAGGTGTAGATCAAGGGTAAGTGGAGGAATCCAAAGAAAGAAGTAGTGCTCTCCCAGACACCTCACTGTAGTAGCTATTGAGAAAGGAACCTTCAGATCATCCTCAGCTACAGTTGACCAACTTACATACATAAAAAATGATCACAATTTGCACATTCACAGAGAAAAAATTACTATAAGTGAAATCTGAAACCACACCAACACACACACACACACACACACACACACACACACACACACACAACGTATCAAATATCAAAAGCAAATGAGGAATAAAGTAGGCTAAGGGAAACACACTCAAAGTAAAAGAAAGGAGCTAACTTAATAAAACCAATAACCAACTGAAAAACCAATCAAACTGCAAACACTATTGAGTTCAAGTCTCATTGAATGCCCCATTAACAAGGCCTTGTGCCATACATGTTCTCTGATGAAAGCATCAAGCTGGAAACATACATGTATGTAAAAACAAAATAAATAAATCTTAGAAAATATAAATCTCTTCGTGGGCCTACTCATTTTAATATATATATATATATATATATAGTCATCCACAGACAGACTGTTTCGTTCTATCAGAACTCTTCAGTGTGGCTAGACTTTACATTAGACTGTGTTTCAGACCACTCATCCACCAAGCGGATCATGTTGGCTAAGGGAATTTTAAGGTATTTTTATTTTTAGAGACAGCAGCAGCAGCCTTTGTTTACATTTTTTATACCCTATCGGCTACCAGAGTGCTCAATTCTTTCGAAGAGCTTTGCATTACGCTAGCGGCAGCCGTCAATTCCTTCGCCAGAGAGCTCAAGCCCCATGGGGGAGCATATATTGTCATCCACAGACAGACTGTTTCGTTCTATCAGAACTCTTCAGTGTGGCTAGACACACAGGACGCTCAAAGCCGGGATCGAAACCCGTCCAACTTTACGTTAGACTGTGTTTCAGACCACTCATCCACCAAGCGGAGCACATTGGCTAAGGGAATTTTAAGGTATTTTTATTTTTAGAAACAGCAGCAGCAGCCTTTGTTTTACATATTTTATATATATATATATATATATATATATATATATATATATATATAAATCACTTATGTATATATTGGAGGGGCTTGTGCTGTAATGGTTACTAACATTGCAAATGGACATGCCAACTTGAGTTCAAATCCTGAATGAGGCTGTTTGCCTTTCACATAGCTTTAAAACCCTTGGGGAAGGTATCAATCCAATTATTCTCTCATCAGATATGGGCAAATAGTAGGGCAGACTTGGCTCTTAACTTGGTATGGTACCCAGTCTAAGAAAAGGAAAACTTTGAATTCAAACTTGTTAAAACTACCTTGAAAATTTACCTTGTGGAGGAATTGGGTATATATATATATATATACTTAAAAATGTATTCCAATATTTTTAAAAGGTATTTGTTGAATCTATTCTCTTAAAAAATCCTTATATCATCTGTAATAAAAAAAATTCTATTCTATTTATATTCTATTTATATTCACAGTATTCCATGTAGTGTTCACTTGTAATATTTGTAATTCTTTAACTTCTCATACTACTTGATGATTGTGAAAACATTAAACTAATATTACACTATGTAGTCAAAATTTCAATGTTGAACTGCCTATATGTAATCTATTACAGATATTGAACACTGTTTATAATCTAGTCATCTAAAATGGCAGTATTTCTTGGCTTCAGATAATTCAAACTTGGTTCACCTTTTTACCATTTTGCTACTGATTATTTTGTATAGAACTTACAAAAAACAAAGCCTCACTGAGCATTACAATATAATATCAATTTTCTTAAACAGAATCATTATTGGAAATGTTCTTTTACATTGAAGTTTCCAAGCAATAACAATACCCATATCTATCCTAAACTTATGCTGGAAGCTTCTAAACAGGAAATTAACAAGCCAATTTTTCTAAGAATAAAAAGGAGAAATACCAAGATATATATATATATATATATATATATACACACACACACACACACACACATATATATATATATATATATATATATAATCTATTACTGTTAAGTTCTGGCTGCATAAAATGATTGGGCCATTACAGAAACATAATGACCTTTAAATACATGGCTTATGGCTGTAACAAGGAAATCAAAGAAGCTGACATATTCTCTCACATATATAAATAACGATATTAGCTATCAGCAGGTACATTACAAGATTTTCCCAATTATATATATATATATATATATATACACATACAACAGAAATAATAGTCTAACATGGTCTCATGCAGACCAAGTGAAGGTTAAAGAAATATAAAATTGAATGTTTTTCTTGTAATAAGAGAAAACATTTTGACCCAAAATAAATTGTTTAAAATACTAAATTAAGAGAAATATTTTTGCGTTCAGACATTCTTTTTCACTCATTTATCCATTCTTTATTGATAATTTTGGCTTGTTTATCATGCCATTCAGAAGGATGATGATATTGCATTATTTGTATGTTCAATAAAGTGCTAGGTAAAAGCAATAAGAAAATCTATAACCCTTATCTGGTATTTTAAACATGCCATTATTTAATAATATAATATTATAGACTGCCCTATTACTTCTGCTTTATCTGTAAGCCAAATAATCTTAATATAATCAAACACCTGTTTGTTTCATTCTTCATTTCAGCTCAGAAACTAACATCTGACATGTGCATAAATATCAGCTATTTTTTCCTAAGCTGTCTATCTCTGTAAATTCCTCTCTTTATCTCAGTGTATTCATATCTGTTATGTAACATGATTCCAGCTATATTACCCTGCATGGATATCATTGCGAGCAGACAGCCGTGACACCCTCAACGTACCTGAATACAGAATAAGATGATGAGCAAATGTCACTAAAAGGCACCTACAATGTTGTAAAGTAGGCTGTGTCCCAATGCCCAGAAGTTCAGTATGATGGGTGGAGATAAATGTGATAGGGTGCACACGGACAAAGACAGAGATAGGAGATGGAATCAGTGACAGCCTTAAAACAGGGAAATTGTCTGAGGACCTGCAACTCAGGAATATGGTTTGGTTTGGTTTGGTTTTATGGCATATCAACCATTTTAGGTTATTTAACATCAAATTCATTTTTATACATATAAACAGTTCTATTTCAAACAATTCAGTTTAGCATAAGTACAGTTTAAATGTCAAAAAAGTTCAATTTCAAGCAATTCAGTTTAGTCTACAAAGTTAAATGGCTCCAAGTATTGCTATGTATCACTAAAAATTCAATTAAACATCAGTCATTTGTTTGCATACTGTTAAATGTAAAAACATTTCTATTTCAAGCAATTCAGTTTAGTATAAGTATACAATTTAAATGTGAAAACAGTTCTCTTTCAAGTAATTCAGTTTAGCATGAGTTCAGTTTAGTTCTGTTTGACCATAGAAAAACCATATCAGGTGCTACCACTCTGAACCAGAGTGAACCAGAGAGCAATGACAATAAAGGGGTACACTACATTCCCCAAAGCTCCATTACCAAATCCTCAGCATCAGATTGTTTAGTGTCAGGACACTCATTGGAGGAGTCTAACCTTTCTGCAGAGATGCAGTCAATATATTCTGCAACTCCAGCCAAATGGGCCAAGAAATATGGATTTAAGCTAGGTTCAAGTTGCGTGACTAGTGACAGTAAACAAAAGTCATTTGCCAACTTGACCATGCAATATAACTATCTATCATTACCTATTAGTCTATAAGTTGATAGATAGGTTTCAATGTGTGTATGGACCAAATAAAAGCCAATAAACAAATATTAACAATTTACATTGTTTTTTCTAAGTCTTTCTGCTGAAAACTAGACATCTATCTATATCTGGTTACCCAGCCATGGGTAAATAGTAGGGCAGACTAGGTTCTTAAGCTTTAGTGAGGCAACTAGTCTAGGAGAAGGAAAACTCTGATTTCCAACCTGTTAAACTTTGCTTAAAAATTGACCTTGTGTCACATCCTGCCCGAGCGGAGGGGTTGGTAAATATGATCTATATCTGGTTATAGCCAAATCATGGACTAATCAGTTTGCCTTATCAAGGCTAAAGAACCATGTTTTCTCTATTATTCACCCTTAGTTTGAGGGAAAGAAGATGGATTCATGCCTTTCTTAAGGGCATTTGGACATAGTGAAATGCAAACACCCTTCTCCAGGTTTTGAATGCGGGTTGTCAATTCCATTTTCTTGAAGGATAGCCACTATGCTAAGCATGAGTCATTTGTATGATAGTAACCCTAACTTTAATTCTCTTGGCACATGTTTGGTTTGGTTTAGACAATATCTAAAATGAGCCAAATAATCTTCATATAAAAACAATGTGGTGTAAAGTCCAACAAAAAGAGAATTTTTAACATTCTGCAAATGGTAGAGAGTGCAAGTGAATAATTCTTGGAAGTGTGATAACAAAGAGACCAAACTTTGGGAAACCCTCACCACCATCATTCATTTTCTTGGCATATATATCAATTTTGGTTAAGAGTATATGAGGAATATGCCAGATAATCTTAATATAATAGAACGTGTGTCTATTTCTCTTTCTCATTCTTTACTTTAAGTCAGAATCTAAGATACCATTTGGCACTCAGTATAATTTTGAATATATATTCATCAGACATGTCTCAACTTTTTATTTTGTCAATGAAAACCTGACTTAGAACTTCTCACTTTTCATGAGATTGAATTGAAGCTTTTATTCCTTTGTTGCCTAGATTAGTGGATGAATAATTCTATTTAGAAGTGAACTTATTTGGTTCAACTCTGAAATAAACTTGTGTTTGTTACAATCACTTAATACTGTCATTACTTTAAATATAGGGAGTGTGTAGCAGAGAGAGTTAAATGGATTCATTTATATTAAAACAAGGGACATTCTTACAGTCATTTACTAAACTTAGCTAAGTTTGGCACAAGTCCAGAAACATGGGACACAAACTGAGAATTAAACATACTTGCAAGTATGCTCAACTTACTCAGTAACCATTAAACAACTTTAAGTACTTCTAAAAATATAAGCATGGCTTAAATTTCGAACAAAACCAATAGTATAGAGCACCTAGTGAGAATGAAACTTTCTATTCAGTTGTAATTGATATTGTTACATTAGATTGCTAGTCATTAAACCATAGATGTCTTATGATAATGCAGTATAACTTGAAAGCTTCTGCTTCTGATGTTATGGCTGTATCTATGAGTTTCCCTGTTAACTGCATCCTCTGGAGAGAAGGAAGACCTCCCCACACCAAAAAAAAGGGGTGTCCTGGGTATGATACTAAACTGCATGTGATATTGAGATTGATATTCCAGCTCTACAGCTCTGGGGGAGTGTGGATTATCCATTTGTTGGTATTACAGTCAGGTACACTCAAACCCAAAGTGGTAGTACCTGTTAGAATCCAATCTACTGGTTTAGTAGATCTGTTTAAAAATTATTGGTATTGGATAGGAATTCATAATACCATATAACTGCATGCAAACAAAAGATTGTATTTATTAAACTGAAATATTTACTTAAAGCTATATAATTGTGTATAAATTTGATAGGAATGATTGATATTATTTAACTGTGTGCAAACAAATAATTATAAACAAATAAGAACTTTTGAAAAATGCAAGAGAACATTGAAAATATATTTATGATCATAACCAAGTGTTTAAAAATTAATCCAATTTCAGTATTAGATTACTCATAAGGCATTAACATGCCATCAAACAAATTGATCAAAGCAAATTAATGTTATATAGTCATCTACATCATCATTCAGCATCACAACGACACAACATCAAAGACAGACGCATGAATAAACGACGCACGCAGTAACAATTAAGATGCAGGAAGGAAGACACAGGAAGACTTCTTTACAAATATATTTTACCTCTCACAAGGGTTCGAAAGGGTTGTTCAAGGTTTGCATGTGAGAGGGTGCTGGAGACCGAACATAAACTTCATATTTTGACCTCCACTACTTATGACCGTCACGTTGTGTCTTTCTTGTTCTCTTAGATGCTCAACCAGAGGTCTTGGGCTCACTCTGCTGGATGCTGGCTTTCTTTATGGCATCTTATCAGCATCTTCTCTGGACCCCTAACTCCATCGGGGGTTTCCGAGAGCCCCCTCGGTCGGGTGTGGCCTTCTCTACCACATCTGGTCTTTAGCTGTCTGGAATTCTACTGGCAACTGCCTTGGCACCCAACTCCACTCAATTATATAATAATTCAACGCCCACACGATCGCCCTCTGGATCTTTGAAATCGAATGTTTAATCGTCATCAAGCGGAAATAACTGTCACGCAGTTCAGAGGTTACTCTCTTCCGGTGCATCACTGTAGTGGCACAATGGGACCTTCACCTTGTCCCATATCATAAGCCTTAATCCACCCACGCGATCTCTTTCGATTACTGGCCATTGGAATGTGTCACTTCCTTCCGGTGTATCACCTTGGAATAGCATTTTTGGGCCGGGCGAGGGTCAAAATATAACATTAAACCTATCTTTGGTTCAACTAGATCTGAGATTATATTTAAACATTTTTTAACTAATTTATACACTGGCTCTAAACATTGATATTGCAACTAAGCATGAAGTGATTACCCGAATAAGATGATTGTGAAGATATATTTTTGATTTGGTTTAGTTTGGTTTGGTTTTATAGCATATTAACCATGGTTGGTTATTTAATGCCAAATTCTGTTTTTACATATATTAGATATATGATTTGTAAACATATTTTGTCGATACACACAACTAAATGATCAAACAGTTCTATCTCTAACAATTCAATTTAGCATGAGTCAATGAAATCAAATGGTTCCACGTATTGCTATGTATCACTAACAATTCAATTAAACATCAGTCATTATTTACATACAGTTAAATGGTCAAACAGTTCTATTTCAAACAATTCAATTTAGCTTTAGTCTTTTATTTATACTCATTTCAAATATCAAATAATTCTATTTGACCCATAGATAGGATCCTATTAGGTGCTACCACTCTGGGTCAAAGTGGACCAGGGAGTGATGGTAATGAAGGAGTACTCTGCATTCTCCAAAGCTCCTGCATTACTGAAGCCTCACCATCGGATTGTTTAGTGTCTGATCCAAGAAATTTGTTTGGGTGGTCTTTGCTCTCTGCAGAGATGCAGTTGGTTTATTGTACAGCCCCAGTCAACTGGACGGGATACATTTTTGAACTGTAATTACTAAACTGACTTCAGCATAAAATAACCAGTGGATTAACATGTTTGAAAAGGAATAAAAAAAACTTGATGTTGGTGTTGTGGCAGTAGAAGATAAATTTTCTCACTAATTACCATTTGTGGTGTAATAGTTATGGTTGTAAGCAATGAACACGATGACCCAAGTTCTGATCCTGGATGAGGTTGTCTGTATTTCGTATAGCACTAATATCCTGGGGAATGGTATGCATTCAACTTTTCTTTCTCCAGTTAGGGATTAATAGTTGGGAAGTTTGGGGTCTTTAATGTTGGTATGGCAATCAGTATCGGAGAAAGAAAACTCTGAATTGAAATCTTTTAAACTCCACACAAAAAACTGACCTTGAATCACATCCTGCTCATGCAGAATTAATTCTGATATGTAGTTTTTTTTTTTACATTATAGATTCAACCTACAACTCCTTCGGTAAATTAGGAACCAATTTGGTTGCCAAATTACAACATCCAGAATTTTATTACTATAAGAACAACCAAGATAGATAAACTTGTCTGAGAATATCAGTATATAAAAATTCAGAAGTCATAAGCAATTATATAAAGTTATATCAAATTATATAAAATCAATTAAAATTGTTCACTTGATACGATATAAATTTCAAACCCTATTGAAATAAGATGGTCAAATGAAATATAAAAAGTCAAAAGAAATATAATTATATTTGATAAAGGAGCGTTTAAGCTAGACAATATAATTAATGTTGAAGCGATGTTTTTACAAATATTTCATAAAATTCTGTTGACTCATTATTTCACAAATTTTCTTCCTTGTTACTTTTATCATGACATTTAAGCCAATGTATTCTTCACAAAATTTTGAATATCTCAAGAAATGGTTGTGTGGCCTTGATGTAACATGGCAACTCATTAGGAAGGACCTAACTGAGAATGTGAGAATAGATACTCTCTAACAGGGGTAACTGGTCAGCAGTCATTAGAACTTACGTACAATATGATTGTAGAATTCTTTAAGATACTTAGTCATATTTCACTGCTCATGTTGAGGATTTGGTCAAATATCAAATAATCCAAATCTGCCAGCCCCCTAAATGGTACAGATTTGATTCCTTGTCACTTTTGACCTTTTCAAAAACTAGAATTACTGTTCAAAAGGAAGATTTCAAACTATGGGTAAGATTTGAAAGAATGCAATTAGGCAGCTGATGGGGGATCCCAAAAGAGGATTTTGAAAAGTGTCAAGGCCATGTATGTATATGCGTGACAAAGAGTACTCTGGAGGGGACTGTTGCCCTAAGTACGTCATTTTTGTTCATATTAAATTGCTGGATACTTTCAGAACAAACCTTGGACATTGATCTTCCTCTTGACACTTCAGATTTTTGCTTGCTGCAACAAGTAATGTAAAACAAGAGAAATCTGACAATGTTCTGAGCAGATTAAAGAACATGCTGTTTTTCTAACTGAGATAGAGTGTAGGGTATTGCTGGAGCATATGCAAACTCATCTGGACATCCATCACTTTTTGGTGATTTTACAATATATTGTACACAGCTTTTTGTAAACATTTGTTTTTACCATGTGCAGCTTCTAATGATATTTACTATTATTATCATATTTCAAAGAGAATATGCTTGCTTTCATGGTATCACCTTGAAATAACAATTAAAAAGGTGTCTTTAAGTTAAATTTCTAAAATAGCACAAGATACTGCACACAATTTTTAGTTTCTATCCTTTACAGTTCCAATTTTTGTGACAAATTTGTATATAGATTTGCTGAAGAAAACTCTCCTGACGTGATCCTAATGATAGATCCTGTAGATACATTCAGCCATCCCTTGTAAGCTTATTATTGATATCCACCAAATCTGTTCTTTTATTAGCAAACATTAATATTATTCAAGTTTGACTGTGATGAATAATTGAAAGAACAGCAACTATGAGGTAGACCCGAAAAAGAAACCAATAATTTAAAAAAATCAATTTATTACCTCACCTACATTTCCATGTGATCTACCTCATTCAACATAGCTTCGACTAATTTTATACTATTCCTGGCATTTTTTCCCGATGATGGAATATATTTTGAAATTTGCTTTCTTGGATAATGTTCATGCCTTCTATCTTTTCCATCATCTGATATGTATGTATTTAGTAAACCTCTACATGATGGGCAGGATGTGACACAAGGTCAATTTTTAAGCAGAATACAATTGGTTTGAATTCAGTTTTCTATCTTCTAGGTGAAAAAACACAGTCTACTTTACGAGTTAAACATAGTTGAGGAAGAGAAAAGATGGATTCATGCCTTTCCCAACTGTATTAGCTTAAAGAGAAACTCAGGATTTGAACTTGAGTCATTGAGTGATTTTACAACAATGATAAATACCATCCTACACACATTGCCCAGTCGGCTGGGGCTGTAGAATACACTGACTGCACCTCTGCAGAGGGGTAAGACCCCCCACCAACAAGTGTCCTGGATATGACACTAAACAATCTGATGGTGAGGTTCCAGTAATGCTGGAGCTTTGGGGAATGTGGAGTACCCCTTCATTGCCATCACTGCCAGGTCCACTCTTGCCTGGAGTGGTAGCACCTGATAGGACCCTATCTATGGGTTTAATAGAACTAACAGCATACTAATGCTAAACTGAATTGTTTGAATAAACTGAATAGCTTGAAATAGAAATGTTTTTGACAATTAAACCGTACTTACATTTAAACTGCGTGCTTATGCTTAACTGAATTATTTGATATAGAACTGTTTTTTGACATTAAAACTGTATTTACACTTAACTGAATTGTTACATATAACTGCTTGAATAGTTTGAAATAGAAATGTTTTTGACCATTAAACTGTGTACTTATGCTAAACTGAATTGTTTTAAATAGAACAGATTTACATAAAAATGGATTTGGCGTTAAATAACCTACAAAGGTTGACATGCCATAAAACCCAATAAACCAACCAACATCCTACACACACCTGTTTTATCTGCAATGTACGAACTTTCTGGTTAATTTAAGTTTTGGAAACAAACAAAAAAACATCTATGAGAGCAAAATCTGGAGAGTAAGATGATTAGTCTGCTCCTAATTGATAGCATTCAATTTTGTTTTTTGTTCATTTGCTAGCAGATAAAACTTTTGCAATAAATACATGAGATATCATCTGTTGTTCTTTTAAAATCATATGGCACAAACTTTTGAGATTACTGTCTTTGGAAGCTTCACCTACAGTCAAGCAATAATTTTCACAGATGATAGAATGTATTCTCTATACAATTGTCTGTAATGTTATCCAAATTTGGAATTGTCTTTAATCGATGCCTTTCCCAAATTGAAATGCTGATACTACTCTTGATATTGTGTACAGTTCAAACAATGATGGTTGCAATATTAGAAATTAGAATACTTATCTCGAATTTCCAAGGCTTACCTGCTATTTATGCCAGGTGTGTGATATTAATTTGATTGCCTGGTCCTAGGGGGTATTCCACTCAGGTTTAGCTAAGCTAATTTTATGACTAGGCACCTGAGGTGACCTTAAAGAAGAATGGCTTGGCACATAAAGTAACCTTAAAGATGAATGATTTGGAACATGAGGTGACCTTAAAGAAGAATGGCTTGGCACATAAGGTGACCTTAATGAATGGCTTGGCACATAAGGTGACCCTAAAGAAGAATGGCTTTGGACATAAGGTGACCTTAAAGAATGGCTTGGCACATATGGTAACCTTAAAGAAGAATGATTTGGAACATGAGGTGACCTTCAAGAAGAATGGCTTAGCACATGAGGTGACCTTCAAGAAGAACTTGGCAAAGAAGAATGTTGAAGTATCCAAGCATAAGTCTTGACTTGTGCATAGCTGCACATTATAAAATGACCTTGTGTCAAATCTGACTTTGTGGGAAGTCAGATGAATACAATATTAAAAAGGTCTCTATGATTTCTTTTTTCTGAACTGAAACAGATTCACATATCTTGGGTACAAAATAATGTGCACAATACAGATGTTTAGGAAGCTTTTGTGGTGTAATGGTGACTGTTAAAGGAAATGGACACAGTGACCAGAGTTCAAATCCTGGACTGGATGGTTTGATTTTTTTCTGGAGTGGTAGTACCTAATAGGGTTCTATTTATGGGTCATATATAACTGTTAAGACATTTAAACTATTTGTAAACAAATAACTTAATTTAAATCAAATTGTTAAAAATAGAACTGTTTGACCATTTAACTGTGTGTGAACCAATGACTGATGTTTAATTGAATTGTTAGTGATACATAGCAATACTTAGAACAAGTTAGCTGTGGGTTAACAAATGTGTAATGTTAAATAGAGTTATTAGTGTTGATCAGCTATGCTTGAAACTCCTTAACTGTTTGCCTAAATTGAATTGTTAGAGTTACTTAACAATGCTTGAAACCATTTAACTGTGTGCAAACAATAGTAATACTTGTATGCAAATAAATTAGCTCTGACTCATTTAAAAATAAGATTACCTCCAAACTACTTACTTACAAATTTTATGTATAACCATTTAACAGTATGAAAACCAATGAGCTCTGGAGCATTTAAAAATGTTATCTACAAACGCTGCATTTTCAAATCATATTTGTATAAAAAGGATAAGGCATTAAATAAACAATGTTTAATTTAACATAAATCCCCAACTAAATCAAACCATTCATATGAATTGTCTTTGAGTTAATTCCTGAAGTAAAGTTTCTCTTTCTGCATTCTCTACAATAACAATTATTTTACAAACACTGTTGATTGCAGTCTTCCTAGGTTTATCTTAACCACTCTCAAAAAAGGTTGCATTAACCACTACAAAGACAATTCAAAGGTCTATGCTAAAAAAAGTATTTCAATTGTGAGCTTGCTAAATTGTCTCATTAATACAGTGTAAAATTATGCTTTCCTTTTGGATATGTCTCTGAAGTAAATAATTTTTTGAACAGTTTCAAAACTAAGAACTCGTGGATTTTTTATAAAAATAACTTATTACCAAAAATGAACTGAGACTATGTTTGGTTAAGTTGGTAGGGTTTTATAGCATATCAACCATCTTATGCCAAATTCACTTTATACATATAAACAGTTCTATTTCAACTAATTCAGTTTATCATGAATTGTCAGAAACATTTCCATTTCAAGCTATTCAGTTTAGTCAAACAGTTCTAAGTCAAACAATTCAGTTTCACATAAGTACACAGTTTAGTTCTATTTGACCCAGGAATAGGACCCTATCAGGTGCTACCACTCTGAACCAGAGTGAACCTGGAAGCAATGGCAATAAAGGGGTACTCTGCATTCCCCAAAGCTCCAGAGGTGCAGTCGGTGTATTCTGCAGCCCAAGTCGACTGGGCCTGATATGAACTGAAAAGAATTATTGAATCCATTTTTTTGCTACTTATAAACTTTTCTGTGCTCAAAGCATTCTATCATCTCTGGTTAGTTCAGTGAAAATCTTTTTTGCTATGTAAAATCATATTATCTATTAAGTTTAGCTTAGTTAAGCAGTTTGAAAGAAGTAAGAAGCCCCCAGTGAGAATCACTTTAGTATAGAATCCTTTCTAATAAAAACACAGGTAATATGGAGCAGTTATATTGTTCTAAAGGATTTATGATCATATCCCCTAGTATCTCTTTCATGAGCAAATTTTAAATGCTTCATGGCATCATACCATGTGCAAAAAGAACAAAGTCAAGAAAAGACTAAAATGCACCATTAACGCTTCCAAAATCAACAAGAAAAAACTAACATAACAAAATTGTTGTTAAAGCTAATTCAGTCAGCTATTATTGTATTGGAGGGAGACAAAAAATTAGAGTGGGAATGTCTATTGGGCTATCACATGACAATCCCAGAAAACCATTTAATCAGTCTTTTATCTCTTTTCTTTGAACAGTAGATATGTCTCCGACCCTTCCACTGACTAGAAAAACAATCATGGGTATAAACTATTTTACTGTCCCTCACCTTCAAGTGAGTTTTTTTTTTTTGCCATTTTTGAATTTTGAACCTTCTGCTTGTTCATAGAACAATATGTGCTCATGTCTTGCTTTTGAAACACATTTGTATATTTTTTAATACTACTTGTTGGTATAAAATGTATATATAAAACACTTTTGCATGTGTAAACGGCTTTCAGTTGATCTAATAAAAGAAAATGGTTTCTCACAAAAAATGCAAGATGTTGACAATATTTTGCAAAAAATATGATAGACTATGCAGATGATCTAGCACTTCTCACAAATACACCTGCCCAAGCTTAATCCCTAATGTATAGTCAGGAGTGAGCAGTGGGAAACAATGACCTTGATATAAATGCAAATAAAACAGAGTTCATATATTTTTAACAAGGATATAAACTATTTTACTGTCCCATCTCCACTTTAAATGGCAAGCCTCTGAAATTAGTAGACCTGTTCATAGACCTTGGTAGCAATATCTTATCAACTGAAAGTGATGTTAATGTATACCTAGTGAAAGCATGGACTGCTATTGAAAAGTTATCAATTTTATGGAAATTTGATCTCATGCTTGATAAAACAAAACAGGATTTCTTCCAAGCTGTGGCTGTGCCAAAACTACAGTTTAGCTGCACCACCTTTTTGCTAATAAAAAGCCTGATGAGAATGACCCAAGAATGATATATACTGTTTTGAAAAAATCCTTGAAGTAACACTTCACAAAACAGCTGCTATACAAGACATGCATGGATGCTGAAGAACTAAGAACAAACTTAAGTCATGTTCTTCGATGGACTTTGGGGCTGTAGAATACACCAACTGCACTTCTGCCGAGGAGCAAGACCACCCCAATGACACTAAATAATCTGAGGATGAGGCTCCAGTAATGCTGGAGTTTTGGGGGATGCAGAGTACCCCTTTATTGTCATCACTTCCAGGTTCACTCTAGCCTGGAGTGGTAGCACATGATAGGGTCCTGTCAATGGGTCAAATTGAACTAAACTGTGTACTTATGCTAAATTGAGTCAGTAGAATTAGAACTGTTTGACTAAACTGAATCGCTTGAAATAGAAATGTTTTGACAATTAAACTGTGTACTCATGCTAAACTGAATTGTTTTAAATAGAACTGATAGTTTGTATAAAAATGGATTTGGCATTAAATAACCTACAAAGGTTAATATGCCATAAAACCCAACCAACCTATGGACTCCTACACATGGACACACCAAAGACTTATATCTATCAGCTTCGTGGGGATACTGGAAACTGTTAAGAAGACTTATCAAAAGTGATTGATAATAAGAATAGATCACAAGAGTCAGAAAACTCCATGTTGTCAGTACAACTTAATGATGATATCATAGATATACTAATGTTGATATCGGTCCTTGGAGAGTGAGGATTCAACTAAATATCTTCTCTAACTCCAAGCAACCCAATTGTATCTAAGCTTACCATAACATTAAATCAGAAAAAAAATATTGAATAGCCTCTATTAAGAATGGTTATAAATAGAATTGTGAATGAGTTGGGTTTTTTAACTATTAAAACAGTATTTGTAATCTTGCTGTTAATGTTTTATCAGAATTTGTAATTAATCGCTAAAAGAAACTCAGATTGGACAACAAATTGAATGTTAATTCTAAAATAGATTTTTTTTTCTTGTTGTGAGCATTTTGTGTTTGAATAGGATTTCAGTAGTGATTTGATATTAGAGCCAAGACGAGTTTCTTGAATGTTATTGCTCAGTTAATAACAGTTGTCCACTTCTTGTCAGGTTGGAAGTGGTCAGCTAACACTACAAACAATCAACTTCATGATATCAATTAGTTGATAATGAGATGCACCTTTGATGTTGGATAGATGAACATTTTTGGCTTTAATTAAAGCAGCCTCAGGTTTTTAATTGATTTTTCTTTCAAAGAAGTTATCATGTCCAACACTGAAGTTAATCAGCGTCCTGAAACTTTTAGCTGAAATTCCAGTGATCGATTAGAACTGCTTGGCTTCAGAGTTTTTTGATTAATTGATTTTAATGGTATGTCAACTCATCTCTAGTTATTTTATGCCTAGAAGTTAGGGAATCATGTTCATTGTACATTCTCAAATTTACATTTTTGTGTAGTTCTTTCTTAAGTGTTTTTTTTGCTCACAGTCCAACTGAATATGAATAATTTTTAAATGCATCTATTTGACTCATTGATGGGATCCTAACAGATACTATCCCACCAGGTTAGAGTGAGCCTGGGAGTAATGACAAAGGTCTACTCCTCACTCCCCAAATTTCCAGCACTGCAGCCACTCCCTGAGATACAGTTTAGTGCTATACCCAGGATATCTTTTTACGGGAAGGATTTTACCCCACTGTAGAGGATGCAGTCAGTATTTTCTAAGCCCTACTGAAGGGGCATATGTGTTTTGTCACTGTTTTCTTTGAGACTTTGACGGCAAATTTATTTTTCAATTATTTCCTTAGTTCCTCAATTATATTTTTAGGTATACTGGATGAGCCAGGTATTTGAGAACAAATGATATAAATCTGGGTATTTTTTTAAAAATTGTATTTGAGAGAGATTCATAATAGGCAGGCCAATATTTCAGTCTTATACTAGACTGTGTCTGAATAAACAGATTTTTGGATTCTTTCTATATGAGGAAAAATTCTTGCAGAATATCATAATTGTGATTGTTTTTAGTGAATGCTGCAGTTTTCATAATAAATAATACCTAATTATATTGACATCCTGTAAATGAGGTTTAGAATACACTGCTTGTATTCCCTTTAAAGAGGTAAAAACCCATCCTTCTAAAAAAAGGGGATGTCTTGGGTATGGCACTAAACTGCATATGATTAGGCGACAGTTTTAAACAAGACTTTTTCAATTTGCACAAATGCCCTTGGGAAAGGTATGAATATTTCTCTTCTCTACTCCATAGCTATGGATAAATAATTGGGCAGATTATTCTTTAGTCTTATCATGCCAACCAATCTAAGAGACAGAAAATTCTTTATTCAAACTAGCTGTACTCTGCTTAAAAACTGACTTTGAGACACATCTTGCTCCTGTGTGCAAACGAGTGACTTAACGTTAAATTGAATTGTTAGAAATAAAGATGTTTAAATACATACTTGAAACCACTTCACTATCTGTAAACAAATGATTAATATTGAATAGAGTTATTAGTATTATTAGAGTTATTAGAGTATTATTTTCATCATGTCTACTATTTTTTTCTATTGTCTGTCATATACAAGTAGTTTTTCAGATCTATTTTATCCATTGATGGGTCCCACCTATAGGTCAAATAGATAGATCTGTTTGCAAATTATTTGCATTTGATAGTGTTATATACAAGCATGTGGTTGCAAGAAAAATAAGACTGACAAGAAGATTTAGTTTATTTCATTTATTGAACCAAATAGCCACAATTGAACCAAATAGCCACAATTGAAACCATTTAACTGTGCTGAAACAATAGCCATACTAGTGTACAAACAAATTAGTTGTAACTCTTTTAAAAATGAAATTACTAACAAACTATTTACTTACAGTGTTACATAGCAATACTTGAAGCATTTAACTTTGTGCAAACATGATTAATAGTAAATAGAATGATTCATATTGGATAGAAATACTTGAAATTATTTAACTGTGTGCCAAAAAATGAGCTTAAGCTCGTTTAAAAAGGTTATCACCAAAATGTGTTCACAAATCATATATATTGAATAGATATGTATCAACAGGATTTGGCATTGAATAACATACAATAGTTGATATGCCAAAAAAAAACAATCATACCAGATACTCAGAATATTTCTTTCAGAGAGAGGTCTTACATCTCTGCTGGGGATAAAATCCTTTCACCTAGTTTGGTTGTGGGGATGCTCCTTTGTAATATGTCTTGGATGGGAATAGCCTAGCAGAGCCCATTCCTCTCCAGGTCTAATTTGAAATCAGAATTTTCCTTCTTCCAAATCGGTTACCATACTAATGATAAATGAACCTCGTCTGCCATACTATTTACATATAGATGGAGGAAGACTACTCAGATTCATAGCTTTCTCAAGGTTATTGGTGCTATGTGAAATGCAAACAGCCTAGTTCAGGATTTGAACTTGTATAGCCTTGTCTACTTTCTACAATGATAACCATAATACCAGGAATGCCTTCAGCTTCTGAGGAAACAGCCAGTGTATTCTAAACTCCCCTGATAGGGTGAGTTGTTTTTTTTTTTTAGTATGAAATGGCTTTTGGATACACAACATTAGTACTTCTTCCATTAAATGCAAATTTGAAAATATTTCTTGGGTTCTACCTCTAAGTCAACTAGCATACAGCTGGCCATGTGAAAAGCAGGGATTAGAGATATGTGATGAAGAACTGATAAAAAATTCAGAATATACAACATACAATTACCTTTGGTTACTTTCCACTTCAGTCAGCTAAAGGAAGACTCAGTATATTTTCTCCATATCCAGAAGTTGGCCGTCATCTACCACCACAATAGCAATAAAGGAGTATTCTATATTCCCAAACCTCCAGGAAAGAAGCTTCACCATCAGATTCAATTTATTGTCATACCCAAATCACAATTTCTATTTAACTCATAGATGGAACTCTAGTAGGTAGTGGACCTGGGAGTAATGGCAATAAAGGAGTATTCCACATTTCCCAAAGCTGAAGGACTCAATTCTCAGTATCAGATGCAGTTTAGTGCCATATCCAGGACACTTGTTGTTGGGGCGGGATGAAAGAGATGCAGTTGGAATATTCTATAGCCTCAGCTGACTCGACTAACAAGATAGGATAGACTTTGCTAAATTTATGAACTGAGTTGATCTCGCTTTATGTTTGCCCACTCAGTCAATAGAAAAAAAATCTTGTTTGTTAATTACTGTATATACTCATCTATTGAGCAACATTTTAGACCCATTTTTTCACCTTAAAAACAAAGTATCTTTCATTTCATGAAATATGCTTTTAAAATGTTAAAGCTTATTTAGTTTCTTGGTCTAGCCTATTTGCAACTTTGATCTAAAATGTCCATGCATAGCCTATATCTAACCAAAGGATATTAGTTAAGATCATTAAGTTTTTACTAAACATTGTTTACTATTTGTAACACCTAAGCACATATGTACAAATATTACAAATACTAAACAAACTAAGGAAAAATTCAATAAACTAAAAGTTTTTGTTTAGGCATGTTTAGAATATTGAAGTAAACACAGTTGGGAGATGTCCTTACAGCATAGTGGCTAACAATGGACTGTGACACAGTAGTAAGCAAATTTGAACTCTAGTCATGCTATGACATTCAAGTTAATAAATAAATGTTAATATGCCATTAAACAAAGAAACCAAACCAAACACAGCAGGCTACATCAAGGTCTAGACTGAATTTTTTATTCATGGAACTGCATTGATTTTGATTGCATTACAGTAGTTTTGAAAGTATAAATAAGTGTTTGAATATTTTCTCTTTATGTCATTAGATATTGAAAAAAATGTTTTTGTAGGCTAGCATAGCCAAAAAGTTAGGGATTCTTAATTATATGCACTATATGATAAACACATTTTTGTGGCTAAAAATAGAGATCATTCATTACATGAAGTCATTCCTTTCTTGAGAATATACTCTTGTAAATACTAATAAAACAATCGTATTATGTTTTCTCAATTGTGCATAAATAAATGCTTGATTGCTATTAACATTCTCAAATAGATGAACTATTTTGTCTAATAAAAAGTTTGAATATGTCTTTGCCTATAATTACTGAGTTGGCCGAAATGTTAGATTTATTAAGTAAAAATAAATCAATTTTCTTATTTTCATCATGTCTACTATTTTTTTCAATTGTCTGTCATATACAAGTAGTTTTTCAGAACTATTTTATTCATCGATGGGTCCCACCTATAGGTCAAATAGATCTGTTTGCAAATTATTTGCATTTGATAGTGTTATATACAAGCATGTGGTTGCAAGAAAAATAAGACTGACAAGAAGATTTAGTTTATTTCATTTATTGAATAAATAAAATAAACAAGCGAATGAAATATCTAGCTAGCTGACGGGCGATTATCTGGTTGGTGGCGAGCGGTTGCTTTGATCTGGTCGGACGGTGTTGTCAGGTGATGCTCTCAGTGACAGCCAATGATTCAACTGCCCATTTGACCTTCACTCGCCCTATTTATATATTCCCGACTACAAACATCGGCTCCAGAAAACACTATTTGTGGGGAAAAAAATGATTGGTTGAAAAATAGACCATTTTTATGACTGAGAATTTTCTGGGGATTTTGAATAGACCATGCACAGAAGCTATGGTTTTCTCAGTTTGACACTGGCTATTGTTGGGTCAACATCCAGTAAATGTTATTTTCTTCAGCAATGTCAGTGTCTGTCAGTCTGTGTTTTGTGTGTTTTAGTAGTTAGATGTTTGAAGTGTTGAGCAGATGAATCAGAAGAGATTTGATGTATTTTACTATAACAATAGGAACACCTGATATCATAATTGAGTGTAAAAACTTAAGAGACTACACAATATATATATATATATATAATATATATATATATATATATATATATATAACGTATGCAATTCCTTCATGTCTTGGCATAAAATGACCCCAGCTGATTTGAAATGCTTTTAAAATCAAACAAACTCTTGTTTGTTCAGCCAACAAATATATTTGGTATGATCAGAAAATATAAAGGCTGAAGCCTTAAATGATTCAGTTATAAAATTTAAATGAAAGCATGTGTATGCATTTATCAAGCCCTCCACACAAGTTTAACTGGTTCAAATGCAGAGTTGTCCTTCTCCTCGACCAGCTGCCAAACCAAAGTTAAAGGGTCGAGTCTGTCTTACCCATAGCTGAAAGGAGTATAGTTGGATTCATATTTTTTCCAAGAATATTAGCGCTTTGTGAAATGGAAACAACCTTGTCCAGGATTTGAATTCTGTTCACCATGTCCATTTCCAAAGATAATAAACATTATATTACTAATGCCTCCTATGAAGCTGAGAAACTTATATAACAAAGTAACAATATCTTGGTAAGTGAATAGCAATTTGAAAAAACTTGAGCCAGCTTCACTATTTTTTAAAAAAATCTTTTTTGAAAAACACAGGATTCTGCAATTGTGGTAGACTCCATACTTAATGGTGCAAGTTCTGCAAAGATATGAGTTGAGAATATAAAAGATATTAAAAGAAATATAAGATTACAGCTTCACACCATATCAAAAAAGGGATTTTAAAGTTGTTTTGACTAATGAAAAATTCTCGGTAATGAGTGAGTTGAATACCAAGGAAAATATTTTTAAAAAAATTAATGTTTCATTTATTGTTTATTTCTAGTTCTTGGTCAATACAACTTTAGTCAGGACACTTTTTGAACATACCTCATAATATAAGCTTATTTAATTCTGAACTTAGGTATTTTACCAAATATTTTCATAGAATACAGAGGTAATTTGTAGATTGCCTAACAGATTTTAGCCATATTTAATATAATAGACAGAGAGGATTGAGAATTTTAGTAGCAAATTGAAATCTTAAGTGATTCATCCTTTCACCATCATCTGACAATATTACATTATGAAGAGTTGCAACATTAATACAAGTACATCAACAATACAAATCTAAAGAATTCTAATTATATATATATATATATATATATATATATATATATGTTTTCCTTGAACTTGAGTTTCAGGAATGTCAATTAGGAAGCAATTATTATAAATATAAGAACAAATGAATAGGTTGGTTGGTGGTTGTGTTTAAAAGCCTATAAAAAATTTTAGGTTATGTAATGCCAAATTTTCTCAATACACATTAAATATATATGATATATAAAAGAAGGAAGGTAACAGTTTTTACAGGAGTCAGGGCATATTTGTTTGCACACAGTTTCATGGTTTCACTAATAGTTCTATTTTAAACAGTTAAATCATTTCCTTTAAACAGTTTGATTTGACCCATAGTCAAATGATGCAAGAGTCACACGATTAGCAGGATATGGAATTGACAGGTTGTTTTGAAAATCAGCTTGGACAACATATCAAAGATTTGTTTTGAAATTGCAATTGTAAACAGGATGTTAAATGATAAACGTTTTGTCAGCTGAGAACTGAGTGATGATATAACAGTGGAAAATTCTTAATGACATGATCTTATCAGAATTAATGAGATAATTATAAATATTTATTTGCAGGTTGATATTAGGGTCAGAAGCAGAGGGTCAGAGTTGGTCAGAAGTATCGGGTCTAGAAACAACAGCCCCATTGAGTGGTGATGGGCCTGGTTAGGGTGAAAAAGTTGATCGTTGATCATTTGGTTTTTATCGCATATTAACCTTTGTAGGTTATTTAATGCCAAATCTATTTTTATGCAAATAGTCAGTTCTATTTCAAACAATTCAGTTTAGCATTAGTACACAGTTTAATTGTCAAAAACATTTCAAGCTATTCAGTTTCATCAAACAGTTCTAATTCGGCTAATTAAGTTTAATATAAGTACAGATTTTGTTTACACAGTTAAATATCAAAACAGTTCTATATCAAACAAATCAGTTAAGTGTAAGTACAGTTTCAATGTCAAAAAACTGTTCCATTTCAAATAATTTAGTTTAGCATAAGCACAAATGTAAGTATGGTTTAATTCTCAAAAACATTTCTATTTCAAGCTATACAGTTTTAGTCAAACAATTCAGTTTAGCATAAGTATGCCATTAGTTCTATTTAACCTATAGATGTGGCCCTATCCAGTGCTACCATACCAGGCCAGAGTGGACCTGGGAATGAAGAGGTACTCTGCATTCCCCAAAGCCCAAGCATCACTGGAAGCTCACCATCAGATTGTTTAGTATCATATCCAGGACACTCATTGGGGGTTGGGTGTTACTCCCTCTGCAGAGGTGCAGTCAGTTTATTATACAGCCCCAACTGACTGGGCAAGAAAAAGTTGAAGTTAGTGTTTTGATAGTAACATGACTTAATCCTTTCTCTCTATTTCTCTCATTTATTGATAACTCTGTTGAAATGTTACTGGCTGTAAAACAACTTTTATATCTAAAGAAACAATGGAGTCACTTCATATTTGTGTATTTTATGATTTTTGACATGACCGATAGTGTAACATTTATGTTTACTTGGTCACTGTAATGTTACACAAACCTCTAGGATGGGAGAGTCACCATCAAAGAATTTAGTGTCATATTAAGAACATTTGTGGGGGTGGGAGTCTTATGCCTCTGCAAAGATGCTGCTGGTGTATTCTACCATCCCAAATGACTGAGCTGGAATATAACAGGGATTTGAAAAGGAACAACCTGATTGATTCTATGGTACACAACAGAAACATATGATCAAACTTTGATTTAACAAATGCGTCTTTTATAATAATAAAGAAACAAAATTTGTTAAAGTGAATGACACTAAACATCTAACAGTTGACCAATAGTGTTAAGGTTGCTTTTCTGCAGCAGGTTTTCATTTTTACACATAAAAAATCAGTAATTCACAGAATGCCTTCATAATGTTTACATAAGACGTTATTTTATACTTTGCCTTTAAGTTTTTAACTTTTTTTTATAATACCTTATTTTGCTGGTAATCATTTAACTTGATAATTTTCTCATATGAATTCAATGATGTGTACTGCATTTCGAGTAGAGAGTCAAGTTATCACTTGATCGTAAACAGGACCCAAAAGCTGTTTCACTCTATTGTCAGGGATTAGAAGAGACTGACTGTATCCCCTGCAGAGAAGAACCCCCATCCAAAAAAAAGAACAACCAGAGTATGACCCTATGCTGCATCTGGTGGTGAGACTCTAGTTTTGGAGTCTTTGGAGTACCCATTCATTCCCATTATTCCCAAGTCCACTCTGACTCAGAGTTGTGCTACTTGTTAGGGTCTCACACCAATGGCTGAAATAGATTTGTTTAAAAAATATTAGCATTAGATGCGACCAAGTTCCACTCCCCAACAAAAACTCTTAGGAAACAACTACACAAAAAAATTCAGTTATCACAGTACAACAAAACAATTCCCTAACCTTTAAGCACAGAATAACCCCAGATGAGTTGAAATGTCATTAAAATCAATCAATCAATTGAAAACCTGTTGATCATAGTTTTTGATACAGATGAGGAAAGAGTTGACAGTTATTTAAGTTTTAATCTTTTACTATAAATGGCAGAAAGGGCTGAGAATGTTTTCATTTTGCAGACCAGCTGTGAATCATGAGTATGCCTTCAAATCATTATTTTGAAGAGGAGAAAATTTCCATTTAAAATCATTTTACTGTTGCTTGCACTTTACCCTCAATCCAATCAAATGTGTCTGGCCAATAGAAGCTGTAGCTCCAAACTCCTCACGAGATAAATTTGAATGGTTTCTCTTTGTGTATGAAAATCCAAAATGAAATGTCAATTTTCTCTCATTTCTTTGGTCACATGATATGAATCAACCAACCAGTTTACTACAAAAATTTTGTCGCTTTCAGAATTTCATATTTTGATATCACCACAGGACACATCGTCAATCAAGGTCTCCCCTTCTTTCAGGTATTAAGGAAAAAATGCTCCAAATGACATTTAACAACCAACCACCTAACACTTATATGACACCTACTCAATAATCTAAGGCCAACAAAAATATATTTGCAGAAGAAAAATGGATGATAAATATCTGTAGCAAAGTCATTGACTACTTCCATGTTGTTGGTAACTAATCGTTGGATGGGGGAAGAGAAACACAAATAAGTGTTGGGACCTCTGTTGCTTTATTCTGTCTGTTTAGTTTTCTGGGACCATGGAAGGGAAAGGAAGGAATGATGGGTACAACATGCTGTGTAGTTTTTACATTCTAGAAGGAAGCAACTCTTCTTGCTTTGTACCCCAGTCACCAAAAGAGAGAGAGAGTGAATGAATTAATACATTGTCTTTTATTGGAGTACAGAGAAAATACAAGCAGCACTTCCTATTGCTAGGCCAATTAAGTCTGATGACCTCTGTAAGTTCTGGTTAACTTCTGTTTTCTGTCTATCTCAAGCATATCTTGTTACACCTAGCCTACAATTTGAGATGTTGAACTTTTTCAGCTTGTCTTTCCCAAAGCAATGTGATTTTGTATCATTCTATTTTGCCAACCTTTAGTTTCAAGTAAAAATAAATGTTACAAGAAAAAAGCCATCTAATTTGTAATCTAAGTAAAAATACTTAATCCTGCCTTGATATGGTACTCTCTATATTTATTACTAACACCAAAGGTTGCTTGGAACAATCAGTGAATATTTTTATGTATATCTACAAGCCATTGCCTTGCATCATAAATATAAGTTTATTCATTGTTTAATAATTTTTCTGATCAAATTTGCTTGATTAAAAAGAATTCAGGACACTGAGGTGAAGGTGGTTTTCTGAAAGGCGCCCCTAATCATCCTAGGCAACATAACACAAAAAATAAGAAACTAAAGACTTTAACTTTCGACTGAAGTATAGACATGGGAAAATAAGATCACACATACACACACACACACACACACACACACACACACACACACACACACACACACACACACACAAATATATATATATATATATATATATATATGTAAAGTAAGTAAAGTTGGTGACCGTTGTCGAGAGCGACCCAAATGCTCCCTTTTCAATAGCTACAATACAGAAGTGTAGAGGAGGGTGCTACTACTTTCCTTGGATTGCTCCACTTTATCCTTGATCCATACTTTATAATGCTGAGTGTAAGGTAAGAAGGTATTAAGTACTATTTTTTGAGTTTTTGGTATGTGGTACCTTCAATAAGGTTCCAGTTTTTTTTGTTCAGGCATTTAAAATTGTTGTAGACTCTTGAAAGTTCAGTATGTTATTGCTATACATCCTATGAGATGACTGACCTATTTTTATGATTCCAGGTTCAAATGAACAGCTACCACAGCAATTGGAATACACCCTACTAAAGCCTGATTATCACAGCTGGTGAATTTCAAAAATGTAATCTGGACATGAGGACACTTTAGAAGAACGATATGCAATAAAATCCTGTTTTAAACTTGGAAAAAATGCCACAGAAACGTATGGAATACTTCAGACTGCTTTTGGAGCATCTGGCATGAATTGAGCATCAGTTTTTGAGTGGCATAAGAGATTCGACGAAGGCAGGGAGTCTGTGAGGGATGATGAGAGGTGTGGGAGGAATAAGGAAGTCTATACGCCAGAGTTGATAGGCCAAAGGGTTAGGGTTAGGGTTACTATGATGAGGTTTTAAAGGAGTTCAGGAAGAGATTCCTTGGGAAGAGGCCAGCACTCTTCAAATCGGGTCAGTGGCATTTCCACCCTGACAATGCAGCAGTCGACAACTCCATCCTTGTCACAGACTATTTTACCAAGATGGGCATCAAGACAGTTCTTCAGCCTCCCTATAGTCCAGACCTTGCTCCCTGTGACTTTTGGTTATTTCCTAAGCTTTGAGGCTGTCGTTATGAGACAATTGAGGAGATGAAAGAGGCTGTGATGAAGGTCATTGACACTCTCACACAAGAGGATTTCCATGGGGCCTTCCAGAAGTTGTTGGAACGGTACAACAAGTGGACTGCAGCCGGAGGAGATTACTTTGAAGGGGACTAGAGTTTCATGTGAGTACTATCAATAAAAGTGCCCGTACGAAAAAAAAGTCTGGAAACTTATTTAATGATCCTCATATGACTCAACCTGGGATCAAACCCTGATCTCCTAGGCCATTGGCAAACACCCTACTCATTAGGCCAATAGACTGGTATATATATATATATATATATATATATATATATATATATATATATATGTATGTGTGTGTGTGTTTAATGATCAAATTCTGAAAATGGGTATCTGTGTTTTTTACAATATTTTTCAGGACAACCTCTGATATCTGTAGTTCATACTGGGGTAAGCAATTAACACTTATGATCTGGCAAATACTATCAAAGATAATTTGTAGAACCAGCAAAATCCACAAGTTGACAAGTTGTTTTTTTCTTGTTAATTAATGCTTGGTCAGGTTTTCTGGTCGGTATTGGGCGACAATTTTTTTCTCTCAAAGTTCAAGAAAATGTTTATTCATCTCAATTCCTAAGGCTTGGATAAAATCTAATGAAATCATTTTATGGTTTTATTGTTTAAAAGCAAGAATAAGCTGGCATATGAGATAACTGATAAATTTAATGAGATTCTGATGATTTGTTTGTATATAATGCCTCCACTGACAGATTTTGATTAAGACAGTACATCATCTTTTGGCCCCTGGGGAGAGTGCCTTGGGGTTGCTGAAACTGTGGGGTTTCTGGCAGCATCAGTTACTATTAATCTAACTTGTCTTTCTCTTGTAATCTTGATTGTGACACCAGCAGCAGTGCAGTATTACATTAGAAAATAGATTAACCTAACCCAAGCCTCCATTTTCACTTCACACAGCTAGTCGAGCAGTGTCAGTGAGCAGGTCAGTATGTGGCCCTGTGACTTTTGTCTGTTTCATCAACACCTCATCTGTCAAAACTTGCTAGGAATTGTACAGCCTGTTAGGTCAGCATATGATAATTGTGTTCAGTGGAATGTCTTTGGGGTAAAGGGAGTTATTTCTGGAGCAGGTGTGAAAGCAAATTTGAAAAAAAAAAAATTGAAAAAAATGTTTATTGATTTATCTATATATGTCTTCTATTTTATTATGTTCTATCTATCAGAATCTCATTCTGTTCCAACCAATTGATCTCATTGTGTTTCTATCAATCAGTACATTCCTATCTATCTCTCACTATCTTATTCTGTTTACCAAATGATCTCATTAGGTTTCCTTCTATCAATCAGAATTTCATTCTGTTTCTGCCTAAAAAACTATCTCATTCTGTGTCTATCAATCAGAATCTCAAAGTTTCTATCGATCTAAATATCAATCTTATTGTTTCTTTCTACCAAAATCAAAATCTCATTGTTTCTGCCGACCAAACTATCTGTTTATCAAAATCTCATTGTTTCTGCCTACTAAACTATCTGTTTATCAACATCTCATTGTTTCTGCCTACCAAACTATCTGTTTATCAAAATCTCATTGTTTCTGCCTACCAAACTATCTGTTTATCAACATCTCATTGTTTCTGCCTACCAAACTATCTATTTATCAAAATCTCATTGTTTCTGCCTACCAAACTATCTGTTTATCAACATCTCATTGTTTCTGCCTACCAAACTATCTGTTTATCAAAATCTCATTGTTTCTGCCTACCAAACTATCTGTTTATCAAAATCTCATTGTTTCTGCCTACCAAACTATCTGTTTATCAAAATCTCATTGTTTCTGCCTACCAAACTATCTGTTTATCAAAATCTCATTGTTTCTGCCTACCAAACTATCTGTTTATCAAAATCTCATTGTTTCTGCCTACCAAACTATCTGTTTATCAACATCTCATTGTTTCTGCCTACCAAACTATCTGTTTATCAACATCTCATTGTTTCTGCCTACCAAACTATCTGTTTATCAAAATCTCATTGTTTCTGCCTACTAAACTATCTGTTTATCAAAATCTCATTGTTTCTGCCTACCAAACTATCTGTTTATCAAAATCTCATTGTTTCTGCCTACCAAACTATCTGTTTATCAAAATCTCATTGTTTCTGCCTACCAAACTATCTGTTTATCAAAATCTCATTGTTTCTGCCTACCTAACTATCTCTCTCAATTCGTTTCTATCTCTTTTTTCTATTTTTATCTATCTTTGTGCATTTGCATCCATCTCTCAAAATCTCATTCTGTTTCTGCTTACCAAATGATCTTTCTCATTCTCTTTGTATACACCTATCTCTTTCTGTTTATATGTTGCGTTCTCATATACATGTTCATGCAGGATCATACATATACATACTGGATACATACTGACGCAATGATAAAGACAGACGCAGGAATATTTCTTTAACAAAATATTTACCTCTCACCTTATTGCAAGGGTTCGAAAAGGGTTAGTCAAGTTCTGCGCATGAGAGGGAGCTGGTGACCAAACAGAAACTGCAATATTTTGACCCCAAACTTATGGCCAAATACGTTGTGTCTTTCTCATTCTCCTGATGCCCAACCAGCGGCCCTAGGGTCTACTCTGCTGGGTGCTGGCTTTCTTTACTGCATCTTATCAGCATCTTCTCTGGACCTCAACTTATCAGGGCCCCAAGCCCCTTCGGCCTGGTGTAGCTTTCCCTACCACTTCTTGTCTATCTCCGCCTCCAACTCTACTGGAACTCCAACTGGCCCTTGACTTCCATCTTGACTGCGTTATATAATAATTGAACGCCCACACGATCGCCCACTTGATCTTTGAAATCGAATGTTTAATCGTCATCAAGCGGAAATAACTGTCATGCAGTTCACAGGTCACTCTCTTCTGGTGCATCAGTCTCTGAGTGTACCATGGGAATTTTTTAGCTCATCCCATTCAATCAGCCAATTTCCACCAACGCGATTTCCTCTCATCCGGTGCATCACCTTGGAATAACATTTTTGGCCGGGTCAAAAGGTCAAAATACAACATATATCTTTCTATCAAGACCTCAGTATATGTACTTGAGTAGGTTGGGTATCTCCTCACAAAAATACAAGTTGTGACACTACCTGTCACAATTGTTTTTTGATTGTTTTACATCATGTTTATTTATTTTTTTATTGATTTACGTATTTACTGCTGTCTCACTCGTACATGAGTTGGGGGGGGTGAATTTAATTTCATCCAAATAAATCTTTAAAGCTCTAAATTACAAGCAGTTTTAATACAGATTGTAGTCAATTAAAGAAATATTTAATTTTCTTATTCTGATAATATGAGTAGAGTTATTCATATAGGAAATGCAATTCAAAATTAAAAACATCTAGACGAGCTGTGAACCCTTTCAATTCCCCTATAAAGGTGGTTCATGATGATATAAATGCTGCTATCTAGGAAGGAGTAATGGGTTCTAATTAGCATCTGATAGTTAGCAGCTGTCCATTGTAAAATTGATGCTTCTATTTAGGAAGGAGTAATGGGTTCTAATTAGCATCTGATAGCAGCTGTCCATTGTAAAATTGATGCTTCCATTTAGGAAGGAGTAATGGGTTCTAATTAGCATCTGATAGTTAGCAGCTGTCCATTTGTTATATACTCATCTACAGCATCACAACAACACAATAATTTAGACGCAGCGACAAAGACACAGTAATAAACGACGCAGTAAGACTTCTTTAACAATATTTTATCTCTCACTTTATTGCAAGGGTTCGAAAGGGTTGTTCAAGGGTTGCATGTGAGAGGGAGCTGGAGATCGAACATAACTGTAATATTTTGACCCTTAAGTTATGACCGTCACATTGTGTCTTTCTTGTTCTATAGGGCTGCTCAACCGGAGGCCTAGGGGTTCACTCTGCTGGATGCTGGCTTTCTTTATTGCATCTTATCAGCATCTTCTCTCGACCCCAAACTCCATCAGGGTTTCTGAGGGCCCCCTCGGTCGGGTGTGGCTTTCCCTACCACACCTCGTCTCAAACTGTCTGGAACTCTCCTGCCAACTGCTCTGGCTCGTCAAACTCAACTGAATTATATAATCGTTCGACGCCCACTCGATATTTGAAATCGAATGTTTAATCGTCATCAAGCGGAAATAACTGTCATGCAGTTCAGAGGTCACTCTCTTCCGGTGCGTCAGTCTATGAGAGAATAATCGGGATTTTTTTTTACCTCGTCCCATTTCATCAGCCAATTTCCGCCCATGACTGGCATTAGAATGTATCACTTCCTTCCGGTGCATCACCTGAATGGCATTTTTGGCCGGGTCAAAAGGTCAAAACACAACACATTGTGAAATTGATGCTTCTATTTAGGAAGGAGTAATGGGTTCTAATTAGCATCTGATAGTTAGCAGCTGTCCATTGTAAAATTGATGCTTCTGTTTAGGAAGGACTAATGGGTTTTAATTAATATCTCATAAACAACAGCATTCCATAATTATACTGATGATTCTATTTAAGAAAGAGTGAAGGTGTAACATTATGATATCATCTCAAATATTAAAATTTAAAAACAATAGCATCCAACTATCATTCATGTACAAAAAGTCTTTATTCAGACTGTTTCCATTTCTAGCAGTCTGATGCAACCATGAGGAGAGAGGAAGACCTTGTTAGGGCTTATGAGTGAATCTCGCTTTTGCTTCAAAGACCCACTGATTTGACCGATTCACACCAATGTCTAACCCAACTTCTCTCTTTGGGTATCAAAACTCAACTCCCCCAATAATACAAAATTATCTTTTCTTATATAATATCTTCTTAATTATTGCATCTGCAAATCATATTAGAACATGTATCATTAATTTTTATTCGATTTAAAGCAATCTTATCCTTAGTTGATGACATGACTTGTATACCTTTAATGATATCTAGCTACCAAAATGATCTGAAAACTCTCTCAGCTGACATCTAGCCCCATGAGCAAGAATTGTTATCTCTTATAACTCAAGAACTTGGATAATTTAAAAGTGACATTCAGTATTATCCTCTAAGTTAAAGCATTTTAAGTGTAATACTGGCTAATGAGTAGAGTGTTCACCAATGATCCGGGAGACCGGGGTTCAATCCCTGGCTGCGTCATACCAAAAACTCAAAAAATGGTACTTGATGCTGCCTTACTTAGCACTCAGCACTATTAGGTAATGATCAAGGGTAAAGGCGAGCAATCCAGGGAATGGAGTAGTGCCCTCCCAAACACATTGGTGTAGTAACTATTGAAAAGGGAGTCTTTGGTCAACCTCGACTAAGGTCACTAACTTTACTTACATAAAAATCTCATGTTGATTTGCAATTTTTACTGGGTTATGGTTACACACTTACATGCTAACTAAATCTAATTTAAGATGTCCCCAAAAAGGAGTGTCCTGGGTACAATAGTCAAGTGTATGGAATGGTGATTGGTTTGGGTTGATTTTATGGCATATCAATCATTGCAGGTTTTTAATGCCAAATCCAGTTTATACATATATTAGATATATATGGTTAAATGGTTCCAAGTATTGCTATACATTGATAACAATTCAATAAAACATCAGTCATTTCTTTACACACAGTTAAATGATCAGACAGTTCTATTTCAGATGATTCAGTTTAACATAGTCATTTGTTTGCACTCAGTTTAAATGTCGAACAGTTCTATTTGATATGACCCTGTCAGGTGCTACCACTTCAGGTCAGAATGAACCAGGAAATGATGACAATGAATGGGTACTCAGCATTCCTCAAAACTCCAAGACTGAAGCTTTACCATTAGATTGTTTAGTGTCATAATCAGGACATTCACTGGAGGAGTCTTACCTCCATTCAAAGATGCATTCAGTGCAGTCTTCAGCCCCAGTAAACTAGGCTGGTGTGATGAGGTTCCAGTTCTGGAAATCTTGAGAGTTTAGACTACCTCTCTATTGCCTCTAAACCCAAGTCCACTCTGACCTGGAGTGCTAACACTATGGGTTTAAAAACCATTTGTATTCAATCAGACCATGTGCAAAAAAAAAAAAAATTAAGAAAACAAAAAATATTGATATGAATATACAATGAGTGCAATAACCCTAGATGGTTTGGCATGCCATCAAAATCAATTAATCAACTAATTTGATGATGTCTTTTTGGTATTCATAATATTGCTCATAGTGCTGTCTTTTTTATTCCAAATTTACCCTATATGTTTTCTATAGATTTTTATAATTTTCATTATGATGTAAATTTTTGATATCATTAATCTGGAATTGTAACTCAATAAAAATTTGTAATATTAAATAATAGCAAGAAATAAAACAAAGCAAACAATATGTTCAAGAAAAAGAATTCACTTGCAGCAAACCGTTGAGTGAAGACAGTTTTGTAATGTTAGTGTCTAATGGCACTAATATTGATTATCAAATACTTTGTCTTAGCTGACAAACTTGAAAGAGACCAGGCTCGCCTTGGGTAGGATTTTATATCTTATTTATGGTCAGGATCAGTGATATTTGCTTACTTACAATGAAATGTGAATAAAATCCTGAGTATACATTATTTAGTACTGTTCAGTTGAATAGTTTTATTTAATCTTCAAAACACTCAGAATTACATAAAAGCAAAGAGAAATACTGCTGTAATATCCAAACTTGTGTTGTACATTTTTATAATTGAGGAAGAGTTCCAGTCTTTTGTCTGGCAAATAAATTTTTTGTTTAAGCCAAATATCTCATTATAAAGGATTGTTGTGCTCTTAAAAATACAGTATCTATAAGGGAGATCTGAAGGTAATGCCTCCTATCTATTTTCAGGCAAATTACCACAGATACATAAAGCACAACAATGCCATTAGATAGAGCAAATTTTCAGTGGGCCATTGGTGTAATCAGTAGAGAGTTTGCCAATGGTCTGGGAGACTGAGGTTCAATCCCAAGTGGAGTCATACCAAAACTCAAAAATGGTACTTGATGCTGCCTTGCTTAACACTCAGCAGTATAAGGTAAGGATCAAAGGTAAAGTGGAGCAATCCAGGGAATGGAGGAGCACTCTTCCCTACACCTCGGTGTAGTAGCTATTGAAAAGGGTGCCTTCGGATCATCCTCGACTAAGGTCACCAACTTTACTTTTTTTTTTTACAAACATCATTTTTATGCATAGCTGGCAAAATTGCATTGCTAATATTTGAAGCTATCTATAAAAGTGGTGTTTAGTAGTTTTAATGAATGAGTTATTGGTGGAAAAGTTCAACCTCCACTGCAATAACAAAGTAAAATAGGAAGGATTACTTTTAGAATGACCCTCTTATGAATATGGCATGCAGACTCTTCTTTACTGCCAGCAAAATTGCATTGGAAATGGTAAACGAACATGCATATCATACTCAATAGAGGGTCTTATGTGGTTCTATAACATTAGAGACATATGTTGATGGCATTGTAATAGAGGTTGAACCTTTCATTCAATAACCCAATTATTTTTATTTCTACTGGTAGCATCTGAGCAGCAGTCAAATAAAATGGCTTCTAACATGAAAGCAGAGGTGTGTCATTGAATTTCTTAGATACAGGAAAAATTGCTTCTACTGACAGTTATCGATAGTTGCTGAAAATTCATGCAAATCAAAAAGTGAATGGGTACACAGTTAAGCAGTTGGTAATGCAGTTCAGCTATGGGGAAGGGAATGTGATTGACAAGCCATGTTCAAGATAAATGTCAACACATGGAAGGAAGAATGCTGCAATTAGCACATCAATGCAATGGGTCATGTAGACAAATTTTTTCCTCTCTTTGGCTTGGCTTCGAATATACTGAGGGTCTTACTCCTCTTGCAGAGGAGTAAGACCCTCAGCAAAAAAGGACTGGATTGAATTGGTCACATCAACCACTGTAGATTATTATTGCCAAATCCATTTTTAGTCATATAAAGTTCTATTTCAAACAATTTACTTGAGCATAAGTACACTGTTTAGTTGTATTTGACCCATTGATAGGACTTAATTAGGTGCTACTACTCTGGGCCAGAGTGGACCTGGGAGCAATAGCAATGAAGAGTACTCCGCATTTCCCAAAACTCCAGCATTACTGTAACCTCACCATCAGATTGTTTAGTGTCATTTCCAGGACACTCGTTGGGGGAGTTTTTACCCCTCTGCAGCAAGACAGTCGGTGTATTCTACAGCCCCAGCCGACTGGGCAAATCAAAAAAAGATTGTCCTGTGTAGGATACTTATCTACATCTAGTAGTGAGGCATTAGTTCTGAAAATCAGGGAAGTGTGGAGTACTTCTTCAGTGATGACTCACAATGGTAGTACCTGTTAGAATCCCATCAATGAGTTAAATAGATCTGTTTGCATTTTTTTTTATTATAGATTGTGTTGGGTATCACCCACCTTTTTTCACACAATGAACTAGTCCATCTGCCATATATAGCAGTAGCTACCAATACGAGGGCAGACTAGAAGGTGAAGAGCAGCTTTTTATCAGAATAGTATTAGTGTTAGAGACTGGAGATTGCACTAGATCACCTTACTTGCTACTGTAATAACAGAAGCCAATTCTATCGTTGGACTATATCTTTATTCTGTATTCACTAATCCTATGTTCTTGTCTACTAATAGTCTCTCTATTGTATATACTTTTTCCTGAGAATATATCTCTATTTCCTCTCATATCGTGGTTTGTCTTTTATTTAATATTACAAGTGTTCACTCACCAGAACGCAACAGATAAGAATATTCAATATCATACAACTGTGTGCAGAAAACTATCTGACCCATAGATGGAACCCTAACAGGTACAGTCAGTCCAGTTCAGAGTAGACCTGGAAGTAATGGCATTGAAGGAGTACTCCCTACCCACAAGAGCTCCAGAACAAGTAGAGTACTCTAACTTTATTTTAATCACTAAGACAGGAAAAAAAATTCAATTACTCCCTGTCACGAGGTCTCCCACTAAGAGAAACAAGGAATTTCCACCATCCGTTGTGTTTAAGTTAGCAGGCCACCCAAAGAATGACCGTTAAGACAGGTAGTAATATAGGTCAAAGTAAAGAATGTGGGTCAGAATGGAAACCAACAGATGTTTGTACTTTGTGACCAGATGGGTAAAGAAGTGGGTACAGGGATATATAGTAGCCCTAACAAATCGCCTGACAGGGGAAGGAAGAAAATAGAAGCCAAATGATTGGCTTGATCCCTAAGGCGGAAGTGGCACCTTAGTTCCATCAGCTGAAATAGAAATAAGAAAAATCAGTTTTTGGACAGAGGTCGTGGTGAACGAATCTAAAGCCAAGACTCCGGGTAAAGAAAGATGGAAAATATCTTGGACAAGAAGAGCCATACCTTCAAGCCAGAACTAAAAATAACATAAAGTCCGTTAGCCCGTAAAAGAGGAAATATTCTCCACAGGAATCCATTGGAAAAGATAAGTAAACTTTAAGACTGTTTCTCCCTATACCCAATTATATACCCTCTCTCTCTCTCTCTCAATTTGAAGAAAGACTAAAGAAAGAAAAGAAAAGAAGAAAGACATTTATGTTTATGTACTATCCGTTAACAATATAGCCGACGCGTTGAATATGTGTATCAACGTGTGTAGTAAAAAGATTGATATATTTTCATGTTCCCACATGTTGAAGTTGTTCATTTGTGTCGTCTGCTACCAAGTTGTTATTTCATGTTTCTTTTTCAGCTTCTATTCGCCTTATGTTATCCTCGCTTAAATTGTCCTATATGAATTCCTTTAAAAATATTACAAGGGAAACCGGAGTTGTTGACTACTATAATTAATATTATAACATCTAAACCTAGAGGTCCATATCTTCCATTGTTCTAGGGGAGGAAGAACTAGTGGCCTTGGTGGGTGTGTGTATAGTGTGAAATTTGGAAACCCCTTGCCAACGGCGGTCAGTCTAGCCATAAATTAACCCTCACATAATATGTCAGTTCCTACATGCCCGAGAAAGGACTCTGAACAAGGACTTATTCTACGAGGGATCAAGTGCCAGGCCGCCCCATCCTCACACGTGCAAAAAAAATAACCCCCGTTTGGTGATAACAATACTTAAATGCACCAGTTCCCATACGCGTTTAAATGGTTGCTCATCCGGGGATCTTTTTATTTTAATTTGCCGTCACACTCCCCAACCCTCTCACTAAAAGTTAAACATTACAGAGAAAAATAGAGAATGTTGTAAACAGAATAAAGTAGAAAGCTAATTTATTTCTAAGTGATGATAATATAAATACCTGAAAAAAGAAAACTTTGGATTTAGCACTAGAAACTCCTCACTGCAACTAGAAGTTGATAATTTGCAGTTATCAAAAAAAATTTTTCCCACAATCTAGATTCTAACAAAAACTAAAAGAGGATAAAAATAAGACAAAAAAAGAATCACCTACCTTCTTTATTCTGGCCAACAAAATAAGCAAATTACATGAATTAGAACAACATAGATTATTTAGAGAATATATAACTAAAACATGCAGGAAAGCACCTAACAATACAGAATATGAATTAAACCTTGAAGTAAAGGAAATAGCAAGCAAAGTCAATTTCAATAACTGCAAAAGCAGCTTAAAAATACAAGCTCTAAAAGACATGCAGATTAAGAAACCCAACAAAAAAATATAGGCCAAAAGAAGTAAAATTATATTAGAAGAAATAAATACTGAACTAAGGGAAACACAAGTAACAAACTTAAAGAAAAAATACTTGATCAATTAGATGTTGGTTTGTGTCATACACTGAGCATGTACCCATTTTTTTTGGTTGAGGGTCATACCCTTCTGCAAGGGAAACAGAGTATTCTAAGCTGGGAAGTATGATTTTAAAATCCAGTACTGAATTCTATTATTACTTTATAATAATCATATGAATTAAATCAAACCTGGGATTTGACAGCCATTTTGAGTGTTGCCTCAATAAAGCATTTATGTTTTTCATTTTTCAAATTCAAAGCTGCCAGTAAATTTCAACATGTAAGACATTTAATGACATTTGTAAATTTTTGAGTTTCTAATTTAGCAAAACCACAACTGAATAAATAGATAAATAAAACATCTATTTATTCAGAATAGAATAATCAATAAGGAAGGATACACCAGAAAACTCTCTTGTAACTATGTTGATATAGTGAAATTATCATCATCATCATGCTAATTGCATCGAGTTCTTTGACACTCTCTTACAATCCATTCCTATTGCCCATCAACTCCTGGCGGGCCGTCTTGTCTGCATACAGCTGATGTTAGTTTATGCTGATCGACCAACACTGGTGTGTCCATAGGAGAACATTGCTGCTGATTTTGTCTTTACTTCTCCAGCAATGCCCAACATGTCTTCAACTTATTTGGATGGTCCACACCTTCCCTTTGCATATACTGACATCATTTTCAGTATATGAGATATGGCTGCAGAGGTTTTGTAAACAGGTCTACTAATTTAAGAGGCTTCCATTCTACATGAAATTAAATGATGTTTTTAATCAAAAGTGAGTTCATATGGAATCTCTCAAGAGATACTGTTGGTATTCTAAAAGATAATGAGAAGTTGTGGTATCTTGAAGGTTAATATGTTGGCAGATGTCAAAGATTATCATGACTTTTATGCTTCTTAATTTCACTCAGTAGACATCCAGCTGAAAATTCCCAAATCAAAAACCAAATTTATGATCTTTATTTCATGACTCTCTTTCACTATGACCTTTTCCCAGTCACCAGAAAATGAAGACTTAAAAAAAAAAATATCTTGTTTATATTTGTATTACCTCTGGCAGACATTTTTGGAAGTAGTTGATCTTTCACATTTAGCTGTAAAGAAACTAACAACAGATAAGATGCAAAACATTTGTTCTTTAATAAATGAATATTCGGGCTTCATAAAACATACTTTATTGAAACTAGTTTAGATTATTTAAATTAATGGCATGATTGTTTTTAAACCAAGTAGAGGAAAATATTATGGAATGACCCAATATAAAGAAAAGTGTAGAATTAATTGACAAAAAAAAATGGAATTCTTCCCTTCTTCATGCTTTTATGACAGCCTTTATTCTTTCAGGCATAGATTTCTAACTTAGAGCAATATTCTTTTTCAAAGCTGTTCCAGCTTTCTTGAATGGCAGTTAGATAAATCCTCTTTGGTACAAAGAGTCTTTTCATAGACCACTTGTTTTTAGAATCAAAATACTCAACCAACAAATGCTGCGAAAATCATAAAAAAATGATGTTAAAACAAGGATTGAATTATTAAAAAATATCTGGGAATGAAAAAAATCTCCATGATCAATATACACTCTGAGGTAGTGATACTAATGTTAATAAACTCAAGCCTCATCAATGGATATAGAGTACAAAGTTAAAAGCAGAGTTGGTGGCATTTATAATCATCACACAAGTTCATAGCTTATTCATCATGTAGGCATTACAGGAGGCAGAGGAGATGATTCCATGGGAATTGTGCAAGAGGTTAAAATTTGACCATTCTAACAAATTGCATATACACAAACCAGATCCATCCTAGAAAATGAAGTATATAAAATTCTCTGAGACATAAATGGGTTGCTAAATCCGAGTCAAAAGGCTAGACCTAGTGTTAATCAAGAAAAGAACTTGTCATTTAGTAGATCTAGCCATTCCAGCAGACCAGGGAAGGTGAGTGAAAGAAAGTAAAAAGATAAACAAATACTTGATCTTTGACCCTGGAATGGTCCCCAAGAGCTGGGAAATGAGAGAAAAAACTGGAAATTAAAAGAACCACTAAGATAATCCAGACTACAGAAGAGTCCTGGAGAGCTGAGGAGATTACCCATTACTCAGACACCAGTGAAAAATCACCAAATAAAACTGGTGTGAGAAACCATGAAATAACAATATGAACGCCACTCTGAATCAGTCATAGAAGGTTATGAAGTCACTATTCTTCGGGACTTTCTTATTAATACTGACAGACATATTAAAGATATCTTATATCTTTAATAATTGGAGCCAAAGATGTGATCAAAAATAGAAACAAGCAATTACTTTGATAAGATAGCTGATAGTTCCTGTTAAAGAGATTTGAAAATGGTCTTATGTGGAACTGCTCATCCACTTGAAAGAAAGTTATTAATGTAAAGGAAATATAAAAACATTTATATTAAGAATCCTTTAGCATTAAAATCTGTGCAAACAGAATGCAAACTTTCACTTCTTTCTCTTAACCTGTGGGTCAGTAAAGTATTGTACTAAACAACAGATAATAATAGTAATATGCAAAGTGTAGCTTATATGGTCACAGATAAAATGCTTAATCCCATTTGTGAATGTAGCAAAGCCAAAACCATAGGAATACAAGACTTGGCATTGCTGGCTGGTGAAATGCGATCAGCTGGGAATTGTGTGAAAGCTTAAAATTTGACTATGATAACAATTTGTGTATATGCTTAAACCAGAATCCGTCCAAGAAAAGGAAATGCATCAAATACTCTGAGATACTGAGATTTGTCTGAATCAACCATTCCAGGCCAAAAAGCCAAAACTTCTGTTAATCAACAAAAGGAAAAGTACTTGCTGTCTAGTGGATTTTGCCCTCCCGATGGAATAAAGAATGAAAGTAAAGGAAGACAGAATGATGGATGAAAAGATTGTAGAGCATGAAGATGACAGTGATACCAATATTTGTTAGTACCTTTGGAACAGTCCCCAAAGGCCTAAAAAAGAGGCTTGAACAACTAAATATTAGAAGAATTGAAACCATCCAGACCAAAACACTGTTAAAACCAGTTAAAATACTTAGAAGAGTCGTGAAGACCTGAGGAGACTTGCTGTCATTCAGACTTCAGCCAAAAATTACCAGTGGGAGCTGGTGTGAAAAACTCACTGAGTTAAATTATAGCAAAGTCTTTAAATGTGTTCATAAAATTAGCTTTTGAGAAAATATTTGTTAAAACAAGTATGTTGTCGATACATGTTAATGTATATAAAAATAGAATTATTGTATTTTCTCTTTGTGATGCTTAATTAAAGATGATTTTTTGGTCGCTTTCATATCTTTAACTAATGTTCTTATATACTGTATATTTTTTCTTTGTTTATAGTTGCTACATGAGCTTCTGTAGATATTTCCTTGCTGGTCAGTTCACTTTCCTGACTAATCACCAGTTCAAGTTTTCTGAAATCTTTTTTTTTTGTTGTTACATTCATGAAGTTATTTTTTTCTTCTAGCCAACATTTCAATTTCTTCTTTGATCATCCTGTGATTTCTGTTCAACTCTTTTGAATGTGTTCCGGTCAATCATCAATTTAATATCTTGGCTCTCTTTTGAAGTGATATATCTTTTACAGCACATGCCAAAATTAATACAGCAGAAATTTAAAAAATAAATATCAAATAATGATATAATATATATTCATTTACAATATGCCAAAAAACCCTTGATTTGATAGTTAAAATCTCACAAAACGTGATGCGATAGACAACAACTATGGAAGGCAGTAATTATGGGGGATATGGTTACAAGACTCAGCATTCCTATTCGAGGTCGCAGTAAAAATCACCAGAAGAAGGCCAGAGGTGAAATTTGGCCGAAACGTAGTGAAAGAAGAAATAACACAAAAACTACCAAGATGAGGACAAAAAGTCTGCAATAAATAAAAATTAATTCTCAGATTAAGAAGCCTCATCTCAAAATGATTCCAATTAAAGACAAGTTAAAATCTCACATCACTAAATTAATCATGGTAAATATTTCTAATAAAAATATAGCCTAAGTGTTTCAAAGAATATACCATTTGATATGTACATGTTGTTTTAGAAAAATTGATATCATTTTGCAATCTAATAGTTTGAGCAATTCTCATTTAAATGACCAGAAATTTCTATTAAATGGGTAGAAATGACTCAAAATTTTATGTTTAATATTCCTTTTCTTTTCTAGTAAATGGCTTTTCTATACTTAAATATTAAACATTGCTTATAAAATTTGAAGTTGTTTCTACATGAGCTGTTAATATTTGAGATCATTTAAAAAAGAATTGGTCAAGTTTGATCAGGAAATAATATTCATTTTTCTGAAATGCCCTGTACTGTTAGCAGAAACTCATAATATATTGCTCATATCTGGGAAAAGAGTTTTGAAGTTTAGTACACATAGCAGGAACATAGGTTTCCACTGATTGTTATTCATATTTAAAGGATCTTTCTAAATGAGAGACTCATTCCCTTTGTGTAATAAAAATTTCCCCAGGGTCCAACATGCATCTAAAATTTCTTATATTCATATCAAACCATTCAACTATCTTGGGATTGATTGATTTTAATGGTATGTAAACCCATATTCAGGACATCACTTATTCGGGGAGTGCTTACATCTCTAGAAAGGAAATAGTCAGCAGAGTCTAAGCCCTGCTGATGGGGTGATTCATTGAAAAAAGTCATGCAAATCCTTCACTATTATTAATATAAACATGCAGAATTATTGGTTATAATTTTATAATATTAAAACGTTGTCTTTAAACTGTTCCATATTGCATGTTGTTTTCATTTAAAGCTGGAACAATCATTAAATAAAAGGAAAAGCTAATTACAAATTTGTAATTAGATTAAACAATGTATTGTCTTAATTATTCATTTTTAGACACCATTTTAAAAAAAATTCTTTTTCTTACTGTTTATCATAAATCCAAATGTTCACTCCATAGATTTTTGGTTTGGTTTGATTCTTTAATTTTATAGTTTAAGAATGATATGCATGAATTGAGACTTCTGCTTGTCTTTCACAAAAATGCTTGATTCGCTTGGCAATCTTCTTTTGGGGCATCTTGGGTATCAAGCAATTAACTTAGCTCTGCTGATTAGGTATTACCTGGAGAAAGGCTCCCTGGTACTAGATGACCAACCTATGATAAGTCAATGTGAGGGCTGATAGAACACCTATGTTTTGCTGGGGTATATTCATGCTGCCTTTTTTATTTTGTTTTCTGCCAAAAACAACTACAACTGACCAGCTCATGTGGAATTTCAACACTTGGTTTGGTTTGGTTTCATTGCACATCAACCATTGTAGGTTATTTAATGCTGAACCCTTATTATATATAAACAGTTCAGATTCAAACAATTCAGTTTAGCATAAGTACATAGTTTAAATGTAAAAAAACAGTTCTATTTCAAACAATTCAGCCGAGTGTAAGTATAGTCTTTTGTTTACTTACAGTTTAAATGTCAAAAACAGTTTTATTTCAAACAATTCAGTTTAGCATTAGTACACAGTTTAGTTCTATTTGACCCATAAATAGGACCCTATCAGGTGCTACCACTCCGGGTCTGTGTGGACCAGGGAGCGATGGTAATGAAAGGATACTCTGCATTTCCCAAAGCTCCAGCATTACTGGAGCCTCACAATCAGATTGTTTAGTGTCATATCTAGGACACTCGTTGTGGGGAATGGGTCTTACCCCTCAGTAGAGAAGCAGTCAGTGTATTCTACTGCATCAGATGACTGGGCAAATTTCAACGCTATTTAACTGGTCTCGTGAAACTACCTTGAACATTATCACGCTGTAAGTTGATTTGCAATTAAATTTACGAACTTCATCAGATTGGAGAAAAGTAAACTAATTCATTTCTATCTGCACAGTCAGTTTGACTTCTTGAACTTTTATTTTTACTCGTGGGTATGCATCACTTGAGTAGCTTTATTATCTTGTTTGTTTTTTTTTGTTTGTTGTCATATCAACTTTCGTGGGTTATTTAATGTCAAAGCAATACTTGTTGAAGAACCAGAGTTTTTGTCCGAAAGTGAACATTATAGCTTGATCTGAGTTCGAATTTGCTTACTGCAATAATCTTAGTCCAGCATTTTAGTAACTATATCACGGCTATCTCCTTCTATTTCAGTTTTCTTTTAAAATAGTTTAGTAGAGAATAGGGCCCATAAAAAGTCATTACAAGTGCCTGATAATGGCCAAGAACAGTTAATGTACAGCTATCGATCATGAAACCGGGATGGTAAGTTCTTTCTTTGTTTAATAGCAATGTCCATGGGTTATTTAATGCTAAATCCATCCTAATAGAAAGATAGTATTAGTACTATTTAACCCCTAACTGGCGAGATAATTGGGGTTCATACTTTTACTGAAGGGATTAGTCCGAAAACTTAACAGCACGACTTGAATTCGAACATGCTTACTACAATATCACAGTCCAGCAAATTAACAACTACGCCACTGGTCCTCCCCTCTTTTTTATTATTTAATTAGATATTAGATATTTATTTTTATCTCGTAATATCTATCACAAACTTCAAAGTTGAATATTCTCTAACCATTTAAGTAAACAGTTTCAACTAAGAACAAAGAAGTGGCTTACGACAGGAACTTGTATTCCTTATCTTAAAAGTTGTATAATGAAAAATGAAGTTATGTTACCTCCTTGTTATATTAGAAGGAAGTAAATGAGTCGGAACGAAGATATCGAAAGTTTTCAAGATGGTTTAATGACAGCTTGAGTTAAAGGGAAGTCTTTTGTGCCGAAAGGCTCGTAGGAAGAAGAAAATAGTTATTGAATTGAGAAAGAATTACAGCAACTAAATGTCTGCACGGAATATGCTCGCTACAGTCAAGGCAAATATTGAGTTGCTGCTTTTAGAACACAGGAATGAATGTTCAACCACAAATACATGGTCCATGTTGCTGCAAGAGAGAGGCATGAAGGTCTCCAGAAAAGTTGTCCAGGAATGAAGTGGCTGAATTGTCAGAGGCAGAATTAATTCGTCTAATTCATGTTCAACTAGGAACCTCTGGGTCTAGAAGTGTAGACTCAAGAGTCCGTGATTTAGACGGCTCTCCTCATGGTGTATTGTTGCTGCTAGAAAGGGAGCGGACAGACAAACGTCCGTCCTGCTCGAAAGATGCTGAGGAAGAGTTAGTTTGGCGAGCTTTCACCGAATTCGATTTGCCCGGGAAAGTTATCCGGGCCGAATGGGATTCGTCATCCTCATTGGGTAAGATATAAGGCGAGACCAAAATAACATACGAAGTTCTTTCTGCCACAGTTGTCTTTCATTAATCCTTTTTTAACTACTTAGGCTATGAAAATATATGGTTTGTTAAGACAAAAATCTATAGTTATATTACTAACTCCGATTTCTAAATTTTTACACCATATTGTTTTTGTAGTGCAATTGTTTTTACAACTTTGTAATTGTGTAAAATTTCTTAAACTCTGAAATTAGAATGTCACGTGATGGCCCACGGAGACGATAGAGGTAAGACTAATACTATCCTCCCGTTGAATTAACAGTATCCAGCCGTCCAACAAGCGACCATTAGGAAGGAATGTGGGTCACACAGGGGAGACCAGGTGTTCGTACTTAGTGACCTCAGGTCGCCGGACACCGGAAGGGGGAAGAGAGAGAAGCCGAATGATTTGCTGGGACCCCAAAACGGAAGTGGGGCTACCTTCCCCTCAGCGGAAGTAAAGGACAAGAAGTGAGTTTTTGAGCAAGGCTCGTGGCAGACGAACCATAGCCATTTTACTCCGGGTTGAAGACAAAAGATTAACTGAGACACGAAGGACTCCAAATCCTTCAAGCCAGTATTAAAAACAGAACAAAGTCTATTAGCCCGTGAAAGAAGAACGATTCTCCAGTGGAACCCCGCCGAGAAAAAGATAAGTAACTTTGGGGACATTTTTCCTTTATACCCAAATTTCGTTTACCACTCTCTCTCTCACAATTTGAAGAAAGACAAAAGTCAGAAAAGACGTTTATATTCGTGGACTGTCCAATTATATGTTTTGGCACTCTGAACGTGTATATATAAGTAGTAAAGGATTTTATGTATTTTCATGTTACCATGTGGTCTATGTTGTTACTTCATGCTTTCTTTTCAGCTTCTATTCGCCTTATGTTATCTTGCTTAGAATTGTCCTATTAATTCCTACAGTATCACACGGGAAACCGGAGTTGCCGACTACTACAATATTAATATTATTACGACTAAAACCTATAGGCTCATTATCTTCCATTGTCTCGGGGGAGGAAGAAAGCGGCCTGGTGGGTGTGTGATAGTGTGAAATTTGGAACCCCTTGCCAGCGGTGGTCAGTCTGGCCCTAAATTGTTCCCTCACGTAATATGCCAGTTCTTATATGCCCGAGAGAAAAACTCTGAAGAGGACTTATTCTGTAGGGGATCAAGTGCCAACCTGCCCCGTCTTCACACGTGCGAAAATAAAGTCCCGTTTTGGGATCTTAGACGATTTCGCGTCACAAGAATATTATTATGAATATTTTGATAGTCTTTTCTTTATCGAATTGTTTCATTTTATCACAACCTTCAAGATGGAATAGAAATCTTCAGTAACAAACCACTTTCAAATTCTAGCCCGTCTTGTCAGCCTAGCTAAGAATACACCGACCAAAACGGTTTCTTGGGTACGATAACAAGCTACGTTTCATGGTGAACTGAGGAGTACCTCTAATTGTTATTACTCCTAGCTTCACTCTGACCCAAATTGGTAATACCTGTTAGGGTTTCATATAAAATTCAAATAGATCTATTTGAAAACTATTCGTATTCCATAGAACTATGTGCAAAAAATCATCTTAAGAAAGAAACAACTACATAAAAATATAAATATGAACAAACAATGAATATGATTCTTTAACCTCTAGGCATAAAATAACCCTTGATGTCTTGACGTGCCATTAAAATCAATCAATTGGTCAGTCAATCCAAATTCACACCATGCTATTTTTATTTATCATCTCACAATAGCACCATTTGAACTCTACCAAAATGACCAGCAAAAAAGCTAGATGGGAACTACACGAGGATGCTGCATGCAGTTTTGAACAAATCCTGAAAGTAGCACCACACAAAACAGCAGGCTTACAGCCACTTACCTTCTATCTGACAAACCATCCAAATAAGACGAGCGAGACGTGCTCGGCAAGGTTGATATAGGAAGGACAAATTCATGTGACGCTCTTCTATGGACTCCTACTCACGAACATACTAATGTTAGTTGATCAGCGAAAATTTTCATTCAATAGCACTTCAGACCGTCAACAAAACTTACCAAGAAGAATAGAAACAGATGGCGAGAAAGTCAAGAAAATCCGTGCTGTCAGCAAGACTTAATGATAATGCTGATAGTCCTCAATTATTTGAATTTTAACGTATTCTCCATGATAATTTTTGAAAGTCATTTCTTTATCTTGTTGCTTTTCATGATAATTCTTTCGGTTAAAAAACTTTATAAACATTAAATGAGATAAAGTTGAGAATAAAGAAACTTCAGAAAAGGCTTAAAATATACTTTTATGTGTCTCGTAATGGGGGTCCCAGTTGTGTAGTGGCTAACTTGTTAAACAGCTCTGTGCGGACACAAGGTGCACCTTAGAAGACCTGTCAGGAGCGATGTATTGAGAGTCTGGAAACTCCGTGCTGTCAGCATAGCTTGATGACTATTCTTCTACAAGGATGGCTTTGGCATTGAATAACCCACAAAAATTGATATGGCATTGAAACCACAGAAACTGAATATTTTGTAGTTAAATCATAAAAAAATTAAGAAAAACATGATTTTATTGAATTCTTAAATACTCATTTGAAATGAATTGATATAAACTAATAACATTTTCTTTTGCAGAGTGAAATGGCATTTCCCCAGTTTCGACAGCCGATAAATCTAAGAAGAATCATTATGTTCCTCAAGTTTAATCAAAATAAAGATACACTTATTTACTTGTGCTAAAGCCAAGACTTGTATAAACCTCAGCTCCTCCTCATTATAGGTGAGACCAATCAAATCTAATAACACAAAGAAGATAGCATCCCCACTAAGTGTCTAGGTCAATTTCTAAATGACCACTGGCTCTAAATGACAAATTGACCCTTATTTGGCACAAGTGCGTCTACTTCAAAAGTGGCCAGTCATCAACCTGCCATGATGATTGAGTTCCCTGTAACTGGTCAGCAGAAATGGGACTGGACCTGTCAAGTGTGAGGGCAAGCATGGTGGATATATGATGAAATAGGCATACAGAGCAGACGCTGCCAATTTCCAGGGGCAGCTATTATGAGAATACTTTATATTACCCAGGTGACAGATCTCACGGCCTCTGTCATCAATGATGCATAAAGTCAGGAGTCTATGCTTTGATATGCGAACCTTCCTGATTTAACTCGTGGTCGGGAATATGATGAAAATGTCTCTCACCAGGCATAGACTCATAAAAGACTAATGTCCTTTACCAATTTTGGGACAAAGAGGTTTTTCTTTTATTACCAAAAAAGAAATTAGATTCCGTAATCTTTGCTTTTATTTCTTTTTCTCATCTTCGGAATGCATAAGTTCTTGATTATTTCGACTTTAGACAATTAGATAAGAACAGTAACATCCTGGCATCTGCAATTTGTAGCGGTTTTCTATTTCCGTATACTGTCATCAATTGTCTATCCAAACTAAGGTCACTTTTATTTGCTTTACCAAATCTGCCTATCACTCCTGTTTACTATACTTACAGATTTCTTATTTATACAGTTACATACGAAAAGCATTTATTTACCCAACCCTTCCGCTACGGGTAGAATGTGACATAAGGTCAATTTTCAAGTGGAGTTTAAAAGGTTTGAATTCAGAGTTTTCCTTGATCGATTACTGTACCAAGGCTAAATAGGTCAGTTTGCCCTATTATCTATCAATGGCTAAAGAAAGAAAAGATCGATTTATGTTTTTGCCAAGTGTATTAGCGTGAAGTAAAAGGCAAACAGCCAGGTCCAGGATTTGAACTCCGGTCGACGCGTCCATTTCCTATGATAATAACCACTTCCCTCTGCGAAAAAAGTAGATCATTATGATATAGCTTATCAAATTTTCTTTTGTTTTTTCTAAAAAATAGAGGTTGTTTCAAAAAAGGTGACATTTCTTTGGGAGTTCCTTTATTATATTCATTTTAAAGTCTAATATTTCTACTGGAGTTCCTTTATGATATGATTTTAAAGTCCCTAATATTTCTATGGGAGTTCCTTCATGATATGATTTTAAATTCTTCATCTGTTCACCATCCCTTCCAATGCGTTATTGGAATCTTCCTTGAGCGGTCTCCGTCATATCAGTTTTGTATTTCTCAGATATTCCCATAGAAATATTAATATTTTCTTCATCTCCTGGAGGAGATTCCAAGAATATGTTGACCGGGATAGTTAACCTTGAGAAGACTGTTTGAAATTATATCATAAAAGTACTTCCATAAGAATGCAAGCATTTTTTAAAATCACCCTTGATATAAGAATTTTACTGCCAGTCCATATACTGCGCTATAAATATGTGATCGAGTCCTATTCGATTCAGCTTTCATTCTTTTGAAAATATTCATACCGTATATATATACGTATCATGAGACTTTCCGACACCTAAATTTTAGCCTTATATTAGGAGGTCGTACCATACGTGGCCTACAAAATTTGTAGGTTTAAATGGTTTGTTTATATGATGTCTACTGGTAGGACAACAATTTCCAGCCGCTAAAGTGAACCAATAGTCTTTCATTTGAAATAGAGATAATGTTTTTAAAAATATTCTTTTTATTTACGGTATCTCATTATATAATAGGATGTTTTATCATTATCTAATTATAAGATTAGCGATGCCTTCAAAAGGTTATCGGCATAAACCAATCAGCCTTTGTGGTTGTTGACCACAACTGAATGTAAACAAACCCTTCCTCGTATAGTTCAATATCATCATTGCTACAAGTTGGCTCACGAACCGCGATCACGTCAGCTATTTATATTACCGTAATGTGTTATTTTAGTTAAAAATCACTCAAGGAAATTACGGAAAATCGAAGAAATTAAAGAGAAAATATATTTCGACAAACAAGTATGAGCCCTAGCCAACCGAAAATTGAATTCGTATGATACTATGGGACTTATGAAGGTTTTAATCGTGGTAAATTGTTGATGTGTTGGCAAACTCCGAGGTTTGTGCTTGACTCACTTTTCTTCTTATTTAATTTACTTTTCTTTTGTCTATGGAAGCTGCAAGAGAATTAAGGATGGAAGGAAAGAGACAAGGATACCTTTAAACTCAAACTTTATTTTGGAGTTTATGACAATTTTGTGATGCGGAATGTTTTCCTGAACCAGTAAACATTGTTGCAGTTCGCAGACAAGATGTTGAAATATTTTATGGAATCATTTTTCGACATTGCGTGTTCGGGAGGTATATTTAGCAGAGGCGGCTACTAGCAGGAGCCACAACCTGCCGCTAAGCTCGGAACTTGGCAAGCACGTGTGTTACCTTCCTATTCATCAAGGGAAAAAAGTTCCGTCCAGGGGAAGTGATAACAGATTACTGAGGAAGAATTTCTCTTTGGCGTCAAGAAACCCCTCTTCTAAGGCTTGTGCCGATTTCGCTTCCTGTCAGAGGCCTCCTGGGAATCTGCAACTTTTTTTGATTTATTTATTTTATTTCTTTTTTTTATCTCTACAATACACAGGATATATACATTAGAGAGGTGGTCGTGGTATAACTGTTATTGTTGTGGAAAATGGACACATCGAACCAAGTTCAAGTCTTGGATGAGGCTATTCCCATTTTGCATAGCACTAATACCCTTGAGAAAGGTATGCATTCAGCTATTCTCACTCCAGCTATGGGTAAATAGTAGGGTCTATTCTTCAAGACCAAGGGATCCTAGTTAAAAACAAATTAGATGATACACTCTAACAACTTCCTACCTTCTTTCCTTACTACGAGACTCGTAGCATACCAGCGTAAACCCCTTACTTCATGCTGCCATTAAAACCTTGATACAAAAACCTAACGACGTCTTCGTTCTTCTCCACCACCTTTATTTTCCATCAACATTTAGCGAGGGGGATAACAACCAAGGAAATACCAACGCTACCAACGAAATACCAACGCAACCAACGTAATACCAATACAACCAACGTAATACCAACGCAACCAATGTAATACCAACTTAACCAACGCAAAACCAACGCAAAACCAAAAACCTATAATTAATAATAATAATAATAATAATAATAATAATAATAATAATAATAATAATAATATCCCCATCGCTATAGGTTAAAAGATTATTCGGGTCGCCTACAATGATTAGAATGAAAAGAAGGACAAGAGGGGTGGATTTATCGACAGGTTTCGTAATATCGTAGACGCTCATTGTTAAACAAAATCCTTCCACTTTCGTCGTAAACCACCATAATCTATCCATTTCACCTTCGTCGCAGTGTTAAATAACATTATTAAAGACTGCAATAAATCAATATTTCGAAAAATTAATTCCCAGTTAATTCATATTAACGATTTCCGTTTTTGAAAGCTCGTCATGTTTTACTAACAAGTACGTATTTTCGTCTATATCAACAAAAGTACATATATATTTTTAGTCATACCCAATCCTTATTTAATTTTAAATGCTTGTTATTTTTTCTATTTATCATTAAAGGAATATTCCACTTACCTCGAACTCTGTGTTCCGCTATCGGAAAAAGAAGAAAAAAATACCGCCGCCTCGACGACCAGTTTATATAAGCTACCTTGCACGCTAATTGGCTAACTCAGTAGCCAATCCAGTGAGCATAAACATAGCTCTACGGAGGCAATCGCTCAAAAAAATTATGCCGAAAGATCCGAAACTTCCAAATAAACCGGTCATGACATAACTGACAACGTCACCCAGCGCCCTAAGCGGCGTATTTTCAAACATTATATAAAATCAGAAATAAATTTATTTACTGATGATGTTAAACAACCTATTAAACCATTGTCAAAAGAAACAGCACAAATGGATTTAGATAAATTGTCATACGAGAAAGGTTTAATATTGAAAAATGAAAAGGATGACATATTGGATTCAAAAACAGTAAAGTTGAATATAAATTAAGCCGCAAAGAAATCAAAAAATTAAATGAAGAATGTGATTTAGAGGTTGGCTTTTATGATACATTTAAAGTAGACAATCTTATTTTGTCAATTATATTGGGGGCTAATGGAATAATTGGCTGGTGGGTCAGAAATTTTATTTAAAGGGAGGCAAATGTTGTTTTAAATATATATAAAACCCTCAAAAGACATATAGAATATTGTACTCTGGTCCACATTGAAATTGGAGGGTAATATTGAGATTGAATAGTAGATACAAAGACCGACAAAAATAACAAAAAGAGTAAAAAATTACAGTTATAGGGAGATATTATGGAAATGAGGATTAACTGTTTTGTGATTTGAATTCCCCATGTAGATATTAACATATATTTACTCAAGAAGAATTGGAATTTAATTCCTTTTACTTGTATAGCTCTTAAATATATGGATGGAATATATATATATATATATATATATATATGTGTGTGTGTGTGTGTTTATACCTTGAAGCGGCAGCCTACAAAAGTGCTGTTGTATGGCCACTTACTTCCCATTTCTCAAACCACGCTTGCAAGACGAGCAAGGCATGCTGGGCACTGCTGGGGAAGTAAGAACGAAGTGATGTTCTCCTATGGACTCCTTGACATGGACATACTCGTCTTGTCCAATCAGCAAAAAACTTACATTCATCTACTCAGTGCGGACATCTCGATGCACCAGAGAGAAAGAAAGAGACAGACAGACAGACAGAGACAAAGACTGACCGACATACACAGACAGATAAAGTCAAAAGAAACAGTATTGTGGACACACTTTGATAATTACATATATATATATATATCATCATCATCATATCGCGCTGGTAGCACGGATATCCCTGACCCTCTCTCGCCACTCCTCCCTATCGTTCATCGCCCTAGGTAGGTCTTCAGGACAACATCCCGTATCCTCACATAGCTGCTGAATGTATGTTCGTGCTGGTCGTCCTGCTTTTGCGCGGCCATGTGTGGGGATCCATAAGAGTACATCTCTTATGAGTTCATCTCTGCTTCTCCAAGAAAATTTTACGCAAACAGTATTTTTAATCCGTAATTTTTTTAATATATCAATGCATAAGAATACAGAGTAATATCGGGATATATTTCAATTGTGAAAAATATACCAGTTGTAAAAAAACCTTACGATTTCGAGTTCATTTGATATTCATATATAAAATGCATGCATGTACACATGTGTTTGTATATATATATATATATATACACACAGGGGGAAAAGTCACTAACCATTTAAAAAATTAATCAACTTTTGATGTAGTGAATAAGCGGTGAAAGATTCTCAGATTAATTAATGGATTGACTTTAACGGCATGTTGACTCATCTAGTATTATTTAACAATCTTATCAAATACAAATAATCTTAAACAGATCTATGTGCTCCATAGACGGTACCTTAAGAGATACTACCACTCTGGTTCAGAGTGAACCTGGGAGTAATGGCAATGAAGACGTATTCTATACACTCCAGAACTCCAGAATTGTAGCCTCGCCATTAGATGAATTTTAATGTGACACTTTTGCTCTTCTATCAAACGAGGCTATTAACACGGAATAGTCGAAACAATTAGTAATAAAGTCATGGGAAAGGACGTAATAAAATATCCTTACTCTTGTTTTTTTTTATCATATGTTGGCCGATAGTAATTGAAAAAGGATCTGCAGAAATCATGGTATATGCAATATCAACTCGAAAAAGAAGGACTGATTGAATAAAGTAAAGTAAAATTGGCAACCGTTGTTGAGGGTGACCTGAAGGCTCCCTTTTCATTAGCTACTGCACCGATGTATAGGAGTGGGCACTAGTTCTTTCCCTGGATTGCTCCACTTTACTCTTGCTCCGTACCTTATTATGCTGATTGTTAAACAAGGCGGCATCATATACCATTTTTTTGTATGACTCGACCTGGGATTGAACACCGATCTCCCGGACCAATGGCGAATATTCTACTCATTAAGCCAATGGGCTGGTAACGCATTTTCAACCTCCTGATAACTAGTATCTGCATTAACCCTGAAGTAAAATTTTATAGGTTACATCACTAGCATGACCTCCACGAAGCGATTGTCTAGTTTCTTGTTAAAAATAACCGTGAATTTTGGAAGTAAATTTTTAGGTCTATGTTAATTGTTGGATTCTAACGAAACTGAAAAATTGCTTGTAGATTTCAAAATTGAAAAATTAATTGAAAAATCTTCTTTTTCAATATTTCATTATTTCTTAAGTGACCATATATTTATTTTATCTTTTTTTTTTTTTTTTGCTGTTGAGATCTTGATTTAAATGATATATTTTGACATTCATTTATATATTAATCTGACTGTCAGAAGTAATAGCTTGTTTCTAACACTGCTCCCAAAATTCCTTATAGCCTGAAAAGAAAAAAGTTACCATTTTCATACTAAAGTTCCTACCATAGTTCCTACCATCCGCAATTCTCAGTTAGATAAGAGTGTATCATCTGCGCACTCTGCTTAGGGTTAGAGCGTTGTGTTTCCGTACTCTGCTTAGGATCAGAGTGAAGAATGTGCAACCAGCTTAGGATCGTAGTGTAGAATCTATGCACTCTGACAAAGGTCATAGAGTAGCATCTGTGCACTCTGCCTAGGATCAGAGTGTATCAACTGTCCTCTCTGCCTCGTATTAGTGGGTAGAATCTTTGTACTCTGCTAAAGATCAGAGTGTAGTATCTGTGTGCTCTGCTTATACTCTGAATGTATCTAATTCATATTCTGAATGTATCTAATTCATATTCAACTGGGATTCCTTGGTCCAAGTGATTGACGCAAGGAATTCATAAATTAGATAGGTTCCCTCATGTGCCCATGCTGCTGCTGCTATTGAAGAACGGCCAGTGGAACGTCTGTACTGGATGGTGTTGTTCAGCCAAAGAGAATGTGTTTGGCAGCTTACCCAATTTCTGCTGCCCGGGAAAGAGATACGGGTTGAATAGGATAGGTCATCCTGATTGGGTGAAATTATGCTTCGTATTAAATTGCGCGCCAAACCAAAATACCTTCTGCTACAAAATTAATAAAAATAACATTACTTTATGTAAGAAATTTGGACAATTTGAGATTATTATGACTTGTTACTACTTAGTATATATGTTTTCTACTTCTGAAGTTTTTCTCCTTGGCTAGCATATTTTTTAGAGTTGCTCTTGGGGAGCTTTTTCTTCCGCTCATTTCATTTACTCTCTGCCATGCTTATCATGATCGCCGACCCGTAACGGAATTTTTGATTTTATTAATTTGGTACGAAATATATTCTTGTTGTTCTTTTTGGTATACGTTTTTTTTATTTTTTTGCCGGAGATGTAGGGACGAACTCATAAGCAATATTTTCTCATGGACTGGCACACATAGGCGCGCCATTGCTGGCCGACCAGCAAAGATTTGCATACGTCAGCTCGGTTCAGGTCCTGGGTGCAGTCTTGAAGACCTACCGGAAGTGATGGTTCATCAGTACGGATCATAATAGAGAGAGAGGGGGGGAGAAAAAAAGAAAGAGGGAAACTCCGTGCTGTCAGCGTGACTTGATAATGCTAATGATGATGCTGATGATGATATTAGTTTTCTCAAGTCTTCATTCATTATTAGGATGCGACACACTGTCAGTTTTTAAGTTGAGTACAGCTGGTTTGAATTCAGAATTTTACACCTCCTTGACGAGTTGTTTTACCAAGGCTAAATAATCCATTTTGTCCAACTATCTATACATTGATGGAAGGAGAACAAAAGATACTTTTCCCAAAGATATTAGTGTTAAGTGAAATGCAAACAGTCTCGTCCAGGATTTGATATCGGGCCAAAGATTCCGTTCTCCTACGAAGATAAGCATTACACTAAGTGTAACTAGTTGTAAACAAGCGAGAAAAAAGGTTCTAGTTTCTTTGTGTAATCACATATCAACCTTCGTGGGTTATCTAATGCCAAAACCATCCTTGTGGAAGAATGATAAAGGTACTATATAACCATAGCTAGATTGATAAGGAGTTGTTGCTTTTCCAAAGAGTAATAGCCTGAAAGAGAACATAAAAACTGGACTAAAGTTTAAACTCGCTCACTAATATGTCGCAGTTTAACACGTTAGTAATTCTAACCATCAGGACCCCACCCTAAGAAAAATATGATTAAACAAAATCTAGTAACAAATAAATATGGACACCGTTTCATGTACTAGGTGTAAGATGTATGGTCTGGCCATGCTAAAAGCACTAATTTTTACCAAATTATCAAAGTTAGCATTGATGACCCTACTTAGTATTTAGATGGGTGACTACTTTGTAACAGCAGATAATGTACGCAACATGAGACATAAACTGAGTAAAGCTTAGTAAATAATAAGAAATAGTAATTAATTGATAGATCGAGTTTAATGGCATGTTAAACTGTCTGGGGTTATCGTATGCCTAGAGGATTGCATCCATTATGCATTTACATATTTTCTCTAGATTCTTGTTTTTGTGCAGAGTTATATGATACCAAGTATTCCTATCCAATACAAATAATTTGCAAACAGAAATGGAACCCTAACAGATAATTTCATCCAGTGGACCTGGGAGTAATGGCAATTAAGGGGTACTCCAAAATCCCCACATATCCAGGACTAGAGCCTCACCACTATATGCAGTTTAATGATATAGCCCAAGCACTATTTTTTGAGGGAGTATTACCTCTCTACAGGAGATTCAGTCAAGCCCAGCCAAGAGCAGAAAAAATAGTGAGTAAACAAGCAACAAATATAAGATGAAAGAAATACTTGCTAAAATTAATAATAATGACAATAATTCATGGAAGAAATTCAGACAACTTAAAACTGTTACGACACTATTTTACACAAAAGACGAGAGAAGAAAGTATTTTTCTCCTTTCTAAATAAAACAAGTTTCAAAGAAATTTCAAACTCAATTCTATTTCAAATCTATTTGCCCCAAAATAATCACAGTTTGAAAATGAGATTCTTCTATGTGCAAGTGGCATGCGAAAACCTATTTTGAATATTGATAAGATTATTACTTGAAAGACATAAAATACCCTTTCCTGTTCTTGAAAAGGAGAAAATATGTATTTCAATGAATGAAGCAGTCAGAGGGAGAAAAGAAGAGACAAAAAAAAAAAAAAAAAAAGAGGTAAAGAAAGAAAATAAGGAAAGAATGAAAAAAGAGCAGAGTTGCTCTCAGCCTGGAGGCATATTATTATCATTATTATTAATAATAATAATGATAATGATAAAAATAATAATGATGATGATGGCAGAATCCAGGCCTGGAGATGTGTGAAAATAGAAGGAATATAATATTAACTGATGAATGACGAAAAAAAAATCTAAAACTGCTTTAATCTCAACCCAATGAAGATAATGACGTTCACTGCAGATTTAATCTTTTTTTTTTATTGTTTTATGTTTTTCAATAAAGCTTCTTTTTATATGAATGTGTCATTTCTATGCATAAGGTTTGAAAGATAATCAAATTTGCAGTAATCCTGAGTCTATCTGGGTTTATTTCAATTTGTAATTTTTCATCCCAAGTTGGACGCATTTAAAATATAAATATATGAAGTGTAACTGATGAAAAGGCATTATTTGTTACTCTTAGAGTTTTGGCGTGTAAAATACAGGGTATTTCAGAAATAACGATATCATTTTTGTAATCTAATAACATGACCAATTCTCATTCAAATGATCTCAGATTTTAACAGCATATAAAGAAACAACGCATTATACTATTTATAATTTTTAATGTTTTTTTTCTCTCAGAAGGAATAGAATGCCGTTCACTTGAAAAGAAGAGACGTTTAAACATTATACATAGAATTTTGAGACATTTCAACACATGCTGTTAAAATTTGAGATCATTTGAACGAGAATTGATCAAATTATTAGATTACGAAATGTCATCAATTTTCTGAAACACACTGTTAATCTCAAAAGATATGAAATATTCTGAAACAGCCTGGAAATTAGATTTTACATTGCTGAATGGGATAAAATATGTTTCCAAGTCTGTTTATAAGATATATACAAAAATTATCTTTTTTAATGATGATGAAAAATGCAGTAAAGCAGTAAACTTGATGTAAAAATATATATACAAAGAATCTAAAAACAGTCCTGATTATAACACATTGATTAGTTTTGGAGCTATACGTGCCACTAGTAATGAGGTTGTCATTTTTAAAAACTTGAACAATGAATGCTTTTTGTGTGAATTCTATTTCAATTAAAAGAAAAACTTATGGAAACTTTTTTAATGTCATAACCAGCCAATCCAGATTTGATTTGATTGATTGATGTCAACCCCGCTAAGATTATTCTATGTTTAGACGTTCTAAAATGACATTCGTTGTACATTTATGTATACAATTTGTGTATTTATTTCATTAAAGTTTTTTGCTCACAGTTATATGATATCAGGTATTCTCTTCAAATACAAATAAGTGGCATTGTTGTATGTTTATCAGTAATTATTTCTATTTAGTTATAGTTATTTGTTTGCCTTGAGTTATATAGTTTCAAGTAACTAAGCATAAATCTTAGTAAATAATTATAGCTTCAAGTTACTATTCTTAATACAAATAATTTACTATTATATGGCATCAAGTATTCCTATAGAATGCGAATAGTTTTAAACAGATCTATTTGGTCCTTAGATAGGGACATTATAAGAAAAACACCCCGGGTTAGAGTGGGTGTTGTAATAGCAATGCTTTGATTGCCATCACCACCACTTACCTTTAGGACATTTACGTATTCTATATTATAGGTACAACCACCCCAGGTTAGAGTGGGTGTTGTAATAGCAATGCTTTGATTGCCATCACCACTACTTACCTTTAGGAAATTTACGTATTCTATATTATAGGTACAACCACCCCAGGTTAGAGTTGGTGTTGTAATAGCAATGCTTTGATTGCCATCACCACTACTTACCTTTAGGACATTTACGTATTCCATATTATAGGTACAACCACCCCAGGTTAGAGTTGGTGTCGTAATAGCAATGCTTTGATTGCCATTACCACTACTTACCTTTAGGAAATTTACGTATTCTAAATTATAGGTACAACCACCCCAGGTTAGAGTGGGTGTTGTAATAGCAATGCTTTGATTGCCATCACCACCACTTACCTTTAGGAAATTTACGTATTCTGTCTGATAATTTTTCATTCAGTTCTGTCTTGGTTGATCTAGCTTCAGGCTTGATGATTTTTTAACAGACCTCGTATTTATTTAGCCAATCTCTCCATCGTGAATAGAATAGAAGAGAAGATTAATTTTAAAGTAAAATACAGTTGACTTGTATTGAGATTTTACTTTCTCTTAAACTGGTTGTTGTACAAAAGCTAAAGAGCTTCATTTGCCCTGAATCTGAACTTGTATGTTCTTACATGAGCGGCATTAGCTCTGTTGTCTACGCAATCATAACTTGGATATATATGCTCTGTCACCAATATTGAGCCCTCTGAATCATTTATAAATCTGTCTGTCTGTCTGTGATCTAGCCATACTGAAGAGTTGTAAAACAACGAAACAGTCTGTGAATGGCAATATATATATATATATATATATATATATATATATATATATATATATATATTGTACTATTTTAGGCGGCAAAATATGTTAGTTTAGTTGATAAGTGATGAAAGTTAGTGTCAGGAAAAACATGAACACAATTTGGAAGTTTTAGAGTATTATATTACAGTTGCAAATAAATTGTTCTGTTTGCGGCTAAATAATGTTATTCAAAAATAAACATATAATATTCATCTTAACCGAAGTCCTTGTGCGGTGTTAAAGTTTATTATTCTTCACCCAGCTCTCCCATTCACTGCTGGAATTGTAGCAGAGACAATTTTAACGTCCCTTTGTTCTGGAGTTCCTTAGGAAAAGAGGTCTAGACATGTCTTTTTCATATATCTGGCGTCAACAAATGCAGGCTATTGGTTGGTTAGTTTGAACGGTGTCTCGACCAATGAAATGTGTCATACATGGCCTTTAGAGAGAGAAGTCAACTAAGGGAGAGAACCCACCTACCTTAGGTATATGTATATTTTTTTATAATATATACACACACAAACATACGTATGTATAAATCAATTACATAGATTGCTATATTTATTGAGTGCTCAATATATATATACATAAGAGGATCATTAAATAAGTTTCCCGACTTTTTTTGTATGGGCACTTTTATTGATAGTACACACATGAAACTCTAGTCCCCTTCCAAGTAATCTCCTCCGGCTGCAATGCACTTGTACCGTTCAAACAACGTCTGGAAGGCCCCATGGAAGTCCTCTTGTGTGAGCGTGTCAATGACCTTCGTCACAGCCTATTTCATCTCCTCAATTGTCTCATAACGACAGCCTCTGAGCTTAGGGAATAACCAAAAGTCACAGGGAGCAAGGTCTGCACTATAGGGAGGGTGAGGAACTGTCTTGATGCCCATGTTGGTCAAATAGTCTGTGACAAGGATGGAGTTAGGGACTGGTGTATTGATTGTCTTGGTGGAAATGCTACTGACCCGATTTGAAGAGTGCTGCCTCTTCCGACGGAATCTCTTCCTGAACTCCCTCAAAACCTCAACATAGTAACCCTAACTCTAACCCTAATCCTTTGGCCAATCAACTCTGGTGTATTGACTTCCTTACTCCTCCCACACCTCTCATCATCCCGCACAGACACCCTGCCTTCCTTGAATCACTTATGCCACTTAAAAACTGATGCTAGATTCATGCAAGATGCTCCAAAAGCTGTCTGAAGCATTCCATACGTTTCTGTGGCATTTTGTCCAAGTTTAAAACACAATTTTATCGCATATCGTTCTTCTAAAGTGTTCTCACGTCCAGATTGCATTTTTGAAATTCACCTGCTGTGACAATCAGGCTTTAGTAGGGTGTATTCCAATTGCTGCTGTAGCTGTTGATTTGAAGCTGAAATCATAAAAATTGTTTAGTTATTTTATAAGATGTATAGCAATAACATACTGAATTTTTAATAGTCTACGACAATCTTAAATGCCTGTACAAAAAAAAAAGTCTGGAAACCGATTGAATGCACCACGTACATACAAAAAGTATGATACTGTGTATATGTCTGTTAGGATATATATATATATATATATATATATATAAGAGCATTTTTTGTACCAGATATCCTCAGAATATATCGGATATAAGTATATATTTTAGGAGTTTCACAGTAAATATTCCTACATTACTTTAAGTAAAATGAGGTACATATTCGTATCTTCTTACTTCTGTATTGGCTGAATGCCAAGTTTATCATTTGAAGAGCAGCCTGATTTTTGTCACTTTTATAAAAAAAATATCCTAAATGAACATGTTGAAAATTTGTGTTTGTAAAAGTAAAATAGAGAAAAAAAAACATCAGAAAAATATCCTCATGAAGTAGAAGGAAAGTAATATCAAAAGTAAATGTACACAGATAAAGACTGAGAAAATTTTGCAAGCAAAACCATTTCGGTATTAAGTCAGTGAAAACTCTTTAAGATGCCTGATGTCTGAGTTTTGGAGAAGCAACTTATGAAATTGGTCATCCTCGAAAAAGAAATGAGATATAAAAATCATCTGAGTGGAATCAATATGCAAATTGATGTTTCTCTCTTGGTTGTTTTGTTTACCGTTTTTAGCCGTCATGAAAATGTGTGCTTGTCCAAGTTTCACTTTTGTCTGATTTCTTCTCGTTCATAATTAAGTCAGCCAAGTAATATAAATTTGCTTTGCCTCAATGGCCAGACACACTGATTGACTGAATGACTGACTAGGCCTGATGATTTCAATTCAATATTCATTTTAGATAATTCATTCTTATATGTTTCACGTGCTTTCCTGCCACAATTTCTTTTTGAATCTTTCTGCTGTTGGTAGAACAATTAATAATTGCCTCCTTTGGTTTGTGGGGACGGGTCTATTAGTTACTTCATGTTCATGTGACAATACCAGAATATCTCCTGTCTCATTTCCTGGCGATGGACATTGTCTCTTTACCCGTCATTGAAATGTAAAGCCCACGAGGAAATGACTATGACACTCAAATAGTTTTTTTTTGCTTTTGTACCCCTTTTCATATACTGCTTATTTACGGAAAAATGTAAGCATATCTTAACTACTGGGACATTTATATGTGTTTGGTTTGGTTTCTTTGGTTAATGGCAGATCAACCTTCGTGGGTTATTTAATACCAAAGCCATATTTATCGAAGGACAGTAGTGAAACTATTTAGCTCGCTGGTGGAGAATAATGAGCTTCGTATCTTTACAAAGAGTATTAGTCCAAATGGAGTAATGGTTATCGTCGTAGGAATTGGACTGGTCGATACGAGTTCAAATCCTGGACGAGACTGATTGCATTTCATATAGCACTAATACCCTTGGGAAAGGTATGAATCCAATTATTCTCCCTCCAGCTCTGGGTAAATAGTAGGACAGAGTAGGTTCTTCAGCCTTGGTGAGGCAACTAGTCTAGGAGAAGGAAAACTCTGAATTCAAACCTGTTAAACTCCGCTTTAAAAAATCGACCTTGTGTCATATCCTGCCCGAGCGTAGGGGTTAGGTAAATATCATTAGTCCAAAATTAAAAGAAACAGCGTGAATTGAGTTTGAACTCACTTACTGTGATCTCGCAGTCCAGCGTGTTAGTCACTGCACCATGGGAACCTGTTCTGTTTGTGTATTCTTGTCAATAATTTTTGTATGAATATTATGTATGTGTTAAATGTGTTGATATTTATAAATGAGCCTGTTTTGTCTTACTTTTCGTTTATTCAGTGTTAGTGAATCATTGGAAATACTAATGCTTGGACGCTGGTGAGTGGAGACTCTATTAAAATATCCCTCTTAGCACCAATCAAGACAATACAGACTAAGAGTACAATTTTCCAATTCAGAGATTAGTTGATAGAGGGATACAAAAGGCAGTGCTTAGAGTCGACTTGAATATATTGGAAGCAGCGTATCAAAAGGCAGCAACATTGAATAAATAGAAGATTGGACTTTGTCTAAATTTCGAAGATGGAGATGCCCATCAACTTATGGAAGTATTGTACGCGAGACAAAGGACTTGGATAGAAACAGTAGATCCTAAGAGTAATGGGATAAGGAATATTTTTACAAAGAGCTGAAACAATCTAGTTAGATGTAATTATTTGGCTCCCACAGGGCAAAAATGTGACACAAGACCATTTTATCATGGGGATGGCGTGCTAAAAACGAATCTTACGTGTTGGGCTTTAAAAATTGGGCAATAAACGCTGCTCTTTCTCCTTTTAAATGATAGGGCAGGTGCTACCTGAAGGGAAGACTCTCCGTAACTAAGCTATTGTTTTCTCCCACCTGGTGCACAAAAGATCGTTTCAGAATGTTATCTACAAAATGAGTTAACAACTCATATATGCATTTCATATTTATGTATATACAGGATTTGGAATGACATAACCTACAAAGGTTGATATGCCATAAAACCAAACCAAACCAAGACCAAATGATTGTTGATTATCTAAATTAAGAAAAGTTGCTAGAAGCTATAATTGTTTACTAATAATCATTATTAATTACTTGAAACCATGTAACTGTAGGTAAACAAGTGAATTGTATTAAATAGAAATAATTATTTAAAACTATATAATATATATATTGACCGGGCCATTGGCCTAATGAGTAGAGTGTTTCCCAATGTTCTGGAAGAACGGGGCTCAATCTCATGTCGAGTCATACAAAAACTCAAAAATAGTACTTGATGCCGCCTTGCTTAACACTCAGCATTATAAGGTACGTATCAAGGGTAAAGTGGAGAAATCCAGGGAATGGAGTAGCGCCCTCCCCAACACCTGGGTGTGGTAGCTGTGGAAAAGGGAGCCTTTGGGTCATCCTCGACTACGGTCGTCAACTTTACTTATATAATTATTAGTATTAGAGAATTATATTTAAAATCGTACAAATGTGTCCGAATTATTCATATAAGATTGGAATACTTTATATATAATAGTAATTTATTTGTTTTAAGAAGTTACTTCAAGCTATAATTTTTTTCTATGGATTATTATTCTTTGCCTGAAACCATATAACTGAATGTAAACAAGTGTCTATTATTAAATAGAAATAATTATTTGAAACCATACAATCATTAGTATTAAAACCATGTAACTATGCAAATTATTTGTATTTGAATGAAATGTTTGATATTATATAACCCAGTTCAAAAAAAAAAAAAAACTCTTAAGAAACACTTCCAGAAAAAAATTAGATATAAATGTACAATGAACGAGATTCCCTAACCTCTTGGCAAAAAATAACTCTAATGAAGTTGACATGTAAAAATCAATCATTTAATCAATTCTCGAAAAGATATTATCCACATAGTTCGTTTATAGATCAAAGCTTACTTTGCTAAGCCTCGTGCTCTCAACAATAAATCTTTTTACTTATTTGCCAGATCGAACCTTTCACTTAATGTCTTAAAAATGGAAGGTTTTCTTAATTGTCACTTTTAAGATGATTTAAAGGCTACAGGTTCTGTTTTGTGATGTTATATTAGCATTTTTGTAATTTATGCTTGACAATTTTACCAAAAACCAGAGGAAGTCCTCGTTTTGTTGCGACAAACGACCTGGACTGCGACATCGTTGAAAGCGAGTTCGAACTCCAGTCGGGCTATTACGTTCACTTTTGAACAAATACTATCGAAAACGGTATAAACCCCCTTATCCTCCAAGCTACTGTTTAAATAGTACCATTACTGTTCTTCTACAAGGTTGACTTAGGAATTTAATAGTCCATGAGGGTTGACATGCCATTAAAGAAAGACATCGAAACCAAAAGCCAACATATCGTAAAACGTTTGTTTTTGGAGTCTCTTATCTTCTTGGAGAATATATACCAAACCAAACTCATTAGATACTTTATAAGTTTCGCTTCGCTACTATGATATCCAGATATTTTTAGATAATCGCTGCATTCCACCATCTTTAACTGCATCAACATGAGAGCTGGTCATGAAAACTTGATGTAATCCAGTTTGCTTTTTATACTAAAAAATAAACCAGTCGCTAATGAGAATTCCCATACTGCTGTAGTATTTCAGGTAGTTTTTACTCAGGTCAGTGTGTTTATCCCTTCCTCCCTCAGAGTGATGGATGCCAAATTCCAGCAATATAGGTCGGTAGATAGTTACAAGGGTATTAATATACATAGTATATTTGTAATATTGATATATACAAGTTAATAATGTTCTGTTTTTGTTTGTTAAGAATAGGGTTAATAGGTTGCTTTGTCGACGGGAGAATATTTTGTCGAGTCCTCACATAACAGTATTAGTATTGTATTATCCCCGATACACGAACACTGAATAAACGGAACGAAAGATGATATAAGCTCATACACACATAGAAACATCGAATAAATACCTAATGTACATCCAAGAAGTATGGAAAAATACACAAACGTATTCAAACAGATTCAATATGCATATATTGTTCTATAAACAAGCAGTATGTAAAAGAGTTACAAAAACGTAAAAACGGCTTATTTCAAATAGATGACACTAAAAATGGTTATAGTATTTTCAGTTTTAGGTTACAGTAGTGAGGCAAGAGAAGTTTCACAACTGTTCAAAGAACAGAGATAAAAAAAGGGTGAATAATGTTATTTTTTTCCGGACACGTTCCATTCTTCAAGGAATACAATTATAAATTGTCTCACCATTTTAACAGCAGCAACTAGGGTCAAAAATCAAAGACACGTGTCTCGTACTGATGAAGTTGTATATCTTTATTTGCGCACGTGTTTAGCGTAAAAACAAGTATACATTCTCCAACTATACATTCTTCAACTATACATTCTTCAACGTGAAAACTGAAACAAAACAAATGCACTCGTAAATGTTCCAAAAAGGGAAACACACCACGAAAGTGATGATTTAAATCGAATCAATTAATTAAGAGAATTCACGTGCTTACCTTTTTTTTGCCTTGCTTGTGACCCACAAAGAAAAACGTCAGTCTCGCATGCCGGTCAATTTGAAAAAGACAGAATTCGCGCCAGCCGGTGTTCAGGCCGGAAGTTCCTCCCGCACCTTCCACCCGGAAGCGACCGGTGTGGGAGGCAAAGTTTAATCTAAAAAACTATACCGGTTGAAACGCAAACTCTTACATTTACACACCATAGATTTACATATACGCTAGAAGATAAACTTCCTAGATATAAATGGTTCTGAGTAATTTAAGCTAGACCATTAAAAGAATTACTTAAATTGATTTTCTTCATAAAATATTTAATTTTAACATGTACATATTAATAAAAACAATTATCCTGAGAAAGTTCATAGAACTTTCTTTAGGAAAATCTCTTTAAATTTCTAAAATTCTTTTTCTACACAAATGAATCTGTAACAAGATCAGTGTTATGAATTCATTCTTGGCCTTGTGCGTGTTTCCACTGACCTGCGAACAAGAGAAAGGGAAGGAGGGATATTAGAAATGATTTCCTATCTCTAGTTTTGTGTGCGACTCAAAGTCAGTGAGTCAACTGTTACATAAAGATCGGTCACCAAGATAAAAGAAAAGGACACTTGTTATTTAGAAGACAGAGTCACTCTCGGCTTTAAAGTTGAATAAAGATTTAATGACATTAGCATGCAAAAACAATGATACAAATATTGAATTAAGTTTTTACCTTTGGACAGCTGAGACCACGGGTAAATAGTGATCTTGTTGAAAGAATCTCCTTCTTTTTAGTAGTGTTTAATTTGTGTGTTAAAATGTTTCATTAAATTTAGTTATATCTGAGAGTCTTTCATTTTTTTTTTGTTTAGTTTCATAGAGAGATCTATTCACAGACGAAATGATTAATGAGTGTGTGAGTGTGAGTCTGTGTGTGTGAAAAGGAATTTACTAACTTTTGTTGTATTGGAGTTAGAAGTACTTAGAGTGACGTTCTTTGAGTGTTAAAATGTCTAAAGGGACCTGAAAAGTTCTCAGTTCCACCAAAAAGGAAATGACATTTAAAAAAAAAAAAGTTCGGTATTTTCCTTTTTTAAGTTTTAAGAACCTTGACAAATGATGTGACAAATATATTACATTTTTGGATGAAAATGAGGAAAACCATAACTCTTGAGCTATCTAGAGTTTTCCTGTACCCTATCATGAAATTCCCTTAGGTCTGTATCTCTGTGTTTATACATCTTTCTCACTCTCTCTCTCTCTCTCTCTCTCTTTCTTTCTCTCTCTATATAAACAGATATTCAAAGAATGTATTTATCTATATATGAATAAAATGCCAATGTTTTACGTTCCAGTTTTTTAAACCATTTCCAGGCCAATCTTAGTATGTGATATAATGTGTTATACGAAAAATTGTTTCCAAATAAAAAAATGAAAACGAAAAAAAATGAAACGAAAAATTCGAAAATTCATTACGTTCAATTATCATTTATAGCATTCTGTTTCAAAACACAGTTGTATTAACAAATTATATTATTGTATTATATTATCATTAGAAATGAATACATCGTCTGAAATCTTTTTTGTTTGTTTGTCTTTTCATATTTTATATTTATATACTGTTGGATTTACATCAATTTTTCTCTAATACATATAAATATCCAATGGTATGTACACAATTTTAGAATATCTTTAAGTATAGCATACATCTTAAGTTCTAAAACAGGACCATTTTTTCAGTCACAAATCGTCAGAGAACTCCGTGACAAAAGCAAGCAATAGAGAGGAATAAACCAACAAATTAGCTAATGACAAAGCGAGAAATAAAGAAGAAACCCCCACAAACAACACATAGATATATGTGTGAGGGTGTGTATGAATGTGAGTGTATGTGTGTGTATGTGTATGTGTGTGTGTGTGTGTGTGTGTGAGTGAGTAGGTGTGTGTGTGTGTATCCAACCTTTCTGCCACTAACAGGGTGCGACAAATAGTCAATTTTTGAGCGGAATACAATCGGTGGTAATTCAGAGTTTCCTTCTCCTAGATTGGTTGCCATACCAATGCTAAAGAAACAAATTTACCCTTCTATTCACCTATAGCTCGGGATGGGATAAGAGTTGTATCCATACTTTTCGCAAGCTTTGTCAAGAATTTTAAATCGAGACGCCGGATCCATTTCTCTTTCTTTCTCTCCCTCTCTCTTTATATATATATATATATATGTGTGTGTGTGTGTGTGTGTGTGTGTTGGGTGGATGGTTGTAGATTAAATTTAAATTCTGAACATCTATAAAATATCATCTAAATAAAATGGATATTTTAAGTTCACAAGAAAAATCTTTTTCATTTCTCTTCTGATCATTTCATTTTGTATGTTTTACTTCTTCCAGTTCATTATTTATAAAACCTCTTCTCAGGCAGTATCTAGGCCAAATAAAAACAAACAAATCTTCTTATATAATTTGCTCGTAAGGGAATTTTTTTTCTTCTGTTAGCATTAGAGTTCTATATTCCTTCCAGCTATCAGTAGTAATCAGTGATAAAAATAGGAACTATATATCTCTCATAACATTTCCCCTCATTCTAAAAACACTTTAATGTCCAACTTGTTTTTTCTCAATAAAATGTTTTTAGATGATAATGATGAGAGTCTGTCTATATCATATAGGGCTTATTTGATGATTTGATATGAAAACTGTGATTCATTAGTGTACTTTACGTTTATTTTTTTTTCCTTTTGAATTTCCTAGAAAGTGAAAATTTTAATTTAAAAAATTACAACTTGGCAAGAATCATTTAAGTAGACGAAGATGAATTATTTGTAGGGAATCCATGTCCTTAAGGTTCAATATAGCTTTAGATTGTGTTACATATAAACTTAAAATCAATTTTAAGAAATATACGCATGGTCCACTTTTTGGTTTGGTTTCATTGTTTAATGGCATATAATACTTCGTGGGTTATTTAATGCCAAAACCATCCTTGTAGAAGAACATTAGTGGTACGATTTAACTCATAGCATAGAGGATAAGAGGGTTATACCTTTCTCTAGGGTATTAGTCCGAAAAAGAACGTAATAACACAACTGGATTTCGAACTTGCTTATTACAATGTCGTAGTCCACACGTTAGCCACTATGCCACGGTGACTCCCTCCTTCCACTTTTTGCCAAAAAACATTAAATAAGGATAAATCAAGATCGCAAGGTCCTTAAATGGAAAATAATGCAATTGATTAAGGGAGCACACTTAGCATACTTCCCCGGCCTTTTGGCTGGGCCGTCTGGTATTCGTGTCGGATGGGGTATCAAACAATGGCAGATTCGAGGCCGAAAGCCTCCCACCAACTTCGATTCGACCACCTTCGGGTGGGCGAACTCTCAACCTTTTTCCCCTATGTATAGCACTAGACCTTGTTGTCAAGTTTAAGCTATAACCCGGCATACGTGCCCGGATCCAAATTTGGATTCGTGATACTGCTTGCCTCACTAAACCCTCATTGCACTTTGTGGGTCAATGAGCCGCACAGACCAGCAGGGTTCGAGTCTCGGCTCGTTCCCGACCTTCCCCTTTACTTTATCCCCACTGTAATCGGCCTTCGGGCTTTTGACCTTGTGTCAAGTCCTGTCTGGTGGGAGTCAGCGACAAATACAACACTTGGCATAACGGTGATGGTTGTAGGAAATGGAAACGGTGACCTGAGTTCAAATACTGAACCAATCTGTTTGTATTTCACTTTGCATTTATGCCCTTGGAAAAGGCATGAATCAATCAAACCTTGTTAGTTTATTTAATTTTGAAGTCAGTTCTTTTTACCAGCAATTATATAAGTAAAAGTAAAGTTGGCAACCGTAGTCGAGAGTGACCAGAAGGCTCCCTTTTCAATTGCTACAACACCGAGGTGTAAGGGAAGGCGCTACTCCTTTCCCTGGATTGCTCCACTTTACCCTTGTCACGTACTTTATATTGATGAGGGTTAAGCAAGGAGATATCAAGTACCATTTTAAAGTCTTTGGAATGACGCAACTTGGGATTGAACCCAGGTCTCTCGGACCACTGTCGAACACTGTACCCACTAGGCCAATGAGCCGGTTTGCTATTCATGATAAATGTTTGCAAACAATAATAGATTCAAGTAACAATTCTAAATGCAAATAATTTGCAATCCGATGGTGTCAAGAATTCATATCTAATACTAATAATTTGCATGCACTGATATGTATATAGTTTAAATGATTGATTGATTAATCTATTTTAACGGCATGTCAAACCAACTGGGGTTATTGAATGAATTATGTCCATTGTATGTTTATATTTATATTTCTTATGTAGTTTCTGAAAATTTATGCATATAGTTATAGGATATCTAGTATTCCTACCCCCCCCCAAAAAAAAAAATTGCAAATAGATCTGTTTGATCCAGAGATGAGAACTTGATAGGAAAAACACTCCAAGTCAGAGTGCTCCAGGCAGAAAAGGCCATTAGAGGGCACTCCACACGCTCCAGATCTCCAGAACTAGAGCTTTATTCTCAGTTTTAGTTTAGTGCCATGTCTAGAACACCCATTTTTGGTAGTTTCTTACCCCTCTGCACGAGATGCAGTCAGTGAATTCTACAGCCCCAGTCGAATGGGAAAAATTCCTGCTTTATTTTTTCCATGTGGTCAATTTGTACTTGCTTCGGTGGTACATATATTCAAAATAACAGTTAACGGTTCACCTGTGCGTACGATGACATCACTTTTAGTTGATGAGATATTGCTGCTGTGGAATATGCACGAGATACAATCAGCATATACTAAGCCACACCGACAGGGTAATATATATATATATATATATATATATATATATATATATATATATATATATATATGCATAATTTCAAGTATTCTTACCAAATAATAACAATTCATACTTAGTTATATGGCTTCGTATGTTCCTGTCTAATGATATTTATATTTACCAACCCCTCCGCTCGGGTAGGATATGACACAAGGTCAATGATTTTAAGCAGAGTTTAACAGGTTTGAATTCAGAGTTTTACTTCTCCTAGACTAGTTGCCTCACAAAGGCTGAAGAACCTAGTCTGACCTACTATTTACCCATAGCTGGAGGGAGAATAATTAGATTCATACCTTTTCCAAGATTCATACCTTTGTCCAATGTGAAATGCAATCAGTCTCGTCCAGGATTTGAACTCGTGTCGCCGTGTCCATTCCCTACGACGATAACCACGGGCACCTCCTGTTCCTGTCTAATACTAATAATTTTTAAACAGATCTGTTTGACCCATAGATGGGACCCTAATAGGTACTGATGTTCTACGTCAGAGTGGATCGAGGAGTTATTAAAGGCTGACTAAATACTACCTGGAACTCTAACACTAGAGTCTCAACATAGGATGCGGTTTAGGGTTGATCATCTTGAATGCACAAGCACGACTGGCATTTAATTAGACGTACCGAATTTAGCATTGCAATATTAAACAGCCATTCAAACTATTAGATGATGATAATGATAATGAACGTCATAATACCAATTGCACAGATTCCTTTGCTTTTCCCTCACCATCCCTCGCTATCAGCCATTGCACTTGGTAAGTCCTTTTGACGGGACATAGTATTGGCACGAACCTAATTAATGCAAGTTTTTACCGGTTGGTCAACTCTGGTGAGTCCATGCGAAGAAGTCTAAAGGAGAAGGTCCCTTAAGAGATCGTCCTTACTTATTAACTTGTATTCAGCATGTTTGCTCGTTTTACAATGTTTGATGGATTGTTTAGAAGTAAATAGCCCAACAATTTGTTTTTTAGGATGCTGCTTCCAAGATTTGTTCAAAACAGCAAACAGCTTCTCTGTATAGTTTCCATCTTATTTTTTCTCGAAGCATTTCTTTCGAGTCTTCGTATTGCAGTCATATAGTGTTACTGACATGGCAACATCTTGTAAGAATGCCGGCTTTAGGTTGGTTGTTTGGTTGGTTGTTTTGGTTTTATGGCATATCAACCTTTGTAGGTTATTTAGTGCCAAATTCGTTTTTATACAAATAATCAGTTCTATTTCAAACAATTCCGTTTAACATGAGTACAAAGTTTAATTGTCAAGAACATTTCTATTTCAAGCTATTTAGTTTCGTCAGTTCTAATTCAAACAATTCAGTTTAGTATAAGTCTAGTTTTTGTCTACCCACAGTTAAATGTCAAAACAGTTCAGTTTCAAACAATTCAGTTTAGCGTAAGTACAGTTTCAATGTCAAAAACAGTTCTATTTCAAACTATTGAGTTTACCATTAGTACGCAGTTTAGATATCAAAAAAGTTCTTTTTCAATTAATTTAGTTCAGCATAAGTAAGAAGATTAATTCTATTTAACCCATTGATAGGGCCTTCTCAGGTGCTACCACTCCGGACTAGAGCAAACCTTGGAGCGATGGTAATGAAGGGGTGCTCTGCATTCACGATAACTCTAGCATTACTGGAACCTCACCATCAGGCTGTTCAATGTCATATCCCGGACACTCGTTGGTGGGGATCTTACCCCTCTGCAGAAGTGCAGTCAGTGTATTCTACAGCCCCAGTAGAATGGGCAAAATTCCTGCTTTATTTTTTCCATGTGGACAATTTGTATTAGCTTCGGTGGTACATATATTCAAAACAACTGTTAACGGTTCACCTGTGCGTACGATGACATCACTTTTAGTTGATGAGATATTGCTGCTGAGGAATATGGTGTGGTTTCTTTTATAGAATATCAAACTTTATGCGTTATTTACTGCCAAAGATATCATTGTAGAAGAACAGTAGTGTTACTATTTAATCTATAGCTGAGAAATAAAGGAGTTCATGCCTTTCCCAAGTCTGAAAGTGAACGTAAGTGTGCGACCGGAGTTCGAACTCGCTTACTATAATGTTGCAGTCCAGAACGTTAGCCCATATACCCCAGGGACCCTGGGGTGTATGAACTGGACGATAAATTTCAGAGTCTTGTCATTTGCTCATAGTTGCATGATATCAAGTATTCCAATTAAATGCAAGTAATTTACACACAGTTGTATGGTCTCAAGTATTCCTATCTAATTCTAATAATTATATGGTTTCAAGTAATGATTTCTAATTATTAATAGTCATTTGTTTTCACAGTTATATGATTTCAAATAACTAATAATACTTAGAAAGCAATTATGAGAAGGTCGTTCAAATTTTTTAGAGCTTTAACAAGAGAGAAAAACCATTTAGTTGTGACAACCCAGTACCAATTCTTATTAAACTAAGAAAACTAATTGAAATTTGTCTTAATTTCTGTGCAGGTTTGGTCCATCCAAGGGTGATAAGTGTGCGAAAAATTTAGAATCTGGGTGAGACTTAGACCTTTTTGAACGACCCTCAGAACTTCAAGAAACTATTCTTAATATGAATAATTTATAATGATATGGAATTTAAACAACTCCTGGCGGCAGCACCCCACAAAGCAGCAGATGTACGGCCACTTACCACCCATAACGAAAACTATCTAAGTTAGACAAACCAGACATGCGGAACACTGCTGGAGAAGTAGGGACGAACTCACAAGTGACATACTCCTGTGGACCCCTTCACATAGACGAACAAAGGCTGGACGACTAGCAAGAACCTATATACAACAGCTCTGTGCCGATACAGGAATTAGCCTTGAAGACCTCCCAGGAGTGATGTACGACAGAGAAGGTTGTCAGGAGAGGGTCAGGGATATCTATGTTGGCGGTGTGACATGATGATGATGATGATTGTTATATGATATGAATAATTTTTTAACAGATTAATTTGATCGATAGTGGACCCCTAAAAGATACTACCCCTCCAGGTTAAAGTAATGGTAATAAAGGGGTACTCCACATTCCCCCAATCACCAGAACTAGAGCCTCGCCATCAAATGCAGTTTTATGTCATACCTAAAACACCCTTATTAGGTAGGGGTTTTTCCTCTCTGTAAGGGATACAATGAGCCCCGTCGACAGGGTCGAGCATCATTTCTTATTATTCAACTCGTTATCTATTTCCCTTTTCCAACATTTAGTGCTTTGAACTAGCAGAAACAACAAAGTTGCTGATATAAATTATTCATCTGCCAACATATCAGACTGACAGATCACACTTAGGAATGTTAAATTACAAGATTTATTTCATTTAGACATTGTTCAACCTGAATTGAAGCCAAAATGTGAATTGGAACATTTAAACTCCAATTACCATAGCAGAAATAAATCATTGGATAAATTTTTCTGCCTAATTTACACCTTCACAAGTTTTTCGAATAAAAGAAGACAAAAAATAACTGAAGTGTAAGACGCTTGGTTTGACAGTTATTTTTAAAGTCTGGAATCAAATTAGTTACTATCAAGCAACTGTTTGCTAAAATTGACATGTTCTGCGTTTTGTTTCTAGTAGGAATGTGATTTTTTTCTACTGTGTTTCTACAAAGTTCATGGCATTTATTATCAATTACTCCAAGCAAAACAGAAGAAATATATTAATAAATATGGTACAAAATTCTGTTTTTATAGTTAATTTCCTATTCTAGAAGGCAATTTTGAACATTTTTATTGGTTAATAATCTCTCGAAAGTGGTGAAAACAACAGCAACAACCTAAATATTTTCTGGTATCGTATGATCTACTATTTTAAAAATCAATCCCAAATCATGAAAATAAGCTTTGATTTCTTTGTTTTAATGGCATATCAACCTTCATGGGTTATTTAATGAGAAAGCAATATTTTTTTATAGAACTAGTGGTACTATTCGACCGATAGTTAGGGGGATAAGCGGGGTTCATAGTTTTCCCAAGAGTATTATTCCGAAAGTGGACGTAATTGCGCCATTGAAATTTGAACTCGCCTACTACAATGTCATGTAAACCACCGTGCCATAAGGACTTTTCGCGAAAATTAGGTTATATCTATTTATGAAGTTATCAAAACTGTCGTTACAAATTAGAAATCTAATGCAAATGATGTTGGGCTCGTTATTACTTAAACATAAACGTCACGTGACCTACATTTGGTGGCTGGAAATGACTTTGATGAAGGTGTTCGGAGAGTAGTGTGCATCCTGTACCGAATTATCATACTGAGATCATAAGGAAATGTAGATGGTGGCAGATTTGGCTATAGTATTGACAGTTTGAAGGTTTGTCTTCGTATATTTGTCATATCTGAATACCATAATTTACCGCTACAATTATCTGAGAGTAAGAGGAAAATAATTCGGACTCTTGTAGCGAAGGAAATATATTATGGTTTTAATACTAAACAATGTAAAACAATTCACGACTAATTATCAACAAAACATTTTATTGCTCAAGCAAACTTACAAGAACGAATACAAGAATGACATTAGATACAAGAAAGAGCTTATAAAAAGTTGTCATTGCGAGTGCATAATGTTGTGCATTGCTGAATGAATACTTGTGGGGGTTGTATGTTTTTTGGTTATTTCAGTAGATTGCTCTCTAAATTATTCCCACCACAAATACAACACAAAACTTTACAATCGCGTGAAAGAAATGGAATAGAACACAATGAACATTAAACAACAAACAATTTAAAATGCATATAACAGAATATGAAAACAAATAAAATACATGATGTGTAAATGGCCTTTTGGAAAATAAAGTTTGACAAGAAGAAAATAAATTTGTTTAAAGATGTGTGTATGTTCATGTTAACGGAGTCCGTAAATAAGTCGTTCTTACTTACATTAAGTTCATAGCGGGTTTTATGATTGTGGCGACAGCGTGTCACGTTGATGAAAGAAAGTTTGTCGGGTTTTTCTTTTGAATGTGATTCTCGGCCATCTGAAGAGAGGTCATGAACTTTAGTTGAGAAAGGAAAGGAATTTGCCGGACATAGTATCGGCTACTGCTTTGCTGGCTTAGTGGCTTGTCTTCGTCTGTGTGTAAGCTTGTGTGTAAGTCTGTGTTTATGGCTCCCTAACTCTATGTTGTTTATATCCTACAGGTGGATCAAAGAATCGTCCTAAAATTTTGGCGCGTAGACATTTATTGACCAATCAGATTTGTATTTTACTATTTTATTTTCGAGCCTGAATATTTTCTGTTAGTTGACTTCCGATCCTATTTTTCTAGAATGTTCTATTGTATGTTTTTAGCTGATTGGTTGAAAAATATAAAAATGTAACTTAAATGCTAATACAGTTTTGATCCTAAATTTCTAGAATGTTCTTAAGTATGTTTTTATTGCTTATTTTATGACTAGAAAAAATGTGTATCCCATAGACTTACGTCAAGCATGATATCATGTGCCACATAAAGTGACATTTCTTGGGGACCCCACCCACCGCTGAGTCAGGTCTGTTTCATGACATTGCCTTAGTCTAAAAATGAATTTGACCTTACGCAGCCATCTTTTAAATGCAGGTGTGTCCACGCCACTTATCAGTCATTAACAGAACTATTTGGCCGCCAAGGGATGTAATATCAAAAAGCTTAATGTTATAGCTGAGAGGTTTTACTGGTACTGAGATAAAATGTTTAATGCTGAAAAGAATTATCAATAAGACAAGCAAACAGTCAAACAAAAAACAGGAGGCTGAGTTGAAAAAGATGGTTACTTCATTTTCATCATCTTGATAATGAGCTGCAGTTTACAAAATATATATTGTGAGTTGAAATCTTTGAATGAGTACAATATACATGAATGCTTTAATATTCTCTTAAAATACTTGCATGTCAGTCTTGAAATTTGTTAGAGTATAAAACTTACAGCTATGAAATTTTGTAGCTGATACTTTTGTTTGTCTGTCTGATACTGTTGGGCTGCTACTGGCTAGTGCTGGGGATTTTAGTTAACTCACGAGGCTTCTGGAAACCGTGACACACGTGGGTTTTTTTTATTTTTATATCTGGTAACATGCGTCGGTTAGAAAACATTACAAGCGACATGTGAACGAAAAGTCATTATATATATATATATATATATATATATATATATATATATATATATATATATCCTGTACCAAAAACTTGATTAAATATATATATATATATATATATATATATATGTGTGTGTGTGTGTGTGTGTGTGTGTGTGTAACTGACACACACGTGAGTTTATTTTGCCGAAAGAAGTTGGCAGTTGGAAGTATTATTTACAGTTGCACCTTCTGTTGGAAAGTTATAGTGATACCCTTTCAAGTTCCAGAAGACACTCAGCATGAATTTCTTTAATGACCGCTGCGCCTGGAATGTTTTCTTTACTCCATCCGCTGTCTTTTCAACACGTTTAGCACATTTCTAAACTTTTTTGACCAAAATAGGCTGCCTTGTACACATCACACATTCCTACGTAAATTTCCCATGGTTTTTACTTTTCAACCATCAAAAATTTGATGACAGACATCCTTTGAAACCAAGAGTACCGTGTTTGATTTGGTACCATTTCGAATAATCTCAAAAGAAATATGTCCATGATACTTTAATAATTTTTGCTATTAACCAATTCCCAAAAAATGCAGTTTACATTTATGGAAAAAATAATTGACCCACACACACACACACACACACATATATATATATATATATAATTTGTTACTTTTATAAATCAAGAGTACCGAATATCAATGATAGAGTGTATAGATCTCATTTAGTATTGCCTAGACACTGGGGAAAAAGTATTTGGGGGCTGCCATTTTCTCATCCCTGCTATATTGTCAATAGTCATAAGATAGAAAAACGACCTCAGAGTTGTGGTGAAAAAGCTCCAACCGACATCATCTGTTCTCAGTGTGTCGTCATCTTCTCCAATCTTCCCATGCTGTCCCATGTTCTTTACTCGTAGGATGAATGACAAGGATATTCTTTTTCTGTGCACATAATTTCATAAACTTCGACGACTTTTCTTGGCGTAGTGACTCTTATTCAGGACTATGACATTGTAATAAGCGAGTTCAAACTCCAGTCGTACTAAAATATTCCCTTTCAGACTAATACCTTTCGTAAAGGTATGAATTATCTTATAACTCCTACCAATTGGTTAGATACTATCACAACTGTCTTTCTACAAGGATTGCTTTGGTATTAAATAACGCATGAAACAAAGAAACTGAATCAAACCAAGCCAAATTTTACTCTTTTTTAAGTACTCCAACTACTGTTCTTCATTAAGTTTGACTTCAATATTTAATAACACACGAAAGTTGATATGCAACCACGAAGGGTGATAAAACAAAGAAACAAAATGAAACTAAACTTATACTATGTTTTCAATGATATTACTGTAGTTCTACAAGGATGGCTTTTACATTATATAACTCTCAAAGATTTATATGCCGTAAAAACAAAGAAACCAAACTGATTGTACGTATTGGGCACCGACCATTGGATCATAGATGGAAATTAGATCCATCTTCTCTGTCGTTTCTCAGCTGATTAATTAAAGTTTAACTGCTAAACTTCTAGGATCACTCAGTCATCTGACCGAAATTATCCAACCACAGCGAAATTCTAAACTGACCTTAAACTGCCAATTACATTTGACTTTATGGTTTAAAACTATCTACACTACTTTTCAAAATATAGTTGCAGCTAATCTATTATTCAAAATACGTAGTCCTAATTCTTAACCCTTTTTTCTTTGATATCAATTTTGTTGCATATTGTTTGAGACCCTGTAGACTCATTGTGGAGCAAAATCATGGTATTGGTGGTGCTGTTTTGTCTCTTACAAATACATTTTTACAGTTTAAAGCTAAGAGGTCCTCCTTCTCCTAGTGCAGTTTAATTTTCTACAAGGCTAGAGAGCTCAAACTACCTTGCTGCTTATTCATAACAGTAGAGAAAAATGATGGATTCATGCTTTTCCAAGTAAAACAGCCTCGTCCAAGATTTGAGCTTGGTTTGTCAAGACCATTTAATTCAAAAATAACTTTAACATCACTTCCATGAATGTTATACCGCATTATATATCATTAGTAGCACCCTCCCCTACACCTTGGTTTAGTAGCAATCGAAAAGGGAGCCTCCGGGTCACCCTCGACTATTGTCGCCAACTTTACTTACTTACTTACTTATATATTATTAACCTAAAAATTTGTTTGATTGATTTTAATGACAAGTCAACTTGTCTAAGGAAATTTTTCAGCCTAGAGTTTAGAGGATCACATTAATTTCACATTCAAATTCATTTTTTGTTGGATGTTTTACCCATAGTCCTAGTGTTTCACATTGATCCTTGTCAGAGCTGGATGTTCATGCTGTGTAAACAAAGTGATAGGAAGGTACCGATGCATGGGTGTAGGCAGCTCTTGTGGGTTGAGCAGGAAATGTGTAGCCATTGTGAAATTATATATACACAGGTACCCACAGAGTAAAGGTCAGTCTCAGCCTTTGCAGCCAGAGAAGATTCAGTCAGTCATAGAGAGCGGATGCTGGATGCTGTCAAGGAGGTGGGGCTCGACAGCCTTTAGTAGTAACAGTCAATTGTCAGTCTTGTGTCGAGTCTTCAGTCTACAGTCTTGAGTCTTGGAGTCCCTGGGTAGCCACAGGTTGCCAAGTGGCCTCCTGGCAGAGACCGGTTGAGAATGTCATGCCAAAGCTAGCAGAAGAAGTGCTAAATAAAGCTCTGAATATGAAAGCACAGTAAGGTCAAGAAGTTATGGTTATGGTCTGCCTTTGTCTCTTTTACACTACAGAAAATTCAACCCTTTCGAGAAATAAAGTTGTGAGAGTTATATTTTTATAAAGAGAAGTGTCATGCCTATTATTTCATCTTCACTATGGTTCATCATTCTTCCTTATGATGGTATACAACATGGGTAGAGTGTTCGCCAATAGTCCAGGAGACCTGAGTTCAATCCCAGGTTGTGTCATACCAAAGACTTTAAAAATGGTACTTGATACCTCCTTGCTTAACACTCAGCAATATAAGGTACGTATCAAGGGTAAAGTGGAGCAATCCAGGGAAAGGAGTAGTGCCCTCCCCTACACCTTGGTGTAGTAGCTATTGAAAAGGGAGCCTTGTGGTCGCCCTCGGCTATGGTCGCCAAGTTTACTTATTTGACCCATGGATGGGACCCTATGAGGTACTACTCCAGGTCATAGGTGACCAGGGAGTAATGGCAGTAAAGAGTAATACACATTCACCATATCTCTACAACTGGAGTATCATCACTAGATGCAGTATAATTTAATACTTAAAACTTTGGTTGAGGGAGGAGTCTTACCCCTCGGCAGAAGACACAGACAGCATATTCTAAGCCACCCTACCAACAGGACAGTTGGATGGACATTTGGGTTAAACATTGAACAGCTTAAGTGTTGCACCAGCTTCACGCAGGAGGAATAAATTACAGAGCAGAATCTTTGAAATATTTTTTCCACATGGTAAGTTATGAGGAGCAATAAATCTATATATCTCTCTTGATATATCTATAAATCTACTAGACATTATGAGAGGAATATAATAAGGAAATCCTTTGCCTAAAGTAAATTGAAGAATTGTGTGCTCTAAATCAAAGAAAAAAAAAAAATAAACAAAGATGGAAATGATGAAATAAAATGTTCCAGCTGATGGCTCATCTGAGATTTCTTGAAAAATATCGCTGATTTTGGCACGATGAAAGGTCTGTACCTTCCCAACATATTTTCCTGTTGTTAGCAGCAGACAAAATGTCGACTCTTGGCCCACAAGATAAAAAAACTTCAAGCTTCAAGCAATCCGTGAACAAAGCACAGGCAGAGAAGGCAAACTCCCTTTAAAGTAATGGGAATATCTTTAGAAAGTTCTATTTTCTTCCATCATAATGTCTACCTATTGATCACTATATTACTAATATATGTGTGTATATATATGTGTTTGTGTGTGTGTGTGAGGGTCATTCAATAAGCAAAGGAAATTATAGCAAAAAAATCAGGATAATTTTATTTTATTATTGTTTTCCATAAATGTAAACACAGCATTGTTTGGAATTAAAGTAAAAAAATTAGTAAAATATCTCAAAAACATTTTTTTGTGGGCTATTCAAAATAGCAGCCAATCAAAGTGAGTGTACTAGGTTTGAACAGAGTTCCTTCATCAAATTTTTGGAGGCTAAGAAATGCAAATCATGTGAAATTTAAAGAAAAATGTGTGATGTATACAGAGAAGTATATTTTTGTAAGAAAATTGTTTACCAATGGGCTACACATGGGTTTTACCTATCAAAGTTGAGTCAATAAAATAGTTGATGAAGTAACCAACTGATTCTCTAGTAAATCAACAGAGATAGAGAAGCTCATGCCGACAGTCTCCAGGGATATAAAAGGGTCTAACACAATAGATTTTTTAGAAAAATACACAATCATAAAAGTACTTTCTGTAGCCAAGTGCTTAGGGAAGATTCACCTTATTTATTGAATGACATATATATATATATATATATATATATATATATATATATATGTGTGTGTGTGTGTGTGCATGTATGTGGGTAGCTATAGAGCACCAATTGCAGCATATCATCATTTTTTCACAGCTGTACACTAAAAATAGGCTTAGAGAATGAAGCACTTTCCTGTCAAATTTTGCAACTGAATGATAAATTTTTGGAGTTTCTTTCAATTAAATGTCATTTTTTAATCCTGTAGACATATTAGAGATATCTATGAAATTCTACTCAGAATAGATGAATCAGTTTCACCACCGTTAACAATGAAATGCTCAAAAGAATACTTTACTCTTTCCTAAATAAAAGCATCAATATCATTATGGACTGCTTTTAACAGTGAAATGCCAAGTAGAATCCTTTACTCCTTTCTAAATAGAAAGATCAGTGTCATTATGGACTGCTGTTAACAATGAAATGCTAACAAGAATCCTTCATTCCTTGCTAAGTAGAAACATCAATGTTTTATGGACTGCTGTCGACAATGAAATGATAAATTGAATCCTTCACTCTTTCCTAAATAGAAGTATCAATATTATCATGGACGGTTGTTATGATGCATTCATGGATCATCTAATTTTATTCTAAATGTACCTTATATCACAATGTATTTTGAAAATAGAAGAAAAAATATTTTACCTGAGTTGAGTTTAATCCAAATACCTGCCTGATGTAGCCTCTTTGATTGAGAAAGAAAGAGAATAGAAAATCGAAGAAAGAATAATGGTAGGGTGGAGAAGTGTTGCATAACGGTGGGGGGTGAAGTGACGACAACAGTTGTTTATAAAAATATAAACTCCTTTAAATATCATGATGATTGTATGTGACAAAGAGAGTGTCAAACTGCTATGATTGACACCATGTTGCAATACACATTCAGAGAGCCTTGCCTCTTCATCTATTTTCACATGAGCTTGATACAGAGCTAGTTTTCAACCCAGGCTCCCACTTCACTGGTTGGCACCCAAGAGGATATGTCTTGTTGACTCAGCTGATGGCTCTACCCGACTGACCACCAAGGCTGAAAAACTTCAGGCTTTATATATGGACACGTACACATTTTTCCTTCCAGCGCAATTCGCATGATTCATTTCCACTGTCTGTTGATTACCTTGACACACAAGTGTATATCCTGTTTACAAAATCATACAAACTGGCTGTCAAAGATAAATATGTAACAGAAGGAAGAAATAAGGTTAAAAAAAAAGAAAGAGAAAGGAAAGAGAAGAAGTGTTAAAAAAGAGGACGAAGAAAAGAAAAACCATGAGAAATGGAAGGATAGAATGAAAAAGCAAGAAAAAAGAAGTTAAAGAGAGGATCAAAGAATTTGTGCAAAAGAAAAATCAAAGTAGAATTATTGAGAGAAGATAAAAAAAAAGAACATTGATATTGATTGATTTATTTTAATGGCATATCAGTCTGTCAAGCATTACTTCATGCCCAGAGGATAAGGAATGGTATTCATTGTACGTAAATATTTACCTTTTTTATGAAGTTGTTGCTTAAGAGTTTTTTGCACAGTTGTATGGTATCAAGTATTTACATAAAATAAAATAATTTAAACACAGTTGAATTATTTCAAGTATTCCAATCTAATACTAATAATTATGTTTTCAAGTAATTGTTTCTATTTAATCATTTGCTTGCACACAGTTATATTGTTTCAACCAAGTAACTGTTCTTAATACAAATAATTTACAGTTATGTGATATCAAGTATTCCTACCAAAGTATTCAAACAGAATTATTTGACTGATAGATGGAACTTGAACAGGTGCTATTACTATGGGTTAGAGTGGATCTGAGAATAATGGTAATAAAGGGGCACTGTGCACTCCTCAGATCTCTAGAAGTGGAGTCTCACCATTAGATTCCGTTTAGTGTCATACTCAGGACACCCATTTCTTGAATGGTGGGTCTTACCCCTCAGCAGGAAATGCAGTTGATGTATTCTAAGCTCTCCCCTCCGAAAAAGAACAAGAAGGAGTATAAAAGAGGAAAATATGAGAAAGTAAAAACATAGAAAGAAGATAAACAGTTATAAAGTGATGAAAATGAAAAAAAGAAAAACTGACAGGATGGAAAATAAAGATGAGATGAAAGAATGAGCACATTGAACAGAGGTGGGCAAGTGCAAAAAAAGAAAAGAAAAGAAAAATGGGCACATTGAACAGGGGCAGGCAAATTTAAAAAAAAAAAGAAAAGAAAAATGAGCACATTGAACAGGGGTGGGCAAATTTAAAATAAAAAAAAATGAAAAATGAGCACATTGAACAGGGGTGGGCAAATTTTTAAAAAAATTAAAAATGAGCCCATTGAACAGGGGTGGGCAAATTTAAAAAAAAAAAAGAAAATTGAGCACATACAGCAGAGGTGGGCAAATGTAAAACAAAAAAAGAATGAAAAAGGGTACATTAAACAGGGGTGGGCAGATGCAAAAAAAAAAAAGAAAAAGAAAAATTAGCACATTGAACAGGGGTGGGCAGATGCAAAAAAAAAAGAAAAAGAAAATTAAGCACATTGAACAGGGGTGGGCAGATGCAAAAAAAAAGAAAAAGAAAAATGAGCACATTGAACAGGGGTGGGCAGATGCAAAAAAAAAAGGAAAAGAAAAATGAGGACATTGAACAGGGGTGGGCAGATGCAAAAAAAAGAAGAAGAAAAATGAGCACATTGAACAGGGGTGGGCAGATGCAAAAAAAAGAAAAATAAAAATGAGCACATTGAACAGGGGTGGGCAGATGCAAAAAAAAAAAAAGAAAAAGAAAAATGAGAACATTGAACAGGGGTGGGCAGATGCAAAAAAAAAAAAAGAAAAAGAAAAATGGGTGGGCAGATGCAAAAAAAAGAAAAAGGAAAATGAGGACATTGAACAGGGGTGGGCAGATGCAAAAAAAAGAAGAAGAAAAAGAAAAATGAGCACATTGAACAGGGGTGGGCAGATGCAAAAAAAAGAAGAAAAAAAATGAGGACATTGAACAGGGGTGGGCAGATGCAAAAAAAAGAAGAAGAAAAAGAAAAATGAGTACATTGAACAGGGGTGGGCAGATGCAAAAAAAAGAAGAAGAAAAATGAGCACATTGAACAGGGGTGGGCAGATGCAAAAAAAAAGAAGAAGAAAAAGAAAAATGAGCACATAGAACAGGGGTGGGCAGATGCAAAAAAAAGAAGAAGAAAAATAAAAATGAGCACATTGAACAGGGGTGGGCAGATGCAAAAAAAAAAATAAAAATAAAATGAGCACATTGAACAGGGGTGGGCAGATGCAAAAAAAAGAAGAAGAAAAAGAAAAATGAGCACATTGAACAGGGGTGGGCAGATGCAAAAAAAAAATAAAAATAAAAATGAGGACATTGAACAGGGGTGGGCAGATGCAAAAAAAAAAATAAAAATAAAAATGAGCACATTGAACAGGGGTGGGCAGATGCAAAAAAAAGAAAAAGGAAAATGAGGACATTGAACAGGGGTGGGCAGATGCAAAAAAAAGAAGAAGAAAAAGAAAAATGAGCACATTGAACAGGGGTGGGCAGATGCAAAAAAAAAAAGAGGAAAAAGAAAAATGAGCACATTGAACAGGGGTGGGCAGATGCAAAAAAAATAAAAATAAAAATGAGCACATTGAACAGGGGTGGGCAGATGCAAAAAAAATAAAAATAAAAATAAAAATGAGCACATTGAACAGGGGTGGGCAGATGCAAAAAAAAAAAAGAAAAAGAAAAATGAGCACATTGAACAGGGGTGGGCAGATGCAAAAAAAAGGAGAAGAAAAAGAAAAATGAGCACATTGAACAGGGGTGGGTAGATGCAAAAAAAAGAAAAAGGAAAATGAGCACATTGAACAGGGGTGGGCAGATGCAAAAAAAAGAAGAAGAAAAAGAAAAATGAGCACATTGAACAGGGGTGGGCAGATGCAAAAAAAAAAATAAAAAGAAAAATGAGCACATAGAACAGGGGTGGGCAGATGCAAAAAAAAGAAGAAGAAAAATAAAAATGAGCACATTGAACAGGGGTGGGCAGATGCAAAAAAAAAAATAAAAATAAAATGAGCACATTGAACAGGGGTGGGCAGATGCAAAAAAAAGAAGAAGAAAAAGAAAAATGAGCACATTGAACAGGGGTGGGCAGATGCAAAAAAAAAATAAAAATAAAAATGAGGACATTGAACAGGGGTGGGCAGATGCAAAAAAAAAAATAAAAATAAAAATGAGCACATTGAACAGGGGTGGGCAGATGCAAAAAAAAGAAAAAGGAAAATGAGGACATTGAACAGGGGTGGGCAGATGCAAAAAAAAGAAGAAGAAAAAGAAAAATGAGCACATTGAACAGGGGTGGGCAAATTTAAAATAAAAAAAAATGAAAAATGAGCACATTGAACAGGGGTGGGCAAATTTTTAAAAAAATTAAAAATGAGCCCATTGAACAGGGGTGGGCAAATTTAAAAAAAAAAAAGAAAATTGAGCACATACAGCAGAGGTGGGCAAATGTAAAACAAAAAAAGAATGAAAAAGGGTACATTAAACAGGGGTGGGCAGATGCAAAAAAAAAAAAGAAAAAGAAAAATTAGCACATTGAACAGGGGTGGGCAGATGCAAAAAAAAAAGAAAAAGAAAATTAAGCACATTGAACAGGGGTGGGCAGATGCAAAAAAAAAGAAAAAGAAAAATGAGCACATTGAACAGGGGTGGGCAGATGCAAAAAAAAAAGGAAAAGAAAAATGAGGACATTGAACAGGGGTGGGCAGATGCAAAAAAAAGAAGAAGAAAAATGAGCACATTGAACAGGGGTGGGCAGATGCAAAAAAAAGAAAAATAAAAATGAGCACATTGAACAGGGGTGGGCAGATGCAAAAAAAAAAAAAGAAAAAGAAAAATGAGAACATTGAACAGGGGTGGGCAGATGCAAAAAAAAAAAAGAAAAAGAAAAATGGGTGGGCAGATGCAAAAAAAAGAAAAAGGAAAATGAGGACATTGAACAGGGGTGGGCAGATGCAAAAAAAAGAAGAAGAAAAAGAAAAATGAGCACATTGAACAGGGGTGGGCAGATGCAAAAAAAAGAAGAAAAAAAATGAGGACATTGAACAGGGGTGGGCAGATGCAAAAAAAAGAAGAAGAAAAAGAAAAATGAGTACATTGAACAGGGGTGGGCAGATGCAAAAAAAAGAAGAAGAAAAATGAGCACATTGAACAGGGGTGGGCAGATGCAAAAAAAAAGAAGAAGAAAAAGAAAAATGAGCACATAGAACAGGGGTGGGCAGATGCAAAAAAAAGAAGAAGAAAAATAAAAATGAGCACATTGAACAGGGGTGGGCAGATGCAAAAAAAAAAATAAAAATAAAATGAGCACATTGAACAGGGGTGGGCAGATGCAAAAAAAAGAAGAAGAAAAAGAAAAATGAGCACATTGAACAGGGGTGGGCAGATGCAAAAAAAAAATAAAAATAAAAATGAGGACATTGAACAGGGGTGGGCAGATGCAAAAAAAAAAATAAAAATAAAAATGAGCACATTGAACAGGGGTGGGCAGATGCAAAAAAAAGAAAAAGGAAAATGAGGACATTGAACAGGGGTGGGCAGATGCAAAAAAAAGAAGAAGAAAAAGAAAAATGAGCACATTGAACAGGGGTGGGCAGATGCAAAAAAAATAAAAATAAAAATAAAAATGAGCACATTGAACAGGGGTGGGCAGATGCAAAAAAAAAAAAGAAAAAGAAAAATGAGCACATTGAACAGGGGTGGGCAGATGCAAAAAAAAGGAGAAGAAAAAGAAAAATGAGCACATTGAACAGGGGTGGGTAGATGCAAAAAAAAGAAAAAGGAAAATGAGCACATTGAACAGGGGTGGGCAGATGCAAAAAAAAGAAGAAGAAAAAGAAAAATGAGCACATTGAACAGGGGTGGGCAGATGCAAAAAAAAAAATAAAAATAAAAATGAGCACATTGAACAGGGGTGGGCAGATGCAAAAAAAAGAAAAAGGAAAATGAGGACATTGAACAGGGGTGGGCAGATGCAAAAAAAAGAAGAAGAAAAAGAAAAATGAGCACATTGAACAGGGGTGGGCAGATGCAAAAAAAAAAAGAGGAAAAAGAAAAATGAGCACATTGAACAGGGGTGGGCAGATGCAAAAAAAAGAAAAATAAAAATGAGCACATTGAACAGGGGTGGGCAGATGCAAAAAAAATAAAAATAAAAATAAAAATGAGCACATTGAACAGGGGTGGGCAGATGCAAAAAAAAAAAAAGAAAAAGAAAAATGAGCACATTGAACAGGGGTGGGCAGATGCAAAAAAAAGAAGAAGAAAAAGAAAAATGAGCACATTGAACAGGGGTGGGCAGATGCAAAAAAAAGAAAAAGGAAAATGAGCACATTGAACAGGGGTGGGCAGATGCAAAAAAAAGAAGAAGAAAAAGAAAAATGAGCACATTGAACAGGGGTGGGCAGATGCAAAAAAAAAAAAGAGGAAAAAGAAAAATGAGCACATTGAACAGGGGTGGGCAGATGCAAAAAAAATAAAAATAAAAATGAGCACATTGAACAGGGGTGGGCAGATGCAAAAAAAATAAAAATAAAAATAAAAATGAGCACATTGAACAGGGGTGGGCAGATGCAAAAAAAAAAAAAGAAAAAGAAAAATGAGCACATTGAACAGGGGTGGGCAGATGCAAAAAAAAGAAGAAGAAAAAGAAAAATGAGCACATTGAACAGGGGTGGGCAGATGCAAAAAAAAGAAAAAGGAAAATGAGCACATTGAACAGGGGTGGGCAGATGCAAAAAAAAGAAGAAGAAAAAGAAAAATGAGCACATTGAACAGGGGTGGGCAGATGCAAAAAAAAAATAAAAATAAAAATAAAAATGAGCACATTGAACAGGGGTGGGCAGATGCAAAAAAAATAAAAATAAAAATAAAAATGAGCACAATGAATAGGGGTGGTCAGATGCAAAAAAAAAAAAAAGAAAAAGAAAAATGAGCACATTGAACAGGGGTGGGCAGATGCAAAAAAAAGAAAAAGGAAAATGAGGACATTGAACAGGGGTGGGCAGATGCAAAAAAAATAAAAATAAAAATGAGCACATTGAACAGGGGTGGGCAGATGCAAAAAAAAATAAAAATAAAAATAAAAATGAGCACATTGAACAGGGGTGGGCAGATGCAAAAAAAAAAAAAAGAAAAAGAAAAATGAGCACATTGAACAGGGGTGGGCAGATGCAAAAAGAAGAAAAATGAAAATGAGGACATTCAACAGGGGTGGGCAGATGCAAAAAAAAAGAGGAAGAAAAAGAAAAATGAGCACATTGAACAGGGGTGGGCTGATGCAAAAAAAAGAAAAAGGAAAATGAGGACATTGAACAGGGGTGGGCAGATGCAAAAAAAAGAAGAAGAAAAAGAAAAATGAGCACATTGAACAGGGGTGGGCAGATGCAAAAAAAATAAAAATAAAAATGAGCACATTGAACAGGGGTGGGCAGATGCAAAAAAAAGAAAAAGAAAAAATGAGCACATCGAACAGGGGTGGGCAAAGGTAAAATATAAAATGAAAAATGAGCACATTGAATAGGGTTTCGGCAGACACTAAAAAAAATAGGAAAAGAAAAAGGAGAACTGGGGTGGGCAAGTGTTAAAAACAAAGAAAACGAAAAATAAGCACATTGAATAGGTGTGGGCTAATGTTAAGAACAAAGAAAATGAAAAAGAACAAATCATTTTGCACATGTGATTGAAATTTTGCACCCATGCCAAGAATGCCAATGATGAAAATGGAATTGTGTGATCCTATTTACCCAACCCCTCCGCTCGGGTAGGATATGACACAAGGTCAATTTTTTAAGCGGAGTTTAACAGGTTGGAATTCAGAGTTTTCCTTCTCCTAGACTAGTTGCCCCACCAAGGCTGAAGAACCTAGTCTGCCCTACTATTTACCCATAGCTGGAGGGAGAATAATTGGATTCATTCCTTTCCCAAGGGTATTAGTGCTATGTGAAATGCAATCAGTCTTGTCCAGGAATTGAACTTGTATCGCCATATCCATATCCTGTGACGATAACCATTACACCACGGGCACAAATGGAATTGTGTGATAGTTACCCATATAAGCACTGAATAGATTCAATGTTTCTAAACTTAAGTGATCAGATGAGAATTGGTGAAGTCAGCAGGATATTTTCCTTTTGACAAGGCTTAGAATATATTGACTGCAGCCCTTGCAGATTGGTAAGACCCCTTGCAAAAGTAGTGTTCTTGGTATGACTCTAAACTGTATCTGATGACAAGGCATCTGGCTTGGAGAACTGGGGAGTGTGGCTTATCCCTTTGTTGCAATTACTCTCAAGTCCATTCTCATCTGGAGTGGTATGCGTGAAACAATTTAACGACAAATGCTTATTATTACTGAATAGAAATTGTTACTTGTAATGATATAACTATGTACAAAGTATTTGTGATAAAAATGGAAGTAGTTTGCAAGTTGTGTGCGTATTCACAGATGCCTGTGGTGAGAATTGTTTATGTGGTTATTGGGAATTTAATGAAACTGTGTATATGATTTACATGATAGTCTGTTGCCATGAGAACATGTATTTGGACTTTTTGAAATTTACTCCTCATAAATCTCTCCCTTGAAAACAAATTGAATCTACATAAGTGTACATAACTTTAAAGGTATCTTTAAAACATCTGGTTAACTTTAAAGGCTATGCATATACAAGAAATATTATAGCTTCTTGTATGGGAAAGGAAATTGATTAATAAGAACATTGAGCATATTCTAAAATGTATTTTGGTACATATATATGTATATTATATATATGTATACATACATACATACATATATATATACAAAAATATATATGCATAAAGATTTTATATCCATATCTATAAATACACATGTAAACAAACACACACACACGAACACACACACACACACACACACACACACACCTGAGAGCTGAAAAAGTTGTGGAACATGTTGATGCAGTTGATGCCCTAGTCACCTGGAAAAAAAGATAGGGTAACTGGAGATCAGAGGAAGAAGTGAGACTATTCAAACTACAGTACAGTTAAAATCCTGGAGACCAGAGGAAACTTGTTGTCTCTCAGACTTCAGTGAAAAA